>JAQISU010000135.1:125000-830000 GCA_029339505.1 Unio delphinus | reverse complement strand
AAGAAAACCATGTGGAAGTAAATTGTCCATACTCAGACAGCCTATATTATTTTCCCTCAGTAATTTTGCCAGGAAGCTCTTTGGCGTTGGGTATGATATATTTTGCAACTTGTTCTTTTCGGTTGAATATTAAGAAGTGTTTGAATTCATTGGTATGATTAAACATTTTATGTGCTCTGTTTCTTTTTTTGTTTCTTTATTTCTTCCCCAGTCGTAATTGCGCAATGGAACTGATGGTGGTGGTGGGAGGGGGGATGAGTTGCGCGTCGTCCAGTTTTTGGTGATACTAATGACTGTCACCGTCCTTATTGCCCCGATAATATTTGTGTTGTAATTTTCTACATTAATATCTCTAATATGTGTTAGAGCATTATTTTCAGGGATAGAAAGGAAAGTAGCCCATATTTTTTGTCGCCATATTGTTATGGCGTTATGCTGGATCTGTGGACTTGCTATTTTAATGGTGATTATTAAAAGGGAAGTGATCTCTACTTAGATTGCTGCTTTGAGCAACTTTCCGGCTGGTTCGTTGAGCTAGTTTGGTGTACTCAATTTTTGGTTGATTGCGGATTGCTTGCCGATTACAAGATTGATGTTTGTTCGGGTACTGCTTTGAAGTATTATAAAGTTTTGTTCACTGATCCATTTTTCTAAAATTGTTCCATTTCGTCCAAATGGTTACCTACCCATTTTTCTCTGGGAGCGTTAAAGTCAGCAGATTATGGTGTTTTCTTGTGGATGTGAATCATTATTCATTATGTTTCTATTTACGTAAGGTTGTTTCCTCCAGGTTACGCGATTCTGTGTCAATCAGGTAAAGTTTGTCCAATGCTGATTTCAATCGATCGATAGTTGAATGTAACCAAGGTATCCGGATCTGGGTTTTTCATTTCTAGGAATTGCATTTGAGATGGAGTTGCTGACGTAGATGGTAAGGCCCGTTACCTCGATGTTTGAAACATCGCATTGAAAACTTGTGATTGTACATCTGTAGTACTTAATAGATGTGTTTCTTGTAAGCAGTCTATACCAAGCTTTATTGCTTCATAGTCGAATTTTGTTATTAAGCAAGGGTTATTTTGGACTAAAAATCGACAGTTTCACTGCAAGACCGCGTAATGTTATGATATTAGAGTAGCGTCCCTTGCGCCGACTAGGCATGTGCAACTTTGTTGATGCAAGCAAGGGAGTCTGACGTTTTATCAATAAAGCACGGGAAAATCTCTGACAACACGAATTACCCTTATCGGTAATATAGATAAGCACAAGGAATGCAAGCGTGACCACAACCCTTCGCTCGATTCGACTTTTATGTGTTAGTGTCTAATAATTGTACCGAACACGGCGCAGAATCTGTGTTGTCTATAAATATTAGGGAAATTTAATGATGACGTCATCAAACGTTATTTCTACTATCCGAACTTTGACTACATATTTCTGTTCTGGAAATTTAAATAAAATTATAAAATGATACAATCTTGAAATATAAAGCAAGAGAAACATTTTATCTTGTAAAATTACTTTTATTATGTTATTCAGCATATATACTGCAGGGTAGAAACTGGTAGAATGGGCTATTTCCATCAGATCGATTTTGATAGCGAGGGATTGTGACCGTAATGGTGAAAATAAAGGTTAATTCGCCAATTGGATTCAGGACATGGTCATTTAAGAGGTATGCATTGGTACGTCACTATCTTTTGAATGCATATCATGTGTAGTTTCCAGTCTTCTTGCGATTCTGAAGCGATAAAAGACTCGTGAGAAAAAGTCGAATCGAGCGATGGGTTGTGGTTACGCTTGCATTCCTTGTGCTTATTTATATTACCGATAAGGGTAATTTGTGTTGTCCGAGATTTCGCCGTATTTTATTGATAAAACTTCAGACTCCTGTGATGTCAGCAACGACGGGTTTCTTAATTGTTGGGGGTGGGGTGGTGGTGGATGAGGCACTCCTTTCAAGCGTTGATGCACACAAATGTGCTTTTTAATTACTACAAGCCGAAAAACAATACAGTTCGGATTAACCTGATTATTGGCTATACAGAATGGGAATAGACCAAACACACACTCAGTAGTGTAAGACGTTGAGCGTGATTGGACACATCTCTTGTGAAGTCACCCTGGTTTTGTTCGTACCCGCTCATAGAGCACCTGATACTAAGACCAGTGTGAATCGGCACAGACATTGTCTTGGATTGTCATGGCTAGGGAATGACAGAAACCTTCTCTTCAGGAGACACCAGCCCCCAAGGAACCCCAAGTATGAAACGCTAGGCATACTAAATGTCAAATCAAACCCACTTGTGTGAATGGTCGATTCATACTTCCGAATCGTGAGCCAGCTATGCAATTAATCTAAACAATAATGGTAAAAAAATTTCCTGTATTGTTTCATTCAATTTTCACTTTAGTGTACAAAGTTTACATTATTTTCCCAAAAAACCCTAATCAATTGAGTTCAAGTAACTCGTACTCCTTAGTATCACGCTAAATATAGCATCATGCTTTGGTGTTTAAGGGCGGTAAATAAAGGAGCAAATATATTCAATCAGAATAAGAAGTATCAAAAGAGGTTTACAAAAGCCTAAAAATAAATCCCCATCCTTTCAGACAATGTTGATTGTGGCTCGATCTCTTCAAGGTCGAGCGCACTGCTGACATATTCTTCTGTAGTCGATGTATTTTGATAGGTTCACTGCTATATGTTTCCCGACGTTTTCCGGTGACTGCATAGCGCTGGCTAATTGTCCTTTGTTGTGTTACCCGGTGACCGCTGCGCACACCACACCTCCTGTCAATTTTATGAGTATCTCGTCATTCCTCATTGCAACATATTCGCAGAGCAAGTACTTTTAGCCAGTTCCCTCCCTTGGGACTTGGTGGCTAATGTCTTCCTCCAAAGAAGTTTCGGAATCCCTCAACTAAAAACAGAACTGCAATCGAACGCAGCTGGTAACAGCATGCTACTACGTGCATTTGACCACGCTTCATTTTCTTTTTTATAATGATTACTGGTGGTTTCGCGCACAGCACATAATTCCTGCCGATCGCCTACACCTGTTTAATTAGGCAGCTGGCGCTCCGGTCTTACTTATATGAATGAATGAATGAATGAATGAATGAATGAATGAATATTCCACTGATTTATACCCTTTAGAAATGGACGTCAAGGGTAATATCCGTCCGATTCGATACTCGGACTTAAATAAAAATTCGAAGATGAATCGCGAGAAATGTTAACGAACATGGAATGCAATTTTGTTTTAAACATATAAACAACGATTCAACCGTGACTGAAACATGTTTAATAATAAGAACAAAGGATCACTAACTTCATATTTACAAAACTAACAAAGTGTGGTATATAAAAGTATTAAAAAAGTTAACAACATTCAGACTTTCAATGTTCAAGGCATTTTCACTTGCAATTGTTGCACATTTAATTGTTTTTCGAACTGAAATTATATAATGTTTAAAGAACCATCTTTCTATCTTAGCATCATGTATTAAGTACGCACGATCAAATCAAGTCATTACATATTCAAAGCAAATGCAAGTTTGCGTTTGTGAAGAAAATACACACAATATTTTCCACACACAGAGGTATCTTCTTAATCTCACATTTATGAATTGGATTGATACAGCATTTCTTCTCATAATATCGTCTTCCGGAGGATGTAATCGATACGAATTCAAATATCCCACATTGTGGTCCCTGGGAAAGTAGTCTGCTTCCCAATACGTTCAATGATAACTGTCAACTTTGTTGATGACATACGCTTAACATTATATGTTGTCAAATGAGCTTGTTCATTTATCGCACAAATCACAAGACTCCACGACGCTGTGTACGAACTGTGAGTTAGAAGGTGTTACTTGTTCTTTTATATAATGGTATTGACAAGTCATGAGTTCATATCTGGCCTATTCCTGAACTGTTCAGTCAAGCAAGTCGATGAAGATCGTTCGTTGCAGTAGTCCGTTCGCAAACGTGTCAATGCAATAGGTCCCCAAAGAAATCAATCAAGGAAAGGAATGACCATGCGAGTATTTCCCACATTCTCAAATTGTCTCCTCTGAGATGAGAGTCCAAGCGTTGTCTATCAACTCTTCGAACATGTCTTCTTGACTCATCATAACACATATGTCTTACTGCTTTTACTAGGATGGTCGCTTTTATGTCGAGAACATTGTTCTCTGTTTAGAACGTTGATTATTTTAGCCGAGTTACATTGTGATTGTACTATTGTTTTCTTGATCTACATGTAAAATACGTCAACATTTCGTATCTTCATAGGCTTTTCATGTTCCATTTAATTCCAAAGACTAAAGACTTCCTTTCTCAATTTCTTTTTCTGGATTTCAGAGGATTCGCAACATTTTGCATCCATGATGATATTCACTCTCGTTTGCCAGAAATCTGAAATTCCACACGATGATAATCTCATTTTATACGGTGGAAATGGCTTTTGTCGCATCCATAGTCTGGACTTATATCATCGCCCGGAAGGTATATCCTCCTGGATGATCGTTGTAGAAAATACAGTGGCGAATGTTGGTACCTAGTCTGCCTTATTTCAAACAGTTTCTTTTAAGATTTCGAGGAATGGATCTGTTTAAAGTTACGTTCGGAAGGTCGGACACAATTACTGCGCGTCGCGAGTGACGTCTGTAATGAACACGTTGAAATGGACAGACCAAAACTATTTCAGACAAAATCCTAAAGGATTTCAAACCGAAACCAATTCAGGTAGACAAAGAGAAAGAGAAATGGTTTCGGTTTGTCACGCTATTGAGACTCTGTCTCCAGATAGATCCGACGCTGATGTTGCTGTGGAGACGAATTGTTATAATAAAAATCTTTAGGATTTCACAAACAGACTAATTTGTAAAACCTCACCTCATAAATCAATTAGATTATTGGACTGATCAGTGAGTTTGAAATTAATTCTCGTTTATGAATCATTATGACATCGCATATACACTAGATTAGTTGGATCTTCAATTATTAAAAATCTGGGTGGAGCGTTTGGTGCAAATGAATATAAAATATATCCCTACTGGGCTTAATTTGATCTTTCGAGATTTATTTGGTAACTTCCTTCCATGACATCACATACTAAATTCACTACAATCACCGAGGATATATTGACGTTTTGAGGAGCGATATGCCTACCACTCCCGTCTTGGTCGTTATTATGTTTGAGGATAGTTGTTTGTTGTGGCATTTTCTTCCATGCGGCGAGTATTTGTGGAAAGTATTCATAGAGGAGATCGTTTTTTGATTTTTTTAAATTGATCTACATTATACCCGGGGAGTTTAAACGCTGAAATATTCTCTACGCGTATATCATATGTTTTTGCAAATTCCGTTCTTTATTTAGGATTTACAGCATTTAAAACCGTTTGAATAATCAATAAATGTAATACTTCCATGTCAGCGATAATTTGATTACATATTTCTATGTATTTGATGATCTCATCTCGCGGAGATTCTTTGGAAAGTTTTTATCGCAATATATTTCTATATTTTTCAAATTCATTATTTATTTTTATAAAGTATTCATTAATTTTACTTTGAATTGGTTGAAAGCATCCCCCGCTTGGTTCTTCTATCCGCCGTCTAAAGAAATTTAAAACTCCAAAATTTGTATCGTATGATATCATTGCATCATGATATGATTTCTTATCAGAATTATAGTCGGATGTTTGTGGTTCTGGTGGTATTTTTTTTTTTTTTTTTTATTTTTTTTTTTTATGGTTTAACGCCATTTTTCAGCACAATATAGGCTATACACGGCGGCCAGTATCAATGGTGGAGGAAGAACCCGGACAACCCCCAGAAAGAACCACCGACCCACGAGAAGCTACTGGCAAGCTTTCTCACATAACTACATTTGCCGAATCTTAGACTCGAACACACGCAGACAGAGGTGAGATGGCAGTGGTCCGTAACGGACAGCGCTTTAGACCACTCGGCCACTCGGGGCCCCTCTGGTGGTATTTGATAAGATGTCCGAGGTGGGGTTTTAGGCCATCCTAGCACGGTTCTTATCGAATTCTGATAGATATCTACGACATATCCGGGTGAGTTTATCTCAATCGCGGATGATAACGTCGGCTCGTGAACTGTAATAGCGATTTTTGATTCTTTTGCAGTATTTGGATTTTATTCTACGCTGTAATTCATTATTAATTTGTTCAATTTGGTAGGACCAAGATGGTAGCGAAACAAAATTCCAGTCAGGAGTTCCGTTTTGTTTATTCTTACTCGCAAACACCAGGGAATTATTCGGTTGTTGACCGGTGGTACTGATCTGATATTAGGCCAACTATGGTATAATCGTAATTTTGCTAGTGCTATTTCCTTAACTGGAATCGCAGTAGGGAAATTCACACTGAATTCAGGATTGGTTGATGTTATTGAGCTCATGCTGGTTTTCACCGGGGTTGTGTTTTCCGCTATTCGTTGAAGTAGTTCTTGCGATGTTGCCATTATTATTATATTCGTTGTGTTTTCTAATTTTGACATCGCGGAATCATAAACACGTTCCATCGCGGAAAACTCACTATCTGATATTAATGTGTCATCGAGGGAGGACGATATCATCGAGGATAATTGCGAGTACGCGGTTGACACAATAAGGAATTTAACTAGGTAATCTTGTAGTTTGCTCTGGCTGCATGATGATATTTGTTTTGTTATTATTGAAATTATTCCAGCGATTGTTGTCGCCGCGAATATACAAATTGGAAGAGCTATCTTGGCAATCATTGTCACCGAGAAGAGTATAATACCAGCTCCGGTGATTACACCTGATACCAAGTACACGGTAACATCAACTGCGGTAATTCTTCATCGGCATTTTTTTATTTTTACTTGATACTCCTCAGTGAGTGTTTTGAGTTTAGTTTGAAATCCTCTGACCTGATCATAGCGATACTGCTGTGACGTTGCCAATGATGACATTTTATTTATTATAATAGATTTGAAATTGCTAGCAATAAAAACACTGGCGTTTTCAATTAAGTTGTTTACTTAAATCCGCTACGAATTCCACATACCATGTTACTGAAACCCTAGCCAAATTATTATCGGTGGATATTTTTGTGAATTGTTCAATTATTCCCTTGTCGACGATCGTTGATATCATATTGTTGACCCCAGATGAACTTGTTGATGAAATATTAAATTGAGTAGGCGACACTATTGTTAATCGACAAATACCTTTGGATATATTTAATATGTTTTTTAACATATTAAATATATTCAGATTGTTGATATTTAATATGTTTTTTTTGTGGTGTCCACGTAAATGATCCGTGTTGAATCGAGTATACTACGTTGTTGGTTTTCTCATGAGGAATCTTTGTTTTTCAAGTATTTCTATCATCCTCGGTAAATCATCTTTGATTACATCGTTGATCTCTTTGATCTCTTCGATGGATTGTTTTTACATCTATGAGTTTTATGTCGAGTTTATCTAATGAGATTCCAAAGAATTTCTCAATAAGAATTTTTACGAAAAATTGAAAAGTTCTCAACATGATCTTCATACCTAGATTGTAGTGTTGCTAATTTTAACATAGCTGTTTTTATCTCTGTGAGTTTCGGTGTGGTCACCGGTGGATTTCCAAAGAAATCTAATAGAGGTTTGTCACTATTGTCAATTAAACTTCTTTGTAATTCAGAAAACCGATTAAATTTAGTTATATGGTCGTCATATTCATCGCGTAGTATTTTTTTTATTAATTCTATCGTTGATGAATAGCAGCAGAGAGGGTGAATCAGACAACTTTTTTTTTTGTTATTTTTTATTATACCTTTAAAACGGTACGAATAGACCCTTCTCGCGAAAAAATAAGTGTCCGACCCTTATGATTGTTCGCGTTTTCGTTGATGAATCATAAAATGTCGCAACGTCGTTGTCACTCACCCTCTCTGCTGCTGGAACTTTCAGTTCTGGGTTAACCAAATATTTGATCTAGTCCTTACTATGGCGAAAATCCCCTTAGGATGAAAGTCTTTACGACGAAAATCCTTTCAGGATGAAAGTCTTTACGACGAAAATCCTTTCAGGATGAAAGTCCTTAGGACTTTACAAACAGACTAATTTGTAAAACCTCCTCTTGTAAATCAATCAGATTATTAGACTGGTCAGTGAGTTTGAAATTAATTCTGGTTAATGAATTATTATGACATCGCATATAGACTGGATTCACCGGGGACTCAATTATTAAAAACCCTGGAGGAGCTGTTGGTGCAAATGAATACAAAATATATCCCTGCTGAGCTTGATTTGATCGTTCTAGATTAATTTGATAGCTTCCTTCGATCACATCACATACTAAATTGAGCGCAATCACCGTTGAAATAGTCACATTGAACGGAGCAATATGCCTGCCACCACCATCTGGGTCATTATTATGGGTCAGGATTTTTTTAAATTCCGGTGATGTTGTTTTTTTCCACGTATCATGAATTATTTTAAAACCGACATCGATGGCATCACTGAAAGATTTTTGTAGTTCTAAGATATTATATCCTGGTAGATGGAATTCGGACATATTTTTTAAGCTTATATATTTCATCGCAAATTTTATTTTCGTGTTAGTGTTGGCAATGGATACCTCTCGCATGATTAGTGAATGAAATGTTTCCATGTCACTGAGGATTCTGTTACATGTTTCTATGACGCTGATAAATTCATCTCGGGTGAGAGTACCGGATTTAAGGGATATTAACAACAGTGAAATATCGTTATTGAACGCTGTGAAATTTTCACTGATTTTATCCTGTCGAGCTATGTAGTATTTCTCCCCTCCCTCATCTAATTCAGTGAAAAAATTCAATTTGTCATAATCGCTATAGCTTTTTATTGGATTATCAGGTTTTATTCTGTCGGTGATATAATCGGTTTTTTGAGGTTCTGGTAAATCAACGGTTTTTCCACCGGGTGGTAATTCAGGCCATCCTAGTACGGTTCTAATAGAACTTTGATAGATATCTACGACGTATCCTTCTGTGCTTATTTCAATGGCAGATGACAGTGTTGGCTCATGAACTGTTATAGCTATTTTTGATTCTTTTCCAGTAATCGATTTTATTCTACGCGCGAATTCATTATTGATTTGTTCGATTTGGTATGATCCGGTTGGTATGGAAACAACATTCCAGTCTGGGGTACCGTCTGGTTTATTCTGATTTGCAAATACCAGTGAATTATTGGGTTGTTGACCACCAAATGATTTTGACCTAATATTTGGCCAACTGTGATACACTCGTAATTTTGCTAGCGCTATCTCCTTCACTGGGACTGGAGAGGGGAAATTCACACTGAATTCTGGATTCGTTGAGGTTATTGAGATCATGCTGGTTTGTACTGGGTTTGTGTTCTCCACTATTTGTTGAAGTAATTCCATCTGTGTTGTCATTGTTATTATACTCATGATGTATTTCTAATTTTGACATCGCAGAATTATATATATCTACCATCGCTGAAAACTCACTCTCTGATATAATTGTATCATCGAGAGATGACGATATCAATGAGGATAATTGCGAGTATGCAGTGGACACAACATGAAATTGAATTATGTAGTCCTGTAGTTTCCGTTGGCTGCATGAGGATATTTTTTTTGTGATTATTGAAATAATTTCAGCGATTGTTGTTGCCGCAGAAATGCAAATTGGAACAGCTATCGGAGCCATCATTGTCACTGAAGACAGTATAATACCAGCTCCGGTGATTACACCACTCACAGCGCACACAGTAACATCAATTGCGGTAATTCTCCTGCGGTATTTTTTAATTTTCATTGCATACTCCTCAGACAGGGTTTTGAGTCTAGTTTGATATTCTCTGACCTGATCATAGCGATATTGCGATGATGAAATCATTTTTTTATTTTAATAACGCTAGCGTTTTCAATTACGATTTACTTAAATCCGCTACGAATTCCACATACCATGATACCGAATTTCCAGCCAAAGTTGGATCAGTAGCTGTTATAGTGAACTTTTCAGTTGTATCCTTGTCGATGATCGTTGAAATCGAATTGTTGACCCCGGATGAACTCGACGATGATATATTAAATTGAGCCGTTGTTACCAGTGTTAATCGATAAATACCCTTGACGGTTGCAGTGATATCTAATTTGTTGTTTGTAGGTGTCCACGCAAATGATCCGTGTTGGATTGTATATACTATGTTGTTGGTTTTCTCATGAGGAATTTTTGTTTTTTCAATGATTGTTATCATCCTCGAAAAATCACCTTTGACGGCTTCGATGAAGTTTTTCGTCTCATCGATGGATTTTTTAATATCAGGGAGTTTTATTTCAATTTTATCTAACGGGGTTCCAATAAATTTATCAATGATATTTCTACGAAAAGCATTATAACCTCGTATATGATCATCCAGCTCACGGCTGTGGGTGGTAATCTTGTTGTCTTGGGTGGTAATCTTGTTGTCTTGGGTGGTAATCTTGTTGTCGTTGTCGGCAATCATGCGATTGTTGGTGATAATCATCTTGTTGTGGGTGGCAATCGTGTCTGTGATCGTAGACACAAGTGCGCCTGGTTTAAGTCGTCCGTCGTTGGAATACAGCGCAATAGAGTTTTCAGCGGCGTCGCGCTGCCGTATCAAAATATCATCCAGAGAAATATTACTGGTTTTCAATTTACCCTGATCGGAAAATAACGCAACGGTGTTCTCGATTGCGTTTTGTTGTTTAACTAAAATATCATCCAGAGAAATATTACTAGATTTCAATTTACCCTGTTTGTCTTGAAATACAACTATTTCGTTCGGGTCAACATTTACTAAATTCAACGTCTCAGCGATTTCATCTTTAATTTTTTTTTTTATATCCTTGATAGAATCAGGGGGTGCAGTGCCATCGGGTTTGGGTTTCAAAGATCTCCCCCAAATATCAATCATGTTATTGTAAAACTCTTTCTCTCTCTAAAAAGCGATTGCTGGTGTAGTCATTTACGACAATGTGTGGTGATTTTCTAGATGCTGAAATAGCGTCAAGGACATTTAATACTTCACTGCCGCATATTGGTGGGTCATTGATTTGTTGTGTTGGTAGCGTAGAATACCAAGTCTTCATTGGAAATTGTTTTATGTAACGCATAAACTCTTTTGGTGGGGCTAATCCATATGAATCAAAATAGACAATCCCACGTGGATCAATAGCGTATGCAACCCAGTGAGTTCCAGGTCCGGTGCTGTTATCGAGATTAATAATACCTGTTTCAGTTTTGTTTGGTTGATGTGGTAATTGATCTTTCATAAAAACACCTCTGAAATTTTTAATCACTAGTTTTTTAGCAGCATCCATTAAATCAATATTGGACATTGGAACCATCGAAGATTTGGGAACCATAGGTTCCTCAATTAATAAACCGTTCCTGGTAGTCTCAGGCCTGATCCGTGAACGGATCTCCCGCTGTACCATGAATACGGGGTTCCTGGTAGTCTTAGACCCTTTCCGCTGTACCACGAATACGGGGTTCCTGGTAGTCTTAGACCCAATCCGTGAACGGATCGTCCCTTTTTTATATCTTTTCCCAGTTGCTTTCTTTAGTGCCATTCCTGCTGCAGTACCAACGGCTCCTAACGCCGCTGCTTTAGCCACTGCTGGGGCTGCTGCTGCAATCAATGCTGGTATTGCAGCTAACAATGGAAATATACCGCCTGTTTTAATCATATTTTTGATAGCAGCCGCAGAAAGAGTAATCTGAACACCTTTTTTGGCTGCAAGTGCATCATTGAAATGTTTTATTTGACGAGTTGTCAGCGATAGTTTATTTGCACCACCAGTCATTTGATTAGGTTTCAACGTGATTGTGGTTCCACATTTTTTAGCCGATTCTGATTGCAATTTTTTGATTTGACCAGGAGTTAACGCAACACTAATAACACTATATGACATTATACATAATAGATTGATTCTAAATCGTTTACATGTTTTCCACTGGGGCATCTACCACTCTCATTCGTCCACCAACACCTTCAAGTAACATTGATTTATCACTGAGAATGACAGCAACCGCTCTATAATTCGGGATAAGGATAGGAAGTACCCCACCAACTGGTGGACCAGTCGGACGGGTTACACGGGCTCTAAAGTGTATATCAACGACAGATTGTCTCATCAAATCAAGATGTTCCAATGAAAAGTAATAAATCGGATAGAGGCTTTTAAAATCCAATTGTGATATTTGCAAACCGGTATCCACATTTTGATCACGTGCCATAAATGACAACAGGTTATGATAGACACGTGCAATATGATTCTGACCGTAATCAAGTTGTATATCCTCGGATGGTTCCTGCTGTCCGTTTATTCTCAGCGAGACTTCATTAACACCTAACTGATCAAATATCATATGACTTCGTTCTTGATTACCAACTCGCGCAGCATTCTGTAACGCAATAAATATATGACGTGGAGCTGAAACCCCTTGTTTTGATGCCAGGTGCCATGTGAATGTACCATCAACATTACCCAGTTTAATATCCGTAGTCACTGATAACCAACTCAACAATGATTTCCCCCCCTGATCCATAAATGATAGTAGTCGCTGTTCGTCTGTGATTGATGGAGTTAACACTGGCATCCATAATGATAGTTTTGTTAAAATAACTTTACCGTCAGCAACCCCAGCATTACGCCAGATTGCATCATCATCAGTACCCCTTCGTACAAGTGCTACTGTATGCTTCGCTCCATAAATAACTTTTCGGACGTTTCTACAGAATCCGAAAATATGATGCAGTGGAATCGCACATGAAAATCGTCGACGCTGCCCATGCAACGTTGCTACGCGTGTTGCAAATCCTAAATTGAGATTACCATTAACGCCTCCGAGAATATCAAACGCAGCTCCGGGTCTAGTTCGACGTTCTGGATTAGCTGCTTCTTGTTGATTGGCTTCTGCAGTACCCTGTGCTGTTAACACTTTAATGAATTGAAGGTGATCAGCGTTATCAGAGGTATCCTTTGCAAACATCATAGATGGACCCGCTGATCTTGAATAATCATCAGAATATCTCGCTAACCCTATGATTGTTGTGGCCACATCAACTTCACGGTCAATGGATTCAATTTCTTTTCCATCAATGAGATATCTAGCGCTTTCAAATAACGCCATTATGCCGTTATTAACAAAACCAACTCGGACATTTGCGTTATTGTCATATGGGGTATCAGCTGCAACATTTGTTACAAGTTCTCCTTCTACTTCAATAAATGCCTCACACGGTAGAAAATATTTACTAGTATCATGAACTTGAAGTTCAATTCGCGATCGGAGATCTGGTTGTACTGCGTGATAAGAATAAAATTGAAAATCGCGTACAGAATCATTCTTGCCAACTGGGGCATCCATATCAAATGCTGGATCAGGTGACCTTTTGAACATTTTATTCTATTTATCAGAGTCTAAATCGTGATTTCATCGTGAAAAACGCTAGCGTGAAAATCCGTAGGATTTCATCGACGTAGTTTTTTAAAGCCACTTCCCGCTATCATATTTGCAATATTGCTTTGGTCCCCTTGATTTACCATCGACGCTAGTTTTTCATCTACTGCGTTATTTATTATTTTACTAACACTTGCAGGCATTTCTGCTGTAGACGGTAACGGTTTCTTTTTTCGCCTCACTAATGATGTTATTTTATCCTTCGCAGTTGAAAACGCTTTCCCGGCAAGATCTCCAACAGCACCAATACCCTTATCACGAATAATATCAATGGCTTTCATTGATAATTGTTTAGCTAACGGCATCACTTTTGGGGCCATTCTTGAAAAGAATCCTAAAATGGTATTGCCGAGGCCATCTCCATAGTATGCTTTATAAACTGGAAACCGTGAATTAACTACATAGACGAGGGTTGGTTTATCATGATTGTAATGGATGATCATTATTATAAAAACAATAGTGTTTTCAATTGTTATTTAATCACTATGATACCCATTTGCTAACTCGTCAATGAAATCTCGATATGTTTTGATATCCATGATACCGCCGGCAAATAACCGTCTACAGATATCAGCTGCTTCATTAATTATTTCTGGAGAGTTATTTCCAGCTCGGAATCCTCCTACAAGAACATCTAATCGTGATATATCATTGATAACACTATCAGGACAAGTGTTTCCAATTCTTGGATTTTGCAGTCCACTTCCGCTATAACCAGCTGCTTCATCTAGTTTTTCTAAATTCGTTTCTTGTAAATAATCATCATTAGGGTCTTCTTGTTTTTTTGTCTCCTTGTTGGTGTTTGACGTCGTTCTTCTAAATCATCATCATCATCAGGTGGTAGTTGTTGGTTTTTTTTGTCTTCTTGTTTGTCTACGTGTTGGTGTTTGACGTTTTAGTTCTTGCCGTTCTTCTATTTCTCGTTGTCGCTCTTCTATTTGTTCTCTTTTATAATTACTAATTCCCTTTTTAAATTCCTTGTATCCTATCTCATCCTTATTCAAACGACCAATCCCTTTATTTAGTTTATACAAATAATCGAACCAATCATTACTTGATATTCTATCATTTTTATACTCGTCCTTTAAAAAATCTTTTTTTGAATTATAGCTTTGAGCAGCAAAATTACCAAAGGCTTGATAATCCTTTTGGTTGAATAACTTAGGTTTTTTTATTACTATTTTAGCATTATCAGTAAATTTATTCAACAGAGAAACAGTCGTTTTTTTCGGATCAGTTTTTCAGTTTGTTCAGTTTTCGTTGCTAGTTTTTCAAGTACAGAAATAAGACCCTCTTCCTTTCTTTTACCGTCAAGATCATCTCCCAGTATAGCACGCTCTACCCCCTTCGCTGCTGTGGTTACTGGTTTAAACAATTCTTCAGACCCCAGAGCAAAATCAGTTTGTAAACTCTGTCGTTGTTGCAGTTTATTTCTTACAGAGTCACGAATTGGTATAAATTTCTTAATTGCATCCAGTCGTTCACGAGCCAATCGGGTTGTTAATGCTTCATTGACCATTATTTGAAATCAGAAACCATTTTTCAATTGTAAAACAATTTTTCCCATCGATGATTCCATCCTTAACGGTCCAATTTTTTATTGCTGTGAAATATTTTTATTTTTTATTCATTGATTTTGCCTGTTTTTGACAGTTTTGGTGCCATTTTGGTGGTTTTCAGTTGAAAATCTCAAAGAGATTTTACAGTCAAGTAGTCGATTTTACATGGGATTTTCCATAAGGAAAAGCTGTTAAAACTCATTTTTGATGATTTTTAGCCATTTTTCATCAATTTTTGCCTGTTTTCAGTAATGTTTGGTCATTTTTCATCGATTTTCATCAAAAAACCTCGTAGGGTCAAGTAGTCAATTTTGCATTGGATTTTCCATAGAGAAAAGTTCTTAAAAGAACTTTCAAAGCTGTTAGGATTCTATTTTATTTTCGCAGTGTGAAATATTTTCACTGATTCAATCAAAAAATGACAAAAAAAAAATGAAAATCTCAAGGAGATTTTACTGTCTGACAAAATCTTTTGAGGGCCGGTCAATCAAAATAGTTCATTTTCTTGAATTAACGCTCGTAAGTTTCTAATTTTAGAATTAACTTCCTTTTTCAATTCATATTCGTTACCCAATTCTTTTCGTATTCCTTCCACAATAGTATATAACGGAACAAACACACATACTTCACTGGAAAATGCAAGAGAGTCTCGAATAGAATTTTGAATTTTTTTGATGAGTGCATATTTCTTTGGTAACATATACTTGTTAGTGCTAACTCCGTATTCTGTATCCTGAAAATCCGACTTGATTTGATC
The DNA here is from genome assembly GCA_029339505.1 of Unio delphinus. Lineage (NCBI taxonomy): Eukaryota > Metazoa > Mollusca > Bivalvia > Unionida > Unionidae > Unio > Unio delphinus. The sequence goes on along the minus strand of JAQISU010000135.1, from coordinate 814,186 downwards.
AGGATTTAACCCATCTGACAATTTAATATCCTGATTTTTCAATTTTGCAATTTCAACTATGATGCTATTCATATTTTCAGAATTCATATATGATAATACATATTTCTAATTCATTTTTCAAAAATAAATGAGCCGTTAATATTTTCAAAATTCAGTCTGTATATATAAATATCTTTTTTTAAATTAATTCTGTATATATAAATATATTTTTTAAAATTAATTCTGTATATATAAATATATTTTTTAAAATTAATTCTGTACATATAACTATATTTTTTAAAATTAATTCTGTATATATAACTATATTTTTTAAAATTCATTCTGTATATATAACTATATTTTTTAAAATTAATTCTGTATAAATAACTATATTTTTTAAAATTCATTCTGTAGATATAACTATATTTTTTAAAATTAATTCTGTATATATAACTATATTTTTTAAAATTAATTCTGTATATATAAACATATTTTTTAAAATTAATTCTGTATATATAAATATAAATGCAGACAAAAATAAATAACAACCATGATGAGCGGTTATCAGTCATTTGGCCCCCTTGATATAGGCCACTGTGTCTCTCATAGAGTTCTTTCTTTGAGTATTTCCATTTTTTTTCTGAGATTTCTTCGATCTCGATTTGACCCTATTTGGCCGGTAATTCATTTTTGAACACCATACGGGGCTACCCAAATGTGACGGAGAGCTAATTACATCCATGGATGTTATTTATTTTAGGTCATTTATATTTACATTCACCGGAAACATATTCCCCTAAGAGTGAATCTAACTCGTCAAATAACGGGTTAGAATCACAAGAGGGTATGTTTACGTGAAATGACCTAGAGGTTACATATATACGACAACACATCTTTGGAACTCCTTGGTTGCCTTCACATCCAAGTAAGCCCAAAGGAAACCCGAAACATACATCTCCGGAAGGGAGGCCTAACGTGGCAAACGCCATCTTAGACCGCCCAGAAGATATGCTTGGGGTGACGTCACAACATATACTTAATTAAGGACAGCACAAATACCGTATATATCTCCACTCGAGTGTTGTGGCAAATTGTAGGTATACATATACTTAATTAACTTAATTAAGGACAGCACAAATACCGTATATATCTCCACTCAGATTGTAGGTATACATATACTTAATTAACTTAATTAAGGATGGATTATAATTCAATGATGATGTAATGATGATGGGACGGTACAGACATCACAAACATGAAACGACGGGGCTGATTTTCAAAGGCCAATTTGACCAATCAAAGCAACCCATTAAATTAAACCCGGTTGCATGATTGAGAAAAGTCAACCACGCACACGTGTCAATGGCGTGGGTTAGTTTTTGACTGGTCGGATTGGCCTTTGAAAGCCCCAGCTTTAAACCTTTCATTTAGTATATAAGGTGACTAATACAGCAGCGTCAATCCACAGAGTGTGTTATTTTATTTTCTTGAATTACTTGTTAATGGTGCTTCACAGAATTTAAATGAGACAGAATATTTGCATAAAGCACTAAAAAAAAGAATATAATCGTTTGAAAACATTTTATATTTGATTTCTTTTCTAATTAATTATAGCCCAAGCCGCTGAATCACAATTTAGGTGGAAATAACCCGACACCATACTGTAATGTAATTTTTATAGATGTAGCCGCCCTCTAGGGGCATTTGTACATCTTTTATAGGTGCCATGTCGGCACCCTTTTTTTTTTTTTTTTTTTATTTTTCATAAAATCTTTATTCAATATTTACATATTAAATTATACAAATGATAGTCAAAACCCCAACCAGCACCCGTCACTCATACACACATTTTCACCACACTCACTACATACAGACATTTAAAAACACTTATATTTACACATAATAGTAGAAACATATAATAAAGATATATGAGTAGGTGGGAGGGGTTGTTATTCCCTCCCTTATCAACCCGACACCATCTAAGGGAGAGAGTATATAAGGCGACTTAATACAGCAATCCACAGGGTGTGTTATTTTATTTTCTTGAATTACTTATTAATGGTGTTTCACGGTACTTAAATGAGACTGAATATTTGCATTAAACACTAGAAGAAAGAATATATTTGTTTGAAAACATTTCTTTTCTTACAAAACAATGCCCAGCCGCTGAATCACAATAACCCATAAAACAAGTTAACACAATCTAAGGGAGAAAGTATATAAGGTAACTTAATACAGCAATCCACAGGGTGTTATTTTATTTTCTTAAATTACTTATTAATGGTGTTTCACGGTATTTAAAGGAGACAGAATATTTGACTTAAACACTAAAAAAAAAGAAAATATTTCTTTTCTTATAAAACAATACCCAGCCGCTGAATCACAATCTAAGGGAGATAACTCCCTTGGTTATATCCATTGGTTATATTTAAGAGTTGTCTCCCTTGGTGTTATAGACATACGAAAATCGAATTTTTTGTCCTGTCTCTTTTGAAATAGCCTGTAGATTTGGTAAAGAATTATTCTGAGAATCGGAATCAATATGATCAATAACATAACCATCCTTGATCAATCCATTAAACACCTCAAAGACGAATCTGTGACAATAACTTTTCTTCCCAGCACCAAACATCAAATACCCTCGATTAGTCACAAATCCAACTGGATTCTTCAATCTGCGGTTTCTGATAATACCATCACGGGATGCTTCATAATTAACAAGCACGGGGTGAGGTCTGAATTCTTGGTTCATTTGTATAATAACACTATTTTTCTAATTCATTGTTTGGTTTAATTATAAGTCTCTGTATATAATCTTGAGGAGTCTTTATGATTTTGTCATCCTTGGGGTCAATGACAGTATTTTTTATTCTTTTATCATAATAGCGTTTTAGTTCCCTGTATCGTTTGCCGCCACACCTAAGACATAATTGCGATTTTCCCCTGACCCCAACCCCACATCGAATACAGGGTAACGGACCAAGGCTTCCACGACGAAAGCTTTGCATATGATACCAACAGAATTCATTTCTGCATGATTTGTTACACGGTGTCACTGATCCAATCATAAGCCATTTGCAATGATTCATTATACTTAAATCTTTCATTTAAATGCTTGTTTTAATTATAGTATGGAGGAGTTCGAGAGATTATCGAAAATTAAGCCCTGGAAAAGTGTTCAATTCAATCTTGATAGAGTTTCTGATACACCAAAGAATAAAATTCTTGATAGAACCTTGATTAGTAAAATCAGAGACTGTTTTAATGAATTCAAGCGTGATGGGGCAGCTCATTGTTGGTCAACATTTCGAATTGATGGTGTTGTTGACGCTACCATGAATGATGAAAAAGCAGCAGTGATAATCTCAAATGTTGGGGAAGAAAGAAATTTTTTTCGAATAAAATTCCTTATCCGTGATAATGGAAAATGGATCATTAGGGACAAATACGAGCCTATTCTTAAGGACAAAAAAACTGTCACTGTGACTCAGGATTCAAAACCAGGAATTTTGACTGGAATTGATAAACCCTACTACGAAAGATCTTATCCTGTCACAGCAGTTGTTTACGGGATATATCCGCTCAATGACAAACCTGATATTGCAAAACTAGCACCCATGAAATATTCGACAGGGCTCAATTGTGTAGCAGCACGAATAATGGAACACTTCACAAATGCGTCCCGGGGAAATAAACTAACTGATCTAAGACGAAAAAAAATAACCGAATGGGAACTGACAGTGAAACAGCATGGGGCAACAATTCAAGATATAGCCAAATTAGAAACATCATTGAGATTTCCAATATCGGTAAGGACAATCACCGGTGAAGTATTATACGAATCGAAATATAATAAAAATGGAACCCCAATACAGATTATTGATCATAACGAACACGCGTGGTCATCTGCAGTAACAATATTCCCACGGGATAGAACCGTAAAATATCTATCCCAATCCGAAGAGTTTTTTTCAGAGCAGATATTATTTGATGCTATTTACCATTTGAGTAAAAACGATCCTGTGTCAATGTGGCTATTTCATAGTACTTCAGACGAAGAATGTAGATTTGATCAGTTTGTAAGGCCCAACGGAGAATTGAACCGTACTGAAGAACTGCATAATCAAATGAAACAACTAGCTAGTGAGTTTTCTCTGGAGGAAGACAACGATCAATTATTAGCAAACTGTTTTACAGTACCATCCATTGCAGCACATTTTGCTAGAAAGAAAAACGCGTGGAAACCAACCCGAAGTGAGTTCTTATCAGATGTCAAATTGTCCTGTCTTGAATACAGCCATGGAGGATTATGGAACACAAAATACACCGCTGATACCGTTATTTCAGTTGATATGATTGCGTGTTATCCAGGAAGTTTTCTTGGGTATGGAGAGTGTGAGAAATATTTCAAACGATTTGGACACCCTACACACGAAATGACCCGTGTTGCTATTAATGGACCACTGCCACATTTCGATTTAACCGGATTCGCTTGTGTAGTATCATTTGAAATGGCTGAAGGACTTCATCCGTGTAGTTATCTTTGGATTGGTAAACACATGTCTGAAAAACACTGGATGCCAATAGTGTTATTACGGTATATGCTTGATTGTAAGATGTTAAAATCATTAATTGTCAGTGAAGCAATTATATCCTATCGAGCACAGAAATCAGTCTGGTTACCACAACCTGATCTAGAAAAAATAATTAGCGAAGAGCGAAAACTGTTTCCAAATTTCAGTGAACAACAAATCATAGATTGGTCCCAACAGTTATTTGAAATCAGAAACAATGAAGCAAAAGACCTTGGACGAAGAATAATCGGTAAATTTACCCAAGGTGGCAAAGATGATAATACGAGATATTCTTCACGATTGATTATAGACAATGCTGAATACGATTTTGTAATCACGGATTTAACGAATAGGGGCCTATATGTCAATCGTAAGGACGCATTTATGTCCGATGGAACCAAATTGGGTACAATTGTTACTTACAATGATGGATACAATCCGCAGTACACACATTTGAGAGCTTCTATGCTCGGTTATGCTTCTATCAATCTGTTTTCAAAGATCAATAGATTTCCTACCACCGCAGTTAGAGTTGCTACTGACTCATTTTACATAAATAGCAAAATGGCTGATTTTAAGGCTACTGGCAACGAGGAATGGGGGTCATGGAGAATTAAGAAGGAAATGCTTCATGATTATATTCCATCAGCAGATGTTACCATTGAAAATAATTACTTAGAAAGCAATCAGTGTTCAGAATTTTCTAGTGCACCCCCGATTTCTGATCCAATCTGTAGATATAAAACAGTTTATTTAAACGGTTGTGGCGGGTCAGGAAAAACAACCCGGGTAATTGAGTTATTTCGTGTTTCCAATCCAAACATGATTGTACTAACACCGACTCACAGACTTGCAAGAGAAATGATACAGAGAGGGGTAAATGCCTGCACTTATCATAGTTTCTTTAAATGGAAGGGAGATAAATGGACTCCTGAGCGCATGGGAGAGAAATTTATTCCTGAATTCATCATTTGGGATGAAATAGACACAGTGTCCGAAGATGTCTTAAAAATATTTCTTGAGTGGTTGTTATTGAAGAATAGAAAAGTCGTCATGTGCGGTGATCACGGGCAACCACCACCATTTGTCGGTGCATCTCCCCATGAATGGCTAAAGGGTTTTGTAGACTATTATGAAGAAATTGATACCGATCATAGATCACTTGATAATGAATTAAAAGAATTTAAGAAACTAATTAGATTACAACCGGATAAAATCCAGTGTGAAATAGCCCGTGAAATAATTTCGGAAACTCCCATGAATGAGTTTTGGGAAGCGTGGAGACCAAATGATTTAATCATTGCAAGTAGAAAAATAGTCAGGGACACACTTCAGATGAAGTTATTTGAATTGCATAAACAAAAATTTTCAACACTTCCAGTGCCCCTCTGTTATAGGCCATCGGATACACGAAAACAGAACATCGAAGTTAATATTCCAGGCCTGACAGAGTCAGGGCGTGAAAAGAAGATTATCGTATTAAATGATATTGTGCTGGTTGATATCAATGTCGTTGAAGATGCATTGCGTGCTAATAAATCCCCATGGACGCTAGGTTATGCAGCAACAATACACTCTTCACAGGGATTGACTATATCGGATACAATTGTTTGGATGGTAGATAATCGCATAGAATGGTCGAATTTAGTCTATCTCGCAGTGTCTAGAGTACGAAAAATAAATCAACTTCGAAGAATTGTCCTGACAGAGTCAGGCGATGATGAAATCATTGGTGGCGATGATGAAATCATTGGTGGCGATGATGAAATCATTGGCGATGATAATGATATTATTGATAAAAAACTCTCCGGTTACAAACAACAAGACAAAAAAAAAACAACGAGAATTTGATATTGATGCTGAATTAATAATCACTTTGAAGCAACAACAAAATAATCACTGCGCAAGTTGCAATTGTATAATGCGTTGGCAGTATTCGGATAAGGATCCTCGCCAATTCACCGTTGACAGAAAAAATAACAATCTCGGTCATGTCAGAAATAATGTGATGTTGACTTGTCTTGAGTGCAATAGACGCAAGGGTGCTAGTTAAGCCAATGCGGTGGTAATTGAGTATCCTCAGGTATCACTTGTAATTGTTGTCTAGTTAAACCCCGTTGAGGGGCAGTTGAATCCAGTTTATAGATTGGAGGTCTACCCGTAGATCGTGTTATACTAGATATCTTGTGTGCAGTAACACTCCAAATAGGATCAGTAGCCCTTTTTGTGCCACCCTCAAGCTCTCCTGGTTCGTATAAGTACCTCACAATGACATTACTACCAAGAATTGGTTGGGAAACGCTAAAATCCTTTTGTGGTTTTTCAGGTATCGACTTCTTTTTAATCGCGTTGATAGGTTTCATGTTGATGGTTCTAGTAATCTCGTTATTCAGTGCAGTAATCACAGCTGGTAACCTTTTAACCCATTCACGGGATCTTTTTTCTTGGATGAATTCTTTTGCGTATTGATATCCAAATAATCGCTCAGCAAGGGTTTTATTAAACCGTTCTACAATGGCCTGATCACGATGTAGCGCATGATGATTTATGATTTTTCATTATTGATAACACTGCACCCTGAAATTCCTTGCCAGGATCAATTTGTAATAGATTTGGCCAGTGCAGAGGACTCCTTCGATAAATCCTTTCAAATGCAGAAGCCACTTCAGTGGCTGATTTTGTTTTTAACGGTTCTGCTTCTTTGTATCGACTTGCAATATAAACTACGGTTAATGCGTATTTGTAACCACGATCATGTGGCAGAAATAATATATCAGCCTGATGAACTTCATTGGGTCCGGTCACATCAAAATGCGAGAAATTGATTTGTCTAGGCGGTGGTAGATAAATTTGCCATAGTGCCTGTTTGGATAACCAATGAGCCGCAGTGGCCTTTTTCACTTTTGCGGCGCTAGCGAGTTTATGGATTGCTGATTTACCCCTCCAGTATCCTCTTGGGGAATAATAAATAGATTCCATGTTGTTATTAATTACCAGCACCTAACATCAATTTACTTTTCATTGCCGATTTTATCAAAAAGGAAGCCAATTTTTCTTTGAAAGATTTATCAGAAATAGCATTTAACGCATGAATTAATTTCACATCTGCTAGATGCCTGTGCTGCAGATTACTGCTTTTATAAGATACATCATGAAGGTGACAGACCTTATCAATAGCGTTTATTGGTTCCTCACCGGGTCGGGGCTGATTTTGATCATTGAGTCTGATATCAAGTCTTGTTCCCGGTCCACAGTAGCTATATCCTGGAAGGTGCTTTTCTCCAGGGTATTTTGCCCATGGGGTTCCAGGGAGTTTAGTTAGCTTGGCTGCGATATCACCTCCTCGTTTTTTTTTAAAGGTTCCTTGAGTTCCTTGGGTTTAGAAACAAATCTAAATTTCTTTGTACTACATTGTACGCATTTACCAGAAAGCGCTGATCGGTTATTTTTAGTTGTAATCGTCGTCAAGTCATCTGTGCCAGTACGTTTTTTACACTTCACACAATATAGATCCATAATTTATATATAACGGCATGAATATAATTGATTATTCAGCTACCCGACGACGGGAACCTATTAAACATCATGAAATGTTGCCGAATTCAATTAGAATGATTATAATCGGACCATCTGGAAGCGGAAAGACACAACTGCTACTTAATTTGATAACGAGATGGATGAAATGGAACAAATTGTATTTAATAGCCCCGAGTGTAGACGATCAGCGATGCTATGAAGTGCTAAAGGATTTTAACGAGAAAGCAAAAGAATTTCAAATCGATGAAGATTTTATTGAGTTTATTACTGATATAGAGGAAGCCCCTTCCGTGGAAGACATCGATGGAAGTATTACCAATTTAGTGGTATACGATGATATCATGTTAGATAATCAAAAAAATCCTGCTAGAATATTTTCCCGAGGCAGGCATAAAAACACTGATGTGATATATGTCACTCAACGGTACACACAAATACCAAAAGTGATCAGAGATAACTGCAATGTGTTGTGTGTATTTAACGGCGTTGATACTCATACGCTACGAAATATTCATCAGACCTGGTGCAGCGGTGATATGAATCATAATCAATTTAGAAATTTCTTTAGTCACGCTCAATCAAAACCACACGGATTTGTGACAATAAATTTAGCAGACCCTAGGACACGATATCGTATCGGACTTGATAAAATATTCGGTTAACCCATAGCAGCAGAGAGGGTGAGTGACAACGACGTTGCGACATTTTATGATTCATCAACGAAAACGCGAACAATCATAAGGGTCGGACACTTATTTTTTCGCGAGAAGGGTCTATTCGTACCGTTTTAAAGGTATAATAAAAAATAACAAAAAAAAAAAGTTGTCTGATTCACCCTCTCTGCTGCTTGAATAGTTATCACCGAGCGCTGTTAATTTATCTGTGAGCGTCGAAATGAGAACATCTGGTTTGAGTTTACCCTCCTTGGAAAACTACGCGATAGTATCTTCTACTGCGTCGCGTCGTTTAACTAAGATATCATCAAGGGAAACATTACTAGTTTCAAATTTACCCTGACGATTTTGAAATACAACTATTTCATTTGGATCAGCACTTGCAAGATTTAACATTTCGGATATTGCAAATATTTCCACGGCGGGTTTATTTCAGGCTTGATAAAGATCTCCCCCAAATATCGATCATGTTATTTTATATAATTTCTCTCTAAAAAGAGATTACTTGTATATTCGTGTACGGTTTTATGTGGTGGTTTTCCCGATGATGAAATAGAGTCGAGGAATTTAATAATTCTATGCCGGCTTTTGATGGGTCATTCATTTTCTGTGTTGGTAGCGTGGAATACCAGATAGGAGTTTTAAAGCGGTTTATATAACACATAAATTCTTTAGGCGGTGCTAACCCATATGAATCGAAATAAACAATTGCACGCGGATCAATCACGTATGCAACCCAGTGAGTTCCAGGTCCGGTGCTGTTATCGACACTTATGATACCTGTTTCAATGTTGTTTGGTTGGTGGTAATTGATCTCGCATAAAAACACCTCTACAGTTTTTTATCTCTAGTTTTTTAGCAGCATCGAGTAAATCAAAATTTGACATGGGAACTATTGGTAGTAAACTGTTTTTAGTCTCAGGCCCTTTCCGCTGTACCATGAAAACGGAGTTCCTGGTAGTCTTAGACCCTTTCCTGATCGTTTCTTTTTTGTACCCATTTCAAGCTGCTTTATTTAGTGCCATCCCTGCCGCTGTACCAACGGCTCCTAGAGCGGCGGCTTTTGCTACCGCTGGGCCGCGGCTGCAATCAACGCTAGTAACGCAGCGAAAAGTGGAAATATACCACCTGATTTTATCATGTTCTTAATTGCGGCCGCAGAGAGAGTGACATGAAGACCTCTTTTTTATCTTTCATGGCATCATTGAAGTGTTCTATCGGACGAGTTGTGAATGACAATTTATTCTGACCACCAGACATCTCAGCGATATTGTGGATTCACATTTTTTAGCTGATTCCGATTGCAATTTTTTAATTTGACCAGGAGTTAACGTAACACTAACATGACTAAATGACATTTTATTTAATAACAGATTATCTAATTGTCTACAACATATTTTCTACTGGTGCATCAACTACTCTCATTTGTTCACCAACACCTTCGAGTAGCATTGATTTGTCGCTGAGAATAACAGCAACTGCTCTGTAACTAGGGATAGTTGGAGCTGGAGCAACCGGAAGAGTTACACGAGCTCGGAAATGTATGTCAACGACGGATTGTCTGGTTAAGTCGAGATGTTCCAATGAAAAGTAGTAGATGGGATATAGGTTTTTAAAATCCCACTGTGATGTTTGCAGACCAATATCCACATTATTATCGCGCCCCATAAATGTCAGCAACCGATGAAACGAGCGTGCTATTTGGTTTTGTCCGTAATTAAGTAAAATAACCTCCGATGGTTCCTGCCGGCCTCAACGCGACTTCATATACACCCAATTGATCAAGTATCATATGGCTGCGTGTTTGTGAACCCACTCACGTTTTATCCTGTAACGCAATAAATATATGCCGCGGCGCTGAAACCTTTGTTTTGATGCCAGGTGCCATGTAAATATACCATTAACAGAACTATCAAAATTATCCGTGGTCATGGTTAGCCATGATAGCAATGATTTTCCTCCATGATCCATAAATAATAGTAATTTTTCTTCTGTTTGATTGATGGAATCATTACTTGCATCCACATTGAGAGTTTTGTTATATTTACTTTACCATTGTCAACCTCTGCATGTGCAGGATCTGCTGGAATCCTCCAGACTGCATCATTATCATCACCTTTTCGCACTAAGACTACAGTATGCTTCGCTCCATAGATAACTTTTCTAACATTTCTGCAGAATGCAAATATATGAGATAGTGGAATCGCGCAGGAAAATAATCTATGCTGTCCTTCCAACATTGATAGCTCCTAGGTTGTAATCAGGATCATTATTTATAATCATATTTTTGATATCAGCAACATCAGCAGGAGGAACAGCACGATCCTTTGGTTGTCTTATAATAAATGGAGCCTTTCCAGCGCGATCATTAACACCCTTAGAAAACATCATAGATGGACCTGCCGATCTTGTAAAATCATCAGAATATCTTGCTAACCACACTACTGTTGTGTCAACATCAACATTGTGTTCTATGGATTCGATCTCTCTTCCATCAATCATATATCTATCGCTACTGAATAGCGTCATGATACCATTATTGACAAAGTCGACTTTGGCACCAAGTGCATATGGTGTATCTGCTACAATATTTGTTACGTGTTCTCCTTCTACTTCGATAAACGCTTCAGCGGGTAGAAAGTATTTGCTGGTATCCTGGACTTGAAGTTCGATTCTTGATCCACTATTTGGTTGTATTGCATTATAGGAATAATACTGATAATTGCGTACAGAATCATTCTTGGGTACTGGGGCATCTAAATCAAACGTTGGGTCAGGAGCCGATCTGAACATATTATTATATATTTCTTGATCTAAATCGCGATCTCGCTCGCGATTTCAAACCACTTACCGCTATCATATTTGCAGTAATATTTCCCTGAGTGTCATATCCTTCATTTATCCGAAGATGCTATATTCTGCTCCACTGCATTGTTTATTATTTTACTAATACTCGCTGACATAGTTTCCGAAGATGGTAGTTTCTCTAGTGATTTTATCGCCAGTGATTTCTTTCTTCGCCGAACTAACGCTAGTAGTTTTTCTTTAGCCGCGGAAAATGCTTTCCCGGCAACATCACGAACAGCGCTAATACCCTTATCACAAATAACAACAGCTTTCATTGATAATTGTTTTGCGATTGGTGCTATGTTTGGATCCATTCTTGCAAATAACCCTGCAATGATATTGCCGAGACCACCTCCATAGTACGCTCTATAAACAGGCAATCGTGAGTTTACTACGTAAGTCATTTATGTTTTTTTTGTGGCTGTAGTGTATGATCATCTTATTTAAATTACATTTATCCAATGTGGTGATTTAATCACTGTGATAACCGTCCGCTAGCTTATCAATAAACTCTCGATATACACTAATATCCATGACACCGCCCTCAAATAGTCGTATGCAGATATCAGCTGCCTCATTAATTATTTCCGGTGAGTTATTTCCGGCTCGTCTCCCTCCTACGAGAACTTCTAATCGTGATATATCCCCGAGAATATTGCTAGGACAACGAACAAGACCACTACCTGAAATCCATATTGTGGCTCCATTTTGAGAAAAACCCATACCGGTAGTACCAGTTGCACCCTGCAAAGACGATTGTCTTATATCAAAAAGTTTTGATTGCTCTGGTAATCTAAGAAATACAGGATCCGATTTCTTCTCTGTAGATGATTCACCTTTTTTATTTCATCTATAAATTTCTTATATGTTTTATCATCAGATGATACCGTACGAATTTTTGTATATACACGATATAATCCATTATGCCATAATTTTTTATCAGGGAGATTACAATCATCGTGGATATACTTTCTTCTCTGATGAAAACTATTAACGAGGACATCAGCTAATTCTTAAATAGTATTAAATCTCATATTTTTTTATTTCATCTAATTTACCCGGAAGGAATTTATTTTTGAATGCAACTCTTTTACCCCCTTTTTCTTGTGGTTCTTCATCTTCCTCTTCTTCTTCAATAATATCACCCTCCTCTTCCTGTTCAAGTCGTTCACATTCTTCTTCAAGTTGCTTTTCTTCATGTCGTTCTTGTTCAAGTCGTTCACGTTCTCTCTGAAGTCGGTCAGCAGCTATTATATCACCAGGAAGTGTTTTTAAAGATTCCTTTTTTTGCTTGGATCTCTTTGCTATTTTTTCAAGTACAGGAAGAAGGGCTGGTTTTTTCCCTCGTTGTTTCTCAGGAATATCTCCCCATATGGTTTTTCCAGTGGTCGATACGACTTTCCGGTTGCTATAGTAATGGGTTTGAATAATTGTTCGGTACCCGTTGTGAAGTCGCTTTGAAATGCTTGTCTTGCTTTAAGCTTATTTCGAACGGAATCACGAACCGGAATAAATCTCTTAATCGCAACCAATCGTTTGCGTGCTAATCTAGTTGTTAGGGCTTCACCTACCATTATAAATTAATATACGAACTAAATTGTAAGTGAAAACTCACCCACCCCCGACAGTGTGTTCATTACTTACGCGTTAGTGATAAATCACCGGACACTATCATACCCGTCTTTAGAATTTCCATCTATACAAATTCGTTCTATGCGAGTAAGCGCATACCTGTCTATAGAATTATTTGTCAATGAGGCTTTATTGTATGCGGATTACTCACCTGCAACGGGTTGGGCATGGTTTAGAATGTCAATCCATGGAGAGATTTTTCACTGTGTTAAGGCAACCAAAATGGGATTTTCATTTTGTCTGATAATTTCTCTTATTTTGATTTTCAAGTTTATTGTGCGTTTGATTTCATATTGTTTGCCCAATTCACTTCTGACCTTTTCGACAGCAGTGAATAACGGGATAAAATTTGTAGATGTCGTTACAAAATGCAAGTGAGTCATTTACCGCGTGCTGAATTCGTTTGATCAACCCATACTGCCTTGGAAGGACATGCCTATTATTCTGGGCGCTATCATCAAGATCATGAATTTCAGAGAGAATCTGATTATAATTTAATTTATCTGATAATTATATTCCTTGATTTTTTAAATTTGAAATCTCAATTATAATGACATTCATATTTTCTAAATTCATTATATGAAATATTATATATCTAATATATTTTATATATCTAATAAAAAAATTAGGGGTCATTTTTTACCCGTTTTCGTATGATAAGGTGTCATCAACATCTTATTGTGCCTAATATATATATATATATATATATATATATATATATATATATATATATATATATATATGCAAGTTATGATATGATTTTATATGATTATATATGATATGATTATATATGATTATATATGATATGATTATATATGATTATATATGATATGATATGATATGATATGATATGATATGATAAGATATGATGAACTCCATTCGCTCTAAGGTGATATTCACATTTTATTGCACCTAGAGATATTATGCAAGTTATGATATGATTATATATGACGAACTCCATTCGATATAAGGTGTTATTCACATCTTATTGCGCCTAGAGATATATATGCAAGTTATATATGATATATACATGTAAGTTATATATAATATGAACCCCATTTGGAACCTCTCATGTGTTATTCACATCTGAGAGGCCTAGAGGTTACATATATCAGACAACACATCCCAATTTGGAACCTCTCAAGTGTTATTCACATCTGAGAGGCCCAGAGGTACCACGAAACATAGTCTCCGAAAGGGGATATAACTCGTCAAATAACTGGTTACAACTCCAGGAAGGAATGCTTGGTGAATGGACGTCACATTTACATATAGATATATACAATTTACATATTTACAAGTATTTACAAGTATTTACATATTTACAAGTATTTAAATATTTACATATTTACAATGATATATGGTATTTACAATGATGATATATGAAATAGAACGGCACAAACACGTAAAGGGCTGTTCTACTATCAACTGAAACTACCTACCATTCCTCCAACAAAATCCAAAAAGCACATTCACACCGTGTGACGGTGTGTGACATATGGTGGTTACACAGTTGAATTTCGAATGGCTTAAAGCCCCATTTATATATAGAAAAACCCTCCGATCGGTACCATCGACAATAATGCCTGCCACGAGATTCGATCGATGGGCCCCAGGACGAGATCCAACCGCGTACGGAATACGCTAATATTCGAGATCTACAAGTCTATAATTTTGAATATACTATATAGCTAAACTGCTGTATATGTCGTAAAGAATTTAACGAATAATGTATACTGTAGATAAAAATCGTATACCAATCGTAGATAGAAATCGTAGATTTCACTGTAATTAAAAATCGTGGACAAAATTATAAATTTTCTAGTCAAATCAACACAAAAATGCCATTCAGTCGGACTATGAGTCATCAAAAAATGCCATTGAGATACGTGACTACAGCAAAAGAGTTATCGTTGTCTCAAAACCGTATACACAAGCCCACACGAGTTATTTAGCTTGGTGTTACATATATACAATACAAAACAGAATTCAGACATATGTAAATTGAATTATATGTCCGGTTCTCTTGGAAATCACTGATTGATATATTTGTTCTGCAACAAATCGTACTGAGGCTCTACAAATATCAAAATATCTACCGGTTTCATTCATTTATTGAAATACTCTTTCTTCGTTAGTTGCTGTATTAAATGATTTGAAGAGTCTTGCATTGTTCGAGTTTTTTCCAGTCCCTCCCAATTTGGTATTCTGACTTTGTGTGATAGCTCGTAAATTATCCAATCTGTTATTTTTGGACATCCATCAATATGATCAACTACAAATCCATATTTTATCAATCCATAAAAAACATTCGAACGCAAATCTATGATTAAGATACCTTTTCTTTCCAAAAAAAAAACATCAAATACCCCATACTATTGTCCGTCCCTAATGGTTTCTTCAGTCTGCGGTGTCTGACACTACCATCATAAATTAGTCATCACATGATGTGGTTGAAATTCTTGGTTCATTTATATACCATATAGTATTTGTCTAATTCATTATTTGGTTTAATTATTACTTGAGAATCTTTCAATGTAGTCTTGAGGTGTTCTTATGATTTTGTTCTTGACAGAGTCAAAGACGCTGACACAGTCAGAGTTATTGATGGAGTTTTTAACGGAATCTTTGATGGAGTTTTCAACTCTATTATCATACTAGCGCTTTAGCTCTGTATCGCTTACCACCACAATTGAGACACAACTGCGACTTACCTACACATCTACCCAACATCGTATGCAAGGTAACGGCTCAAAACACCCAAGACGTTCGCTTTGTAAATGATATGCGCAGAATTCATTTCTGCATGATTTGTTACAAACGGTTACTGATCCTATCATAAGCTATTTGCAATGATTCATTATATAATAAATTCTTTTTTTAAATACTTGTTTTAATTATAATATGGAGGAGTTCGAGAGATTATCGAAAATTAAGCCTTGGAAAAAGGTTGAATTCAATCTCGATAGAATTTCCACTAATGTACCAAAGGGTCTAATCCGTGATATAAGCATGATGGGCAGAATCCGTGATGGTTTTAATGAATTCAAGCGCGATGAAGAATCTCACTGTTGGTCAACATTTCGAATTGATAGTAGAGTTGATGCTACCATGAACGACGAAAGAGCAGCAGTGATAATCTCACATCTTGACCAGAAAAAGTATTTTTTTTAGAGTGAAATTCATTATCCGCTCAGAAACGGGGAATTGGATTATACGCGACAAATTTGAACCCATCCTGAAAAATATAAGAACTGTCACTGTGAGTCAGGATTCCGAACCAGGAATTCTGACTGGAATTGATAAACCGTATTACGAGAGATCATATCATGTAACCACGGTTGTTTATGGGATCTATCCGATAAATGATAAACCGAGTATTGAGAAATTAAAACCCATGAAATATTCGTCGCTGAATTGTGTAGCAGAACGAATAATAGAGCATTTTACAAATGTGTTGCGTGGAAACAAATTGACGAATCTAAGACGCAAAAAAATTAATGAATGGGGATTAACAGTGAAGGAGAGCGGAGCAACAATTCAAAATGTGGCTGCGTTAGAGCGAATACTAAAATTCCCAATATGGGTAGAGACAGTAACAGGCGAGATATTATATGAACCGAAATATAAATCGAGAGGATCTCCAATCAAAATTATTGACCATAATGCACACGCTTGGACCTCCGCAGTAACAATATTTCAGCAGGATAGAACAATAAAATATTACACGGGAAATTTATTTGATTTTATTTATGAGTCGAGTAAAAACGATCCTGTGTCAGTGTGGTTATTTGAGAGTTTTGAAGACGAAGAAGGTAAATTCGATCAATTCGTAAAACCCAATGGCGAATAGTATCGTACTGAAGCCCTCCACAACGAGATGAAAAAAACTAGCTAGTTGTTTTTCAATGGAACACGACGAACAATTACTGACAAAATGTTTTACAATACCGTAAGTTGCAGCTCATTTTACGAGAAAGAGAAATATATGGAAACCAACACGCGCAGAATTTCTCTCAGATATCCAAGATAGATGTGTTGATTATAGCCATGGTGGATTATGGAATACAAAATATGACCCCAAAAGTATTATTTCGGTTGATATGATTACATGTTATCCAGGGAGTTTTCTCGGGTACGGATAATGCTCTGAGTACTTTAAAACATTTGGGCATCCCACACAAGAGATGACCCGTGTTACGATTAAAGGACTACTGCCCGATTTTGATTTAACCGGATTCACTCGTGTGATATTTGAATTGGCTAAAGGACTTCATCCGTGCTGTTATGTTTGGTTTGGTAGCCACATCTCTGAAAAATGCTGGATGCCAATAGTGTTTTTACGGTATATGATTGATTCTAAAATGCTGATATCGCTGATTGTCAGTGAAACAATTATATCATATCGAAAACAAACTGAAGTCTGGTTACCACAACCCGATAGTCTAGATAGTATAATCAGCGGAAACAATAAAACAATTTCCTAATTTAGACGAAGAATATATCGCAAGGTGGTCTAAGGAAATCTTTGAAGTTAGAAATAAACACGCTAAAGATCTCGGTAGAAGAATAATTGGTAAATTCACACAGGGTGGAAAATACGACAATAAACGACATTGTTCGCGGTTGATTATAGATGATGCTGAATACGATTTTATAATCGCAGATGTAACATCTATGGGTATATATGTAAATCGTAAAGACGCTTTCTTGTCAGATGGAATCAAATTCGGTACAATTGTTACTTATAACGACGGAGAAAATCCTCAGTATACGTACTTAAGGTCGTCTATGCTGGCTTATGCTTCTATTAATTTACTTTCGATGATAAATAGATTTCCTGAATCTGCAGTTAGGGTAGCCACTGATTCATTTTATATAGATATAAAAAATAAAGAAGCAGTGGCCGAATTCACAAATTCCGACGAATGTTGGGGCTCATGGAGAATTAAAAAGGAAATACTGCGTGATTATTCTAAATCAGCAGATGTTACGATTGAAAACAATTACTTGAAAAATAATCAGATATCAGAACTATCTAATGCACCTTCGATATCCAATCCAATATGCAGATATAAAACCAGTTACTTAAACGGCTGTGGTGGGTCAGGGAAGACGACTCGTGCAATCGAATTATTTCGAGGGAAATCAAACATGACTGTACTAACACCAACACACAGACTTGCAAGAGAGATGAAACAGCGCGGAATTAATGCTTGTACTTATCACAGTTTTTTTCGATGGAAAGGTGACGAATGGATTCCTGATCGAATGGATGAGAAATATATTCCTGAAATCCTCATTTGGGATCAGATATGCACAGTGTCGTTAGATGTATTACAAAAGTTTCTCCATTGGTTATTGCTAGCGAATACAAAAGTGATATTGTGTGGCGATCATAGTCAACCACCACCATTTGTCGGTTTGTCCCCTCATAATTGACTGAAGAATTTTGTAGATTATTATGAAGAAATTAGTACTGATCACTTGATAATGGATTACGCGAGTTCAAGAAATTAATCAGATTGCAACCGGATAGAATCCAATGTGAAATAGCGCGTGAAATAGTTTCAGAAACCCCATTAAATGATTTTTGGGAAGACCAAACGATTTGATAATGGCAAGTAGAAAGATAGTCAGAGACATAATTCAGATGAAGTTTTTTTTAAAGCGCATAAAGAAAAATTTGCAACACTTCCAGTGCCATTGTGTTATAGACCCTAGGATACACAAAGACAAAATATCAAAGTTGATATTGCAGGCTTGACAGAATCAAGGAAGCAGATTCTAGTGTGAAATGATATTGTGTTGGTTGATATCAGTGTTGTCGAAGATGCATTGCGCACTGAAATACCTCCATGGAAGCTAGGATACACTGCGACGATACATTCTTCACAGGGATTGACTATAACACATACAATTGTTTGGATCATAGATAATCGCATCGTGTGGTCGAATTTAGTTTATCTTGCAGTGTCCAGAGTACGAAGAATAAATCAACCTCGAAGAGTTGTTTTAGATTATAACGACATAAGCAACAATGATATTGTCAGCGATGACATAATCAGAAAAAAATTCACTGGTTATAAACAACAAGACAAAAAATTAACAGAAAATTTGACATTGATGCTGAATTTATAATTACACTAAAACAACAACAGAATAATCACTGCGCGAGTTGCAATCGTATAATGCGTTGGTGTTGGTCGGATAAAGACCCCAGCCAAGATACCGTAGACAGAAAAATTAGCAGTGTTGGTCATACCAGAGATACTGTGATGCTGACTTGTCTTGAGTGTAACAGACGCAGAAGTGCTAGTTAAGACCACGAGGCGGTAATTGAGTATCCTCGGATATCACTTGTAGTTATTCACGAGTAAATCCTCACTGAGGAGCAGTTGAATCCAACCTATAGACTGGCGGTCTACCCGTGGATCGTGTTATGCTAGATATTTTATGTGCAGTGACACTCCAAATAGGATCAGTAGCTCTTTTTTGCCACCTTCAGGCTTTCCTGGTTCATATAAATATCTAACAGTGACATTGCCGAATATTGGCTGTTTTGAAAAATCATTTTGTGGTTTTATGGGTAAATACTGTTTTTTTAATCGCGTAGGTTTCATATTGATTGTTCGAGTAATCTCATTATTTAGCGCGGTAATTACACCTGATAATCTCTTGACTCATTCACGAGATCGTTTATCCTGAATAAATTTCTTCGCGTATTGATATTCAAATTACCGCTCAGTATGTGTCCGATTAAATCGTTCAACAATTGCCTGATCGCGATGTAGTGCAGTATGTCCTCGTCTGATGGTGACATTATGATGCTTCATTGTTGATAACACTGCACCCTTAAATTCCTTGCCAGGATCAACTTGTAATTGATTTGGCCAATGCAGAGGACCTCGTCGATAAATCCTTTCAAATGCAGAAGCCACTTCAGTTGATAATTTTCTCTTAAATGGTTCCGCAACATCAACTACGGTTAGCGCATACTTGTAAACACCATCATGCGGCGGAAATTATATATCATCTTGATCAACTTCATTAGGGACGGTGAAATCAAAATGCGAGAAGTTAATTTGTTTAGGCGGTGGTAGATAAATTTGCCATATCGCCTGTTTGGATAACCAATCCACTGCAGTGGTATTTTTCACCTTTGCAGCGCTAGCGAATTTACTGATTGATGATTTAACCCTCCAGTATCCTTTTGGAGAATAATAAATAGATTCCATGATGTTATTAATTACCAGCACCCAAAATCAATTTACTTTCATCGCCGATTTTTATCAACCATGAAGCCAACTTTTCTTTGAAGGATTTATCAGTGATAGAATTTAACGCATGAATTAATTTTACATCTGCGATATGTCTGTGTTGCAGATTGCTGCTTTCATAAGTAACATCATAAGCACGACACGCCTTATCAATAGCGTTTATTGAATACTCACCGGGTCGGGATTGGTTTTGATCATCGAGGCGGATATCGAGTCTGGTACCGGTTCCACAATAACTATACCCTGGAAGGTGTTTGCCCATGGTGTTCCTGGTAATTTTACTAACTTGGCTGCAATATCACCTCCTCGTTTCTTTAATTCTTGATTTTATCAAGGGAAACAAATCTAATTTTTTTTGGTACCACATTGTACACACTAACCAGCAATTGCTGATCTGTTATTTTTAGTTGTAATCGTCGTCAAGTCATTTGTGCTAGTACGCTTCTTACATTTCACACAATATAGATTCATAATTGATTTATAATAACATGAATGTAATTGAATTTTCGGCGACAAAAACACGAGAACCAGTTAAACGTCATGCAGCGCTACCAAACTCTATTCGTATGATTATAATCGGACCATCTGGAAGTGGCAAGACACAGTTGTTACTTAATTTGATAACGAGATGGATTAAATGGGATAAGTTGTATTTAGTAGCCCCGAGTGTAGACGATCAACGAGAAAGCACAATCGGAAATCGATGAGGATATTAATGAGTTTATAACCGATATCGAAGAAGCACCGAGTGTTGATTCTCTTGAAAGAAATATTAACAATTTAGTCGTATATGATGATGTGATGTTAGATATACAAGCAAACCCTGCCAGAATATTTTCCAGAGGTAGGCATAAAAATACCGATGTGATATACGTTACTCAGAAGTATACACAAATACCAAAAGTGATCAGGGAAAACTGTAATATTCTTGCTGTATTTAATGGAGTTGACACTCATACGCTACGAAATATTCACCAGACCTGGTGCAGTGGAGATATGAATTATAATATCTTAAAACATTTCTTTAGTCACGTTCCCAATCCCACATGAATTTGTAACCATAAATTTGCATGACCCTAGATCAAGATATCGTATCGGACTTGATCAAATATTCGGTTAAAACAATTTGTCTCCGTAGCGCAATCGGCGCCGGGTCTGTAGCATGCGAAACCGAAACAAATTCTCTTTTTTTGTCTGAGAAATAGTTTCGGTTTGTTTGAAATAGTTTCGACTTGTTTGAAATAATTTCGGTTGTCTGAAATAGTTTCGGTCTGTCCACCCTCTTTGTTGCTACTTTGATGACGTTACAGACTTCGATTCAGTCTCAAGCGTTCATCCACTCCATTTAACGTCTACTTGCCTTGCAACCACATGCTAAAATGCAAACGATCCATCGGTTCAAACCTGCCACTTTTATTTTATTTTCGTTGACTGCTCGTAAAATTTATCTCTCTGTAGGTTGTCAGCTTCTGACAACGCTGTGTTGATGAAAGCAATGGTGTTAGGCGTCCATACCGTGGAAACAGTGAGATGCGCATCCTTGGCTTCTTTAATGTACATCAAGGGATTTTCCAGGTACGCTCAGTAAGGGTAGGTATCCATTATGGTGCTGACCAGATTATTTTTTGAGTGTAAATCGACATCATTGACGATGGTAAACTATTTTTTCCATGATGTCCTTCTGTACTAAAATTGACATTTTCAGAATAAGATTTAATTACAAAAACGATAATGAGGATATACTAGTTCGTGCAATTAATGCGTTGAATAATTGTATGGTACCCGGTCAAACGCTTTTGTAAGCATTCATCAGGGCTTTCCCAAACTGAGAAATAAACATACCTGCATTAGTCTCATTAACAGGGTGAACGCTAAAACATTCCAACTGCAAATTCATCTAGTAAAGGTTTTAAGTTGAAGATTAGTTGGTGATGACTTTTCGGGATTCATAAATTAGAGGATCATTTATGTATAACTGTTCGTATCGGCGGATGCAGTGGTTCGTTCTTTGATGATACTGAGGGCATCAGTAGTATGAAGGATTTATATCAAAGCTATATCCTAATTAACCGCGTAAGCTAGCTACATGGCCTTAGGTAATTGGCTGTAAAACACTATCGGGTATTGTTGGAAAACATTAAACTGTCACTCGGTAAAGTTAGATAAATTAGTTATTCATAGTGTGATGGCCCTAATGTCTGAGGAGTCACCCAATGTAAAAGGCGAGTGTTTTACCAAATGATCCAAAAGAGGGTTGTTGGGACTAGAAGAATTATTTAAAGGATGGATGGATGGATGGATGAATGGATGGTGAAAATGAGAGGATTTTTGTCAGTTGCTTTATGATCCAGCACCTTGAAATTGTATATTACATTGTGTCCAGTTGGTTTGTTTGATTAGGATTTTTAACGTAGCTTTAACAATTTTTCAGTCATATCGCTACGATGTCTGCATTGAGGCAGTTTATAGTGATGTCTAGCACTGAGACATCATGCCGCAGACATGTAGCATGATGTCTCACCCAGTCACATTATCCTGACACCAGGCCGACCAGTCCTAACACTAACCTCTTAATGCTGAGCGTCAAGCGAGGCAGCTGTTAGTATCATTTTTGTAAGTCTTTGGTATGAATCGGCCGGGGATCGAACCGACGACCTCCTGCTTCCGGGGCGGACGCTCTAACCACTAGACCACCGGAGCGGTTATGTCCAGCTGGGCTGAATGTTATTTCTTCAAAATATCGAGTTCAAATGATTTTTTTTCTCTGGAAATTCAAAAGTGCTCTGATAATAGTTTGCGAAAGACATTCACTGGAATGTATAGTGAATTCAAACCTATAATTATATTACAGTGATTCAACAAAACGAATGTGGGTACATTCACACTCATTATAGCTATCACATAAAATCCTCGCCTTCAGTCCTTGTATTTATTTGAGGCATCTATTGAATTTGATTTAGGTCATTAACTTTTAATAGGACTTGTGTTTGTAATTCTTGGATTATTGTTGGATTTAATTCGCAATATCATAAGTTCTCTTTCTTAAACTTTATATTCTGGGTAAAAAAATTATTTATTGTTAAACTGTGCAAAGAATGTTGTCTTTCACTCTTTTCTGTTACTTATTTTAAAAGCCGATACTCTTAATACCCCCAAAACAGCTTTCCTCCACGTCTCCCCTCGCCCATAACACATATTCTATCCACATCTCCATCAACCACTCCTTGTACAGAAATTTATAATAACCAAAATTAATATCCTATATTTTCAAGTATATATCTTCAGCGTCGCAGAAGTATCTACGTGACATACACACAAACGTCACACACACCAACTCACAAGTGCGCGTACACACTTAACTGTTGGCACAAAGGCACGCATTCAGGGACGGACATATAATCTCTAAACTGGCATTATAACGAATAGATACACCATTTATGCTAATATATTTATGTACAACCTCACAGCCACATCATATTAAATGAGGAAATTATAACTTGACACAGACATTGAAAATATATCTGAACTAAAACATGCAAATACAGCTAAGATTGTGAAAATGGAACAACCTCGCTATTTACTTTCGAGATTTATAACATACGTAATAAATAGTGTTATCATGCGTAATAAATAGTGTTATCATGCGTAATAAATAGTGTTATCATTGCACAACTGGAAATGGTGTATTGCATAAGTGCATTTGAAATTGAGATGGGGGATATGCGACAGACACGTTACACCTTTATTAATGGCTAAGTAGAATAATATCAGCAAATTTATGGATCATCCAGCGTTATACAACATTTATATTTTAGTGTTGTTCAATATAATCTGATCGTTTAACGAATTTTATAATCTTTCCAGGTTTCTTTTGCACTGATCTGTACTGCTTTATAAAGAAGAAGATGATGGCTACACAGATGAAGTTCTTCAGAAAGTTGAAGCCCGCTATCTGCTTCATCCTTGTCATGTTCGGATTTGTTTTGCTTATGTATCGTGACCTGGTAATGGAGCGTGTCAACTCCGCGGTTGCCTATTGGAATATTCGTTTACCCGGAATACAAAATTGGTTCAGTAGTCCAAATATGCAAGAAAAGTTGAATTTACATGACTTAGAATTATATCTTAGAATGTATAACAAAGACTTCAAAAAGTATGATAATTATTTGATTCCAAGTATGCGATATTTTTGGCCAGGAAATGTTTCTATGGTAATTGTTCTAGATGCGGAGAATGAGGAGGATAGAAAACTTGGAATAGCACTTCCAAATAAATACCCCTACCCCAGAGTGGAATATCAAGAACCTATCGATCCGAGCATTTACCACAGACGAGGGCACGAGAGGATGCAGAGAGACTTCTTCTATCCTGAGACGAAGGTAAATAAAACGTATGTTGGCTTTCTAGACACTGACACCGTGTTTGTGACAAAAGTGACACCAGATCTTCTATTTGAAGATGGAAAGCCTATCATAATCGCAAACTATGGACAACCTGGGAGCCCTTTTTGGAACATAGTTTCAAGAAGCACGGCTGGAATCTATAAAGCAAAAGAAATAATGAGATGCATGTCTTACTTTCCAGTCATCATAAAAGTTCAGCACGTTGTTGAGGTCAGAAAATACCTGGAAAAAATTCATGGTAAACCTTTCGATGAAGTATTCAGGCAGTTTTCCGCGTATGCAATATCTCAATTTAATATAATGTGTCAGTATTTATGGAACTTTCATAGAGACGAATACAAGTTTTATTTTCACGTTATATCGTCCACACCTGGAAAATGGGAGGGAAAAGGTAGTATTCCAGAGAGAGAATCTATTGAGTTCTATAAAACCAACTTTACTGATGCACAAAAGGTACCAAAGGCGAGGGCATCAATCCATTATTGTTACCACGATAAATGGCAAGATTTTAACACCTACATAAATATTGTGAAGAAAGGTATATGTTATTCTGGTGGTTTTGACATATGCCCCGAAAAATGCAAGCATTACAACCGGACTGTATTACAAAAGGAGTTATTCTATTTTGAATATAATGATTGGTCATGGGATCCAAGATGTATGGATGAGCAGAAAAAACATTATGCTAAGTTAACAGAACATATGGACAGTGAAGTAGAAAAAGCTTTAAAAGAGGGCTGTGCTGAGGTCGACAAACTATCTTTTAAGTAATATATTTTGTTTGTCTAATATAAAATCTATCCCATACATTTACCATATTAAATACAGATAATAAATCATATACATATGACTCTCTAATACTGTGGTTCCATTTTATGTTTATATATAAGTTATTGGAACTTTAACATATGGATTTATCATTGGTACATAGTTGCGTGGATTTGTCGGGACTGACATAATTATTCCTGACAAAGACAAAACTGGCATTTCATATTTTGTCTCTTGATGCTGAATATATAGCCTTCTTGCCACTTGTATTTTTTGCATACTCAACTCGTCCAAACTTAAATAATGTTCAACTGTCATTCATGAATATGAAAACCTACAATAATACAAGGTTTGCACTAAATCAAATGTCCAAAACATACAATATTCACATATATGTCCATCATGTAGTGAATTCACTGCTGTTCTTACCGCCGTTTAATACACATTCGCCACATGATTTTAATACGATAGCTATAACTATGGACGTTTATATTTGGAATATATTGTTACGTAGTTTTTATTTATGATTGGTTGTTGTAACGGTCAAGATTGGATAAGTGAATTAATAAATAAACAACTTTTGTATTCTTAAAGTAAAATTATTGTTTCTCGTCCTGGTCAAATTAGGAATACGTGATATAAACAAAGACGTAAATCTTCCTCCTTCACCCCTTTGTTTTCGATTTCGCACTTTGGGGATTTTTCGAAACTGCGTATTAGAATACGATATAATCATAGTTTTAGTGAAATATAGTTTTGGGCTTTTACATCTGAGGTTAAACCATTTTCTTTCGTTGCAGCCAGTTTTCTAATCGATCTGAACTTTCTTTCAGTTCATTTGGATTTTAAAAGATTAATTAGTATTTCTGGAAATATTTTATGTGCTCATACATAATTCGTGGACAAAGACATATTATCAAAACGTTATTCCGATGTCCAACACTGGAGTGTTAAATATTGATTTTCTACAAGGGACTGTAGATAAGCACAAATCAGACTTCGTCATAAGTCATCATCTTCCATCTTTGATTTTCCAACAGGACTTGAACTTGAATCTATTGGAATATTTCATTGCTAGGACTTTTGTAATTTAATTCGTGGAGTATTCTTGGATCACTTTTGTATCTGATTCTTACAAGAGTAAGTTGATTTCCAATTTTACAATCTTTTCCTAACAACTCCCACAGCATTCCGCTCAAAGGCAGAGATGATCACATGAACTGAAGGGTACACATCAAACTACCTGTGACATCTGAAACTTGAAGAACAAGCTAAGTTATGTTCAATAAATAAAATATGTTAAGACCAGTTTGCTGCACGGCACTAGAAACAATTCGTCATTTCAATACTCAGTGGTTACAAAATCGCCAAAATACCCTATTCAATTTAGCCCGTGGCTCATTATGTTTTGTGCCTGCTAACCAGGGACAAACGGACATAAGGCGGAAGTCTATGCAGTAGGGTAAACTAACATGTTAATGTCCAGTACTTTAACTCATTAACTCGATGCTACTCGTTTACGTTTACGTATCAGGAGGTAGCATACCTACTTTGAGGTCTGTAGCGTCAATGTCATTTAAGATATACTAAAGTGGGTGGTATTATAGAAAGGCTTACTGATGTAGCACTTCAATTATACCATAAAGTCTGGACGTTGCATTTGCCCTACACACTGCAGATGGTAAAACGTAATTATTTGGACCCGATTTATTTCCACCGAAAATCCGAAAGTAAGAAAAATGAAGACGAGGAGAAAGAAGGAAGGATATAAAGATGAGCGGAGAAAGAAGAGATTAAGAAAGAAAGAAGGCTCGAGCGGACGTAATACAGAAAGTTGAATATGAGAAACAGAAAAAACCGATGATAGCAAATGGAGAAGCAAAGCAACTAACATTGGCCACATGTAATACAATTTGATATGTTTGCAAGCAAGATTCATTGTGATGCGTGTGAGAATTAGTTCCACCAACATTGCTCAGACAACATTCCAAGAAAAGCTAGTGATTGCATTCCCTGCTTTGCTTGCCCAGAGTGATCCTTATACTTTCTAGTTTAAATTCAATAAACTGAATTACAAAATTCTTTATATTTTGTGATGTTTTGTGGACTGGAAAGCAGAACATTTGCTACATTGAACTCCCTTACTCTCTCAAGTAATGAATACATCGCCTTGACGAGTTCAGTTATTTAATTGTTTTACTTTAAATTGACATTTTTGTACTACGACACGTGCATACTTGTTTGGAAACTCATTAATACTTTCCAGATCTACCGTATATTGATATCCTAGAAAGACTATAACTTGGGAAATACAAACTTGAAAGAATTCTATGATACTTTCTGGTAGAATTTTCAGCTGGATTGTATCCATTTGTCACAAGATGTTGCAGTCTTGTTTCTCTACCATTAATTAGGCTGGCATCCTTTTTCATTATTATTAATTGATTGGCACTCTCACATAGAAAGATATCATTCTGGCCTCATTTGCATAGTGATCACTCAGGGCGCTGAAAGTATTTTTGTTACATCGCTGGGATGCTGAGGGTTCTGGGTTCGATCGGTCACACTTAGACCGGTCTATGCAAAACGGGCATATTTCTTATGATACACGTCACATATACAAAGTAAACTGTTAAAACCATCTTGGAGACAGAAGGAGAAAAAATATTCCTTATCGACGCATTGAAAGCGCAGCTGCTGTAAATACTGTGCGACTTATACATATTAAGGAAACATGATTCCTGATTACGTATGTATTTTAAAGATGAAAGCATAACCCAATGTAAATATCTGCAATAAATTAGTGAACATTGATTTGTAAGGAAAAGCTTGAAATTTTATCAGGTTATTGTTTATATTTGTTGAACAGCTGTCATTGATTGCACTTTTTGAAATAGGAAATTCTTTTGACATAATAAATAAAAAAATGTTAGATTGGTAATTTTCTGCACCGTTCAAATCAAAGAAAAAACCTGTTAAATTTGGAAAAAACAGTATGATTTATCTAGTGCATCTGTTACAATAATTGCCGTCAAATATACTTTATTTTGACATATTTACATTAGACGTATTTAATATGCCTACTCTCAACAACACAGGCTATTTATCAGTTGAATAATTTCAACTCGTAGCAAATGTTACTAACTTAATTGCAGTCTATACGAATGAATCAATTCACAGCTGATGCATCTATTCAATTTTGAAACGTAGTTGATACATTTTAAAATGATACGTTCATCAGCTTGTGAGAATAAAGTATGTATTACGCAAAGCACTAATTGATGAATTTAGAACTTCTTTGCGGACATATTCTGTCCGTAACTTTCTACATACATACATACATACATACATACATACAAACATACATACATACATACATACATACATACATACATACATATATATATATATATATATATATATATATATATATATATATATATATATATATATATATATATATATATATATATAATATATATATATATATATATATATATATATATATATATATATATATATATATATATTTCAGCGATATGATGCAAGAAAATAAAACTAGTTTGCAAAGGTAGATAAAACCAGCTCATAATATATATTAAAGTACCATGATGATTGTTTTTTATGTCATACTTTGCGTACTCTTTATGCAGTATGTACCTACTAACAATGTGTTTCAGTGCCTTCTTATTCTGTGTTGTGTCAGGAACCTATTCCCTTTACGGATAGCTCATGATCAAGAAAAAGCTCGTAAGGCAAAATACCTCAAAGCAGGCTCTGTTATAACCCTATGAGCAAAATATTGATTGTATGTTGAGAATTATTTATCGTATTTTTCTTTAACAATTGCACGATGAAAGTGATACCGTTAGTTTGGAATCTGGAGATAATAATTAAATGCGTACAATTAATTATCAGGCACGATCAGAACGCATGAGTGAACC
Organism: Unio delphinus; assembly: GCA_029339505.1. Lineage (NCBI taxonomy): Eukaryota > Metazoa > Mollusca > Bivalvia > Unionida > Unionidae > Unio > Unio delphinus. Next base: position 784,548 of record JAQISU010000135.1, on the reverse strand, counting down.
GTGCAAATATGAAATCGGTCCATTGTAACACACACACACACACACACACATGCATACATATATATATATATATATATATATATATATATATATATATATATATGTATATGTATACACACCTACCCCTCCAACGAAATGCAAAAACAAGAAATCGCTAAAAATATAGTTGTAAGTCAATGATTTTCAACTTTTGGCCATTTTATGACCGGATTGATATTCGTAAAGAAACTCATTTACATGGAAATAATTATTTATTTTATGGACAGCAAGCAGGTCATAACAACTATGACTTTGAATTTAATATCAAAGCCAAATCACACGTTTTGTGCAGAAAACCGATGTTCCAAATATCCTGCAACATAACTACCCCATGCACCCCATAGCAAATCGGTATAAACTGCCTAGTGCTAATTATATTATCGGAATAAAATTTATCTTCAAGCTGCTTTGATCTATTGGAACAGGGCATGATTAAGAAAAACAAGATCACAAAACCTTTGTTTTTGCGAAGCAGTAAGCGGTGAATTCTATCACCGGACACTCCAGATATTGGATACTACATATCCTGGACAGCTGACAACATATCCAATACCGTGTACTATGTGTATGACACGGGTATAAAAAAGTAGTAACGTTACACACGGTAAGTTCTACAGATAATATTACCGGCACAATAATTACAAAACAACAATTTCAGAAATAAATGTAACCTTGCTTGATAAAAATCCTACTGCACTAAACATTTCCTACTAATGTAGCCTTATATTACTAATATAAATCCTTCGTTAAGTCGTAATCAAGACAAGACTATCCGTAATGTAAAGAGCTTTACATGCGATGAGGTATTTATACACAGATAGTGTCTGAGCATTGAAGGCATACGGTTCATCTTATCAAAAGCACTTCGCACGTGCGGCAAGCAGCAGAGGGGGCGAATCAGACAACTTTTTTTTGTTTTTATTTTTGATTATACCCCCTCCAAAATAACACTAGACCCTTCTCGCGAAAAAATAAGTCTCCGACCCTTGTCTGAAAACATTCGCGTCGCAACGTCGTTGTCACTCACCCCCTCTGCTGCTAGAACTTTCAGTTCTAGGTTTACGGTGATTTTAACCGAATATTTGATCAAGTCCGATACGATATCGTGTCCTAGGGTCTGCTAAATTTATTGTCACAAATCCGTGTGGTTTTGACTGAGCGTGACTAAAGAAATTTCTAAACTGATAATGATTCATATCACCGCTGCACCAAGTTTGATGAATATTTCGTAGCGTATGAGTATCAACGCCGTTAAATACACACAACACATTGCAGTTATCTCTGATCACTTTTGGTATTTGTGTGTATCGTTGAGTGACATAGATCACATCAGTGTTTTTATGCCTGCCTCGGGAAAATATTCTAGCAGGATTTTTTTGATTATCTAACATGATATCATCGTATACCACTAAATTGTTAATACTTCCATCGATGTCTTCCACGGAAGGGGCTTTCTCTATATCAGTAATAAACTCAATAAAATCTTCATCGATTTGAAATTCTTTTGCTTTCTCGTTAAAATCCTTTAGCACTTCATAGCATCGCTGATCGTCTACACTCGGGGCTATTAAATACAATTTGTTCCATTTCATCCATCTCGTTATCAAATTAAGTAGCAGTTGTGTCTTTCCGCTTCCAGATGGTCCGATTATAATCATTCTAATTGAATTCGGTAACATTTCATGATGTTTAATAGGTTCCCGTCGTCGGGTAGCTGAATAATCAATTATATTCATGCCGTTATATATAAATTATGGATCTATATTGTGTGAAGTGTAAAAAACGTACTGGCACAGATGACTTGACGACGATTACAACTAAAAATAACCGATCAGCGCTTTCTGGTAAATGCGTACAATGTAGTACAAAGAAATTTAGATTTGTTTCTAAACCCAAGGAACTCAAGGAACCTTTAAAAAAAAACGAGGAGGTGATATCGCAGCCAAATTAGCAAAACTCCCTGGAACCCCATGGGCAAAATACCCTGGAGAAAAGCACCTTCCAGGATATAGCTACTGTGGACCGGGAACAAGACTTGATATCAGACTCAATGATCAAAATCAGCCCCGACCCGGTGAGGAACCAATAAACGCTATTGATAAGGCCTGTCACCTTCATGATGTTGCTTATAAAAGCAGCAATCTGCAGCACAGGCATCTAGCAGATGTGAAATTAATTCATGCGTTAAATGCTATTTCTGATAAATCTTTCAAAGAAAAATTGGCTTCCTTTTTGATAAAATCGGCTATGAAAAGTAAATTGATGTTAGGGGCTGGTAATTAATAACAACATGGAATCTATTTATTATTCCCCAAGAGGATACTGGAGGGGTAAATCAGCAATCCATAAACTCGCTAGCGCTGCGAAAGTGAAAAAAACCACTGCGGCTCATTGGTTATCCAAACAGGCACTATGGCAAATTTATCTACCACCGCCTAAACAAATCAATTTCTCGCATTTTGATGTGACCGGACCCAATGAAGTTCATCAGGCTGATCTATTATTTCTGCCACATGATCGTGGTTACAAATACGCATTAACCGTAGTTGATATTGCAAGTCGATACAAAGAAGCAGAACCGTTAAAAACAAAATCAGCCACTGAAGTGGCTTCTGCATTTGAAAGAATTTATCGAAGGAGTCCTCTGCACTGGCCAAATCTGTTACAAGTTGATCCGGGCAAGGAATTTCAGGGTGCAGTGTTATCTACAATGAAAAATCATAAAGTCACTATCAGACGAGGACATACTGCGCTACATCGTGATCAGGCCATTGTAGAACGGTTTAATAAAACCCTTGCTGAACGGTTATTTGGATATCAATACGCAAAAGAATTCATCCAAGAAAAAAGATCCCGTGAATGGGTTAAAAGGTTACCAGCTGTGATTACTGCACTGAATAACGAGATTACTAGAACCATCAACATGAAACCTATCAATGCGATTAAAAAGAAGTCAATACCTGAAATGGAAATTCAAAAAGATTTTAGCGTTTCCCAACCAATTCTTGGTAGTAATGTCATTGTGAGGTACTTATACGAACCAGGAGAGCTTGAGGGTGGCACAAAAAGGGCTACTGATCCTATTTGGAGTGTTACTGCACATAAGATATCTAGTATAACACGATCTACGGGTAGACCTCCAATCTATAAACTGGATTCAACTGCCCCTCAACGGGGTTTTACTAGACAACAATTACAAGTGATACCTGAGGATACTCAATTACCACCACATGGGCTTAACTAGCACCCTTGCGTCTATTGCACTCAAGACAAGTCAACTTCACATTATTTCTGACATGACCGAGATTGTTATTTTTTCTGTCTACGGTGAATTGGCGAGGATCCTTATCCGAATACTGCCAACGCATTATACAATTGCAACTCGCGCAGTGATTATTCTGTTGTTGCTTCAGAGTAATTATTAATTCAGCATCAATATCAAATTCTCGTTGTTTTTTTTTTGTCTTGTTGTTTGTAACCGGAGAGTTTTTTATCAATAATATCATCTATTGTGGTGTCATTATCATTGCTAATGATTTCATCATCGAAGACAATTCTTCGAAGTTGATTTATTTTTCGTACTCTAGACACTGCGAGATAGACTAAATTCGACCATTCTATGCGATTATCTACCATCCAAACAGTTGTATCCGATATAGTCAATCCCTGTGAAGAGTGTATAGTTGCTGCATAACCTAGCGTCCATGGGGATTTATTAGCACGCAATGCATCTTCAACGACATTGATATCAACCAGCACAATATCATTTAATACGAGAATCTGTCTTTGAAATCCTTCGGATTTTGGTCCTGGAATATCAACTTCGATGTTCTGTTTTCGTGTATCCGATGGCCTATAACATAACGGTACTGGAAGTGTTGCAAATTTTTGTTTATGCAATTCAAATAACTTCATCTGAAGTGTATCCCTGACTATTTTTCTACTTGCAATGATTAAATCATTTGGTCTCCACGCTTCCCAAAACTCATTCATGGGAGTTTCCGAAATTATTTCACGGGCTATTTCACACTGGATTCTATCCGGTTGTAATCTAATTAGTTTCTTAAATTCTTTTAATTCATTATCAAGTGATCTATGATCGGTATCAATTTCTTCATAATAGTCTACAAAACCCTTTAGCCATTCATGGGGGGATGCACCGACAAATGGTGGTGGTTGGCCGTGATCCCCGCACATTACGACTTTTGTATTCTTCAATAACAACCACTCAAGAAATATTTTTAAGACATCTTCGGACACTGTGTCTATTTCATCCCACATGATAATTTCAGGAATAAATTTCTCTCCCATGCGCTCAGGAGTCCATTTATCTCCCTTCCATCTAAAGAAACTATGATAAGTGCAGGCATTTACCCCTCGTTGTTTCATCTCTCTGGCGAGTCTGTGAGTCGGTGTTAGCACAATCATGTTTGATTTCCCACGATATAACTCAATTGCCCGGGTTGTTTTTCCTGACCCACCACAGCCGTTTAAATAAACTGTTTTATACAGGCATATTGGATCAGAAATCGGTGGTGCACTAGAAAATTCTGAACACTGATTGCTTTCTAAGTAATTATTTTCAATGGTAACATCTGCTGATGGAATATAATCATGAATCATTTCTTTCTTAATTCTCCATGATCCCCATTTCTCGTTGCCAGTAGCCTTAAAATCAGCCATTTTGCTATTTATGTAAAATGAGTCAGTAGCAACTCTAACTGCGGTGGTAGGAAATCTATTGATCATTGAAAATAAATTAATAGAAGCATAACCAAGCATAGAAGCTCTCAAATGTGTGTACTGCGGATGGTATCCATCAGTGTAAGTAACAATTGTACCCAATTTGGTTCCATCGGACATAAATGCGTCCTTACGATTGACATATAGGCCCTTATTCGTTAAATCCGCCATTACAAAATCGTATTCAGCGTTGTCTATAATCAATCGTGAAGAATATTTCGTATTATCATCTTTGCCACCTTGGGTAAATTTACCGATTATTCTTCGTCCAAGATTTTTTGCTTCATTGTTTCTGATTTCAAATAACTGTCTGGACCAATCCATGATTTGTTGTTCATTAAAATCAGGAAACAGTTTTCGCTGTTCGCTAATTATTTTTTCTAGATCAGGTTGTGGTAACCAGACTGATTTCTGTGCTTGATAGGATATAATTGCTTCACTGACAATTAATGATTTTAACATCTTACAATCAAGCATATACCGTAATAACACTATTGGCATCCAGTGTTTTTCAGACATGTGTTTACCAATCCAAAGATAACTACACGGATGAAGTCCTTCAGCCATTTCAAATGATACCACACAAGCGAATCCGGTTAAATCAAAATCAGGAAGTGGTCCATTAATAGCAACACGGGTCATTTCGTGTGTAGGGTGTCCAAATCGTTTGAAATATTTCTCACACTCTCCATACCCAAGAAAACTTCCTGGATAACATGCAATCATATCAACTGAAATAACGGTATCAGCTGTGTATTTTGTGTTCCATAATCCTCCATGGCTGTATTCAAGACAGGACAATTTGACATCTGATAAGAACTCACTTCGGGTTGGTTTCCACGCGTTTTTCTTCCTAGCAAAATGTGCTACAACTGATGGTACTGTAAAACAGTTTGCTAATAATTGATCGTTGTCTTCCCCCAGAGAACTCTGGGGAGAAAATTCACTAGCTAGTTGTTTCATTTGATTATGTAGCTCTTCAGTACGGTACAATTCTCCGTTGGGCCTTACAAACTGATCAAATCTACATTCTTCGTCTGAAGTACTGTGAAATAGCCACACTGACACAGAATCGTTTTTACTCAAATGGTAAATAGCATCAAATAATTTCTGCTCTGAAAAAAACTCTTCGGTTCCAAACAGATATTTTACGGTTCTATCCCGTGGGAATATTGTTACTGCAGATGACCACGCGTGTGCGTTATGATCAATAATTTCAATGGGAGCTCCCTGTGATTTATATTTCGATTCGTATAATACTTCTCCGGTGATTGTCCTTACCGATATTGGAAATCTCAATGATGTTTCTAATTTGGCTATATCTTGAATTGTTGCCCCATGCTGTTTCACTGTCAGTTCCCATTCGGTTATTTTTTTTCGTCTTAGATCAGTTAGCTTATTTCCCCGGGACGCATTTGTGAAGTGTTCTATTATTCGTGTTGCTACACAATTGAGCCCTGTCGAATATTTCATGGGTGTTAGTTTTGAAATATCAGGTTTTTCATTGAGTGGATATATCCCGTAAACAACTACTGTGACAGGATAAGATCTTTCGTAGTAGGGTTTATCAAGTCCAGTCAAAATTCCTGGTTTTGAATCCTGAGTCACAGTGACAGTTTTTTTGTCCTTAAGAATAGGCTCGTATTTGTCCCTAATGATCCATTTTCCATTATCACGGATAAGGAATTTTATTCGAAAAAAATTTCTTTCTTTCCCAAGACGTGAGATTATCACTGCTGCTTTTTCATCATTCATGGTAGCGTCAACAACACCATCAATTCGAAATGTTGACCAACAATGAGCTGCCCCATCACGCTTGAATTCATTAAAACAGTCTCTGATTTTACTAATCAAGGTTCTATCAAGAATTTTATTCTTTGGTGTATCAGAAACTCTATCAAGATTGAATTGAACACTTTTCCAGGGCTTAATTTTCGATAATCTCTCGAACTCCTCCATACTATAATTAAAACAAGTATTTAAATGAAAGATTTAAGTATAATGAATCATTGCAAATGGCTTATGATTGGATCAGTGACACCGTGTAACAAATCATGCAGAAATGAATTCTGTTGGTATCATATGCAAAGCTTTCGTCGTGGAAGCCGAGGTCCGTTACCCTGTATTCAATGTGGGGTTGGGGTCAGGGGGGGGGGTCGCAATTATGTGTTATGCGCGGAGGCAGACGATACAGGGAACTAAAACGCTATTATGATAAAAAAATAAAAAATACTGCCATTGACCCCAACGATGACAAAATAATAAAGACTGCTCAAGATTATATACAGAGACTTATAATTAAACCAAACAAGGAATAAGAAAAATAGTGTTATTATACAAATGAACCAAGAATTCAGACCTCACCCCTCCGTGCTTGTTAATTATGAAGCATTCCGTAATGGTATTATCAGAAAATTCGATTTTCGCGTGTCAAAATACAGTACACGCGTACCGTCTATAACACCAAGGGAGGCCACTCTTAAATGATATAACCAAGGGAGTTATCATTGTGATTTAGCTTCTGAGTATTGTTTTATAGGAAAAGAAATATTTTCTTTTTTTTTAGTGTTTAAGTCAAATATTCTGTCTCACGTGCGATTAATGCGTATTTCATAACATAGGATGTGATCCGGAGATGCAGGCGTTACAGGATAACACACGTGTATACTTTCTCCCTTAGATTGTGTTAACTTGTTTAATGGGTATTGTGATTCAGCGCTGGGCATTGTTTTGTAAGAAAAGACATGTTTTCAAACAATTATATTCTTTGTTCTAGTGTTTAAGTCAAATATGCTGTCTCATTTAAATACTGTGAAACACCATTAATAAGTAATTCAAGAAAATAAAATAGCATACTTGCGGATTGATGTATTAATTCCCTTTATATACTCTCTCCCTTAGATGTTGTCGAGATGATAAGAGAGGGAATAACAACCCCCCCACCTACTCTTATATGAGATGATAAGGGAGGGAATAACAACCCCTCCCACCTACTCTTATATGTTTCTACTTACCTGGTTCAGGAGACACCTTGATCAGCTAGGAGGTTCTTGATCAGCGAGGAGGTTTCCCCAGGATAGCTATAAATCTCACAAGAGTTATCAGAGAAAATGTTCAGACGTGTTGAAGTTGATTTGTTTAAGTTTGTTAACCCTGACCTGTATCACAGGACTCTGAGGATAGATGGACGCATGTCGCGAGAAGAAGCGCTCCGAAAGTTACAAGCCGCAGGTGTGGAGGCCACAGACTTAGAAGGTTTTTATAGAGAGGGGGAGAGCTCCCCATGGCACGCCATTCTAAAAACACATGAACAAGCCAAAAAGGTGGTAGCAGAAGGAATCAGTTACATCGCTAACCTAGTAATTGATTTGAGGGTGCATTGGTTGCCTCTTTATGTTAAAGACGACATTATTAAAGAAGTTTTACAAGAATACGGTCACGTCTTGGAAATTACAAGAGACAAAACTATCATAACAAGAGACCAAATGATAGACAATGGGACAAGGATTGTAAAACTAAGAACTACGGAGTTTGACAGAAGAAATATCCCACATATAGTTTCTCTTGGAATTTTCGGAATGCTTATCACTATGAAAGGCCGCCCGCCACTTTGTTTGAAATGCCGCCAGTCTGGTCACCTGCGGAAAGACTGCCCAGAGAAAGGGGCCAGTTATGCAGCCGTAGCCAAAAGCCAAGGGCCCGTTCCCCCCCAGACGCGGACACCAGAGAAAACCAATAAACCAAGTGAAGAATCTACGTCAACTTCTACCGTACAAATAAGAACAGAAAATAACACTGTGGATAACCCCGCCGTCCCTACCTCCCCCTCAGATGTTGCAGAAGGGGTAGAGGAACCAGTACATACCCAAACGGAGAAAAAGCCACCAACCCCAGTAAAAAAAACAAAATCCAAGGAACCATCAGACAAGAGAGAATTGTTATTCGACCTTGATTCCGGATCATGGCAAGCTGTACAAACCAAACGGTCAAAGAAAAACCATACGGAAATAGATTCGGATATGGATATTCAAATTTCTTAAAAACACTGAATTCTGTGAAAATGATACTGGAACGACCCCGGACAATGAACGCAATATAATGGACCCGAAAACAACACGGACAGTAAAACGGACTATGATTAAGGCTAACGGATTAAAAATTTCAGGATTTTCCCTGTTTATAAGGTTTGTCCTTAACTTTGAATATAAATTGAATTTGTTTTCAAATTACTATTTAATTTCCCTTTTTGTTTTCATATTTCATGCAACATTTATAGATTTTCACAGCTGTTTGTTCACTCATTATAATTTAACCCGTAACTATACACCCTCCCCTAGTTCGTTATTAGTATATAAGTCAGTTTTGGTCACGAGTTTTGTCTACATATATATTGAACTCTACTCATCTCGAGCTTGGACTGACTTGCTTCGTACACCTAAATACGCAGCAGTCAGTCTTACATGTATGAACGATGTTTAACCCATTCTGGACATGACACGTTAATAACAAACAAATGAGCAAAATTAATATCCTTACATTAAATGTAAATGGCCTTCGAGCCAACACTGATCAAAAACTACACGAAATTAGAAACTTTGTATCTTCTTATCATATTGACCTAGTTTTTCTACAAGAAACTCATGTAGAAAACAGAACCCTTTCTGCAAAAATTCAAAATAAATTACAATGTTGCAATGCAATATGGAGCTTTGGCTCCATTCGTTCATCTGGTGTCGCTATTTTTAATTTTAATCCTAATATAACTTTCTCTAAATATGAAACTGATTATGATGGTAGAATAATATGTGCTGACTTTCAGCACAATAATATAATTTATCGTGCCTTAAATATATATGGCCCTAATCCAGATTCGGAAAAATGCGAATTTTTTAATTCGCTATCCACATTTTTAACTGGCCAACATAATCTCATTTTTGCAGGAGATTTCAACTGTGTCCTGAACTCTAACCTTGATCGGATAGGCAACTTAACAAATTATAGCGATAAGTCCATCCATGCCTTAAGGTCTCTTATATCCAACTTTAAATTAATTGATACTTTTCGTAAACTGAACCCGTTATCGAAAAGTTATACATGGCATAGAAACACACTAGACCCCTCAATACCACTTTTAGCAAGTCGACTAGACAGAATATATGTTTCAAAAAACATAGCAGATTTTATCCTTAATTCGACAATTGTAAACTTTACTCAATCTGATCATGATGCGGCAATTTTAAGTATAACTTCCAACTCATTAATATCTTATGGTGCTGGTTACTGGAAATGCAATAACTCGCTTTTATACCACAACAATTTAAAAACACTTATTACGGTCTTAATACAGAGAGAACTGAAACATCATAATCTCACGTTAGAATATTGGGATGAACTAAAACTCAAATTGAAAGAAGAGATCATTCGATATTCAAAAGAATTCTCAAGAATGAAAAACTTTGAAATTAAATCGTTGAGAAACAAATACCAATCTATAAGACAACAATATGATTTAACCAATAAAGAGGAACTTCACTTACAACTACAAGAACTCAGGATGGCTATTAAAGAATTGCAAAACGAAAAGTATATAGGATCAGTTATTAGAAGTAAGGCTAAAATTTTAGACAACAATGAAAAACCGAGCCAATTCTTTTTCCAATTAGAAAATAAAAAGGGTTCAAAAAAAACTATTAATGAAATTGAATATAATAACGTGACCTATAATTCTAGTGGTGATATTTTAAAATGTTTCGAAAAATTTTATTTAAATCTATTTACGTCGGAATCCATTGAAGAAGATTTATTTAATGAATTTTTAAATGGATTGCCTCAGTTAAATGCTGAAGATAATCATACCCTTATCCAACCTATTACTAAACCAGAAATTTGGAAGGCCTTAAATAAGATGAAATCTAATAAATCACCGGGACCTGACGGTCTCACAAAAGAATTTTACGTCACGTTCTTCGAAATTTTAGGCGACACATTAGTCCGCTTATATAATTTGATCTTTGAATCGAACACTATGTCCGATTCCCAAAAATCATCCTATATTACTTTATTATGTAAGGATCCTCAAAATTCAAATAATATGAAAAATTGGAGACCTATCTCCCTATTAAATGTGGATTACAAAATTTTATCAAAGATTATTACTAATAGACTTGGAAATGTCATGTCCAAAATAATACACATGGATCAAACATGTGGAGTTAAAGGTCGATCTATTTTTGACAACGGTCACCTTATAAGAAACATATGTGACTATATAGAACAAAAACAATTATCATGTGCGTTTATATCCCTAGATCAAGAAAAAGCATTCGATAGGGTAAACTATAAATTTATGTTAAAAACTTTAGAGTCTTTTGGTTTTCATCCAGACTTTATTAAATGGATCAAAATTTTTTATACTGATATTTGTTCATCAGTAATAGTCAATAATTTTATCTCGGCCCCCTTTTTAATCTCAAGAGGAGTCCGTCAGGGTTGCAGTCTTTCCCCCCTTTTATATGTAATAGTGTATGAACCTTTCGCAATCAAAATTCGAAACGACCCAGAAATTATAGGTATTAAGGTACCAGGTGCAACAGAGGCCTGTAAGATCTCCCTTTATGCGGATGATAGTACAGGCTTCTGTTGCACGGACAAGTCGATCGAGCGGTATTTATTTTGGTCTCGCATGTACGATCGTACTTCTGGTGCTAAGGTAAATTATAGTAAATCAAACGGTATGTTCATGGGAAAATGGCATAACCGCAGTGATCACCCCTTTGGCATTTCTTGGATTGATAAGGCAAAAATTGTAGGTTTTCTTTTCGGTAACAATTTAAGTAAAGATGATTACTGGAACAAAAATGTTAATAAACTTACAAATACATTATTACTATGGAAACGAAGAAATTTATCTCTCATCTCTAAGTCCCACATTATAAATCTTTTAGCGTACAGCAAAATTTGGTATACTGCAACCGTGACTGACCTACCTAAACATTACGAATGTTTAATAAATAGAAGTATTTTCACTTTTTTGTGGAACTCAAAATTTGAACCCCTTGCTAGGGCAGTAAGTGTCAATCCCCTTTGTGATGGGGGTTTGAATATTATACATCTGAAATGTAAAATACAATCAATACGTATACAACATATACAAAAACTGCTCGATGATGAATTTTCAGCCAAGTGGAAAGATTTTGCAAGATATTGGATAGGTTTACAATTAAGATTTTTCAACCCCAATTTAGGCCTTAATAAATTTACTCATACGCTTCATGTACCTGAATTTTATAAAAACTGCATAACCATTTTTAAAACTTTTCATCAAAATAATCCTGATCTTTGTTTTGGCAAAGTTCCTACAAACATTTTTTACCAACGACAATTACGAAATTATACCCTTAAGCCCAAAATAACTAAATTATATGATTTAAATTTTGACAATATATGGAAAAACTTGCACAATAAATTTTTAGACCCCATCACTCGTGATGTATGTTTTAAAACCATACATGATATTTTACCAGTAAATTACAACATGTTCTTAAAGAAAATTTCTAGATCAAAGTTATGCAGTTTTTGCGGGGGGATAGAAACCACCGATCATTTATTTTTTGAGTGTAAATTAATACTTCCTTTACAGCATTTGATTATTAAATGGTTGAAAAAACTCTCAAGAAACTCTTTCAATACCTTTTACACTTTCCTTAAATTCGGTCTTATCCCGAATGGGGCCTCGTTCTCGGAACCTGAATTCGAGGACTTGTGCCTTTTATTATGTGCTGAATATAAATATGCTATATGGATTAAACGTATACAAGCATATTTCCATAAAGAAGTGGTAACCAGTAACACCTTGTTATCCTTCTTCTTATCCCGTTTAAAATGTAGAATCAAAACTGACTTTTATAGACTTAATATCGTTCATTTTATAGACAAATGGTGTTTAGCCGGACTATTTTGTTCCCTTTATAATTTTGAACTAGTAATAGATATAAGCTTAGACTAACGTTATATTACTTTTCTCTTTGATAAATCCAGTTACACATAATCCTTGAATCTCCGTATATCGCTATTTTTAATCCACGTCTGCCGGTCTTCACGGTGCCTCAGGCTGCACGTGCTACCTTTCTCTCTCTTGTTTTTGCTCGGCTTCAATATTATAATTAAACAATAATTTCAATAACTTTTCAAATTGTATCCATTTATTGTATGTTTTTGCAAACAAAATGTGTATATCATTTTTGTATTCTAATACTATGTACTTTTGTGCGAATGTGAAGTGGTGTGCATATATATTCTTGCATTATAATTAATAGATAATTTCAATATTTTCTTACTCATATATCTTTATTACATGTTTCTACTATTATGTGTAAATATAAGTGTTTTTTAAATGTCTGTATGTAGTGAGTGTGGTGAAAATGTGTGTATGAGTGACGGGTGCTGGTGGGGGTTTTGACTATCATTTGTATAATTTAATATGTAAATATTGAATAAAGATTTTATGAAAAATAAAAAAATATATGTTTCTACTATTATGTGTAAATATAAGTGTTTTTAAATGTCTGTATGTTGACTATCATTTGTATAATTTAATATGTAAATATTGAATAAAGATTTTAAAAAAAAGAGGATGCCGACATGGCACCTATAAAAGATGTACAAATGCTACATCTATAAAAATTACATTACAGTATGTCGTGGGTTATTTGCCCTTAAATTGTGATTCAGCGGCTTGGGATATAATTAATTAGAAAAGAAATCAAATATAAAATGTTTTCAAACGATTATATTCTTTTTTTTTAGTGCTTTATGCAAATATTCTGTCTCATTTAAATACTGTGAAGCACCATTAACAAGTAATTCAAGAAAATAAAATAACACACTCTGTGGATTGAAGCTGCTGTATTAGTCGCCTTATATACTAAATGAAAGGTTTAAAGCTGGGGCTTTCAAGGCCAATTCGACCAGTCAAAAAATAACCCACGCCATTGACACGTGTGCGTGGTTGACTTTTACTCAATCATGCAACCGGGTTTAATTTCATGGGTTGCTTTGATTGGTCGAATTGGCCTTTGAAAATCAGCCCCGTCGTTTCATGTTTGTGATGTCTGTGCCGTCCCACCATCATTACATCATCATTGAATTATAATCCATATTACATCATCATTGAATTATAATCCATCCTTAATTAAGTTAATTAAGTATATGTATACCTACAATCTGAATGGAGATATATACGGTATTTGTGCTGTCCTTAATTAAGTTAATTAAGTATATGTATACCTACAATCTGAATGGAGATATATACGGTATTTGTGCTGTCCTTAATTGTGACGTCACCCCAAGCATATCTTCTGGGCGGTCTAAGATGGCGTTTGCCACGTTAGGCCTCCCTTCCGGAGATGTATGTTTCGGGTTTCCCTTGGGCTTACTTGGATGTGAAGGCAACCAAGGAGTTCCAAAGATGTGTTGTCGTATATATGTAACCTCTAGGTCATTTCACGTAAACATACCCTCTTGTGATTATAACCCGTTATTTGACGAGTTAGATTCACTCTTAGGGGAATATGTTTCCGGTGAATGTAAATATAAATGACCTAAAATAAATACCATCCATGGATGTAATTAGCTCTCCATCACATTTGGGTTACCCCGTATGGTGTTCAAAAATGAATTACCGGCCAAAACGTGGATGCACATTGGGTAACCCCAGAATGAATTATAGGCTAATAGAAACGGTCATAGGGTCATATCTAAAAGAGCAAAAACATTCTGATATAAAACAGAAACAGAAAAATGCTCTAACAAAGGACCCTATGAAAGACACAAAGGCCTAATAAGGGACCCAATGAATGCAAATAGAACCACAACGGCCTATATCAAGGGGGCCAAATGACTGATAATCGCTCATCATGGTTGATATTTATTTTTGTCTGCATTTATATTTATATATACAGACTGAATTTTTAAAAAATATATTTATATATACAGACTGAATTTTTAAAAAAGATAGTTATATATACAGAATTAATTTTAAAAAATATATTTATATATACAGACTGAATTTTAAAAAAATATATTTATATATACAGAATTAATTTTAAAAAAAGATATTTATATATACAGAATTAATTTTAAAAAATATATTTATATATACAGACTGAATTTTAAAAAAGATAGTTATATATACAGACTGAATTTTTAAAAATATTAACGGCTCTTTTATTTTTGAAAAATGAATTAGAAATATGTATTATCATATATGAATTCTGAAATTATGAATAGCATCATAGTTGAAATTGCAAAATTGAAAAATCAGAATATTAGATTGTCAGATGGGTTAAATCCTGATCAAATCAAGTCGGATTTTCAGGATATAGAATACGGAGTTAGCACTAACAAGTATATGTTGCTAAAGAAATATGCACTCATCAAAAAAATTCAAAATTCTATTCGAGACTCTCTTGCATTTTCCAGTGAAGTAGATGTGTTTGTTCCGTTATATACTATCGTGGAAGGAATACGAAAAGAATTGGGTAACGAATATGAATTGAAAAAGGAAGTTAATTCTAAAATTAGAAACTTACGAGCGTTAATTCAAGAAAATGAACTATTTTGATTGACCGGCCCCTCAAAAGATTTTGTCAGACAGTAAAATCTCCTTGAGATTTTCATTTTTTTTTTTGTCATTTTTGATTGAATCAGTGAAAATATTTCACACTGCGAAAATAAAATAGAATCCTAACAGCTTTGAAAGTTCTTAAAAGAACTTTTCCCTATGGAAAATCCAATGCAAAATCGACTACTTGACCCTACGAGGTTTTTTGATGAAAATCGATGAAAAATGACCAAACATGACTGAAAACAGGCAAAAATTGATGAAAAATGGCTAAAAATCATCAAAAATGAGTTTTAACAGCTTTTCCTTATGGAAAATCCCATGTAAAATCGACTACTTGACTGTAAAATCTCTTTGAGATTTTCAACTGAAAACCACCAAAACTGTCAAAAACAGGCAAAATCAATGGATAAAAAATAAAAATATTTCACAGCAATAAAAAATTGGACCGTTAAGGATGGAATCATTGATGGGAAAAATTGTTTTACAATTGAAAAATGGTTTCTGATTTCAAATAATGGTCAATGAAGCATTAACGACCCGATTGGCTCGTGAGCGACTAGATGCAATTAAGAAATTTATACCAATTCGCGACTCTGTCAGGAACAAACTGCAACAACGACAGAGTTTACAAACTGATTTTGCTCTGGGGTCTGAAGAATTGTTTAAACCAGTAACCACAGCAACGAAAGGAGTAGAGCGTGCTTTACTGGGAGATGGTCCCGAGACGGGAAAATCTGTTATTGGTGAACTTGAAAAACTAGCAGCGAAAACTGAACAAACAAAACAAATAGAATCAAAGAGAACAGTAAATGATTTACGCATGAGATTTAACGAAGAAGGGTTAGCAGCAATTGATGAGACTGATCCAACAGAAATTCCTACGCTTGTTGTTACGTCCTATGAAGACAGAAAAAAAATGTTAAAACCAGAACATCATAAGTTTGTTAAGAATTTCACTCACTGGGCTGATATATTCTATAAAATCAAAACTGGAAAAAGTCAAAAAAAGACAGATAGTGCATCATACATTGAATATATCAGGATGGTGGATCACGTGTATAATCAATACGAAGAGTTTAAACAACAACAAAAACCGCCAAGATTGCAAAGAAAGCGACAGCAACCTGCAAAGAAAATATCTTTTTCACCTAAAAAACAACAACTACCACCTGATGATGATGATGATACTCTTGATTATTTACAAGAAACGGGTTTAGAAAAACTAGATGAAGCAGCTGGCTATAGCGGAAGTGGATTAGGAAATCCAAGGATTGGAAACACTTGTCCTGATAGTGTTATCAATGATATATCACGATTAGATGTTCTCATCGGAGGAAAACGAGCTGGAAATAACTCTCCAGAAATAATTAATGAAGCAGCTGATATTTGTAGACGATTATTTGCCGGTGGTATCATGGACATTAATGTATATCGAGAACTCATTGACGAGTTAGCAAATGGGTATCATAGCGATTAAATAACAATTGAAAACACTATTGTTTTTATAATAATGATCGTACACTACAATCATGATAAACCAATCCCCGTCTATGTAGTTAATTCACGGTTTCCAGTTTATAAGGCATACTATGGAGATGGTTTAGGTAATACCATTTTAGGATTCTTTTCAAGAACGGCCCCAAAAGTGATGCCGTTAGCTAAACAACTAGGAATGAAAGCCATTGATGTCATTCGTGATAAGGGTATTAGTACTGTTGGAGATCTTGCCGGGAAAGCATTTTCAACTGCGAAGGATAAAATAACATCATTAGTGAGGCGAAAAAAGAAACAGGTACCATTGCCATCTACAGAAGAAATGCCTGCAAGTGTTAGTAAAATAATAAATTACGCAGTAGATGAAAAACTAGCGTCGATGGTAAATCAAGAGGACCAAAATAACATGACAGCAAACATGATAGCAGGAAGTGGCTTTAAAAAACCACGACGAAAGCGCTAGCGTTTTTCACGATGAAATGGAAAATCCGATTTAGACTCTGATAAATAGAATAAAATGTTCAAAAGGTCACCTGATCCAGCATTTGATATAGATGCCCCAGTGCGTAAAGATGATTCTGTACGCGATTTTCAATTTTATTCTTATCACGCAGTACAACCAGATCTCCGATCACGAATTGAACTTCAAGTTCATGATACCAGTAAATACTTTTTGCCTTGTGAAGCGTTTATTGAAGTAGAAGGAGAACTTGTAACAAATGATGCTGCACATAATGATCCTCCATATGACATTATCCCAACTACCCGAGTTGGTTTTGTTAATAACGGTATCATGGCGTTATTTGAAAGCGCTAGATATCTCATTGATGGAAAAGAAATTGAATCCATTGACCGTGAAGTTGATGTGGCTACAACAATCATAGGGTTAGCAAGATATTCTGATGATTATACAAGATCAGCGGGTCCATCTATGATGTTTGCAAAGGATATTACTGATCACCCTGAACACAACCAGTATTCTAGAGTCAAGGCAACACGAGCTACAGCACTTGATCCAGCACCAGCCGGATATGTAAGACCACCTGCTGAATTTGATGTCATAAATACTATTACTAATTTCAATCTAGGGTTTGCAACACGCGTAGCAACATTACAAGGACAGCGTCGACAATTTTCATGTGCAATTCCACTGCATCATATATTCGGATTCTGTAGAAACGTCCGAAAAGTTATTTATGGAGCTAAACACACAGTAGCGCTTGTACGAAAGGGTACTGATAATGATGCAATATGGCGTGATGCTGGTGTTCCTGATGGTAAAGTCGTTTTAACAAAACTATCATTGTGGATGCCAGTGTTAACTCCATCAATCACAGCAGAAGAAAAATTGTTATCATTTATGGACCAAGGAGGAAAGTCGTTATTGAGTTGGTTATCAGTGACTACGGATACTAAACAAGACAATGTTAATGGTACATTCACATGGCACCTGGCATCAAAACAAGGAGTTTCAGCTCCACGTCATATATTTATTGCATTACAGAATGCTGCGCGAGTTGGTAATCAACAACGAAGTCATATGATATTTGATCAGTTAGGTGTTAATGAAGTCTCGCTGAGAATAAACGGACAGCAGGAACCATCTGAAGATGTGCAACTTGATTACGGTCAAAATCATATTGCACGTGTCTATCATAACCTGTTGTCATTTATGGCACGTGATCAAAATGTGGATACCGGTTTGCAAATATCACAATGGGATTTCAAAAGCCTCTATCCGATTTATTACTTTTCGCTGGAACATCTTGATTTAACAAGACAATCTGTCGTTGATATACACTTCAGAGCCCGTGTAACCCGTCCTGGTGGTATTGATAATTATAGAGCGGTTGCTGTCATTCTCAGTGATAAATCAATGCTACTTGAAGGCGTTGGTGGAAGAATGAGAGTGGTAGATGCACCAGTGGAAAATATGTAATTGAAAATCCGAAGGATATTTCCATTGAATGGTTTTACGATTTAGAATCAATCAATTATGTATAACATGTCATATAGTGTTATTAGTGTTGCGTTAACTCCTGGTCAAATCAAAAAATTGCAATCAGAATCGGCTAAAAAATGTGGAACCACAATCACGTTGAAACCTAATCAAATGACTGGTGGTGCAAATAAATTATCGCTGACAACTCGTCAAGTGAAACATTTCAATGATGCTTTCAAGGATAAAAAAGGAGTTCAGATCACACTCTCTGCGGCTGCTATCAAAAATATGATAAAAACAGGTGGTATATTTCCGTTGTTTGCTGCAATACCAGCATTGGTTGCGGCAGCAGCCCCAGCAGTAGCAAAAGCGGCCGCATTGGGGGTAGTTGGAGGCTTGGGAACAAAAGCGGTACAGAGCATTGCTGAATCATATGAACCGAAGAAAGGTCAAGGGTATAAAAAAAAGGGAAAGGGTCTAAGACTACCAGGAACCCCGTATTCATGGTACAGCGGAAAAGGTCTAAGACTACCAGGAACCCCATATTCATGGTACAGCGGAAAGGGTCTAAGACTACCAGGAACCCCGTATTCATGGTACAGCGGAAGATCCGTTCACGGATCAGGCCTGAGACTACCAGGAACGGTTTATTAATTCAGAAATCTATGGTTCCAATGTCCAATTTTGATTTAATGGATGCTGCTAAAAAACTAGTGATTAAAAATTTCAGAGGTGTTTTTATGAAAGATCAATTACCACATCAACCAAACAAAACTGAAACAGGTATTATTAATCTCGATAACAGCACCGGACCTGGAACTCACTGGGTTGCATACGCTATTGATCCACGTGGGATTGTCTATTTTGATTCATATGGATTAGCCCCACCAAAAGAGTTTATGCGTTATATAAAAACCCTTCCAATGAAGACTTGGTATTCTACGCTACCAACACAACAAATCAATGACCCACCAATATGCGGCAGTGAAGTATTAAATGTCCTTGACGCTATTTCAGCATCTAGAAAACCACCTCATATTGTTGTTAATGACTACACTAGTAATCGCTTTTTAGAGAGAGATATATAAAATATCATGATTGATATTTGGGGAAGACCTCTAAAACCCAAACCCGATGACACTGCAACTCCTGATTCTATCAAGGATATACAAAAAAAAATTAAAGATGAAATCGCTGAGACGTTGAACTTAACAAGTGTTGACCCGAATGAAATAGTTGTATTTCAAGACAAACAGGGTAAATTGAAATCCAGTAATATTTCTCTGGATGATATTTTGGTTAAACAACAAAACGCAATCGAGAACACCGTTGCGCAATTTTCCGATCAGGGTAAACTCAAACCGGGTGTACTTTTTTCGACGATTACAGATCGATTTACAAACCACGATAAAGAATTTGAAGATCATTTAAGAAACTACAATAGTTTCCGTAGAAATGTCATTCATAAGTTCTTTGGATCCCCAATTGTAGTTACACCATCTATCGCTGAAATTAAAACGTTTATAGATGATCAAAAAGTCATCAATGACCGCAATAATGATTTGTACCTGCTTAATTTAAGATTTTTCAGCGATGAAAATTTAAAACTAATTACCCTCCCTGAAATGATATACACATTAAAAACTATCGAACAATCGTTTGTAGAACTTCGAGATGCCCGCAGAGTAAAAATGCCGAATCATAACGATGAAGTTAAAAATGTTGTAAACACGATAGCCAGTGGTATCTTCGATTGGGTTAAAGACGGACCATCGCTCAGTTACATATTTGGTGGTTTGAATTACATTGAGGGAATTTATCGATTTACAATCATAGCTAACGAACATTTTAATATAACATGTGTCGATTTAACCGATAACATTTTAGGAACAGGTGTTAACACGGTAATGTTTAAATCTAATCCAGTTGAAGTACTTTTTAAAATAAATGTGGTTAGAGGTAGATCAGTTAGATTAACGATGCCGTGGGTGATAGAATATGTAGCAGAAGTACCTGGCGATAAATAATTCTGCAATTCAATGATGAACATTTAAAATAAAAAATGATTTCATCATCGCAATATCGCTATGATCAGGTCAGAGAATATCAAACTAAACTCAAAACCTTGTCTGAGGAGTATGAATTGAAAATTAAAAAATATCGCAGGAGAATTACCGTAATTGATGTTACTGTGTACGCTGTGAGTGGTGTAATCACCGGAGCTGGTATTATACTGTCTTCAGTGACAATGATGGCTCCGATAGCTGTTCCAATTTGCATTTCTGCGGCAACAACAATCGCTGGAATAATTTCAATAATCACAAAAAAAATATCCTCATGCAGCCAACGGAAACTACAAGACTACATAATTCAATTTCATGTTGTGTCCACTGCATACTCGCAATTATCCTCATTGATATCGTCATCTCTCGATGATACAATTATATCAGAGAGTGAGTTTTCAGCGATGGTAGATATATATGATTCTGCGATGTCAAAATTAGAAATACATCATGAATATAATAACAATGACAACACAGATGGAATTACTTCAACAAATAGTGGAGAACACAAACCCAGTACAAACAAGCATGATCTCAATAACCTCAACGAATCCAGAATTCAGTGTGAATTTCCCCTCTCCGGTCCCAGTGAAGGAAATCGCGCTAGCAAAATTACGAGTATACCATAGTTGGCCAAATATCAGATCAAAATCATTTGGTGGTCAACAACCGAATAATCCCCTGGTATTTGCAAATAAGAATAAAGACGACCGTACCCCAGACTGGAACGTTGTTTCCATACCAACCGGATCATACCAAATTGAACAAATCAATAACGAATTGCAACGTAGAATAAAATCGATTACTGGAAAAGAATCAAAAATAGCTATAACAGTTCATGAGCCAACACTATCATCTGCCATTGAAATAAGCACAGAGGGTTACGTCGTAGATATCTATCAGAGTTCTATTAGAACCGTACTGGGATGGCCTGAAATCCCACCCGGTGGAAAAACCGTTAAATTACCAGAACCACAAAAAACTGATTATATCACCGACAGAATAAAACCCAATAATCCAGTAAAAAGTTATAATGATCACCAAATCACTACAGATTTTTTTAATGTCCTTCACAATATAATAAATAAGGGAGAGAGATTTCTTACTGCTCACGATCTTAAAATCAATGACAATTTCAAGGCAATGAATAATGATTTTTCGCTGTTGTTAATATCTCTTAAATCCGGCTTTCTCACCCGAGATGAATTTATCAGCGTCGTAGAAACATGCAACAAAATTATCGACGATATGGAAACATTTAATTTAAAAATTATTCAGGATATATTAGATGAAGATAATCCCATATCGAGAGACGGATTTGCATCAGATTATAAAATCCGCGTTGAAGATATCCCAACATTCAAACTACCAGGATATAACGTACCAGAACTAAAAAGACTTCTCAGTGATGCCATCGATGTTGGTTTTAAAATAATTCATGATACGTGGAAAAAAACAACATCACCGGAAATAAAAACCCTCAAACACAATAATGACCCAGATGGTGGTGGCAGGCATATTGCTCCGTTCAACGTGAATATTTCATCGGTGATTGCGCTCAATTTAGTATGTGATGTGATCGGAGGAAGCTATCAAATAAATTTAGAACGATCAAATCAAGCTCAGCAAGGATATATTTTGTATTCATTTGCACCAACAGCCCCTCCAGGATTTTTAATAATTGAGTCCCCGGTGAATCCAGTCTATATGCGATGTCATAATAATTCATTAACCAGAATTAATTTCAAACTCACAGATCAGTCTAATAATCTGATTGATTTACAAGAGGAGGTTTTACAAATTAGTCTATTTGTGAAATCATAAATGATTTTCGTCCTAAGGACTGGATCAAATATTCGGTTAAAATCACCGTAAACCTAGAACTGAAAGTTCTAGCAGCAGAGGGGGTGAGTGACAACGACGTTGCGACGCGAATGTTTTCAGACAAGGGTCGGAGACTTATTTTTTCGCGAGAAGGGTCTAGTGTTATTTTGGAGGGGGTATAATCAAAAATAAAAACAAAAAAAAGTTGTCTGATTCGCCCCCTCTGCTGCTCGGCATAAGATAGCCACGGTGCGGGGAATATTGGATATCATTGGTACACCATTTTATTTTCGATTCATCTTCATATCATGAGATGTCTTTGAATGAACATGCTCGTAAAATTCAGAATGTTATGACCATATGTTCAAGAGAAGTATCGATAAAAAAAATTGTTATGATGTCCACAGAGAAAGCCTTTTCGGCACCATTTGTCAGTATAAATATATATAGGAAGATTTTAAAGACGGATACCACAACTGTACTGATGCATTAAAAATTCGGCACCAATTTCATTTAATGTCACCCAGACATCGTATAAAGTCTTTCAGTGATAATTGCATGTACACAACCATCCATTTATGAAAATTAGCGATAGTAATATTTGCGAGATGACTAATATAGCGATCGTATTTGATTTCGCTATGAAACTATTTTATTTTAGGACTAATTATGCCTCACGAAAAGCTTTTAAGTAAATACCACCTGTAAATACACTAATCCGTTGAGACTAGATAGTGATACTATAATTGTCAATCATGCCGTCAATGGCGGTCTTATTAGATCTTGAAGGATAAGTTGTATGGAAACCATAATTTAAAAATTCAACTCAAACTGGTCAGAATAAAATACATTTAAGTATCAATGATTTAAACTCCGACCGCCCAAATTATATACAGGAAACAGTTATACATTTACTTTAGACGCAAAACATGCGTATAAGGGTCACATTATCATTTGTCTAGAACAACATAGAAGCTTTTAACATATCTAACATCACTTACTAATAGTACTAAATCGATTTCACTTTATGAATCCCAAACTTCCAAAGAATAAATAATTTTTTTAATTCGCCCCACTTGATTCTGAATCAAAGCCAAGATCTAGGTCAGCATTACATACAAAAATGACCTTATTAGGCATTTACAACAAACAATCAAACTGAATTTTTGGAAAATGAGTTTCTGGAAAATGTCAAAACCTGTAAATAAAAATATACTACAATTCCATGAATACCAGAAATGAAATTAAAACTAACAAACAAACAATTAAATTAAATAAAATTTAAATTAAATCGGATGTATATATTAAACTCTCTGAATATATATATATATATATATATATATATATATATATATATATATATATATATATATATGATATTTATGCCTATGAATTGTTAGTTAGCAAAAGAAAAATAATTTACTTAAGAGAAAAAGTGATTGTTTTGTTTATTTCAATTGTTAAACTGCTTATCTTATCCGCTGAATCGGTCGTATTTGCTTTTGAGCAGCAATTAGAACTATACTTATTCATTATACAAATCATTTCGATTTGACGGATTGATTTCATGATATGATTTTTCATCTGTCACATAATCAGATTTTTTGGGTTGGGGTATTTGATAAGCTGTCTGAGGTGGTATTTCAGGCCATCCTAGTACGGTTCTTATAGAACAATGATAGATATCTACTACATAACTAGGCGAGTTTATCTCGATCGCGGATGATAACGTCGGCTCATGAACCGTTATAGCGATTTTTGATTCTGCTCCAGTAATGGATTTTATTCTACGCTGGAATTCAGCATTGATTTGTTCGATTTCGTATGACCCAGATGGTATCGAAACTACGTTCCAGTCTGGAGTTCCGTCTTCGCGATTCTTACTCGCAAATACCAAGGAATTATTCGGAATTATTCGGTTGTTGACCGCCAAATGCTACCGACCTAATATTAGGCCAACTATGGAATACTCGTAGTTTCGCTAACGCGATCTCTTTCTCGGGAATCGGAGTAGGGAAATTCACACTAAATTCAGGATTCGTTGAGGTTATTGAGATCATGCTGGTCTTCATCGGTGTGGTATTTTCCGTTATTTGTTGAATTGGTTCGGTATTTTTTACTATTCGTTGAAGTAGTTCCTGCGGTGTTGTCATTGTTATTATATTCATCTTGTATTTCTATTTTTGACATCGCGGAATCATAAATACTTACCATCGCTGTGAACTCACTATCAGATATAAATGTATCAGCGAGTGACGACGATATCATCGAGGACAATTGCGAGTATGCGGTTGATACAACATGAAATTTAATTAAGTAATCTTGCAGTTTACGCTGGCTGCATGATGATATTTTTTTGTGATTATCGAAATTATTCCAGCGATTGTTGTTGCCGTGGATATGCAAATTAGAACAGCTATCGGGGCAATCATTGTCACCGAGGAGAGTATAATTCCGGCTCCGGTGATTATACCACTCACCGAGTACACGGTAACATCAACTGCGGTGATTCTTCGTCGGTATTTTTTTTATTTTTGTTTGATACTCCTCAGTGAGGGTTTTGAGTTTAGTTTGAAACTCTCTGACTTGATCATAGCGGTATTGAGATACTGAAGGTACCGTCGATGACGACATTATATTTTCAAATCAGTTTACGATTTCAATTTAGTTGTTTACTTAAATCCGCTACAAATTCCACATACCATGATACCGAAATTCTAACCAAATTTGTATCAGTGGATGTTATCGTGAACTGTTCAGTTGTATCATTGTCGATGATCGTTGATATCATATTGTTGACCCCAGATGAACTCGACGATGATATATTAAATTGAGTTGTTGTCACTAGTGTTAATCGATAAATACCTTTGACGGTTGCAGTGGTATCTAATTTGTTGTTTGTAGGTGTCCACGCAAATGATCCGTGTTGAATCGTGTATACTACGTTGTTGGTTTTGGCATGAGGGATTTTTGTTTTTTCAACGATTGTTATCATCCTCGTTGCATCCTCCCTGATTGCCTCGATGGTGTTTTTCATTTCTTCGATGGATATTTTAATATCAGGAAGTTTCATGTCGAGTTTATCCAGCGCGGCTGCAAAGAATTTCTCGATGATATTTTTACGAAATGATGTAAATTTTTCAACGTGATCTGCATATTTGCTTTGAAGTGTTGCTAGTTGCAACATAGAATCTTTTATCGTTGTGAGCTTTGGTGTGGTCACCGGTGGATTTCCAAGGAAATCTAATAACGGTTTGTCAATATTGTTAATTCGTTCCAAGATAGTTGATACAAGTACACCCGGTTTGAGTTTACCCTGATCGGAAAACAACGCGATAGTGCCTTCGGTTACGCCACTTTGTTAACTAAAATATCATCCAGGGAAACATTACTAGCTTTCAATTTACCCTTATCGGAAAACAACGCGATAGTGCCTTCGGGTTTGCCGCTTTGTTTAACTAAAATATCATCCAGGGAAACATTACTAAATTTCAATTTACCCTGACGATCTTGAAATACAACTATTTCATTGGGATCAGCACTTGCTAAGTTCAACGTCTCAGCTATTTCATCTTCGATTATTTTTTTATATCACCGGTTGCAGATGTTTCTGTGGTTGGTTTCTTTGACGGTAATAGAGATCGTCCCCAAATATCAATCATGTTATTTTATATAATCTCTCTCTAAAATCTCTTGCAAAATCATCGATGCCGCCAGCGATTACTAGTGTATTCATTTACGACAACATGTGGTGGTTTTCCAGATGTTGAAAAGCGTTGAGTACATTTAATACTTCGCTGCCACATATTGGTGGATCATTCATTTGTTGTGTTGGTACCGTGGAATACCAACGAGGAGTTTTTAAACGATTTATATAGCGGTTAAATTCCTTCGGCGGTGCTAATCCATATGAATCGAAATAAACAACTGCACGTGGATCAATCGCGTATGCAATTCAGTGGGTTTCGGGTCCTGTGCTGTTATCGAGATTAATGATGCCGATTTCAGCGCTGTTTGGTTGTGCCGGCAACTGATCTTTCATAAAGACACCTCTGAAGTTTTTAATCGCGAGGTTTTTAGCAGCTTCGAGTAAATCAAAATTGGACATTGGAGTCAAAGATTCCTCAATCGAAGATTCCCGAGTTCATAAACCGGTCCTAGTCTTAGACCCTTTCCGCTATACCATGAATACGGTGTTCCTGGTAGTCTTAGACCCTTTCCCTTTTTTATATCCCTTTCCAGCTGCTTTCTTTAGTGCCATTCCTGCCGCGGTACCAATACAGCTGTTGATACTCACCAAAGTTTTATCGCAATCGGATGAACGGTATAGGAACGCATACGACACAAACGAAGAAACAAACAAACATACATTTTTTCATACTGTCAAATAGCCTATTCTGTTTATTGAAGTGCTTTTGGATACACAATATTTTTTGTTTTTCTGTTTGGTGCGTATATGAATAAATCAGAAGATTTTTCAACGCGTGAGCATGCCACATACAGCTGTCCATGTGAGAAGCATGGATTTTCCAAATTTAGTCCACACACTTGTAGCGATTGTCCCTGTGCTTTGTTTATGGTAATTGCAAATGCGAGTCGCACCGGAAACTGCAAACGTTTGAATTCGAATGGCATATCTGTCGGAATCATAGGGATGCGTGGCAAGAGTAATCTTCTCCTTTAAATTTTCCATTTAAAATTATAGCTTCGATGATATTGTTCATTAACTTTTTCACTGAAAGCCTGGAACCATTGCAAAGTCGTGGTGGATTTATGTTTCGGAGAAGAATGATAGGTACGCCAATTTTCAATGTTAAAACGTACGGCGGCATGCCTGGCAAATCAAGTGAATTTAAGAATTCAGTTGGATAATTGACAACTTCGTCTTGATTCATTACAGTATCTATGGACTTATACGTTGTCGCTTCGCCTGGTATTTGTTTTTGAATGCTGAAGTTGATGGCATTACCATCGTTGTTTTTGGCTGCTAATATAGCACGTTCACTGAGCCACTGATGATTTTTGTAATTCTGTGCGATATTTGGGAAAACTTTGTGAATCAATTCGTCTGTGGTTCCTTTAATTTTACAGAAGCTTGATGGCAGCGTGATACATTGTGTAGATTCATCGATTTCCATTTTCCCATTCCCAATATCCAACAATTGTTTTGCGAAATGTTCAGCGGATGCATCGTATTGTAGTTCTACACGCATATTGGTCTTCAAAGTCGATTTCTGCACGTGTCGCCATAAAACTGATGATTTGAGACATGCGTTTAATTCATCAGCAGCTGTTGAACGTGGTATAACTGGTAGAGTTTGTCGAAAATCACCAGACAATAAAATAAGTGCGCCACCGAAGAGCTGTTCATTTCCTCTCAAATCTTTTAGTGTACAGTGAAGCGCTTCCAAAGCCTTTTTGTGCGCCATAGTACATTCGTCCTATATAATGAGTTGACATGATTGGAGTACTTTACCCATTCCATAATTTTTGTTGATATTGCATGTTGGTATGTCGGTGATTTGCATATTCAACGGCAATTTCAGTGCTGAATGCGCTGTTCGACCTCCATCCAAAAGAGTTGCTGCAATTCCAGATGATGCGATTGTTTGTTTGTTTGTTTGTTTGATTAGGATTTTTAACGTAGCTTTAACAATTTTTCAGTCATATCGCTACGATGTCTGCAGTGAGGGAGTTTATAGTGATGTCTAGCACTGAGACATCATCCCGCAGACATGTAGCATGATGTCTCACCCAGTCACATTATCCTGACACCAGGCCGACCAGTCCTAACACTAACCTCTTAATGCTGAGCGTCAAGCGAGGCAGCTGTTAGTACCATTTTTGTAAGTCTTTGGTATGACTCGGCCGGGGATCGAACCGACGACCTCCCGCTTCCGGTGCGGACGCTCTAACCACTAGGCCACCGAAGCGGTTATGATGCGATTACCAGTGCAATATTGTGTCGTGATCGTATAGTTGCCAAAATAAGTGAAATGAGAAAAGTTTTTCCTGTGCCTCCGGGCGCATCTAGGAAATACAATCCACCGCTTTGGCTTGTTATTGCATGCATAATTCTATCATACGCTATGCGTTGTTCTGGAACCAATTTCGGAAGATTTGGTTGAAGAAATGTACCCAATTCGTTGATATCAAAGTGTGTTTCTCGTTGCAAATCACGATCGAAAAGTTCGTTTGCAGATCGTTTCGGAGCAGCCATTCCCAATTGTACCAATGCTTTGTTAGCGATTGCCATACATATCTCCTCAATCGAAACCAATGCCTCATTATACACGTTTGGTGTGAATTGAAGGTCCGGATTTTGATTTGTTGCACGCAAACGATGTAAGATGTCTTCAGTCATGTAGTCTTTGTATTTTTCCCAAAGATCTTTTGGATTGGATGGGAAACACGTTGTCAATATGATTGCAAATAACGTGCGTATTTGCTGTGGTTGAGCAGTATTCGATGCATCAGCAAGTGAAGTGTCTCAATGTGCATCGTTTTGCAAAAGATTTAATTCTTGGCAAGCTTCACGATAAGTGGCACATACTTGACCGTTTACTGTTCTCAGTTCTTGGAAGGATGTCGGTCCACGTACGTTAATTAACAGTAATCGCAAGTAAAAGCATTCTGCATTGTTTGGGTGAACAGTGTATAGACGGCCTAATGTGTCGGTCGAATATAAATTGGGATGTACTTCAACTGCTTGACCTTGTTTGCGACGTTGAAACTTTTTCACTGATGCATTCCATGTGTAGTATGTTGGCACTTCAGAGTAAAGTAGCGTCTTCGCAAACATATCATTCCTGCACAATGAGAAAAAAGCAGTTAACGTTGTTGACGTTGGTGGTGACAATGCTTTTGCATGTGCATTTTCTGCTGTGAAGTATACGCGCTGTCCATTTTCAAGGTGCACTGCCAAATGAACAACTGTTGGATGTCGTTCATGGATTGGAAATGAGAAAATGCGCCATACTGCTTCATTGCTACTAATGTAGCGTCCCATTTGATATTGGTAGATTTGATCGATGGATGCATTTGCATTTCCCACTCCAAAAACTGCCATATCGCTTCCTTTGTTAACATATTTGCAAATGTACTTGATAGATTTCACCGAATTGCAATACTCGACATTAGTAGTATATGGGGGCACTCTAGCGTCAAGGGAAAATCCAGTCAAAAAGGGCTTGGGCAAATCTAGCGTCAAGGGGAATTTAACATGGGGAAATGTAACTAGGAGTGAATGGGGAATTGAACATAGCGACAAGGATTGGGTCACTTTAGCGTCAATGGGACCGTAACGTTAAACATGGATATATCAGAATAGTGTCAATGGGAATTTAACATAAGAATCTCACCTGAAGTTCTAAGGGAATTGAACATTGGTGACTTCATTGTGTTTAAAGAGGGTAGAAACTATTTATAGGGTAAAATAGACTTGTAGGGAGAAAGGGCTGATAGGGACAAACATAGACATACAGAAAGAAACATGGGTTCAAAACATTTATTCAAGTATATACATAGGCTCTCTGGCCTGTGCTTTGGTCTAAGCACTATCCATTTAAAACATTCAAATCTGAACATAGAACAAATCTTTGATCTAGAAAAAATACTTTTATAATTAAATTGTATGCCTTCAAAAAGACCTCACTTTACATACAACGCATACGCATTTCATATAAGAATTTTACTTTTCATACAACAATTAATATCCATTTTTAAGAAAAAAGCTAAACCAAAACAAGTAACAAACAATCAAATAGGAGAAACTTCATGTTACTTTCTATATCCGTCACACACATGGTTTAAAATCTGGTCAGCTATCGCTTGTGTCCCAGCGTAGATGTTTCCCATTACGTACCCTTTTCATTCGTAAATCTGCTAGAGTCTTACGCTCGATACTTGGTGTGTGAAATGATTCATCTTTCTCGCTTGGCAGTGTTAGTCACAATGAACTATTGGTCTTGGACGATGTCCCTTTTTATATGCTGCCCAATCTCGACGTGACCGTACGGTAAAGTGAAGTGATTGGGAAGCCGCACTATCTTCTGGTACACGATTTGATAGACTATTTACAAAGACTTACTGACGATTTGGTGTGTGGCTAACCGTACGATCTTGTGCGGTTCGTGGGTAGTCACTTTAAAAGTTTCATCCTGTCCAGACTGCAAGGCTTCTTGTAGTACGTCAAAGTTCACCACTTGACTGGTGCGATAATTGAGAGTCAATCCTTTTACTTTACATTCGGTGTGCATATCTCCTTGTAGGTCTCGGTATTCGTAGCCGTAATTTTTAGGACCACCACTTGCAAAACTTAGAATCTTGTCGTCGGGATGTTCATCGGTCCAGGCTCCTAAACGGTCTCCTTCGATGGTAGGGTTGCACTGGTTCGGTCGGTGAATGTAGATGCAACTGTCTGTGTCAAAATACAGGACGCGATCTCCTAGCAGTTCAAACACTTCGTACAATTTTAAGCGAGCGTGGGCTGTCACGTAAGCCGCAATGATGACATTTCCAAATTTCTCGGCTTCTACAAAGTCTAGTTCTTCTTTGTAATTGACTAAGATCAAGTCCTCACGAATGACGTCCACGTGTTTGATGACTTTGGTTTTGTCGTGAATTATCTGGAAGTAGCGGGAAGGTTCGGACAAATACTCCGTCTTGGGTAAAGACGGTCGTTGTGCCATTTTACCCCACAAACAATTGAGCATGACTTTGGCAAACGATCGCCTTCCTTCGTTTTTCTCGATGTGGTCTAAAGTGATGCCTTCCTGCTCCCCCGATATTTTTCTTTGAATATATTTTGGTCTTCGGGAGTGTGGCCCCAGGACGGATAGCCGCTAGCTTCTTGTTTTAGTTTTAAAAAAGCATCCACGTAGTCTGCGAAAATACCTTTCTGTGTCTCGTTGCCCTTATGGTATTGTTGTGTCTTGGGAAAGTGGTAAATTTCGTGCACTTCTAACAGTCGGTATCCCAGGTCCAGAGCTTTAAACAATTCCACGCTCACCCACGTTCCTGTCAAGGCGCGTTCTTCCAGGCTGTGTTGACAAGGTTGATCTTGGTTGCACGTTTCGGCACATGTGCGACACAAAGGAAACATCAGTTTTCCTTGGCAATGGTGAGGTAAAACGGGATGGTACAAGTCTGTGGGAGGCAAGACTTTGCACTTGATCAATCCTTCATACTGACGTATGTGGTCCAAGTCAATGTGTTCTGTCATCAGTTCTGGGTGCCCTACGGGAAAGTGACTATATTTGTAGACGTACGGATACAGCGAACACACGTCCAAGTATTTGATTTCTTCTCCTTTCTCTTCATCCGCTTGGTACAGCAAACAAGTAGCATTCGTTCGTCCTCCGTACAAACTATCCCGAGGGTTCAATGGGTCCACCAACTTGTAACTTTCTACGATGCGTTTAAACTCGGGATCGGTTTTCAAACGCTGATCGTACTCGTGTTCCCACATTTCCACTACCTGGTATCCTTGCTGTTCTAACTTGAAACGTCGTTGACAAGTTGTCTGGTACAAATCTTCCATAGTCCGTTGTAAAAATTGATTTTGGTGTCACGCTGAGGGTAGCACATAGGGCATCCGTGAAATAAGCATCCGTTAAACTCGTACACAATTTGAGGGTTTTTTAAGTCCCAACCATCCACCGAATACGTTCCGATGGTCTTTTCGCCTCCTCCGTTGCGAGAGTGTTGGATCCATTTGTTTTCCTTGTCACACAAGTAATGGAGCCAGCGTAGGGCTTTGACAGAGTATTGCCGTTTGACAAAGTTCGTCGTTTGAGGACTGATGACAGCTAGAGTATTTTCAGGCATGAAGCATTTTCGGTACACTAAGGAACATGCTTTGGCGATGGTACAAGCTTCTTTCAAAGGATCGATCCCTCCGTACTCCATGGACAATTCTCGAAATTTTCCACAGCAACGTCGTAAAATGTCCACGTCAGATCGACAGTACTTTAACATTTCTTCTTGAAAGTCAAAAGGGTCCGAGGCGTGAGTCTGGTACCAAGCGAAGAAAGCTTCTCGTTGTTCGGTACGCATGTTGTCGGGGTCGTAATAGTGAGCCTCCGGCAAATGGGGCAGAACGGTACGTTGATTAGCTTCGGTATTGAAAAAGTGTGGAAAATAACCTTTAGCCATTTCTGGCATACCAAACGTTTTAGGCATGCGACTCAATGGCATGGCCAAGTAACTCATCGAATCTTTAAACTGCACTTGTCCTACTTGCATGTAAATGATTTTGGCTCCGTTCAAAGTCACTTTAGGACGTTCGGTACTTTGTTCCGTATAGTATCTGAGCAGAAATTGCCCATCGTATCCCGAGAAATTGTGAGCCATGACCGTGGCATGGCGATGACAATCTCCGTAACGTCCGATGTCTTCTGGACTCCACGTCTCATCGATGGGGTTTAAGATCCATTGGGCAAAATTGACCAAGGTGTTTGACCCTCGAAATATTTTTTCACGTCCTCCAGGAATCTTGCTACAGTGAGGGCAATGACTAAAGATGGGCTCTTGGATACACTGATCGCACGCTCGATGAGCCACGCAGAAATTGGGAATGTGAATACCGGTCTCTTGCATGCATTCGAAATCAAAAAAGATAAAATTTCCTTTTTTCTGGGTATCTTCTGGTTGGGGTTGGTATTTTTGAATGAAGCATTCGTGATCCAAATCCACGATTTGGCGACAAATGTGACATAGTTTCTTACCTCGACAAACGTGAAACTTGGCACTATTGGTACGTATGCCTTGTCCACAAGTAGGGCACAATCTCAGGAGTTGACAAGCATTTCTCTGCTGTAAACCTTGCATCTTCAAATGTTGTTGGTAACAGGTAGGACTGACAAAAGTGCGCTGACAAACATGGCAATGCACTTTCTTTTCCTTTGTCCAGACAAGGTTTAGAGGCCAAACATCCCTCACATTTTGATCCACAATACTTGTGTTGTTCTCGATTGTTATAACCATAGTCACATTTTTCACAGTAGTAACTGTATCCCAGGAATCCAGTGATACTGGTAATGGTATCAAAATGCTCATCGTGATGATAGACGTGAATGTATTTTCCGTCTTTGAAATCGTGGCCTCGAAACAAAAGAGGTCCACGCACTTCTTGAGGGTGTACTTTCAAGGTGTAACGTGGAGCCAAGACGTCTTGCAACTTTTGCATTTCTGGAATGCCGCTAAGGGTGTCTTTGGATATCCCCGCTTGCTGTAACAGGAGTTCTGCTTCACTTCTTTGTTTGGCTCGGTCCGATTGTTGAATAGTTTTCCAGGCTCTTTTCCATTCTGCCGTGTCGTTCTTGTTGGCATACGTTCGTCCCACGACGACAGCACGGGCTAAACACATCTGGTCTTGAGGATTGTTAATTTGAACGAGGCTTAGTTTGGTGTTGCGAAGGTTGTCGACCAATAATACTTTTTTGCGTCCTGTCCCCTGGGGAAGAGACACGTGGGTCATGAACAGTGTGGCTTTTCCGTCGGCGATGTGAATCTTGTCATTGGATTGTTGCACATGTTGAATCTTGTCGATGACTTTAGAAGGTGTCAGTTCTGATAGACTGCTAAACTCGATTCAAACAGGAGACTTCAAACCGTCGTGATGAATGGAAAGTGTCAAGCGATCGTCTTCTTTGCATTGGCATCGTAGTTTCAGTGAGGTTAACAAAGAGTCCCACAAATCGGCGATGAACCCTTCTGCTTTCTCCAAAGGTACTTCCGACTTGAAATCTTTAATTTTCACCGTGTACCTGTAGGCTGTAGTTCTAAATTTTCTAGAGGAGCGTTTTTCCGTCTCTCGAATGTGGTAATACGTTTCGGGTGATACTGGTGGACTTTGGTTTGGAATATGCTCTCTCGGTCTGGCCGCAGACGTGGAAGGTATCGGTTCAGGTTCGCTCATGTCTTCGATTTGAGCAAACACTTCTTTACGTGTGTGAGGCGATACGTCACGTCGCTGCCTCTTACCTTCTTCTTCTCTCTCACTGAAATCGTGCGATCGTTTCATCCCAATTACTGATTCAGAAATGATTTAACTAAGTTCGATTTCTCTTTATATATACCCCTATGTACCTCTAGTTATGATAATGACTTGGTATATTTCACAAGGGCAAGTGAAAGTCCAACAGTTTGGAAGCCCTGGATGACTTATGCAATCGACAATATTAAGTCTGAAACACCTCATGCATCTTGACGACCCTTCGATTCAAATCCTACCACGAAAAGAAAAAGGTTGCAAGAAAAGGAAAAAAACTAGACAGTTGGTGTCATCAAGAGCTCCAGAGACTATACTGTACTGTTAAAACACGTACGTACTCCATCTAGAAAACAACGCTACTTGACTACGATGTCTCATTCTCTTTGTCACTTCTACTTTGCTGTTGACCGCGATATCTACCAACCCTGATTTAACACACGTCTTTCTTCATTTGATATTTTAAGAAAATAATAAACCCATTTTTAAAAGAACTACCCCTTTTCTTGACAACAGCGACGATGTCTCCTCCTGCTCTTACTACTTAAGACCTATTGTAATGATTATAAAAAAAACTACGTTAAACACCATTTTGGGGTCTGTTTTTAATATAATCATTACAATAGGTCTTACACATATTTTTTTTTTCTCAAGCAAAAGCACGCACACAAGTGTTATTGTAAACTCTTACACACATTTATTTAATCTACTGTCACCCAAATAAATTGTACTGAAATGGGTAACAGTAGAGTAGTCGATACTTTAGCCTGGAGTCTTTGAGAGATGGGCAGACATAGCTAACATTACTGGTAAATAAATACAAAACGTAGGACACCATTTTGGGGTCTGCTATTTTTTGCGGTATGATAATGACAACGTTAATAAAGACCAACACACATTACATATGAGAAATGGTCATTGTTTTCATTCATTCATTCATTCATTCATTCATTTTATAAAGAAGATAATGCGATACGTATTGTCAATTGCCTACTTAACATTTTGCAGTGGATAGAAAATGTACGAGGTGTCCTGTGTTTCGCAGCACACGCTACCAACAATGTTGCACAGTTATCACAAATCTAAGGGTATGAAAAAGAAGCAGTATAAAAAAACTTGCCTTGTTCTATCGACAGTCTAAACTGAGAGAAATAGGTCGAACATTGCTACAATTGTTCTGAACGCATGTTTCGCTTTCAGAATTTAGAGTTAACCATAGGCAGGGTTATACAGTGCAATGTCATTCGCGCCATTCTTGAAAAAACCCTGTGTTTGTTGCCTTTTGGAAGAAGAAAAAACGGTAGATCTAATGTTAGAATTGTTTTCATGACACATTACAGTGCGCAAAAATAGGATGCTAAGATACCTGAATTGTACAAGCTGAAGTCAACTCAAGATTTTGTTTCATACAATGATTTACTGATAGAAGAAAAAATCGTTTTATAATTTTAGGATGTAAGTTTTGTAAACAAATTTACATGACAGACGGAACAGTTTACGTAATTATGGTGACTACAGCTCACAATTTTGGAGAGGTATCTTCAAAACAGGAACAGATGCCATTAGATTTCAATAAAAATTGCTAGGAGAGAGAGAGAGAGAGAGAGAGAGAGAGAGAGAGAGAGAGAATGTTATTCCTACTTTTAAAAATATCACTACTCTTTTACGTTTTGTATAGTATATCTTCCTTACGAAATTTCACACACATCTCACTGACATACTTATTCCTTTAGGAAATAAACCACTATTGTAAAATATCACAAGAATGAATTGCAGACATAGCCTACTAAAATCATTCTGTCAAAAACGTTTTGTGAAGTTCTCACAGAATAGTACATCCAAACATGTTTTGGTGTATTTCGCAAAAAGACTGACATTTCAACGATGGTGCGATTATTTGTGCATAAGTTTTATTGTTTGGAAAGTGACTAGTGGACAGGTGTAAGTTTTAGAAAGAAAGAAAGAAAAAACAAATTGTTAAAAAAACGTTAAACACCAATTTGGGGTCTGTTTTTTTTTATAACTATTACAATAAGTCTAACATATTTTTTTTCTAAAGCAACAGCACGCACACAAATTGTACTGAAATGGGTAACACTAGATTGGGCAATATTTTAGCCTGAAGTGTTTGAGAGATGGGTAGACATAGCTAACATTACTGGTAAATAAATACAAAACGTAGGACACCATTTTGGAGTCTGTTATTTTTTTGCGGCATGATAAGGACAACGTTAATAAAGACCAACGCACATTACATATGAGAAATGGTCATTGTTTTCATTCATTCATTCATTCATCAATTTTATACAGATTATAGTGCGGTACGTATTGTCAATTGCCTACTTAACATTTTGCTGTGGATCGAAAATGAACGAGATGTCCTGTGTTTCGCAGCACACGCTACCAACAATGTTACAAAGTTTTCACAAATCTAAGGGTATGGAAAAGATGCAGTATCAAAATGTGCCTTGTTCTATTGACAGTCTAAACTGAGAGAAATAGGTCGAACATTGCTACAATTGTTCTGAACGCATGTTTCGCTTTCAGAATTTAGAGTTAACCATAGGCAGGGTTATACAGTGCAATGTCACTCGCGTCATTCTTGAAAAAGCCCTGTGTTTTCTGCCTTTTGGAAGAAGAAGTAAAAACTAGGATTGTTTTCATGACACATTGCAGTGTGCAAAAACAGAATACAGCTAAGATACCTGAATTGTACAAGCTGAAGTCAACTCAAGATTTTGTTTCATACAATGATTTACTGATAGAAGAAAAATTCGTTCTATAATTTTAGGGTGCAAGTTTTGTAAACAAATTTACATGACAGACGGAACAGTTTACGTAATTATGGTGACTACAGCTCACAATTTTGGAGAGGTATCTTCATAACAGGAACAGATGCCATTAGATTTCAATAAAAATTGCTAGGAGAGAGAGAGAGAGAGAGAGAGAGAGAGAGAGAGAGAGAGAGAGTGTGTGTTATTCCTACTTTTAAAAATATCACCACTCTTTTACGTTTTGTATAGTATATTTTCCTTACGAAATTTCACACACATCTCACTGACATACTTATTCCTTTAGGAAATAAACCACTATTGTAAAATATCACAAGAATGAATTACAGACATAGCCTACTAAAATCATTATGTCAAAAACGTTTTGTGAAGTTCTCACAGAAT
This sequence comes from Unio delphinus, assembly GCA_029339505.1. NCBI lineage: Eukaryota > Metazoa > Mollusca > Bivalvia > Unionida > Unionidae > Unio > Unio delphinus. The sequence continues at coordinate 746,651 of JAQISU010000135.1, read as the reverse complement.
AGTACATCCAAACATGTTTTGGTGTATTTCGCAATAAGACTGACATTTCAACGATGGTGCGATTATTTGTGCATAAGTTTTATTGTTTGGAAAGTGACTAGTAGACAGGTACAGAAATACACGCCTTATCTTCTCGCCGTGAGAATAACAACTGAAGCCGATTTGAAGCGAAGGCGGTAGAAAATATCGGTTTGCCAATGAAATCACTTACAATGAGTGACGCATTGTTTGGTTCGAAATTCAAGGTAGATAGTGTAGTGATCAGGCGCAGAAAAAAACACGTCTTATCTTGTCACTGTACTAAGAACGAGTGAGGGCATTTCGAAGCTAAGGGGGTAGAAAAAAGTGTAGCCAATAAATTGCTTCTAACGACTGACGCATTGTTTTGCCTAGGCTCATGCACTGATTCATTTGCAGCGCAGACAGACTGGAGTGTGAACTTACAATCCCTTTGTTGCGCATTGTACCATTTCTTCATGACACATCAACCACTTAACTGTGCAATTATTGTTCGAGTTTTAAAACTGACCAAGAAAATACTTTCTCACTTTGACACTTTGACATAAACACATTCGCCTAGGTAGAGAGAAATAATATAGTACTAAGTGGTAAATTTTGTCAAACTAGTGAATTTGGGGTTTGTATAAAGTAAATAAACTAAAGTACAGTGAACATGAAGGATGATAACCTAAACTGTCTGTCCAGAGATGCATGTATTTACATCAGAAGAAATGTGTTATCTAAAACAAAAAGATATAAGGCAAGCATGATTAGAATGAACACAGAGTGCAAACTTTTGTAACAAAGGTATGTTTTCCTTCACGTCTGCGCAACTTTAAGTTTCAATCCTCTTGCAAAACAAACTTGGTACGTTATGTAGAGCTTGAAATAATAAAAATATGAACAAACTTAAGCCCTGTGCTATATATATTTTCTTTTTGCAGCAATAGACTAAACAAAATATATACCGTTACAGCAATAAACAATCTTACATCTTCTATAAAAGAAACAATACATAAAAGAATAGAATTGAAGATAAACGATGACTAACACCCCAAAAAACAAACAACCGAATTTATCAAACGCAGTGACGTGTAGAAATGTCTTTCACTTGGAGAAGGCATTTAATGTAATCTGACATGCACAAGAAAAATTTGGGACGAATCTGTGGGATATCCACAATTATGGAAGTGCAGATTCATGTCACATTGCAAGTGTGTGCGTATTTTGTATAATGGTAAACATCTGATAGTAATTTTTTCTTGATACTTATGAAGTGAAGTGTCTGTGCAAGTGTCAAATGCTATAGTCACATAACGTTTGTACGACTTGCACACATTTACACTTTAGAAAATGTGAAGTATCACAAGTTATTATCACAAACAGAACTGGAACATAGGGTCTTGACAGTTGTTGTTTATACACCTCTGCTCAGCTTCACAACTTAACTTACTCTGACTCATGCTTTGGTCTTATGAAAGATCACCGTTGTAGGTGCAGCAACAGTAGTAAGAGCAGGAGGAGACATCGTCGCTGTTGTCAAGAAAAGGGGTAGTTCTTTTAAAAATGGGTTTATTATTTTCTTAAAATATCAAATGAAGAAAGACGTGTGTTAAATCAGGGTTGGTAGATATCGCGGTCAACAGCAAAGTAGAAGTGACAAAGAGAATGAGACATCGTAGTCAAGTAGCGTTGTTTTCTAGATGGAGTACGTACGTGTTTTAACAGTACAGTATAGTCTCTGGAGCTCTTGATGACACCAACTGTCTAGTTTTTTTCCTTTTCTTGCAACCTTTTTCTTTTCGTGGTAGGATTTGAATCGAAGGGTCGTCAAGATGCATGAGGTGTTTCAGACTTAATATTGTCGATTGCATAAGTCATCCAGGGCTTCCAAACTGTTGGACTTTCACTTGCCCTTGTGAAATATACCAAGTCATTATCATAACTAGAGGTACATAGGGGTATATATAAAGAGAAATCGAACTTAGTTAAATCATTTCTGAATCAGTAATTGGGATGAAACGATCGCACGATTTCAGTGAGAGAGAAGAAGAAGGTAAGAGGCAGCGACGTGACGTATCGCCTCACACACGTAAAGAAGTGTTTGCTCAAATCGAAGACATGAGCGAACCTGAACCGATACCTTCCACGTCTGTGGCCAGACCGAGAGAGCATATTCCAAACCAAAGTCCACCAGTATCACCCGAAACGTATTACCACATTCGAGAGACGGAAAAACGCTCCTCTAGAAAATTTAGAACTACAGCCTACAGGTACACGGTGAAAATTAAAGATTTCAAGTCGGAAGTACCTTTGGAGAAAGCAGAAGGGTTCATCGCCGATTTGTGGGACTCTTTGTTAACCTCACTGAAACTACGATGCCAATGCAAAGAAGACGATCGCTTGACACTTTCCATTCATCACGATGGTTTGAAGTCTCCTGTTTGGATCGAGTTTAGCAGTCTATCAGAACTGACACCTTCTAAAGTCATCGACAAGATTCAACATGTGCAACAATCCAATGACAAGTTTCACATCGCCGACGGAAAAGCCACACTGTTCATGACCCACGTGTCTCTTCCCCAGGGGACAGGACGCAAAAAAGTATTATTGGTCGACAACCTTCGCAACACCAAACTAAGCCTCGTCCGAATTAACAATCCTCAAGACCAGATGTGTTTAGCCCGTGCTGTCGTCGTGGGACGAACGTATGCCAACAAGAACGACACGGCAGAATGGAAAAGAGCCTGGAAAACTATTCAACAATCGGACCGAGCCAAACAAAGAAGTGAAGCAGAACTCCTGTTACAGCAAGCGGGGATATCCAAAGACACCCTTAGCGGCATCCCAGAAATGCAAAAGTTGCAAGACGTCTTGGCTCCACGTTACACCTTGAAAGTACACCCTCAAGAAGTGCGTGGACCTCTTTTGTTTCGAGGCCACGATTTCAAAGACGGAAAATACATTCACGTCTATCATCACGATGAGCATTTTGATACCATTACCAGTATCACTGGATTCCTGGGATACAGTTACTACTGTGAAAAATGTGACTATGGTTATAACAATCGAGAACAACACAAGTATTGTGGATCAAAATGTGAGGGATGTTTGGCCTCTAAACCTTGTCTGGACAAAGGAAAAGAAAGAGTGCATTGCCATGTTTGTCAGCGCACTTTTGTCAGTCCTACCTGTTACCAACAACATTTGAAGATGCAAGGTTCACAGCAGAGAAATGCTTGTCAACTCCTGAGATTGTGCCCTACTTGTGGACAAGGCATACGTACCAATAGTGACAAGTTTCACGTTTGTCGAGGTAAGAAACTATGTCACATTTGTCGCCAAATCGTGGATTTGGATCACGAATGCTTCATTCAAAAATACCAACCCCAACCAGAAGATACCCAGAAAAAAGGAAATTTTATCTTTTTTTGATTTCGAATGCATGCAAGAGACCGGTATTCACATTCCCAATTTCTGCGTGGCTCATCGAGCGTGCGATCAGTGTATCCAAGAGCCCATCTTTAGTCATTGCCCTCACTGTAGCAAGATTCCTGGAGGACGTGAAAAAATATTTCGAGGGTCAAACACCTTGGTCAATTTTGCCCAATGGATCTTAAACCCCATCGATGAGACGTGGAGTCCAGAAGACATCGAACGTTACGGAGATTGTCATCGCCATGCCACGGTCATGGCTCACAATTTCTCGGAATACGATGGGCAATTTCTGCTCAGATACTATACGGAACAAAGTACCGAACGTCCTAAAGTGACTTTGAACGGAGCCAAAATCATTTACATGCAAGTAGGACAAGTGCAGTTTAAAGATTCGATGAGTTACTTGGCCATGCCATTGAGTCGCATGCCTAAAACGTTTGGTATGCCAGAAATGGCTAAAGGTTATTTTTCACACTTTTTCAATACCGAAGCCAATCAATGTACCGTTCTGCCCCATTTGCCGGAGGCTCACTATTACGACCCCGACAACATGCGTACCGAACAACGAGAAGCTTTCTTCGCTTGGTACCAGACTCACGCCTCGGACCCTTTTGACATTCAAGAAGAAATGTTAAAGTACTGTCGATCTGACGTGGACATTTTACGACGTTGCTGTGGAAAATTTCGAGAATTGTTCATGGAGTACGGAGGGATCGATCCTTTGAAAGAAGCTTGTACCATCGCCAAAGCATGTTCCTTAGTGTACCAAAAATGCTTCATACCTGAAAATACTCTAGCTGTCATCAGTCCTCAAACGACGAACTTTGTCAAACGGCAATACTCTGTCAAAGCCCTACGCTGGCTCCATTACTTGTGTGACAAGGAAAACAAATGGATCCAACACTCTCGCAACGGAGGAGGCGAAAAGACGATCGGAACGTATTCGGTGGATGGTTGGGACTTAAAAAACCCTTAAATTGTGTACGAGTTTAACGGATGCTTATTTCACGGATGCCCTATGTGCTACCCTCAGCGTGACACCAAAAATCAATTTTTACAACGGACTATGGAAGATTTGTACCAGACAACTTGTCAACGACGTTTCAAGTTAGAGCAGCAAGGATACCAGGTAGTGGAAATGTGGGAACACGAGTACGATCAGCGTTTGAAAACCGATCCCGAGTTTAAACGCATCGTAGAAAGTTACAAGTTGGTGGACCCATTGAACCCTCGGGATAGTTTGTACGGAGGACGAACGAATGCTACTTGTTTGCTGTACCAAGCGGATGAAGAGAAAGGAGAAGAAATCAAATACTTGGACGTGTGTTCACTGTATCCGTACGTCTGCAAATATAGTCACTTTCCCGTAGGGCACCCAGAGCTGATGACAGAACACATTGACTTGGACCACATACGTCAGTATGAAGGATTGATCAAGTGCAAAGTCTTGCCTCCCACAGACTTGTACCATCCCGTTTTACCTCACCGTTGCCAAGGAAAACTGATGTTTCCTTTGTGTCGCACATGTGCCGAAACGTGCAACCAAGATCAACCTTGTCAACACAGCCTGGAAGAACGCGCCTTGACAGGAACGTGGGTGAGCGTGGAATTGTTTAAAGCTCTGGACCTGGGATACCGACTGTTAGAAGTGCACGAAATTTACCACTTTCCCAAGACACAACAATACCATAAGGGCAACGAGACACAGAAAGGTATTTTTGCAGACTACGTGGATGCTTTTTTAAAACTAAAACAAGAAGCTAGCGGCTATCCGTCCTGGTGCCACACTCCCGAAGACCAAAATATATTCAAAGAAAAATATCGGGAGCAGGAAGGCATCACTTTAGACCACATCGAGAAAAACGAAGGAAGGCGATCGTTTGCCAAAGTCATGCTCAATTGTTTGTGGGGTAAAATGGCACAACGACCGTCTTTACCCAAGACGGAGTATTTGTCCGAACCTTCCCGCTACTTCCAGATGATTCACGACAAAACCAAAGTCATCAAACACGTGGACGTGATTCGGGAGGACTTGATCTTAGTCAATTACGAAGAAGAACTAGACTTTGTAGAAGCCGACAAATTCGGAAATGTCATCATTGCGGCTAACGTGACAGCCACGCTCGCTTAAAATTGTACGAAGTGTTAGAACTGCTAGGAGATCGCGTCCTGTATTTTGACACAGACAGTTGCATCTACATTCACCGACCGAACCAGTGCAACCCTACCATCGAAGGAGACCGTTTAGGGGCCTGGACCGATGAACATCCCGACGACAAGATTCTAAGTTTTGCAAGTGGTGGTCCTAAAAATTACGGCTACGAATCCCGAGACCTACAAGGAGATATGCACACCGAATGTAAAGTAAAAGGATTGACTCTCAATTATCGCACCAGTCAAGTGGTGAACTTTGACGTACTACAAGAAGCCTTGCAGTCTGGACAGGATGAAACTTTTAAAGTGACTACCCACGAACCGCACAAGATCGTACGGTTAGCCACACACCAAATCGTCAGTAGGTCTTTGGAAAAAGTCTATCAAATCGTGTACCAGAAGATAGTGCGGCTTCCCAATCACTTCACTTTACCGTACGGTCACGTCGAGATTGGGCAGCATATAAAAAGGGACATCGTCCAAGACCAATAGTTCATTGTGACTAACACTGCCAAGCGAGAAAGATGAATCATTTCACACACCAAGTATCGAGCGTAAGACTCAAGCAGATTTACGAATGAAAAGGGTACGTAATGGGAAACATCTACGCTGGGACACAAGAGATAGCTGACCAGATTTTAAACCATGTGTGTGACGGATATAGAAAGTAACATGAACTTTCTCCTATTTGATTGTTTGTTACTTGTTTTGGTTTAGCTTTTTTCTTAAAAATGGATATTAATTGTTGTATGAAAAGTAAAATTCTTATATGAAATGCGTATGAATTGTATGTAAAGTGAGGTCTTTTTGAAGGCATACAATTTAATTATAAAAGTTATTTTTCAAGATCAAAGATTTGTTCTATGTTCAGATTTGAATGTTTTAAATGGATAGTGCTTAGACCAAAGCACAGGCCAGAGAGCCTATGTATATACTTGAATAAATGTTTTGAACCCATGTTTCTTTCTGTATGTCTATGTTTGTCCCTATCAGCCCTTTCTCCCTACAAGTCTATTTTACCCTATAAATAGTTTCGACCCTCTTTAAACACAATGAAGTCACCAATGTTCAATTCCCTTAGAACTTCAGGTGAGATTCTTATGTTAAATTCCCATTGACACCAATTCTGATATATCCATGTTTAACGTTACGGTCCCATTGACGCTAAAGTGACCCAATCCTTGTCGCTATGTTCAATTCCCCATTCACTCCTAGTTACATTTCCCCATGTTAAATTCCCCTTGACGCTAGATTTGCCCAAGCCCTTTTTGACTGGATTTTCCCTTGACGCTAGAGTGCCCCCATATACTACTGACATTGATGTGTGCTTTGTACGTTTTCAAAAGTAACGGTGAATACGGCACAACCCAATGATTATCGACTTCAACATCATTGTTTCGTACTTTTAAAGTTATGGATTTGCCACCATCTTCAGTTGATCGCCGACGATAGAGTGGATATCCGTCATTACCAGTGATAGTCTCGGCAAGTAAGTGTCTTGGGTATCGTTTCGTGCATTTCCCATCAGACATGCATGGTGAATTGCTGATGAGTATGCCACATGGACCATGAATCATGTTTTTGGTGACGACTTCAAATAAGTCTTTATCAATATCGACATCTGGTATTTCTGCTGAGATGACTTGATCAATTTGATCTTGTGTGACGTTTTGGATGAACCATATCAAAATGTGTGCATGTGGCAAACCTCTTTTTTGCCATTCAATGGAATACATCCAACAGCGTGTCTGTCCAAAAACATGATGCTTGACAATGAAATCTATTGAAGATTTCAATTTTTGTTTGAAGACACGCGCGGAAATATCATGACGATCCGATGATGACTGTCCAGGTGACAAAAGTTCTTGTATTTCATCCCACGTCGGATTGCATGTGAAGTTAATAAACAAATCTGGACGGCCATATGCGCGAACATATGTCATTACATCTTGTGCTTATTCATGCATGTGCCGTGGACTCCCTGTAAAAGTGGCCGGTAGTATGACCATTTTTCCGAATTCATTGAGATTCACATTGCCATCATTAACAACTGCATCACGTAAATGAATGTACTCTTCGGAACGCAACATGCTTTGATTTAATCGAATGTAGAGGAGTCGTTCGGTTTCGAGTTTCGCATACATATCGACAATGTATTGATGGAACAATTGTTGACATTTCAAGATATGATTTTCAGCGTTTTCACGAATCATCAATCGATATGAATAGTATTTCATGGCACTGACTTTCTTATTCGTTTCCTCAGTTGTTTGTGGATTTCTCATTAAGATGTTGAAATGATATCCATCTTCTCCTTGCCAAAATAAAATCGGATATTGCAATCCGTCGTATGAGCGATGAGTTTCTGAGACTCACTGAACATCACCATTTATGCGATGAAGAATTATATCACGCGAGTTAAATTCTTCGCCAACTATAACGATCGCCACTTCATCAATTGTTGGTGCATTGTACTGTCTTTCGTGTTGGCCGACAGGTGTTTTGTCTGCTCTAACTACGACTTTGTAGTCATCAGTTGGCATTTGTTCAAGGGCAGTTCTGAACAATCGAATTAATTCGTTGTGTTGATCGAATAAAGTTTGCAATGCAGCGACTATTTCTCTTTTAGTGCCAGTATTGAATTGACAACGTTGATCGATTTGTTCATGAGTGTTTCCCATGAAATAAATTTGAAGAAATTTATGATCTGCGTTCGGTAGTGGTAGTAGTGATCCTGCACGATGGTAAATTTGCCCTTGCACTCTAAATGTTGGCATGTAATTCTCGCGCACGATATTTGTTGCACCGAACGATGTCATTTGGAAACATCAATTGTACTTCCGTATGTTTGCCAAGAAATGTTTCGATTGGCTTGTGTCACCTGATACCAACGTTGATAATGGTTCGGGTGGTGAATGTAATTCTGGCAATTTCACTTTTCCACCCGCACGGCACATTCCTGGTGTTTCATTCTTAAATTTGAGGGCATTGCAATACACGCATGATTTATCCATTTTTCCAATAAGCACATTTGGATGAAGACTGTAATCATAATTTGCATTATAATGGAATGCACTAAGATTTAAATCAGCGTGCATTGTTCGCCTGGATTGAGCAGTGCGACCTCGAATGGTTTGAAACCTTGCTTCCCGTTGCTCGTCTGTTTCAGATGATCGGGTTTGAGCAGTGCGAACTCGAACGGTTTCTAATCTTGCTTTCCGTTGCTCGTCTGTTTCAGATAATCGGACTTGAGCAGTGAAACTCGAACGGTTTCCAGTCTTGCTTTCTGTTGCTCGTCTGTTTCTGAAGCTCGTGATGCCTTTATCTTTCGTGCTTGAGGTGTAGATCGACCAATAGCTTTTCGTTTAGGTGGCATCATTGATTAGACAGCGAAAGTAATGCTTTGTAACGACTATTACAAATTCATACCGCGATTGTTTGACGTAACCAAGGCGCGAACCAAACGTAACTAAGTAAACATGACGTACACCGATTATGAATATCATACAGCTGTTGATTTACGTCACCATAGTTTCAGCCAATCCAGATCGTGTTCGACAACGTGACGTATTTAAGGCGCCTTCTGTTCGATCACGTGACGTACAAATTCACACCAAGATTGTTTGACGTAACCAAGGCGCGAACCAAACGTAACTAAGTAAACATGACGTATCTAAGGCGCCTACAGTTCACACCGAAGACACGCGAAATTAGGTATCACTACAGACCGTGTTCGATCACGTGACGTATCTAAGGCGCCTACTGTTCGATCACGTGACGTATCTAAGGCGCCTACTGTTCGATCACGTGACGTATCTAAAAGCGCCTACTGTTCGATCACGTGACGTATCTAAAGGCGCCTACAGTTCACAGCGAACACACGGTAAATGTCGCAAAAACACATTTGTTAATTGTACAACTTAAATGGTTGTACTAATTCAGAAACCTTCGCGGGCGTGCGCAGAACAACTCACCAAAATTTTTTCGCAATCGGATGAACGGTATAGAAACGCATACGACACAAACAAACAAACATTCATTTATATATATATAGACTAACTCGCGCGGGCATTTCCACTGTAGATGGTAGTGGTCCCGGTTTCCTTCGCCGTCGAACTAGCGCTGTTAGTTTATCCCGAGCAGCTGAAAACGCTTTTCCGGCAGCATCTTAAACAGCACTCATACCCTTATCACGAATAACATAAATGGCTTTCATCGATAACTGTTTTGCTAGCGGCGCTACTTTTGGAGCCATTCTTGCAAATAACCCTGCAATTGTATTACCGAGACCATCACCATAGAACGCGCTATAAACTGGAAACCGCGAGTTTACTACATAGACACTGGTTGGTTTGTCATGGTTGTAGTGTATGATCATCTTATTTAAATGATATTTATCTAATGCATTGAATTAGTCATCAGATAAGTCGCTGTGGTAACCATGCTGGTGAAAATCCGTAGGATTTTCCACTAACTCGCCAATGAAATCTCGATATATACCAATATACATGATGCCACCTTCAAATAATCGCCTGCAGATATCAGCCGCTTCATTAATTATTTCTGGTGAGTTATTTCCAGCTCGTTTTTCTCCGATGAGTACTTCTAATCGTGCTATATCACCAAGAACATTACCAGCACAACTAACTAGACCACTACCTGATACCCCCATGGAATCTCTTCGAGATTCAGAAAATCCCTTCCCGCTATAACCAGTTGCATCCTGTGCATCATCGTCATATTGTAAACGACCAAAAGGATTATCATCATCATCCCATTGAGGTTTTTTTGTTTTTTTCGTCTTGGTGTTGGTGTTTGGCGCTTTCTTTCTTGTTGTCGTTCTTGTTTTCTATAATAATCAAATTCTCTTTTGAAGGCTCTATACTCCTTTAACCTTTTATCTAAACCCCCAGTATTCATTTCATACAACGCATTAGCCCAGTCATTGGGTGATATTGGATCGTCTTTATACTTGCCCGCTAAATACTTCCCCCTTGAATCATAGCTGTAAATAGCAAAATCGCTTAAATCATAATAATCCTAAATGTGTATTAATGTTTTAGCCTCATCGGTAAATTTATCCAACAGAGAAACATTCGTTTTTTCGGACCAGCATGTTGTTCTGTTAACAACGCTGATGTTTTTTCAGTTCCCATTGCAATTTTTTCAGTTCCCGTTGCTATTTCTTCAAGTGGAGTAAGAAGAGGCGTCTTTTTTTCTTTCTCTTCTTCAGGGACATCTCCGTATATAGCTCGCTCAGTAGCTGATATTAACCCTTTCGTTACAGTTGTAATCGGCCTAAACAAATCTTCAGATCGCTCAGAAAAGTCAGTTTGCAAACTCTGTCGTGCTTGCAATTTATTCCTGACAGAGTCGCAGATTGGTATAAATTTTTTAATCGCATCTAGTCGCTCACGAGCCAGTCTAGTCGTTAATGACTCATTAACCATTATTGAAATCGTAAACAATTTTCCAATTAGGTTACGAAGAGATTTCAATCTGAATGTAGTGATTTTGTCACCCGAAAATAATTTTAAGAGGAAAAGTCGACGGGAAATCCCATGCAAAATCGACCATATGACCCGACTGATACCAATAGTCATTTTTGGTCGTTTTTGTCGTTTTTTTTGGTCATTTTTTTAGTCATCATTGTTTGATTTTAGTCAGTTTTTTGCCTAAAACATCATAAAAATAATTTTAAGTGGAAAAGTCTACGGGAAAACCCATGCAAAATCGACCATTTGACCCGACCGACACCACTTAAAATCAGACAAAAAAGCACCAAAATCAGACAAAAAAATGGCCAAAATCGGTCAAAAACGACCAAAAAAAAGTATTTACTATGAAAGATTCAGTAATAAAAAAAATATTTTACAACTTCCTTATAATAAAACACTCATTGATAAATGCCAGTATATCAATTTCACCGCTTTTGTTGACTAAAACAGACTATCCGAAGGGTTTTTTCGTTTTGCTCAATTAACAATCTTATATTTCTAATTTTTTAATTAATTACTCTTTTTACTTCATATTCCTTCCCTAATTCCTTTCTTTTTTTTTTCCACGATAGTAAATAACGGGACAAACTTACTGACGTCGTCACTGCATAGAAGGGAATCGCGGATAGAATTCTGAATTTGTTTTATTAGTGCATATTGTTTGGGTAGTACATATTTGTTATTGTTGGCGCCGTATTCAATGTCCTAGAAGTCGAACTTGATTTGATCGCAGTTTAAACCATCTGATATGTAAATCCCTTTGAGATTTCAAAACTAAAATTTCGGTTATAACCTCATTGATATTTTGAGAATTCATATTATTGATAATTATATACTTCTAATATGAAAAATATATTTCCAGAGATGGGTGTCTATGAAAAAAAGAATTGAATCCTTTGCCCGGTTCTTTTTGAAATCGCAGATCGATAAATTCCCTCTGCGACGAATTGAACAGAAGGTCGACAAATATTAAAATACCTACCGGCCTTAGCTATTGATTGAAATACTATTTCCTCGTTATATGTTGTATTAAAAGATCTTACGGGTCTCGCTTTTTTCGAGTACTGCCCAGTCTTTCCTCGTTTTAAATTCTTACTTTGTGTAACAGCTTGTATATTTGATAAAGAATTGTTCTTAGGATTGGAATCAATGTGATCGATAACAAAACCATTCTTGATCAATCCATGGAAACATTCATATATTATTCTGTGATTAAGATGATTTTTCCCTCCAGCGGTAAACACCAAATACCCTTGATTATTCACAGCACCTATTGGTTTCTTCAGTTTACGATGTCTGAGAATACCATCACTGGATGCCTCATAGTTGCTGATCATGGGATGTGGTCGGAATTCTTGATTCATTTGTATATACTTTACTATTTGTCTAATTCATTGTTTGGTCTAATGATTACATTTGGAAATCTTCCAATGTAGTCTTGAGGAGTTCTTATGATTTTGTCGTTGACGGAGTCAAGGACGCTGTCAAAGGTAGAGTCATTGATGGAGTTCTTACTGGAATCTTTGATTCTCTTATCATAGTAACGCTTCAACTCCCTATATCGCTTACCACCACAACCGAGACACAACTGTGATTTACCACGCACCCCTACCCCACATCGTATACAAGGGATCGGGCCAAGGCTTCCACGTCTAAAACGTTGCATACGATATCCAAAGAACTCCTTTCTGCATGATTTGTTACACGGGGTTACTAATCCAATCATAAGCCATTTGCAATGATTCATTATATATAGATTCTCTATTTAAATACTTGTTTTAATTATAGCATGAAGGAATTCGAGAGATTATCGAAAATTACGCCTAGAAAAAATGCTAAATTCAATCTCGATAGAGTCTCTGATACACCAAAGGGTAAAATTCGTGATAGAACCATTTTGGGTAAAATCAGCGAATGTTTTAATGAATTCAAGCGTGATAGAGCATCTCACTGCTGGTCGACATTTCGAATCAATGGTGAAGTTGATGCTACCATGAACGACGAAAGAGCAGCCGTGATAATCTCACATCTTACGCAGAAAAGGTATTTTTTAGAGTGAAATTCATTATCCGCTCAGACACGGGAGATTGGATTATCAGGGATAAATTTAAACCCATCTTGAAGAATAATAAAACTGTCACTGTGAGTTAAGATTCCAAACCAGGAATTCTGACTGAAATTAACAAACCGTACTACGAGAGATCTTATCCTGTAAGAGCAGTTGTTTATGGGATATATCCGTTAGATTATAAACCGAGTATTGAAAAACTAAAACCCATGAAACTGTCGTCGCTGAATTGTGTAGCAGAACGAATAATAGAACACTTCACAAATGCATCCCGGGGGAACAAATTGACTGATCTAAGACGCAAAAAAATAAATGAATGGGAATTAACAGTTAGGAAAAACGGAGCATCGATTCAGGATATAGCCAAATAAGAAACATCATTAAGATTTCCAATAGCCGTAGCGAGGATAAGCGGCGAGATATTACACGAATCGAAATATAAATCAAAAGGAGCCCCAATCAAAATTATTGATCATAACGAACACGCATGGACATCTGCAGTAACAATATTCCCGCGAAATAGAACAATAAAGTATATAACCACGGAATTCTCACCAGAATTCTCTGAGAAAAAATTGTTCGATGCTATTTACCATTTAAGTATAAACGATCCTGTGTCAGTGTGGTTACTTCACAGCGCTGAAAACCGCGAGGGTGGATTCGATCAGTTTGTAAAACCCAATGGAGAATTATACCGTACCGAAGCCCTCCATAACAAGATGAAAAAACTAGCTGGTAGTTTCTCGAAGAATTTCGACGACGAACAATTATTAACAAATTGCTTTACAATTCCGTCGTTTGCAGCTCATTTTGCTAGAAAGAGAAACTCGTGGAAACCAACGCGAGCTGAATTTCTCACAGACATCAAATCAAGCTGCATTGAATATAACCACGGCGGATTATGGAATACAAAATATGACCCCAAAACTATTATTTCGGTTGATATAGTCGTGTGCTATCCCGGGAGTTTTCTCGGGTACGCACAATGCGCTGAATACTTCAAGCGATTTGGACATCCCACACACGAGATGGCAAATGTTGCTATTAATGGACCACTGCCCGATTTTGTTTTAACCGGATTCGCTTGTGTGGTATCATTTGAATTGGCTAAAGGACTTCATCCGTGCTGTTACGTTTGGATTGGTAGACACATGTCTAAAAAACACTGGATGCCAATAGTGTATATGATTGATTGTAGCATGCTGATATCGCTGATTGTCAGTGAAACAATTATATCATATCGAGCACAGACTGAAGTCTGGTTACCACCACAACCTGATCTAGATAGTATAATCAGCGAACAACGAAAACAGTTTTCCGATCTCGACGAAGAATATATCATGAATTGGTCCAAACTGTTATTTGAAATCAGGAACAAAGACGCAAAAGATCTCGGTAGAAGAATAATTGGTAAGTTCACTCAAGGTGGTAAATACGACAATACAAGATATTCTTCACGGTTGATTATAGATAGCGCTGAATACGATTTTATAATCGCAGATGTAACATCTAAGGGTATATATGCTGATCGTAAAGACTATTTCTTGTCCGATGGAACCAAATTGGGTACAATTGTTAAATAGAATGATGGACACAGTCTTCAGTAAAAACATTTGAGGGCATCTATGCTGGCTTATGAAAATATAAAAAAAATTTTCGATGATAAATAGATTCCCTGACACCGCAGTTAGAGTCGCCACTGATTTATTTTACAATGACATGAAACACAGCAACGCAGTAGCTGAATTCACTAATTCCAACGAGAATTGGGGATCATGGAGAATTAAGCTGGAAATGCCGTGTGATTATTCCAAATCAGCAGATGTTACGATTGAGGATAAATACTTGAAAATCAATCAGTGTTCAGAACTCTCTAACGCACCGCAGATATCTGATCCAATATGTAGATATAAAACAGTTTATTTAAACGGTTGTGGTGGGTCAGGAAAAACGACTCGCGCGATTGAGTTATTTCGTGGCAAATCAAACATGATTGTACTAACACCGACACACAGACTCGCCAGAGAGATGAAACAATGAGGGGTAAATACTTGTACTTATCATAGTTTCTTTCGATGGAAAGGCGATGAATGGACGCCTGATCGAATGGGCGAGAAATTTATTCCTGAAGTCATAATTTGGGATGAGATATGCACGGTGTCATTAGATGTATTACAAAGATTTCTTGATTGGTTATTACACGGGAACACAAAAGTCGTCATGTGCGGCGATCATGGCCAACCACCACAATTTGTCGGTTTATCGCCACATGATTGGCTAAAGAATTTCGTAGACTATTATGAAGAAATTAACACCGATCATAGAGCACTTGATGAACAATTACGCGAGTGTTAAATACTAATCAGATTACAACCGGATAGAATCCAATGTGAAATAGCGCGTGAAATAATTTCGGAAACTCCCATGAATGATTTTTGGGAAACGTGGAGACCAAACGATTTGATAATCGCAAGTAGAAAGATAGTCAGGGACACACTTCAGATCAAGTTATTTGAAATGCATAAAGATAAATTTGCAACACTTCCAGTACCGTTATGTTATAGACCTTCGGATACACGAAAATAGAATATTGAAGTTGATATTCCAGGCTTGACAGAGAAGCAGAATTTAGTGTTAAATGATATTGTGCTGGTCGATATCAGTGTCGTCGAAGATGCATTACGCGCTTATAAATCCAATCTATAGATTGCTGGTCTACCCGTAGATCGTGTTATACTAGATATTTTAAGTACGGTGACACTCTAAATAGGATCAGTAGCCCTTTTTTTACCACCTTCGAGCTCTCCTGGTTCGTATAAATACCTAACAGTGACATTACCGAGTATTGGTTGTTTTGAAAAATCTTTTTGCTGTTGCACGGGTATATACTTCTTTTTAATGGCGTTGTTAGGTTTCATATTAATCGTTCGAGTAATCTCGTTATTCAGCGCAGTAATCACGCCTGGCAATCTCTTGACCCATTCACGGGATCGTTTATGTTGAATAAATTCCTTCGCGTATTGATATCCAAGTAACCGCTAAGCAAGCGTCCGATTAAATCGTTCAACAATTGCCTGATCGCGATGTAGTGCAGTATGCCCTCGTCGTAGCGCGGTATTATGATTCTTCATCGTTGATAGAACCGCACCCTGAAATTCCTTGCCCGGATCAACTTGTAATAGATTTGGCCAGCGCAGAGTACCCCTTCTATAAATCCTTTCAAACACAGAAGCAACTTCAGTTGATGATTTTATTTTTAGCGGTTCCGCTTGTTTGTATCGACTCGCAACATCAACTATGGTTAGCGCGTATTTGTAACCACCATCATGCGGCAAAAATAATATATCAGCTTGATGAACTTCATTGGGAACGGTCACATGAAAATGCGAGTAGTTAATTTGTTTAGGCGGCGGTAGATAAATTTTCCATATCGCTTGTTTGGATAACCAATTAGCCGCAGTGGTATTTTTCACCTTCGCGGCGCTAGCGAGTTTACTGATTGCTGCCTTACCCCTCCAATATCCTTTTGGAGAATAGTAAATAGATTCCATGTTGTTATTAATTACCAGCACCTAACATCAATTTACCTTTCATCGCTGATTTTACTAACCATGAAGCCAATTTTTCTTTGAAGGATTTATCAGTGATAGAATTTAACGCGTGAATCAATTTCACATCTGCGAGATGTCTGTGTTGCAGATTACAGCTTTCATAAGCAACATCATGAGCATGACACGCCTTATCAATGACGTTTATTTTATATTCACCCGGTCGGGGTTGGTTTTGATCATCAAGTCGGATATCGAGTCTAGTCCCGGGTCCACAATAACTATACCGTGGAAGGTGTTTTTCTCCTGGATACTTTGCCCATGGTGTTCCCGGTAGTTTAGTTAGCTTGGCTGCAATATTACCTCCTCGTTTTTTTTAAAATTCCTTTGATTATCAAGGGAAACAAATCTAAATTTATTTGTACTGCATTGTACACACTTACCAGAAAGTGCTGATCGGTTATTTTTAGTTGTAATCGTCGTCAAGTCATCTGTGCCAGTACGCGCCTTACACTTCACACAATATAGATCCATAATTTATATATAATAACATGAATGTAATTGATTATTCAGCTACCCGACGACTGGAACCTATTACACAACATGCGATGTTACAGAATTCTATTCGCGCGATTATAAACGGACCATCAGGAAGTGGCAAGACACAATTGTTACTTAATCTAATAACGAGATGGATGAAATGGGACAAGTTGTATTTAGTAGCTCCAAGTGTAGACGATCAGAGATGTTACGAAGTGTTAAAGGATTTTAACGACAAAGCGGCAGAAGAATCCGGCGAGGATATTATTGAGTTTATAACCGATATCGAAGAAGCACCGAGCATTGATGATATTGATGGAGGTATTAACAATTTGGTCGTATATGATGATATCATGTGAGACAATCAAAAGAACCCCGCTAGGATATTTTCCCGAGGCAGACATAAAAGCACTGACGTGATATATGTTACTCAACGATATACTCAAATACCAAAAGTGATCAGAGATAACTGCAATTTATTGTGCGTGTTTAACGGAGTTGATACTCATACGCTACGAAATATTTGGCAAACTTGGTGCGGTGGTGATATGGATCATAATCGATTTAGAAATTTCTTTAGTCACGCTCAGTCAATCCCACACGGATTTGTGACGATAAATTTATCAAACCCTCGGACGCGATATCGTATCGGACTTGATAAAATATTTGGTTAACTCATAGCTGCAGAGGGGGCGGCGACAACGACCATGGCATCTTCGAGCATGCCTTTATTACGATTTCGAGGAAGCCTTAGTTTACCAAATTGACGCTTGTCCGATTCACTTTTCGAGAAAGCATTAATTTTCCGAATAGATGCCTATAAAACGTTGTCCGATTCGCCTCCTCTGCTGCTAATGCTTCAATGTTTATTTCTATATCTTTTGTTATCCCTGATGCTTCATTTAATTCTTTCTGGTTGTTTTAAGTCAAATGATTGGTCAATGAACCCATGTGACCTCATTGTGGGGCTACAATTTACTTCTTAAGGTTGTTATAAATTTCAGAATTAGTGTGCTATTTAGGTGTTTTGGTAGCCCGTCAAATGATTGGTCAATGTACCCATATGACCTCATTGTGAAGCTAAAATTTACTTCTTGATTTTGTTATCAGTTTCAGAATTAGTATGTTATTTAGGTGTTTTGGTAGCCCGTCAAATGATTGGTCAATGAATCCACGAATAGTAATGTGGGGTGATATGGCGACAATGTGAAATCCAGTCATAAGGGCTTGGAGCAATATAGCGACAAGATTTATAGCGACAATGGGAAATCCAGTCAATAAGGGCTTGGGGCGATATAGCGACAAGGTGGGCCTGTATAGCGACAAGGGAAATTTAATATGGTGGGCCTGTATAGCGACAAGGGAAATATAACATGGTAGGCCTATCTAGTGAAAAGGGGAATTTAACATGGGAACTATTTGGGCGTATCTAGAGTCAAGGGAAATTTAACATGGGGAATATTGTTTTTATTTGCGCCTATCTAGCGACAAAAGAAATGGAAACAAAGAAAGCAAATATCTTTTCGAGGTATATGAGTGGCCCTGAAAAGGGCTGTTATGTGCAATGTTAACAGTATCTTGTTAACACAGAGGACATCTCACAGATCTTCTTCTCTTCCTTAAACTTCTCCTCACTGCTGGGCCATAGAGGAGAACTCTCTTTAAACAACCTTGCCTCTCCACATATATCCTTCTCTTCCAAGATGGCTGTATCAGTCATATGAGTGATAGTCCACGATAATCTTACATACATGGGTAAGTCAGTACGAAATAACATGGTAGAAACAAGGGTAGAAGATTCTACGTTGGTCCACATCTTGTGATGAGAACAGGTGAAGCGAATGCCGTGAACTACGGTTATTTATAGGGGAAGAGCGGATCGAAACGGATTGAGTTTATTCACCAATCCAAACACGCCTTACAAAAGTCTCTCACAGTCGTCCAATCGGAAGAGAGCAGTCTGTGATGTCACATTCCCTATATAGAGGTACAAGCGTCTGTGCGCAGTCAATCGATGCGACAGAGTTGTCAATCATGTCGGAATCTAGGAAGACAATGAAATGGGGTGAACCAGTAGTGGAGACAGCAAGTAATGAGACAGCAGTGACTACCAAAGTCAATACAAATCTACATCCAGAAGAAGTTGATTTTAACTGGGATATTGTGGATTTTCTAACTTTACAAGAATTTGTTCCGGAACCTTTGTCACCTTCTGCTTCTTCTTATGTACACGTCGATGATTTTAAGCAAAGACAAAAAGAAGAATTGGAGCGATTTTTACAACAGCAGAAAGTAGAAGAACAAGCTTTTCTCCTTCAGCAGCGGGAAGAAGAAGAAGCAAGAAATAAACACCAGGAAGAAACAGTAGCAACAACAGAGAAGAAAGAAGACCAAGGACAGAAAGAGAATAGTGAAAACCAAACGGTCACGACGGTACTTTTAGATATTTTAGCAGAGTTAAGGAGTCTGAAACAAATGTATAAAACTTCTTTATCAGGACCGAAGAGAACAACACCTTCTCGAGCTAAACAGCCCAATTTAACTGTGACTTCGTCTGCCATACCACCTTAAGTGATTTCTACCAAAACATTGACAGGAACCACCATTCCCGAAGTAGTCCTTGGCCGTGGCAAAGGCTTAAGACAGTTAAAGATGGTTACGTCACGTTTCTGAGTTTGTTATGTTATAAACAAACAAAACCCCAACGGCCCTTTTCAGGGCCATTCAAATCTTTCGAAAAGAAAAACTATTTCAATTGCCTAATTCAATTAAAACTCAAAAGTCATTTTTTGACCATGATGTACGTGTGAGTATATGAGTGTGTGAGTGTAGGTTCTTATTCTATAAAATGAAAATCAAGAGACACTTACGTTTTTTCTCTCTGGTGTATTCTGGTACAAACGTTACAATCCAATATCACAACATAACATAACACAATACCACTTTAAAAAGTTTATAGGTTTCTTCTGTTCACTCTTTCTGTTTCTTTAATTTCTTTACTGTCACAGGTTTTTCTTTTTCTTCTTCTTCCTCACTTTCATTTCGTCTTCTTTTCTTGTCTTTGTGAACGTGTCGGGTTTTTCCTAGGGGGATGGTACCTCTTCCTCCTCCTCCTCCTCCTGTTCAGAATTCCTCTCCCCCTCCTCCTGTTCTTGTTTTTTCTTAGGACAGTTTGGAGACCAATGTCCTTTCTCTTAACAATGATAACAGGTATCTTGACTTTTGTCTCTTCTAACACCTGTTTTTTTCACGATCTGGACATTCTGTAGCCCCATGTCCTTTCTTCTTACAGATATAGCAAGCATCTTGACTTTTATCTCGAAAGGTGGGAGAGTAGTCCGTTGGATTGTACGAAGATAACTTTCGTATGACACCAAGCAAAGCTCTGATCAAAAGTTCAATTTGTGTAGGCTCTTCCATCGTTCTGGTCAATGTGAGAATAAAATGAATACTGAAAGGTTAGACACTGACCCTTTATATATACACGGATCGGACATGAATATATAGGGGTCGTAGTCTTAAAAATACAGTCATTTGACTGTTTGCAGACAAGATGAAAAGATCGTATCATGTTGTCGAGAAAGGAGAAGACAGTAAGAGAGAGAAACGTAATGTATCGCATCGCACAGTAGCTGAAGTCTTGGCTCAAATTCATGCCAGTGATTTTGAAGATGACATGAGTGTGCCCGAATCCAGACCCAGACAAGCGATGTCCAAGCAAAGTTCACCTCCCTTAGTAAACCTTGAAAAGTACTATCACATTTGAGAGACGAAAAAGCGTTCCTCTCGAAAATTTAGAACTACTGCTTGCACGAACGCATGCCAACAAGAATGACACGGTTGAATGGAAAAGAGCCTGGAAAACTATTCAAAGATCGGACAGAGCCAAACAAAGAAGTGAAGCAGAACTCTTGTTACAGCAAGCGGGGATATCCGAAGACACCCCCTGCGGCATTCGAGAAATGCAAAAATCGCAAGACCTCTTTGCTCCACGTTACACCTTGAAAGTGCACCCTCAATAAGTGCGTGGTCCTCTTTTGTTTCCTTGTCGCGATTTCAAAGATAGAAATTACATTCACGTATATCATCACGATCGGCATTTTGATACCTTCAACAGTATCACTGCATTCCTGGGATACAGTCATTACTGTGAAAAATGTGACTATGATTATAACAATCGAGAGCACCACAAGCATTGTGAATCGAATTGTGAGGGATGTTTGGCCTCTCAACCCTATCTGGACAAAGGACAAGTACGAGTGCATTGTCGTGTTTGTCAGCGCAATTTTGTCAGTCCTACCTGTTACCAACAACATTTGAAGATGCAAGGTTCACAGCAGAAAAGTACTTGTCAGCTTCTGAGATTGTGCCCTACATGTGGACAAGGCGTATGTACCAATAATGCCAAGTTTCATGTTTGTAGAGGGAAGAAACGATGTCACATTTGTCACCAAATCGTGGACTTGAAGCACGAATGCTTCATTAAAAAATACCAACCCCAACCAGAAGATATCCAGAAGAAAGGGAATTTTATCTTTTTTGATTACGAATGCATGCAAGAGACCGGCATTCACATTTCTGCGTGGCTCACCGAGCGTGCGAGAAGTGCATCCAAGAGCCTATATTTATTAATTGTCCTCATTGCAGCAAGATTCCTCTAGGATGTGAAAAAAATCTTTCGAGGGTCAAACACGCTACCCAATTTTGCCCAACGGATCCTAAACCCCATCGACGAAACGTGGAGTCCAGAAGGCATCAAACGTTACGGAGATTGTCATCACCATGCCACGGTAATGTCTCACAATTTCTCCGGTTACGATGGGCAATTTCTGCTCAGATACTATGGGGAGCAAAGTACCGAACGTCCTAAAGTGCCTTTGAACGGAGCTAAAATCATTTACATGCAAGTAGGACAAGTACAGTTTAAAGATTCAATGTATTACTTGGCCTTGGCTTTGAATCGCATTCCTAAAACGTTTGGAATGACATAAATGGCCAAAGGTTATTTTCCACACTTTTTCAATACCGAAACCAATCAACATGTCGTTCTACCCCATTTGCCTGAGGATGACTACTACGACCCCGATAACATGCCCACCGAACAACGAGAAGTTTTCCACGCTTGGTACCAGACTCATGCCTCAGACCCCTTCGACTTTCAAGAAGAAATGTTAAAGTATTGTCGATCTGACGTAGACATTTTACGACGTTGCTGTGGACCATTTCGAGAATTTTTCATGGAGTACGGACGGATCGATCCATTGAAAGAAGCTTGTACTATTGCCAAAGCGTGCTCTTTAGTGTACAGAAAACACTTCATGCCCGAAAACACTCTAGCTGTCACCAGTCCTCAAACAACGAACTTTGTCAAACGTCAATACTCGGTCAAAGCCCTACGCTGGCTACATTACATGTCCGACAAGGAAGATAAATGGATCCAACACGTACGCAACGAAGGAGGGGGGACACCAACGGAATGTATTCGGTGGATGGCTGTGACTTAGAAAATCCTCAAATCGTGTACGAGTTTAATGGATGCTTATTTCACAGATGTCCCATGTGCTACCCTCAACGTGACACCAAAAATCAGTTTTTACAACGGACTATGGAAGACTTGTACCAGACAACTTGTCAGCGACGTTTGAAGTTAGAACAGCAAGGATACCAGGTGTTGGAAATGTGGGAACACGAGTGCGATCAGCGTTTGAAAACCGATCCCGAGTTTAAACGCATCGTAGAAAGTTACAAGTTAGTGGACCCCCTGAACCCACGGGATAGTTTGTACGGAGGACGAACGAATGCCACCAATTTGCTGTACCAGGCGGACGAGGAGAAGGGTGAAGAAATCAAATACTTGGACGTGTGTTCACTGTATCCTTACGTCTGCAAATTTTGTCACTTTCCCGTAGGGCACCCAGAATTGATGACAGAACACATTGACTTGAACCACATACGCCAGTACAAAGGATTGATCAAGTGCAAAGTCTTACCTCCCACAGACTTGTAACATCCAGTTTTACCTCACCATTGCCAAGGAAAACTGATGTTTCCTTTGTATCGTACTTGTGCCGAAACGTGCAACCAAGGCCAACCTTGTCAGCACACCCAGGAAGAACGTGTCTTGACAGGAACGTGGGTTAGCGTGGAATTGTTTAAAGCTATGGACCTGGGATACCAACTCTTAGAAGTGCACGAAATTTATCACTTTCCCAAGACACAACAATACCACAAAGGCGACGAGACACAGAAAGGTATTTTTGCAGACTACGTGGATGCCTTTTTAAAACTAAAACAAGAAGCTAGCGGCTATCCTTCCTGGTGTCACACTCCCGAAGACCAAAAGATATTCAAAGAAAAATATCGGGAGCAGGAAGGCATCATTTTAGACCATATCGAGATAAACGAAGGAAGGTGATCGTTTGCCAAAGTGATGTTAAATTGCTTGTGGGGTAGAATGGCACAACGATCGTCTTTACCCAAGACGGAGGATTTGTCCGAACCTTCCCCGCTACTTATAGATGATTTACGACAAAACCAAATACATGAAACACGTGGACTTCATTCGTGAGGACTTGATCTTAGTCAATTACAAAGAAGAACTAGACTTTGTAGAAGCTGACAAATTTGGAAATGTTATCATTGCGGTTTACGTGACAGCCCACGCTCGCTTAAAATTGTACGAAGTGTTAGAACTGTTAGGAGATCGTGCGTTGTATTTTGACACAAACAGTTGCATCTACATTCACCGACCGAACCAGTGTCGACGTGATTGGGCAACACCAATAGTTCATCTGTAACTACAACGACCAAGTGACACAAGATGAATCCGTTTAAACAGACATCATTCAAATTTGGGGATTCTCAAGTGGAGTGCGATCTTAAACTTTGCGATTGCAGTGATGCCAGACGCTGCGACCTTAGCGATTCAGCAGGACATCGTGGGAACTTTACTACGACCACTACCCCTATATCTACCATGGAAAGTGATGCTGTGCGTGTTAAACGTGAGGGTTGCTAAAGCGGTGCCACATGTTATTGTGGACTCCTAGAATTTTCACCTTACCTGCGTCGAACTGAAATGAGGAGAGTCGAATATTCGTTTCCTACGAGCTTGCATGAATACTGTCACTTTAAAAGTCGATTCCAAACATTCAAAGATAAATGTCCAAAATATCTGCCTGGACCAACTCCTGAAGAATTAGCCATGGCCAGATTTTTCTACTTACGTGTTGCTTTTGTGTATGGTGCCCGTGTGTGGTGTCGTGTGTGGTGCCTTGTGTATGCTGCCTTTGTGTATGCTGCGATATATATTGCGACGTATACGCTGTGTCTGGTGACGTTGGTTTGGAAGAGTGTACCGGTGTTCTCAATGCCATCGGGTCTGTGTTGAATGTAAGGGCTCTCAAGGGATCCTTTAAATAGGCAGGGAGGAGTGGACCATGTGTGGCGACTCCGTCACCATTGACTAGAGCGGGTGGAACGGGAGATACATCTTGGACGTCAAATGGACGCCAAGATATTTAGGAAATACGTGTTTAATATTATTGCTATTACCATCTGAGCAAATATTTCACATTTATGTATCAATTTAGTTATTTGAACGATAAATTCATTCATTCATAACTTCAGCTTTACATTGCTAAATCGTTACATGAACGATAAAATCATAACATACATGTCTTTACTTTGGTAAATCGTTATATGGACGATATAACCAAAATTACTGCCATTTACACCTGTCTCGTTATACGAACTATATATATATATATATATATATATATATATATATATGTGTGTGTGTGTGTGTGTGTGTGTGTGTGTGTGTGTGTGTAAATTCATACATATACTTGTATTTGTTGATCGGGTGATAAGACGTTATTCGCGTCCGTTTCAAATGCCTTGCGTTGAAATCATCCTTTGAGGTTTTATCATTGAGTTAATTGTTTTCGGATAGTTCCATGTTAGGAACCATATAATTTTTCTTTATCTTTTGCTTATAATGGTGTCAGATTTGTTTTACATTTAAATTGCGTTTATAAATAAATATCGTTATCGTTTTTGCATTTTTGTTATAATCTTTTAACACATTGTAACATCTTTGATCGTCTACGGATGGAGCAGACAAATACTACTTATCCCATTATAACCATCTCATTATGAGATTAAGTAACAAGTGCGTCTTGCCACTTCCAGATGGACCTACAATAATCATTCTGATGCAATTTGGTAACGCTGCATGGTGTTTAACAGGTTCTAGTGTTTTTGTGGCTGAAAAATAAATTATATTCATGTTGCTATAAATAATTATGGAACTATATTGTGTGAAATGCAAGACACGTATTACCAAAACGACTTAACAACAATTACAGCAAAAACTAATAGATCAGCACTTGCCGGTAAGTGTGTACAGTGCGGTACAAAAACATTTAGATTTATTTCTATGAAATCGGTTGATGATTTAAAACAAACCAGGAGGTGTTATTACAGCAAAATTTACAAAACTCGTAGGGAATCCGTGGGAGAAAAATCCAAGAGTAAAACATCTTGCATGATATTATTACTGCGGCCCTGGAAGTAGACTGAATATCCGACTTGATAGCCGAGACCAATCCAAACCAGGTGAATATCCGATAAATGCTATTGATAAGGCGTGTCATGCTCATGATGTTGCTTATAAAAGTAGCAATCTTCAACATAGACGTCTCGCAGATGTGAATTTTATTCATGCGTTAAATTCTATTACTAATAAATCTTTCAAGGAATACACCGCGATCAGGCAATTGTTAAACGATTTAATCGAACACTTGCTGAGCGGTTATTTGGACATCAATACGTGAAGGAATTTATCGAAGACAAGAGATCTCGTTAATTGGCTGCAAGATTACCAAGTGTAATAGCTGCATTAAATAATGAAACTACTCGAACAATCAACATGCAACCTTATAAAGCTTTAAAGGAGACTAGAAATGAAAATGTTTATTTTATAAATGTAATTCTTTACAAATTCTAATTCGAATATAATGTTTAAAAATATAATATCGTGTGCGGATATTGATTATATTGCGAAGAAGATACAATGATTCCGTAAATTGCCGAGTATTTCCGAGTTTTAATGAGACGACAGATCACGTGGTCTCATGACGTCATACTAGCCAGTCATCGTATACAAACAGAAACATGGCAAGCGAGAGAGGCCATTGATAACGGTTTTCATCGGAAGTAATTTTTCACACACACAAAAAACAACACCCCACAAATAAATCTGCGAGGAGGAAATCATACGTAATTAATTTCAACATTAAGAAGCTTCCTTTCTATGATTCAATTATAGTGTATTTTACATGCATGCTACAGTTAGCGTATTGACAAATCTGTAAGTATATACATGCTTCGTTAAAATAGAGTACGTACTGTACTGCTCAGTGCTGAAAGAAATGGTTTAAGCACAGGCCCCGGGCTGATGACTTAAATAAACTTACTAGCCCTGACTGAAATTCCACAAACCCGAACAGTTCATATATGTTAACTTTCAAGCCGGGAGAAGAAAGAAAGAAAATAAATTCCGATTTTGGAGGTATTTCCTCCCTATCTCGTAATATCTCTTTTGATTTTTCGCAGTTAACTCCCGATTATTTCAGTATGTCTCTCAATTTTCATTTCTCAGAAGAAGAAAATCCATATATAATTTTTTATCAAGTGTGCAGTCCACAAATGTCATATTCTATTTTATCACTTGTGAATATTGTAGTGAAGAAATAATTAATATCACAGGACAGTTTTTGTCTTCAGTAAATAGATTAAGATTAAACATTATTCACGTAAATTTCAGATTATTTAACTACTACAGAAGTACTTCTTGTAAAAAAAAATTGTCGCCAATTAGTTTAAAACCCATGAATTATCACAATGAAGGATGCGTAATTTTCTCTGCAAATAAAATCTCCATTTCCGCCCTAAAAAAAACTCGGCCAGTTAACACCTGACATTCCTCTACCATCTATATAAAGTTTCATTACCATGATTAAATTAAAAGAAGGAATAAAGAAAAATACGACGCAGTATATGTGCCCATAAAAAACTAATTCAAAATAAATATTTTATTCAGTAAACAGTGTTACATATCTTAACACTTAAGCTAAAGGAAATAGGGTGGGACATACATACTCTGTAACACATGGTTTCTTTGAATTATGTCAGAGGGCCAGTCCTTTTCACAACATAAGTGCAATGATAAGGAATAATTGTTAATTTGTGAGACTGCCATTATGTTTGTGTACTTAATTCTAACCTCTAACTATTATGCAGACCAGAATATGAAAAAAAGGTCTTGTCCTGGGGTATAATAAGGCGTATCACAGGGAGAAATTGCACATCGGGGCAAATAGGTGGGGTCAATAGTCGCTTCCCCCCAATTTCTATTGTCAGCCAGTTAATGTGAAACTTTGATTTTATATCGGATCTCTTTTCTTTTAATCGCTGCTATTTAAGCTGCCCAAGGGACAATTTTACATCAGTTCCAATCATTACAGATTTCCGTTTATACATTTTACGAGTAATAGGCATAGACTGAAAGGTTGTGTTTTTTAAAATAATTTTTTTAATATTTTTTTTTTAAAATTACTTAAATTGTTTTTCTCAAAACACGACCATGTCAAGGGTTGATAATCTTATTATTATTTTTTTTAAGCAAAACTTCCATTTGATTAAAGTCAGATCTCAATTATACATAGGACAGTGGTGACTTTATTTAGATTGTAATCTTGAAGAAGAATTTTTTTTTACTCATTTCATCAGCACGATCAGGTGTCGGGCTGTCATATTTATTGTTAGCACTTACTCGGCCTTCTGCCTATTTTCGTAACTCGTACGTTTGACACTCTACCAGGAGTTAAAATATACAATGGTATGTCTGGAACAGTTTCAACTTTTAGTCTAGGCTTAGCATTCGTGTATCCTAGAGGTTCTATGTTTTTTAGGATCCCTCTGGTAACATTCCTTTGAGAAATGTAATGAGCACGGATTGCTGTATGGTTTTGCATTGAAATCTACTCGCTTGTAATAGTGTATCCATACTTTCTTTATCCCTTTATCATTTGGAAAAAAATGAACTCCACAGCCTTTTCTGTGTATGCTATTACACCCGTAAGCAACGTAAAACGGCATGGTACTCTATATGAAATCTACCTTGCAACTGTAGGTCTGGATGCTAGAGTCGCTAGTATGACGTCACTTTTCGAAAGCAACCGAATAGGCGCGGAAAATATGCATACGAGGTCACGGAAACTCAGCGCCTAGAAGATATGCCAATATCTCAATATTGAAAGTACGGTCGCACACGACGCTTCAGAATCCTGTTTTTCTCTGCAGTGTATTTAATATTATTGTATATTTCCACTGGTTTCTAGTCTCCTTTAACAAAAATATATACCCGTTTAATAAATGGATTTTTCAAAACAAAAAATACTTAGTAATGTGACGGTAAGAGATTTATATGAACCAAGTGAGGTGGTAAAAAAAGAGCTACTGATCATATTTGGAGTGTTACCGCACACAAAATATCTAACATAAGATCCACGGGTAGACCCGTAATCTATCGATTATATTCAACTGCTCCTCAGCGTGGATTTACACGTGAACAGTTGCAAGTGATACCCAAAGATACACAATTACTGCCACGGTCACTTAACTAGCACCTCTGCGTTTATTACACTCAAGACAGATCAACATCACATTTTCTCGTGTATGACCAAGACTGCTATTTTTTCTGTCTGCGGATAATTGTCGAGGATTTCTTCTGAATACTGCCATAGCATTATAGAATTACAGCTCGCACAGCTGCTGTTCTGTTGTTGTTTTAGCATCATAATAAATTCAACATCAAAATCAAATTCTCTATTATTTTTTCTTGTCGCTTTGTTTATAACCAGATGGTTTTCTTCTTATAATATCATCGCTGACAATATCGCTATTGGTGGTATCATTGAATCTAAAACGACTCTACGAAGTTGATTTATTCTTCTAACACGTGACACTGCAAGATAAACTAAATTCGACCACTCATTGCAATCATCTACGATCCAAACAACTGTATCGGAGATGGTTAACCCTTGAGATGAGTGTATAGTCAATGCGTATCCTAGCGTCCAGTGAGATTTTTCAATGCGCAATGCATCTTTGACAACACTGATATCGAGCAAGACAATATCATTTAACACGAGAGTCTGTTTTTCTGTTTTCCCAGGAATATCAACTTCGATATTATGATTTCGTGTATCAGCTGGTCTATAAAATAACGGCACTGGAAGTGTTACGTATGTGACTTTATGTAATTGAAACAACTGCTGTTGAAGTAAGTATCGGACTATCTTTCTACTTGCTACTATCAAATCGTTTGGGCTCCAAGCTTCCCAAAAAATATTTAACGATATTTCTCAAATTTTTTACGCGCTCTTTTATATTGGATTTTATCTGACTGTAATCTGCTTAATTTCTTAAACTTGCTTAATTCTGGATCAAGCGCTCTATAATCAGTAATAATTTCTTCGTAATAATCTACAAATTGCTTTAAGCATTCATGCGGAGACAAACCGACAAATGGTGGTCGTCGACCATGATCGCCACACATTATCACAGCTGTATTTTTGAGTAAGAGCCAATCAAGAAATATTTTAATATATCCAACGACACTGTGCATATCTCATCCCAAATAATAACCCCAGGAATATATTTCTCATCCATTCAATCAGGAGTCCATGTGTCACCCTTATACCGAAAGAAACTGTGAAAAGTGCAGGAATTAACTCCTCGTTGTTTCATCTCTCTCGCAAGTCTATGTGTGGGTGTTAGCACAATCATGTCATATTTCGATCACTCGTGTTGTTTTTCCAGAGCCGCCACATCCGTTTAATTAAATTTTTTATATTTACATATTGGATCGGATATAGATGGCGCTGACGATAATTCTGATATTTGATTTTTAAATGAAATTATTTTGAACTGTAACATCCCCTGATTCAGAATAATCGTGTAAAATGTCCAGTTTTATTCTCCATGATCCCCAACGAGCATCAGAATGTGTAAAACGAGCCACTGCTTCTTTATAATTGCTATCTATATAAAATGAATCAGTGGCAACCCTGACTGCGGTGTAAGGAAATCTGTTTATCATCGATAGCAGGTTCATAGAAACATAAGACAGCATAGACGATCTTATATGGCTATATTGAGGAGATTCGCTAACAATTATTCCCAACTTTGTTTCATGAGACAAGTAAGCATTGTCACGACTGACAAATATATCTAGCTGTTGCATCTGCGATTATAAAACAGTATTCAGCTTCATCGAGAATTAATCGCGAATAATGCCGCTTGTGATCATATGCTCCGCCTTGGGTGAATTAACCTATGATTCTCCTACCGAGATACTTTGCGGTTTATCACTGACTTCACATCTATGATCAAGGATCTCATTGGATCGTTTAACAATATAGTCCTCGGTAAGATAATGATAATTTTCCTTAAAATCGTTAATAATACTGTTAAGACTAACATCATCAGGTTATGGTAACCAAACTTCAGTCTGTTAATGATATGATATAATTGTTTCACCGACAATCAGCGATATCAATATTTTACAATCAATCACATACCGTAATAACACTAATGGTGCCCAGTATTTTTCAGACAAATGTCTACCAAACCAAATATAATAAATTGGATTGAGTCCTTGGGCAAACTCGAATGATATTACACGAGCAACTCGTGTCATCTGGTGCGTGGAATGTCCAAATTCTTTAAAATACCCAGCACATTTTCTATATCCAAGAAAACGTCCTGGATAACATGCAATCAAATGAAATAACACTTTTAGAATCATATTTGGTATTCCACTTTCCGCCTTGTCCATATTTTACACAACTAGCTTGAACATCTGAGAGAAATTCAAATCGTGTTGGTTTCACAGAATCAGATTTCTCTCGCGCGCGAAATGAGCTGCAACTGACGGGACTGTAAAACAGTTTGTTAGTAATTGTTCGGTATTATCCCTTGAACAATTTTCAGCGAGTTTTCTCATCTCAGCATGAAGAGATTCCGTCCGGTATATTTCACCGTTAGGTTTTACAAATTGATCAAATTTACATTCTTCATCTTTGAGACTCTGAACTAACCACACTGAAAAAGGATCGTTTATACTTAACTTGTAAATAAAATCAAACAAGTTACTGTCAGAACTCTGGCGAATAATATCTTACATCTCGATCTCATGGAAATATTGTTACTGCGTTAGTCCACGCCTGCGCGTTATGATCAATGATATTTATTAGAGCTCCTTTTGATTTATATTTCGATTCGTATAATACTTCTACTGTTATCGTCGCTACGGTTATTTGGAATCTTAATGGTGTTTCTAGCTCAGCCACATTTTGTATTGTAACACTAGCATCCTTGACTGATAGCGTCCATTTGTTTACCTTGCTACGTCTTAAATCTGTCAGACCGTATCCATCATTACTCTCTCACGACATATTTTATTCTTGACTCTGTCAACGGTGACAGTTTCATAGGTTTGACTTTCTCAACACTTGGTTTTTCGTTTATCGGATAGATTCCATAAACAACCGCTGTCACAGGATACGCTCGCTCGTAATACGGTTTATCAATTCCAGTCAATATCTAGTTTGGAACTCTGACTCATGATGACGGTTCTTTTTATTTTTGAGAATAGGATCGTATTTACTACGAATAATCCAGATTCCTGTTTCTGCTAGCATAATAAATTTCACTCTGATAAAATATTTTCGATGTTCAAGATGCGCTATTATACTCGCTGCTTGTTTGTCGTTATGCTAGCATCAACACCACCATCGATTAGAAATGTTGACCAGCAGTGAATGCGCCATCGCTTTTAAATTCGTTCATAGCATCATACATTTCATCAATCATGCTTTTTATCACTCACTAGATCCTTCTTTGATGCATCTACATAGATTCTATCGAGATTAAATCTATAGGTTTTGGAGTGTTTGATTTTGGATAATCTCTCGAACTCCTCCATATTATAATTAAAACAAGTATTTAGATAAAAGATCTTATATATAATGAACCAGAGAAAATGGTTGATGATAGGATCCGTAACCCCTTGTAACAAATCGTGCAGAAACGAATTCTGTGGCTATTATTCACAAACTATGCGGCGAGGAAGCTTAGGTCCGAAACCTTGTATACGATGCGGTATTGGAGTACGAGGAAAACACAACTGTGTCTCCGTTGTGGTGGTAAGCGATAGAGAGAACTTACACGGTATTATGATTAAAAAAAATTAATGATCTTGACAGCGTCTATGATAAAGTCGAAAAACTCCAGAGGAGGATTATATTACTAGATTCTCAACAAATAATAATTAAAACAAATAATGATTTAAACAAATAAATATATTATAGATAATGAGCCAAGAATTTCAACTGCATCATACGATCAAGAACTACGAAGCATCACGTGATAGTGTAGTCAGAACTGCCGGTTGAAAAGACAGTACTGCTGGGAAAAATGCTATCTTTGCCATCGAATTATTGTTGAATGTTTCAACTGGTTGATCACGGATGGTCATGTGATTAGCCACATTGACGAAGATCCTAAAATAATTCTTTATGTAACCTTCAAGCTATCATTCAAAGTGAATATTCCAAATGCGGTCATTCAGGAATGAATAAAAAAAAATTGGAGACCTACAAAATCAATAAATGTTGAGACGAATGTGGAAAAAAATATTCCAATCGATAAGTGGTGCTGGCAAGTAGTTTGATATTGTATCATCTTTTCGATTCGATATGTCGCAGAAAATGTATATAAATCAGCCTTTTGAAATAGAATACGGACAGAAAAACTTCTAAATGATATTGTTTTAGTTAACATTGATTCTGTTGAAAGTACATTAGCTAAAGGATCTACGTGGAAGCTAGGGTATGCAATGACAATTCACTCATCTCAAGGATTAACAATTTCTGATACACGAGGTTTAATCGTTGATGTTCGTATTGAGCGGTTCAATTTAGTTCATCTTGCGGTATCACGAGTAAGAAAAATAACTAAATTACGAAGAATCCTTATTAGTTTCACAGAAAGCACTGACGATATCGACGAAGATATAATAAGAAAAAAATTGGTTAGTTATAAATGAAGTGATAAAAAAATATCGGGATTTAAATCTTGATCTAGAATTTATTATATTATTAATACGACAACAAAAGAATCATTGTTTAGTATGAAACGGTATAATGTTATGGCAGTATTCTCATAATAATCCTAGACAATTTACCGTAGATGAAATTGATAATAATCTTTGTCATATACGTAAAAACGTAGTATTAAATTGTCTTGAATGTAATCGACGCAGAGGTGTTAGTGTTCTTAATTAAGCAAAGTTGGAGGTAATTGTGTATCTTCGGGAATTACTTGCAACTGTTCACGTGTAAGTCCTCGTTGAGGAGCAGTTGAATCTAGTCTGTATCTTACAGGTCTACCCGTGGACGTAACTACGCTGGAAATATCTGACAATTACATTACCTAACACTGGTTGTTGTGAAAAATTCATGTCGTTGTTGTAGATGCTTTTTGTAATCACGGCAATAGGTTTCATGGAAGTTGTTTGAGTTTTTTCATTATTTAATGCAGCTACCCCATTTGGTAATCTTGCAGCCTATTCATGAGATCTTGTATTCTGAATAAATTCTTTCGCATATTGATATCAAATAATCGCCCAGCAAGTGTTCGATTCAATTGCTCAACTTTTGCCTGATCACGATGAATATCAGAATGTCCTCGACGTATTTTAACGTTATGATAAAACAGCAACCATGACACTGCACCAAGAAATTCTTTACTAGGATCACCCTGTAATAGCAGTGGCCATCGCATGAGCCCCTCGTTGATAAATTCGCTCAAACGCAGAAACAACTTCTGTTGCCGTCTTTGTCGATAATGTTTCTGCTTCTTTGTATCTATTTGCAACGTCAACGACAGTTAACGCGTATTTATACGTTACTCGACGTCTAGTATTATGAGGTAAAAACAGAATATCAGCTTGATGAACTTATCAGAAACATTAACATCAAAATGTTCTTATTCGATTCGTTTAGGTGGTGGTAGATAAATTTGTCATATTGCCAGTCGTGCTGACCACGCTGCGGCGGCAGAGTGTGTGATATTTGCTGCGGAAGCGAATTTATTAATACCTGCTTTACCTTGCCAATATCTCCTTGGACTATAATATCCTGATTCGATTATAATAATAAGATGATTAATTACCAGCACCTAACACTAGTTTACTTTTCATCGCAGATCTGACTAACCATTTGACTAATATTTTTATTTATTTATAGAATTTAGCGCATGAAGAAACTTTACATGTGCGATATGTCTATGTTGTAAATCATTACTTTTAAACGCAACATCATGAACGTGGTATGCTCGGTCAATCGCGTTTATTGGATATTCACCAGATTTTGGCTTGTCTTGTTTATCAAGTCGAATGTCAAGTCGAGTTCCAGGACCGCAATGATTATATTATGGTAATTGTTTTTCTCCTGGGTATTTAGCCCATGGAGTTCCTGGAAATTTTGACATTAGCGTTGCCATATCACCACCCTCTTTACATTGAATTCTCGGTAAAAATGAAAATTTCTTCTTACATAAACAGAACATTTTCCACCGTATTTTTTATATTATTTGTTGTTGTAACCGTAGACAGATCAGTGTTTGGAGTCTTCAATAGGCAGTGTAAACAATACAAATTCATATATATATATATATATATATATATATATATATATATATATATATATATATATATATATATATATATATATATATATATATATATATAAGTGGTAAAACAAAATTATTATTAAATCTGATAATGAGATGGTTGAAATGGAACAAGTTGTATTTGTTAGCACCATCTGTTGATCATCAGCGATGTTACGAAGTTTTAAAATATTTTAACGAAAACGCAAAGTTGTTAAATGGCGATGATATTATTGACTTTATAACATATATCAATGATGCACCGTCTGTTGATGAACTTGATGGATTTATTTATAATTTAGATGTTTACGACGACGTCATGCTGGATAAACAAACCAATCCAACTAGAATATTTTCTCGAGGAAGGCATAAAAATACGAATGTTATTTATGATACGCAAAGATACACTCAAATTCCGAAAGTGATCAGAGATAACGATAATATTTAAGCGGTATTTAACGGCGTAGATACACATACTCTGAGAAATATTCATTAAACTTGGTGCTCCGGAGACATAGACATCATTAAATTTTAAAACCTTTTTTCACGAGCACAAGCTACCCCACACGGATTATAACAATAAATTTACATGACCCACGATCAAGATACCGTACAGGTATTGACAAAATATGTGGATAACCCCGGACAAATAATGTGTAACAGCAGAGTGGCCATGATCTCGTGATTTTACCGTGATGGAATGGGGGTTCTCAGAGTCATGGAAGCTTTTTCGAGTCCCATTGAGGTCTCTAAAAAAGGTGAGTTGGCTCCTTCGGCTGCTATATTAGGCCTGATCGTATCGGTATATGTGTCTGCATCAGCTGGCGTCATCAGATATTTGCATGTCTTCAAAGTGCTGCCAAACAAATTGAGGAACGCTACCGAATCCGACGTATCGATCTATGACAACACACAGGCACACAAATCCGCTATTTTTTAACAAAGTTTGGGTAAGAGTACATCATCCATTCTTTGCCATATAATACAAGCCTGGCCTAGTTCCAATGGAATTTTCGCTGAAGAAGCAGACGAGTTGAATGCCAGGTGAAGTTTCCCAGTGTATGAACAACATGCCAAAAATTGAATACAAAATGGCATCTAATACTTCTATAATCAAACTGAGGAAGTGTGTACAATTGAAAGGAGATGGGGTGGGGTGTACATTGAGTGGATGTATATATGTAATGTTTACAAATGAAAAACTTTGTTGTACCTAACACTAATATTCAGAACGTTTACAAATACACGTCGTGCGCGCTGACTCCATCTATATCGCTGTGGAAGTACGTAAAGTTACGGGTGCTGCAATGTGCATATACCAAAGTATACTGGTCTTATACCGACCTTTATAGTTTTTCTTACATTAGAAGTTGTTTGTGTTGCATGCAATAAAGATTAGCAGATGTATTAGTATCATTATTGTTTCTATATTTTCACATGCACGTGCAAACTTTGAAAACCGTTTCCCAGCAACGAGGATATCGTGTGACAACCTGACGTAATCGCCATCTCGCTATCTCTTCAGCGTGAGTTCAGAATGTAGAATTACGAAATGTTTCATTCAACTCGCTCATATTTCAAAGTGACGATGGGTGGTGTGGATGCACATTACACGGAAATTGCACTTGGAGGTACAATGGGAAATCCCATGTTAATGTGGCCCATATTATTTACATTAAGGGTAAATTTTAACATTGAAATGGTTTATAAGAGGGAACATATATTAAAATTGTGCATAGGTTTAATATGGAAAAGGAGAGGTAAATTGTAATATTGTTCGATTGTAAAAGTTGCCAAAACATTTTAAAGGCAAACTTTTCAGGCTCTTTTTCTTATCAGCCCATGAGAGGGGTAGAGTGAATAATATATATCTACTGTCATGAAGCGATTATAAATTTCTAAGGGAGAAAACAAAAGTCAAGCGACACATATATTCTGTGCCACTTAGTACTCTCTAAGACCTCTTTATTATACCCTGGATGGAACAAATATGAAAAATATAAAATCAACGTACAGTTTAGCAGCGATATAGAACAGAACAACAATAATCCCCCGTATATAGAATATGCAAATTATATGAATTAGATAAACAAAATACAATTGTACAAAAACAACTGTATGATATATCACTACTTAAAATAAAATAATTGAAATTTATAAAAGCAATTAGCAGTACCGTTTACATAGGACTTCATGGTAATGAATAATCCGAAAATAAACAAGTTAAATTGTCTAGCTAGCTGTAAACAAAAAAAAAAAAATGCGGCACAGCACATATTAAGCAGAGTCTTCAAAGATTTGCTATCTGGTTAAGAATTAAATGGAAATGAATGTGAATCCCAACGTTACTTAT
The DNA here is from genome assembly GCA_029339505.1 of Unio delphinus. Taxonomy (NCBI): domain Eukaryota; kingdom Metazoa; phylum Mollusca; class Bivalvia; order Unionida; family Unionidae; genus Unio; species Unio delphinus. Next base: position 709,250 of record JAQISU010000135.1, on the reverse strand, counting down.
AATACATTGGATTGGCTAAGAAATTTACTCCTCTCTCTCTCTCTCTCTCTCTCTCTCTCTCTCTCTCTCTCTCTCTCTCTCTCTCTCACACACACACACACACACACACACACACACATCAAATACTGCTACGTCTGCTCATTTTATTTTATACATCCTGATTCGACACAATATGAGCGTGTAGTTTGACTATATTAACATAGTTTTTTAACTGATTTTTCCTCTTCTTTTTTTTAAACCTTTTTTCTAGATTTCTGCTGTCACGCGAACACGTAAATAGTGAAAGTTTTCTCAGTTTTTGTGTTGCGTGTTTTTTTTGTTACGTGAGATTGTTCTATCACCTAAGGGAGAGCTTGTTTTGGTCAAAATGTTTGGAAGATATTTTGTACAAATGTTAATATGTGTGTTTGTGCTCGCACCCTCAAGTATGAGCGCGTTAAATAAATCCGATTACAGAGTTAGTTTGCTCGATTTGAGTATATTCCTTTGTTCATGTTTTGATACATTCCTGATAGTCTCTTCATAATGTCATTCGTTATGTGAAAATTATGTTTGTAAATGTCACCAAGGTTGTTACCGTAATAGGGCGTACCTCACCGTACCAAGACGTAGCTCTCCCCCCAATGCAATTTATGATGAAACTATTTTGTCACCCGGCAGACATGTTCATTATAACTACAAAGTAATGTGCTTACAACAATAACTAACCTACCTCCAGAGTCAAGGTCAAAGTTCACAATTTATATTTTACGTCACATGTTCCATTCCAGTATATAAGGTTAGAGCTATTTGCGATCAAGACATGCAACTTGTTATGCTTACGTATCAAATGAAAAGGCATGTCAGCCATACGTTATAGAATGTATTCTTTGTTGAAAATGAAAGGATAATTTTGGCATGCTTATATATTGTTTGTAAAAGCTGCTTACATTGCAAAGTTGAGACTTCGTCTTTAAGGTTAATGACGATATTTTGCAGTACCGTTTGCTTTTGCTTGATATTTTAAAAGCTGTTCGATAATCAAGAATGGTGTATAACAAGATATTTTAGAATTCCTTTCATGTGATAATGTGTACTCAATACCTGAAGCATATATACTTGAAATAAAGAATTGTTTTAGTTCATAATTATTGAGGGACGTGCCATAGAAATAGATGACATTGTACGTATCGTGTCAAGAGTTTCATTCAAATGTAAGGTTGCTGGTCACTTTTTCGTATTTTCTACATAATATATATAATGCCTTTATAGATAGAGCTAAGCAATCTCTTTTTTTATACGCATGCCCAGTAACTGTACAGCCCTGCTACAAGTTTCATATTCGTGATTTCATCATTGAAAATCTAGTGACAACATCAACATAGGTGAGCATAAAAAATAAACTGAATTCACTTCTTTTTAACAGGATCTTTAAAACTGACTCAAGGACCACAATGAATATTATCAGCCTCTGCTCGAAAATAGTGTAAAGATAAAAAATAAACTGTTGAATGCAGAGGGTATAAAGGCACAGCAGCACAATCATGACCATAAAATACGTTTATAATTTTTTTAAAAAAACAAGACATGCACAAAATAATAAAATGTAAAATGTGTTAAAATTAAAATTAAAATTTGTTACATATAGTCAAGTCGTTTGTGCAGGCAAAGCTTTCCGGAACACATAGGTGTATATGTTAGACACTTATCTGTACTTATCACGACTATTGATCTACCATCGGTTGAAGTGTCATATTGGTGATTTGTGCTTAATAGTTCCGTATCAAATCCTTTTCTTGACGATTTGGGAGGGGTCGTGGGGTGGTAATTTATCGGACTATAAATAACCCTTAAGATGCTCAATAATCTCAGCGCGTCGGATAACGTACTATATATAACTGAATTAGCGGTACCCTCTGCATTGTTACAAATGCTAAATTGTGGCCTAGCCAAATTCCTTTATGTCGTTGACATTACCCTATCTATTATATTTGAGTCCCTTGAACAAGGAAATGTTTGATTGTGTTCTGACTCGTATATCATACGTAAATATCATTGATTACAACATAAAACATTTTAAGGTCAGATTATTACAAAAATAAAAATTCTAAAAGCTTTTCCGTTAAGAGATTTATTCGGTTTTCCAATTACCGGTTATATTGTGATAATGTAAGAAAATACGAGGAAGCGTGATTTGAAGTGTCTTGGATAAAATGAAGAGAAATTGTTCCAGGTAACAATGAAATGGCTTTTCTCAAATGTTGACTTCAGTTATTGCCATCAGCACGAAATGGCCGTAAAAGTCAGTTTAACAGATTGGTGGATCATCCATTAAGAAGCATACATACATCTTTTATGAATTAATATGGTTCAAAAATATATACTTTCTATCAATTACGGTTGTCTTGGGGAAATGTATTGCTTGAGTGGGGTATTAATTTTCAGCCTGGATTTCCTGCAAACCGCTACCTGTTTCATTCGACTGTCAAATGGATCAAGAATAATCCATCTTCTACGACCATGAAATCCTGTCCAATTAAACATTTTCACCTCAAAGTTTCATTTTCTGTCTCAGCTATTGCAATAGTGTCCGGAGTCACCGGAAGTCTATTTCTACTCTCTAGTTAAATCAACGATGCTACTGCTGACAAGAGTAATGGGACATTGTTGTTCAGGTGTGTAATCAACTTGTCATTATGTGCACGATGCTATAATTAACCACATATGTTGAAGTTTACTTGTAGCAGTTTTCTTTCATTTTCAATGGCGGCAACAGATTTGACACTACAATCTCACATCCAACGTAAATATGTTTTTTTTTTGTAAATAAGCTACTTAAGTACAACAAGAGTCCTTCCAGAGCGGAATCAATTTTAAATGTTAATGAAAAGAGGGACACAATATTTTCATGATTCCTTTTTAAACATATTTTCAACATGTTCCTGCTAGTGGTAATTTTTCCGTTCAGCGTCTACTCAAAGAGCACAAAAGTGATAAAGACGGTAAATGGCAGAGGGTACTATTATGATGAATGTGGATAGTTACTTTTTGTCACCTTCTGATCCATGTAAACACATCGTGAAATACCTTTGCCATTCGATAAAAACCACTTAAAGACATCCCAAAATGAGAATTCTAAAACAAGCGATGTAAAGAAATAACTAATAATAATTCAGTAGTGTGTAACTAGAATCTAACTTCTCTACCAAAGTGATTCACTCCTGTGACCGGACAGAGTATTTGTTATTTCCAATTAATTCTGTATTTTTGCTTAGTGCTCACATACACATAAACACACAGTTACTAACGAATTAAAAAGAATATTATGTCTTAAGTAAGATATATACACTGACACATATGCTAGAATGATCACATTAATTGTAATGAAGAATGCCAAAACAATCGGCCCAGAATCCATTTTTTAGACATTTATTTGTAGACATCAGTGTTAATGTTTGAGACAATAAAACTTTTAAATATTTCTTGCCAGAAATAAATCTAAATATTACGTGACAATTAACAGACAGAATGTAATGTAGAAGCTCCACTAAGTGATTAAAGTTTCGAACTAATGAGATGATAAGATGCTTCGCTAATTTCATGCAGACGTTACAGCCAATGACACTATCGTGTAGAACAAAGTACGGTATCTAGGACTAACAATATTAATTCAACTCCCATAATAAAACTATGGAACACGGTCTTTAACAAATTAAACACGTTCATTTCTAAAGACTCGCGAACTTTCACTTTAGACCCGTCATCGATTCAGGCTTATATGTTTAGAAAACCAAATTAATAGCGGCAGGTTTTTTGATGTGCATGTGTTTGAAATAAATGTACATGTGTTCACGTCTGCAGGTGCTAAGGACAAGAATGAATCCTGGAGTGTTCCAATTTAAAGTCTCAAAGCACATAAAATTACATAAGTAGAACACTATTTCTAGATTGTTTCCACTTACAAATAGGTTTAACTTCTGGAGGGATTCTTTTAATTAAAATTTTACTTTAAATAATTTACCAAGCATGACCCTCCGAAATTATATGTACACGTTTATCTTCACCCATCTTTTGACTGGTTCCTATTTTTCCATATAATTATTTTGAGTCTTCCAGTGTTTTTCCCCCAATCCTACCCTGTAAAGCATACCTCAGCACACTCGTTTGGAGACTTGTAATCTGCTGAATGAAAACTTAGCGGTAATAGTCACATAAAAATCGTCTGGATAAAGCAGTTCGTACTTTTGAAATTATATTAATTTCTAACACAATGAATACATTGACGGTCAGCATCAAATCATGATATTATCGTAAATTATAAAGCGGACAAAATTTCACCGACTAAAACTTTCTACCATAAAGCATAATCGGATATTTAAGACTTAAAAGAGGTTTTATTCTCTAGAACTATGAATTAAACATTGACAGCAAATTGACAATATTTGCTACCATTGAGTGTTCTCTGCATTACAGGTGTTTAGTATCAAACTACAAAGCATTATTACATCGATATTCTACAGAATCAATTCAAATGTGACCCGTCAAGTTTTATAAAGCGATTTTATAATTTATAATTATATTCAATTTGACGAATGACTGATCTAAGAAAGAAAAGTGGTAAACCATTTATTTTCAGGTGCAGATGCAGACGCCATGTGTTATATGAAAACAAATATAATCATTATTAGTTTTTAAACGCAGCAATATTTATACCTGATCTCTGATATGGCAATTAAAGCTTTTTGGAAACTACTTCTAAATGTCATTTAATTAACCTTTGTATGCACAAAATTATCTGATGGTATAAATAACGCTTTCTGGGGTCATTGTTACTGTTATATTACATCGGTTACCTATATCTTATTTAATATATATTTAATTGTTTGTTTGTCAGTTTAAAATTCTTTTTTATTTATCATTACATGCTATTGTAATGTAAATTTATTCACTAGAGATGATGGTTGTTTTTCAGAAAATCGATTGACCTGAATTATTCTTTAGTAAGCAAGTAATGTTGACCTACATCCTGACCTTAATTCAAGGTTAGTGACGTCCACGTAAACAGGTTTTATTTTCATTTTAAAGTAAACATGATTGGTTCTCGTCAGGGTCATATTAGTAGTACTTGATATAAACGATCAGATGACTACTTTTTCCCCTTCCCTAGTTTCCAAAAATGTTATACAGCAATGAGACTCGGAAAACAGTTGTTGTTTTCATGTCAAATTACTTCAACTTCTCAAAAGGCTTTACTCAAGAAACATGTTTGTTTTAGCTTCATTCTCTATGCAACTTTTTACAATATGTTACTAAGAAGCTGATGCATGATTAGAAAAATATTTATAATAGAGTTTATGTGTTTTCAATTTTTTATTCTGAAAGCATGAGATCGCATTTCAACCATTGTTTTCGTGATGTAAGTTTATTTTATGTACTGTTTGTTGTCTTACAAACAAGACATTTCCGAAAGCACACGCAGAATGTAACATATAGCATCGAAATCTCATAGTACATTACCATTTAAAAATGGTACACGTTAATGTACATCAAAATCTCATAGTACATTATAATGTAAAAATGTTACACGTTAACGTACATCGAAATCTTATAGTACATTACCATTTAAAAATGGTACACGTTAACGTACATCGAAATCTCATAGTACATTACCATTTAAAAATGGTACACGTTAACGTACATCGAAATCTCATAGTACATTACCATTTAAAAATGGAACACGTTAACGTCATCGAAATATCATAGTACATTACCATTTAAAAATGGTACACGTTAACGTACATCGCAATCTCATAGTACATTACCATTTAAAAATGGTACACGTTAACGTACATCGAAATCTCATAGTACATTACCATTTAAAAATGGTACACGTTAACGTACATCGAAATCTCCTAGTACATAACCATTTAAAAATGGTACACGTTAACGTACATCGAAATCTCATAGTACATTACCGTTTAAAAACGGTACACGTTAACGTTTTAAAATGACTATTTTATCTTCATTCTCTATGCAACGTTTTACAATATGTTACTATTTTTTCCCCTCCCCTAGTTTCCAAAATTGTTATACAGCAATGAGACTCGGAAAACAGTTGTTGTTTTCATGTCAAATTACTTTAACTTCATAAAAGGCTTTACTCAAGAAACATGTTTGTTTTAGCTTCATTCTCTATGCAGCTTTTTACAATATGTTACTAAGAAGCTGATGCGTGATTAGAAATATATATATATAATAGAGTTTTATGTGTTTTAATTTTTTTATTTTGAAAGCATGAGATCGCATTTCAACCATTGTTTTCGTGATGTAAGTTTATTTTATGTACTGTTTGTTGTCTTACAAACAAGACATTTCCGAAAACACACGCAGAATGTAACATATCGCATCGAAATCTCATAGTACATTACCATTTAAAAATGATACACGTTAACGTACATCGAAATCTCATAGTACATTACCATTTAAAAATGATACACGTTAACGTACATCGAAATCTCATAGTACATTACCATTTATTACCATTTAAAAATGGTACACGTTAACGTACATCGAAATCTTATAGTACATTACCATTTAAAAATGGTACACGTTAACGTACATCGAAATCTCATAGTACATTACCATTTAAAAATGGTACACGTTAACGTACATCGAAATCTCATAGTATATTACCATTTAAAAATGGTACACGTTAACGTACATCGAAATCTCATAGTACATTACCATTTAAAAATGGTACACGTTAACGTACATCGAAATCTCATAGTACATTACCATTTAAAAATGGTACACATTAACGTTTTAAAATGACTAGTTCAGATACGCTTAAAAGTTAATAGGACTCGATGATGATGCAGATATCCAATTGGAAGAAATGCTTTCATAAGAAAGAAAAGCAAGTTAAATCGAAACCTTCAGGAAGCAACACATGTAATAGTAACATTTGCTATAAAATGAAGTTTAATGAACCTGTTCATGAAAAAGAAACTATTTTTTCTTAGAATGACAACACAAAGCTCACAAAAAACATCCATACTCTTTAACGCCAAAATAGACATCAACACACAAACAACTCTTTATAACAGGACTTCGATGCAGAGTTTCTCTCTGACATCATTCTCATTTAATCAACACAATTTGAAATTGTTGTATTACATGTTCGAACGTACACAGGCATTTCCCATAATTGCAGGATAACAGGAACAAAATCGCAAACTTGCCAAATCTGATGAAAATTCGCAAACTTGTTTAAACACCGGTACTTTACGGAAACAATGAAGGTGGGGTCAACCAATATCCTCTGGGTTTTCTTGTTGTTATGGCAATATTGGTAAATATAAGTGCTGTCCATAGGATGAAACGTATCCGAATGATTAATACGCTACAATACCTTACGCATAGGATTTGTATTATCGATAACGATATAGAATTGTATTGTGCTGTTTGTTGTTGATGTTGTAATTGTAAAAAGTCGGCTATACTGGATAATCAAAACTCCGAAAGGTCTTGACTGAAATGGTAGGTGTTTCCATAATGTTTATTAAAAATCGTGTTTAGCATTTAAAACTACAGAATCTTGTCCGATGGGGATATCAATAAAACATGTTTTAAAAATAGAACTTGAAACCAGGCTACATAAATAGAGCATCATAATGAGCACAAAGAATCAAACCGCCCAAATTAAAGATCATACATATATTTGCTTTGTTCTAACATATACGTTGAGATACAAATATTAATACTACTGCTAATGATGATGATGAAACTATTGCTGTCTGTAGCCGCACTAAAAGTGATTTTATAAAACACGACAAAATTGAGTTTTGGATATAAATTCGGTTTTATACTACGACAATTTGATGACAATAAAGACAGCATAATAATTTAAGTTCTGGTGTTGCTGTTGCTTGTGTCAAACATTACATTATATATATGTCATTATGATTCTACTAAATCAAACATACTTTCGTTGTCGAATAGGAATGATCAGCGAAAGGTATCCAATAGTATAAACGAAGACTAGTACAAGACAAACTCCAATACAATACAAAAATACTCTAGTATAGGACACAACGGATTCTATTTCAAGACAAATAAGAATTTATTAACAGACAAAGCAAGACCATATTATAAGTCTCTATTACAAGACAAAACAATACTCTGTTGCAATACAAACATTATTATAAGATAAAAAAAAAAGACTATATTAAAAGACTCTATTGCAAAACAATACAAGACTCCATATTACGGTCATGCTGTAAAGTTTAGAACGTTGTAGCTGCATATTCATGATTATACCTACGTTGCAATAATCTCAATAACTATATACAATGAGATTAACTTCTCTGTTCACGTACATAATTGCATACATTCTTACAAAGCGATCTTAGTATTATCTTTTAATCGTAAACATCGAAGGTATTAGAATTTGTAGATATTTGTAGCTAATATTTGTCCGTCAGTTTCTGTAGTAAATTATATCGCTAACACAAATGCTAAGATTTTCACCAAATTAGCATTTTGTATTTTTTCACCTGAGGTAACGTGTGAGAGAAACATTATTGGTGCCCAGAAAAGAAAATGGTGGGGAAATATAATTCAGTTGCACATTAAGACATTTGTCCTGGTACATTAGCCTGTTGAATCTAGAATTTGTACCCATTAACCAATCATTATGACACTACACATTTTCCGATAAAGAGGAGATAACCGTTTTTATTGCTGTGTTATCGAACATTAAATGATACTTGACACGTGCAAAGCTACTATTAAAGTTTGTTATCGGACGAATGTCATTACTGTCAATCAACATTGTAAATTATTGTCGAAAATTGTTAATTTGTCCAATTTGTTGCTCCATACATTTATTCAATATGCACTGGATGCACTTCTAGAAGCTTCCCAAGAGTGTTCATATTCGCTAATATAATTAGATTAATACTTAGACTACTTTTAAATGTACAATGAATTCCTTTCTGATGTAAAGATCACATTTCGAAATTTACGTCTTTTTTTAGATCTCTGTTAGGTACACAGTCCAGATGTGAAATACATAAATCAATAACATTAATTAGGCTGGAAGCAAAATTTCTAATTCCGCTGGAAGAGACCCGTACACACATCATTTTATTAAGTAGATATATGAAGAATAAGATATTGATAACATACACCATGGGCCATAAAACTGACATCTAACTTGTCAGACAAACCGATTGCACGTTAGTGCATTAATACCAATACATCTCAACTCATATAACCGTCGGTTGACACGATAACAGTGCAGTTCATACTTGGAAAGTATATTTTCCTACAGCATGTTCTTCTTTCGATATCCTTTAGGCGAAAACTATTGTAAAACGAAATAAATTTTGCTGACGATTTGGGTTTGACAATGTAAATAATTCCCCGAATTCGGAGCAATAATAATATTAAACAGACAAGACAGTAAGTATATGATTTTAAAGCGGTTCCAAAACATTTATTTAAAAAAGGTCTTGCGTAAAAGTTGAGTTTTCAGTGCAAAATGTAAAAGATCCTTAACCATTTCGATTAACTTATAGTAATTAGAAAACTAAGTGCTTTCAGAACTGTTGACGTAAAGCGGTGGTTATGCATTCTCCGAATTGTTCATGTTTAGCGTTGGTTATACATTTCCAGAACCGTTGACGTTTAGCGTTGGTTATACATTTTCAGAACCGTTGACGTATAGCGGTGGTTATGACTTCTAGCGGTGGTTATACATATTCAGTGACAACGATTACGCTGTTTGGTTCTGATTTAATCTCCCTTGTCACCACGCTATTTAAATATGGAATTTCGTTGACGTATAAATATACAAACTGTTTGTACTGGCTCCCAAAACAAATTTCGTTGACGTATAAATATACAAACTGTTTGTACTGGCTCCCAAAACAAATTTCGTTGACGTATAAATATACAAACTGTTTGTACTGGCTCCCAAAACAAAGTAAATGTAAAGAGTGAAAAATGCACATTTAAAAAGTATATATGTACAATCTTATCATTACCTTCAAAACCTCTTGCGATTATGCTTTATAAAGGTTGAACAGACTTCAAACACTCCACTGAAGAAACAATATGCTTTCTGTGTTGTACTTATATTTCATAAAACATTATTGGAACAAGGTCAAAAGTTGTATGTAATAAACTAAACAATGATAGCCGAATAGTACTAGTTTTGGACGTTATTTTATAGTTTTAGTCGTCAGATTATAAGAGTTTCTAAGCAAGAAACTAATATAAAAATATTATGCCAGTAGAACAAACATGTATAAATGTACTGAATCGATTTACCTTATCATAAAAATTGAATAATATGACCCTTAGAAATTAGCTATAATAACCTTTTAAAAGCAGATCAACCATTTCAAAGTAATACAGAGTAATCGTTGATTGCATGCATTCCCCTGATTAACTTATACTTATTGCTATTCTGAGTAACCTGTAATTATTGCTATTCTGAGTAACCTGTAATTATTGCTATTCTGAGTTACCTGTAACCATTGCTATTTTGAGTAACTTGTACTTATTGCTATTCTTAGTAACCTGTAATTATTGCTATTCTGAGTTACCTGTAATCATTGCTATTTTGAGTAACTTGTACTTATTGCTATTTTGAGTAACTTGTACTTATTGATGTTCTGAGTAACTTGTATTTATTCCTATTCTAAGTAACCTGTACATATTGCTATTCTGAGTAGCCTGTACTTTTTGCCATTATGAATAACTTGTACGTATTGCTATTCTGAGTAACCTGTCTTTATTACTTTTCTGAGTAACTTGTATTTATTGCTATTCAGAGTAACTTATACTTATTGCTATTCTACGTAATCTGTACTTATTGCTATTCAGAGTAACTTATATACTTATTGCTATTCTAAGTAATCTGTACTTATTGCTATTATAAATGTTTCAGTGTGCATTATTTATAAAGGTTCCTGTGCATTTGTAAGATTAAATAATTGATTCATTTTAATATAAAACATTACTGACCATGTCACGACCAAACTATCCATGCTGAATTCAATAACCTGGTATACGGTCCTTCAGACATAAATAACGGTACGTATTACCACTACTACTACTGCTGCTACGACTACTACTACTACAACTACTGCTAAGAACAAAAAGAACAAATGAAACAACAATAACAATAACGATACTACTACTACTACTACTACTACTACTACTACTACTACTACTACTAATAATAATAATAATAATAATATTATTATTTACGAAAGGAAGGAGATAACTCTCCATCTTCATTTCTTCAAGACATTTTACCAACAACCAGGGACGGATTAGGTTTCAGAGGGTCTAGAGCAAACATTCACTCAACTGTTACATTAATTTGGAAAGTAATACCTTAAGGTCTCACTGGATAGTTTCGTATTTTGACACCTCTCTAATATTTAAGGTAGAAGGCATGAGCCTAATTATCACAATTCTATCATTTTTCAGTTCGCAATAAAGCTAAATCTGTAATGTGGTTTAAAATTACTTTCAGTTAGGCTTGGAAATGGGTTGACTTGTTGGTGACTGCCTGTCACAGTTAGACTAACATTGTAGATCAAATGCGTAAATTGGGCTTCAAAAGAGCAGCCGACTTAGCTTACGTATTTACACGTGTCTGCTACAGAGATAAATATCTAAAAATCTAGATGTTTGAGGGGTGATGAAAAGCATGCTAATATGTTACAGTACTAGCGAACTTTATTCATGCATTAGACACACACTGATTCTTTTAGCTGTCTTGTCGCAGTAAAATATTCAAAATAGATCTTTCCTGTAAAAAATGAATGTAAAAAATAGGGGTTGGTGGAAGTGTTAGTTTAGTATAAAAGCCGCTAGTTACATAAGGAATTAACTTTAATACCTCAGTCAAAATCTTACAAGCATCCTTTCAACACAAATCATTAATTATGTTGTATTTGTATCTGTAATGTAATATTATTATGATTTTTCTGCAATAGGTCATCATCAGACGAAAATTTGCCAAACAAACTGTCCAGTAAGACTTAAGGTTAACTAGCTCTGCCTACAAACTAAACCTGATGCAAATTGTATTTCGTCTATAATAACAACGTGCTGAAGAAGAGAATAGTAAAATTATTGAAGGCTCTGTGTTGTGTGTGTTTTGTGTGTGTGTGTGTGTGTGTGTCTGTGTGTGTGAGAGAGAGAGAGAGAGAGAGAGAGAGAGAGAGAGAGAGAGAGAGAGAGAGAGAGATTGAGCAGCATGACGCACATAAAACCTGTTATCTAGGCTACTGAAAGATCCAGCGTTTGAATCTCTTCCTTTATGATGATATACAATCTACTCAAGCAGTTATTAGATAAGACATTGGGAAAGATTGAATATTACAAAGATACCCTTGCAATCACTGTATATACGTCGACACCTTTTCTTTGGAGACGTATTGTCAGTTAAAAAATCACGCAACGACAGAAATGATGTCCTTATTTCAAATTACACGAGTGATGCAGCGTTTCCCTTTATCCAGACGTGAGACCGATTTAGCAGACAATGCAATATGAGGTAAATATGCTTTGGTATTTGTGTGAAAGTTGCATTTTTTTTAAAGATGTCATAATCGGAAATGTATAGTACAAAGTGATGTTCATGTTGTCAACTGCAGTTCCAATGTCCAGGCAACCTCTGTTATAGAGTCTAGAACACAAAGGTTTGATGATGGTTTTGTAGCAACTGAAATTTGATATTTATAAGGCTTAACAGGAATATAATATGCAATCAGGCAAAGGTTAGCAGAATATTGGATTTCACTCATCACAGGTTTTGAAAGTCAATTCGTTCTACGAGTATTGCTGTATTCAGCTGATAAAGTGCAATTATTTTTTGTGTGTCTCTAGTTTGAAACAGGAGATGCTAGCAGTTCTTGCCTAGCCTGCGTATGCGGAAAACTGGTGACGACATTGTGGACAATGCTGACGTACTTTCTAAAATCATACACCATTTCGACACCCGTCACTGTAATCAACTGAGACTTTGATATAATATTATCGTATATCTAAACTTTGTAAGCTGACATTCTAGACGTTTCCGTCTGGAGCTCAGTTACACAGCTCTGGATAGTTTCGGAAGTCAGCTTTTTTACATCACGTACAATATTTAACATAAAAACAAAAGTTGTGGGAGTGTCTGTTTATGCTGAGTTTTGCAACTTCTATATCTGAGATACCCGGAAACCACATATATGTTGTTGTAATACACCGCATATTGAATACTAACAATTGTGCTTGAAACTGTGATCGTCACACGCTTAATTGCCCCTGATATGTTAGCGGAAATGATGCATTGCTTGCAAAAGACGCCGCCATCGCAGGCAATGTAATGTAGGGAATTCGAACAGTTGTTATGTAAAAATTTAACAATATGAATGATTAATGCTACACATAGGGTCGGTATGGATAGCGAGAGATAGAGTGAAGAAATGAGAACAAAGATGAAAATTATTAAAAAGATTTATGAATATACGGGTAAAATCAAATGAACATGTGCGATATCAGTATATTGGAAAACGTATATTATATATACTTGACAAAAAAAAGTGTAATGGGCAAATGCAGAAAGGATCATGCACGTGGAACCTTGCTTCCTGTAAACCATATCTACTAACATGTCGTGCAAAAACAGATGCAACCAAATATTTAACTTCATCTCGATTCCTTCATTATATGACCTGTTTGATAAGGAGTAGAAATATCATCATTTCAAGAGGAGACCAAAACATTATCTTCTCGACTTAATTCATTTAATTGTTTCCGCCATCAAGGTCTATTTTCTTGCGATAGACAACATTCTTTCGCATTAAAATGAAGTTTTTAATACAAGTGTCAACTCAAACATAATTCTATAACATATGATTTCTAAGTGAACTAAAATTTAATTTCTTGCAATATAGAGTACTCGATATTGTCGTCTTTTCTGATAACATGTTGAATTTTATTGCTTTAAATGATGTTGAATCTATGTGATGCACACAATATGCAGTAAACTAATCAACACATTGTACACGATTATATGGTGCACAAAAGTGCATATTTTAGAGCTGCGTATTGAACCAGCTTGTTTCTACTTGACACTTCGCTGCACAAACTGAATACGACTGGAATATGTTAATCGTCTCAAATGACGTCACATCCTGTGTATATGACAGGGAGCTAACAAATTCGCGGCAGGGACTTTCCGTATGATCTCGGAAAACAGGACAGTATTCTTTTATGAAATTGAAGTGCAAATACATAAGATGCAAATAAAAAAATAGTTGGGATAGATTAAATACACAAACTACTAAATATCCTTCTATTTACAATAAAATTATGCAGGTCCGGATTTTTGTCCTCTTTAAGCCGAACTTATTTACTTTGACTACAGCTTTATAAGTATACGTTTAATCTGCTTATTCAACACAAAGAGATCGTACCATTGATTCAGCGTAGAAAATATACGTTTTACAAGGTCATACAGAAGACTAAGAACAAAATTAGACATGAAAATCGGAGTAGAACAGATGTATGCCAGAGCATTTGCACTACACGAGACGTATAACTTGTTGATACTGGATCGAAGGCAGAGCAATATCTCATGTTATTTGAAAATAAGACACTTTCTTAAATATTTGGGGACACGATCTGATCCAGATATTTATTTTACAACTACTAAAGTATGTGTTTTAGTGTTAACATGATTGTATGATTATTAAATCCACAGCTCAACATATTCCAAATTAATGGGTAGAAAATGGGTCACGAGAACAGCGTTATTAAAACTGACAGTTTTTATACTCTGCATGATGATGATGATGATGATGATGACAATAACGATGACGTTGATAATCATGATTACTATTACAGATTTCAAACCTTTTGAAATGAGAATATCTTTTAAAAGTGTATTCTATGCACAACAATTGTTAATATTTTGAAACTTTTAGACAGGATTAATCTGCATTTCTCATGTGAATGGTCAGTGATGGACATCACTATAAACTGGCGTAGCCCGTAGTGATATGACCGAAATTTTTTTAAAAGGTACGTGAAAAGTCATAATCACACACATTCTTATCCAGTTAATGAACAAAGTGATTACTGTTACTAACATAGACTATGATCTGAAATACTGAGATGGTATTTGAATTCTCTTTTAGAATGATCCCCATTTAATTCGATTGCGTGTACCCCCGAAATGTACCAGAAAAATTAATAAAATACTGAAAATCTATTTATCTATATTCGTTTGTTTGTCTATCTATCTGTGTGTCTGTTTATTTTTCTCTTTCTCTCACTTCCTTCCTGATTCTTGAAACTGCCACCATTAGTTACTAGGAAAAATTAAACAAGTTCATAGGTATTCACAATAAACTGATTTCCAGAGATGGATTAACCTGAGTGTCACCTATTAAATTTGAACCTACATGTCACATTAACTTACTCTTCACATTTGTGAACATTTACATTTGTATGTAAGTCTTCAAATACCAAGTGTAAATTGTCTTCATCGTGTGAACATGAAGGCAAAATAAATCAAATACACCCATAGAGACTTCCAATCCAGTAGTTATTCTATATTGAATATCAAAGTACTTATGAATAATAGAAGAAGTAGTGCTGGTCATTAGAACCTAGTTAATATCACAGTTTTGGAGTATTAGTTTAAGGTTGCAGCATTACTCAAATGTTACAACACGTGTTGCCCCCGGTAGCCCTGACGTGAGAGTGGGGTACAAATGAAACGGCAGGTTTAGAAATTACTCGCCTAATTACAGCATGTCAACCACAGCTTTCAGACTAATATTACTGTAACTGTAACATTAAGCTAGTTTACAATGTTTCTTTAATTTTATTTTAAAATAAGCCTCATAATATCGCTCTTGAACCTTTTATCACGAAGTTAACGAAATTTAAAGAAAACAACTAATAAGCCAGCCATTCACTATGGGGATCAGACAGATTAACAACCACTGGAATGATTACCAATGTGAACTTACTTTGTCAATTTATGTGCAGTCCTTTGTATATTATATAGATGGTATTTGCTTGAAACGACGAGTGAATAACGGATATATTTCAAAGATGAAAGTGAGTCTAAACTTTTCATGCACAAGGCCACATAGAGTAAAATAACCAGTGAAGACCGAGTGGAATTTAAAAGAAATTCATTCGTAAAAAATTGTGCTCTAGGTGAGCTGCCAAAACTAGTTGGATGACGAAGTCACAAAGGTATATTGTCACAATTCCATGTAATTTGTTGATGCGATTTGTATAATGTTTGCTGAGTCTAAAGGTCCTTGCATGATTTTATAGATTTGTATACTTATGTGCTTTTGTATTATAGCGATGATGAGTTATGCATAGGAAGTCTTACATTAATTCTTAGATAAGTTTGACGTATTGTTCAATTTGTTGTCGTGTTCGCATAAACACTAGATTCTAGGAATATAATATAGTACATTAGTTAATGTGATTTACGAGAATTCGTAGGAATTCACCGAATTTAGATTTCACTTGTGATTTTGAGCGAGTGTGAAATGACGAAACTGAATACTTTTGGGAGGCTTAACACCGCTAAGTCTCGTGTGAGTTGAATTACTTAGTGACATTAATGCGTGACTAATTAGCCATTCGACTAACTACGGTCATTTATGGACATGTGGAGTCGATTAATAGCCTTATCATCTATTTAGTGGCGGCCCCGAGTGGCCGAGTGGTCTAAAGCGCTCTCCGTTACGGATCACTGCCAACTCACCTGTCTGCGTGGGTTCGAGTCTAAGATTCGGCTAATGTAGTTATGTGAGAAAGCTTGCCAGTAGCTTCTCGTAGGTCGGTGGTTCTTTCCGAGGGTTTCCGGATTCTTCCTCCACCATTAATACTGGCCGCCATGTATAGCCTATATTGTAAAGAAAAATGGCGTTAAACCATTAAAAAAAAAATACACAATTATCTGTTTACTACTGATATAAATATCTGATTCCAAGCCAGGAATGACAATTCTCACCGGTGTCATATATAACGAGAAACTTAGGGTTTTTATTTATATCCTTTTTTAAAAGGGAGAAAATTGCTGGTCCTAGCGGAAAAGGAAAAACCGAATTTGTCAAACGTTTGATCGAACACAAACATCAATGGATCAATCGTCCACCACAGCGCATCGTGTAGTCTTAAAAAAAAGTGTCAATCGGCTTACAGCCTCTGGCGAGAAAATTCCTAGCGAATACGATGGGATCGTGTCATTTGGTCATTTAAAACGACATGTTAGGAGAAGACGAAGACGAAAATTAATTGTGGTTTACTCGCAAAGGGCATCATCGTACTGCCAGTGTCATTTACATCACACAAAGCCCATCACACTAGCAATCTCAATGCTCATTACGTGGTATTGTTTAAATGCCCTAGAGATAAATCGCAAATGCAAGTCTTAGCCAAACAGTTAAGAACACCTCGACTGCCTTATGAGTACGATGATGTCACTCAAATCCCATCACCGATTTACTCGTGGATTTAAAACCCATAACTCCCGATTATTTGCTATTTTGAATCCATTTGTTTCACGACTGGTGCCAAAACGGAGGACCTGTCGTGTACACGTCCGAGTCGTCGACATAACAACAATAACTAAAAGTCTATTAAAACCTCGGACACTTTGATCCTTTCTCAAACATCGTCAACATGACGTCCCTTCAGTTTCATATTCAGCTTCAGTCTTACGATGGTTTACGGTGATAGCACGTCAATTACTGCAGGGCATCATACCCATTCCACATCAAACCTAACGCTTTTTTTGAGAGAAACAAAGAAGCCTTGACGCAACTGGTCGATACTCACATTGACACTCAAAACAAAAATCAAATTTTTTTCAAACCTGGTGGTAGCGTTTCGTTAGGAGGTGTCATAATTCATTCCCTCTTAAAATGAGATCCCAACGCTCCGAAAGTATTCCCCACGCAAAAAAAAGCCATTCCCAAAAACGGCAAACTAACCCAAAAGAAAAAGCTATGGTGGCAATACAAGGTCAGATAAAAAAGCAAAGTCCACAGAAAAGAGCTTCCACCACCAAATCAGGCATTTTGGCCAACCTTACATTCGTACACAACGACCTGTAGCGACGGTGACCGCGTCTCCAGTAGCCTCAGGTTCTTCCACTTCTCCGTCGCTGATGATGCAAGCCAAACCCAATTTGGTACCCGTTCTCCCGAAGTTGATGAAACAATGAAACTCTGCGTTTCCTTAAATGTCTCCTCCAACGGTGACACCCTTTTCCTCCTCTTTAGCGGCAGTGCCTGCCCCCCCCCCCAAAAAAAATCCGAAAATTATCAGGCATGCTACAGAGTTTACTGGGTTGTTCCAAACAAGAACTGTCCCCTCCACAACGTGTGTTACCTATCAAGTTGATACGACGCAAAGACAATCAGCATTCCAGTATAAAAAGGAGTCGTGGTAAACGATGGTAATCAGTGTTGATATGCTCCTGAGCACCCAATGATTCCCCTGAACGGAGTGCATACTCCCCTCTGGCTACAACAGGAAAGAAAAGAAAGGACTGCCTTCTCGTTTAGTCAAACATGGGGACGTGCTGTCCATCCTGTCCAAAGCTCCTCCATCCATGCAAAACCTCTTTCAAACCGCCTGCAAACATATCATCGATACAGTGTGCGATTGTTGTTTGAATATTTTGAAAGGCTCGATACCTTTGTGTTCACATTAGAAAGAATGCTTAGCCAAACATCGACACGTTCTTTGTCAAATGGTCCAAACGAATATACCCATCCGTCAAAAGAAAAAGATGTTGGTAAAACGCGGAAGAATTTTGGAACTGTTCTTTGCTCCTTTGTTGAAAGGATTAGTGTGACCAATGATTACAGGACTCGTGATGTCAGTTGCTTTTCATGGGATAGGCAGAAATATGTAGGATGATTCCAAAAGATAAATGGGACCAATGGAATACAAAGATTTCAGACGTGCTCTTTGGAAGCGAATGGAAGGACGAAATCTGACTTTAGCACCTTACAAACGATGGATGGAATTCCATCGTTGGCAAGAACAACGAATCCCACATTTACCTCCCAATCCTCATTTGACCGATATGTCCCAATTAAAACACGAATTGCAATCGTTGATGAATCGCAACGATTTGCCTGAAACAGCAAAATCGCAAACGTACTGTCAACTCTTTCTACGACTGCAACTCTTTCATCAGAAAGCTTTAGACCAAACAACTCTACCCACTCTAAAATATTTTAAGGCTCCGATGAAAAGTTCGTCACCATCACTATCCCCTGGGGCCAAGACAGACATAACCCCACAATTACGCGAGAAGTCTTTCAAACACTCTCCGCAGCTCCCGTTCCTTGTAAGATTGCAGCTTACTTGCTGACTCCTTCCTCCACTCCGCAACGTTTTCTCAAGACAGGTTTTATTTTTCTAAAACATCCATTTGTCTTTGTTAGTTATGATCATCTGATGTCCACTGTCCTTACCCTACCAAAACGCTTTCACAGTACAACTCCTAGAATAGTCTTAGGAAAGATACATGGAAGTAAGGTGATTGCTGAAATTACCAAACAAAGGTGAACAGAATCCTTCTTTATTGTAAATTTTAGCAACATTTCTTCTATTTATTATATTAAACACAATACAGAAAAAGTGCCACTATATATATATGAAATTAATTTATATTTGCTCTCAATTGGAAGAAAATCATTGACATTACATAATATAAGTGTATAAGACTGCAAATTTAATCTTGTACTTAATTAGGAACATGCTATGTGTAATTTCTATTTTAAACTATCCAGGTGTACACTGTAAATACATTTTGGAAACAAATCCAATGTTTTTCTTATACAAAGAAGTTTAAAACAGGCAGTTTCCTTGTCACTATGTCTATCCAGTACAAAAAAGGTATTCCATATTTTTTTATATTTATCACCATGATCTCTTCCTTCAAGTTTATCGCATGAATGGTATAGCCACAGCTGGTTTAGAGATGCCATCATCTTCAGATTGCCACCTCTGTATGACTGTCTTAATCTGAGTATTAAACTGGATTCCCTGAAAGAAGATAAGTAAAAATCTGTGTAGAGTATCTATTGGCACATTAAAAAATACTAAAGTTTGCCCGTCAAGGTAGACTGCTTGGTATGACACCACTTTAATGTAGATGTATTCATTGCGCTTTGAACTCTGAGGGAGTCAAATTACTTAGATGTGATTTCTGATTGTATTAAATAATGTGAAAACAAGAAGGCTTGGACTGATACATAAACCCTGCAATCAATCTTTTATTTCGAAACTTTAACTGAAACCTTAAGAAAATGTCAAAGTTGTGGATGCCAATGAGATTAAAAACATGGCTGCTCAAGATGCAATGGCTTGACAATAATGTCAGTAAAAATATGATCCGAGTAGCTTTGTTTTGAACTTTTGAAATTTCTGGAGTAGATTGACTGATGGCTATACATATACATTTAAATGGTGAGAAGTAAAGCTCACACCATCTCAATAATCTCACCATCTCAATACTCGACCGAAATGAATTCAATGAGGCGACTTAATTATGTGTTAGACCGCAATTTGCCATTGACATTTTTGGTGCAGAACAGATGTGAATAGAACCTAGATGACCTTGAAATTAGGTTGCACAAAGTAGTAAAACTTATTTTAGTAAGGATGTAAATGAAATAAGCTTCTTTGCTTAATCTCCAACAAATCAAAGTTACATAGTAAAATGGAATGTATGAGGGGAAACAAAAAGTACTGAGCTATGATATTGATTTTGAAAGTTGGACCCCCAATGTGGTTTGCATGGCACTTTGTGATAACGATGTGTAAATATACAAAATTTCAAATCTTAAATTGGTTGACAGTTATAGAATGCAAAGGAAAGTAGACTAAACAACTTAAAACACTCAGCTGTGACTGTTACCTTGAATATAGCATATATATCGGTACACATATAACAAGTTTCACCCCTTAATATCAAATGGCTTCAAAGTTATGGCATGAGGTACATGCCATATGTTGTGAATATAATAATACTAATAATAATGAGGACTTTGTATTGCGCCTAATCTTTAGAAGCTCTAAGCGCTTTACAACATCTATAATGATAAAACTACAAAAACAAAAACAAAAAGAAAAACAATTACCACAACCATGAAATTGGAAAATAAACAAAAAAATGTTGAAAATATTTAAGGTAAGAAATATTTCTAGTGGGAATAATAAGTATATGATCATCAGAAGAGGAGCGTAAGTATCTTGCTGATGTGTACACATGGGTGAGGTCAGATATGTATGCTGGACTGGAGTCCATCCATGAAACGTAGACCAGAGAACAAATTTTGTGTTTCATTCTGGATCAAATGGATATCCAGTGTAGGGTACATAGCAACAGAGAGGTGTGCTCTGATTATGGTACTCTAAAGATGATCTGAGCAGTTGTGTTTTGAACTTTTTGAAGTTTCTGGAGTAGATATTGAGATGAACCAGACATAATTGAGTTACAATAGTCCAGTCTTGAATGTATTAATGAAAACACAAGTGTTTTAGTGGCATCAACTGAAATACATTTGCGACTGGAGTGATTGCGTCGCAGCTCAAGATGTGCAGCCTTGCATATGTTGATGACATGTTGGTGCAATGTTTTAGAGTACTGTCAAGAGTAACACCTAGGTTTCGTACTGACTAAATAAATTTAATGTTAATGTTGCTGATATTTATTGTTTGAGGTAAATGATATGAATGAGAAAGTCTTTGTGTTGTGTTTAGAATGGCCTCACTTTTATCATCAATTATCTGAAGCTTGTTACATGTCATCCATGATTTCACATCAGAAATGCACATCTAGGCTTGTATATTTGAGTGTCAACAGTGTACAATTGTTGAGAGCAGCTGAGAACAGGTCCAAGAACAGACCCCTGTGGAACACCATAACATAGATCAACTGGGCTAGATTGCATTCAATTTGCAGATACAATTTGTGTACTGTTGACTAAGTAGGACTTGAACCACTGTAAGAATGTGAATATACCAAGTTACATCCCTTAATTTCAGCTGGTCTCAAGGTTATGGCTTGAGATACATGAAACACATTCTAATGATGCTAGACAAATATACCAAGTTTCATCTCTTAACGTAATCTCAAGTAGTGATGAAAGTGTGATCAATGCTGAATGTGAACTCAGGTAAAATCAACATTGTTGTTTGTTGAAAGATACGGTGCAATAATTACACAGGAACATTTTCTAACCTAAAGCTGTAAAACTTCACTCTTGGTTAAAACAGCCAATTTAAGCTGGTGGAGATATTTTGCTAAAATAATACTCTATATAACAAATGTCCATTAGGAGAAAAAGAAATGATTTTTAATGTAAGTGTAATTGAGTTCTTGACCTTGTATTCAGGCACATTGAATAGAAGAAATCAAATTTGTTCTTTAATAATTTTGAAAAAGGCTTTTGTATTGGAGTTATTTGTAAAAGCTATAATATTGTTTTGCAGAGATATATTGTAGTTCAAACTTCTGTTTCTATATTAATTGGGCATCACAGATGTTGCTGTATAATGTGTGTCAAAAAGTAGGATACAGATCAGATATGAAATTTCACTGTACAGTTATTGTTTTATTCATGTTCATTATTCTACTTTTTTTTCTTGATTATAAGACAAATACTATGATATAGAGTATGTAATGTGTATAGTTTTGTTACCTCTTTTCCAAATGCATGCAAGTCACCCATAAAGGAACCCCTGGAACCAGTGAAGGAAAACATTGGGAGTGGAATTGGAATGGGAACATTCACACCAACCTGAAAGAACTTGGAACATGAATTCTCTTTTTTACTAATAGCACATTTTAAAGTAAATCTTGTTACTGAATGAATAATTGCCCTATCACATGAATGTTAGAATTATATGCCTGATACCTCCTATATCCAATCCTCTGCAAAATATGAAAATTTGTTTTTCTCATATAACTCATGTCAATAACTCTTGTCCATTTTGTCCCCTTGCTGCCATCAGGTCTTGCTACTTTTAATCTGAGAAATATATCAACAAGGATGCTCACATGGCATCGTGGTTGGGAAGGATTTCAAGTAATGTCATTGAGTAAGAAACACAAGTGTTTTAAAAATCTGCTTTCTCCAAATATCTTCCCTGATCACATTAGAATAAGGAGTAAGAAGAAGAGGAAATGCTGCACATCCTACCTATGCCTCAGGTATTATCCAAATGAAGAACAATTGGATTCCCTATGTGAACACTAGTTCCATTTCCAGTCCCTATGCGTCAAATTGTTGCGTTTGAATCCTGGGTTTGTAGAGATCATTCTAATTTCATGACTCTTAATTCTCATGAGGAGACAGATCTTATAGATGTCAGAGTACGTTGAGTGTATTACCCACTTAAGTCATGAAAATCTGACATGGGAGTTGCTTTCTCACCTTCACGGGGAGAAAGGGTCCTCTGGTCATGCTTTAACTTGTCTCTGTGGACTTAAATAGTGCTTGGGGGCACATAGTGGATTTTGCATGGCTGCTGCTCTCAAGTTATTTACTGATGAGAAGTAGCGTATGTTGATTCTCTGACTGTTAGTGACGGTTACTGGTTCTTGCCTACTCTGCATAGCTGTGGCATGATGACTTCCAAGCATTCACTCAAAATAGTACAGATCAAAATAAAATGGAACACATGAACCTAACTGCTGAAGCTAAAAGTATTAGAAAACATGTTGGCATGATAACAACTTTAGTAAAGCCGCAATAAATGATTCAAATTTTTCTGAATTGAGCAATGACAAGATCCAAGACAGACACCAGTTTTAAACAGAGTGAGAAATTTTGGCCTTTTGAAATCAAACTTAGCAACTGTTTGGTCTTTATCATGATCTCTTCTGCCTTTATGCCTGAATGTATCAGATACAATCTGGTAGATCATTGACCGAGGACATTATCCATCGGAGAAGGGTATCAGAATTATCTGGCAATTGAGACCATTTAATTTCTGTATTATTTTATGCAACAAGACTGAGAAAAGTGTGGTTTCCAAAACCCCTCTCTAACTGACTGACAGTGCAACCATTGCCCAAGCTTTTGGGTTCAGAACCAGTGAGACATAGAGGGCCCATTGTAGTTTCATCTTGCAAAAGTCGATCATTGGATACCCCCTAATCAAATAAATGAAGGAACCATTCTGTATGGATAACCTGACCCCTCTGGGGAGAATACACTGAGTCTGCTGGGAAGGTTCCAATCAGTTCATTGTTCTTAGGTTGGCAGCACTGCAAAACCTGCAACGAGTGGGCTCCCTAACAGTAGTTACTGTCATCTATCATTACATTCCATCATTTATTGCTGATAATTTTCCAGAATAATTTCTTTTATGCTTCATGATATAGGAACTTCATTTGTGATATTTGTTATTATTGAGTTGACTAAAAAAGGGTACCAATCAGCTAGCAATGTCATTTGTAACAGGTGTACATAAAGTCAGCTCAGCAGGATTAAGTATATTGCCAAACTGAATAACTCAAAGAGTTACAAGAACTCTAAATCCTGGTGGACACTACTGCAAGTTTGGTGATCCACATGATGTGGCCTTGGGAGTGATGTACATGATTGAGATTAGTTATAACCTTCATACCCAAGTGGCCAAAACACTGGTATCTTTGAAGGTCAGGTTTTCACAATTCATGAGAAAACTAAGATGATTCAAAAAAAGGACAAGAGATTGCCACTCCCTCTGAAGAGAATTTAACTTACATACGTTTTTATAGGAGATTGTTCAGATATGCCACCATTGTCATAAAGGAAGTTGACCAGAACATGGTGACAATGCAATCAATAATTTAGTAAAATCCATGGATTTGATATTAGACTGAACAGAAGGACTTGAAATTGGTAAACTTGTCATGGTAAGCAAAGAAAAAAACTTTTGCATAGTTGGGTAAACTGGGATATGCAAGTAGGCATCCACAAGACTTGGACTGATGGTAATACTTATACATTAAGATGGTGAGCAGTAAAAGTCTCACCATCTCAATACTCAACCTCAATGAAAGAATGAAGTCATTAAGGCAACTTAAGTCTGTGATTGACCACAATTTGCCGTTGAAAATTTTAGCATGGAACAGATGTAAATAGAACCTAGAGATTGTGGTTTCCAGAAATATCCACTGCCCATTTATTAATAAGTGACTGTATCTATTGCTGAAAAATTTTGATCTTCTGATATAATGGCACATCCGAGAGAAGCAGAGAAAAGGAAGAAGTAGAGTGTGGGATAAGCAGGCGGCAGCCAAGTATGATCAAATCTAGTGCCACATTCAATAACCCAAAGAGTTGCAAAACATCTGTCACTGAAATCCCACTATGCTTGATATAGACATGAGGGAAATGCACATGATTGAGATTACTTATAAACTCTATATCGCATCTGTTTTTTAATTAAAACTCAGTCATCATTTGGCCACAGAGAGATCAAAAGGTGAGATATACCGAATCTATGATTTTGTTTACCCATGTTCATATTTAGAGGATGGCAATTGCAACATTGACAAATTATCATAAAAAAGGGCCCTTTTGAACACATGGATTTGGATTTAGGGCATGTGATTTTTTTTCAAAGCCACCAGCCCGGGCTGTGTGACTTGATTTTGTTATATTTTTAAGTACTGTGATCCCATTCTGACATTTTGATAATGGGTCACTGATCACATAGGCAAATTCTAAAACACATGAGACATATAGCTTTAGAATTATTTTAAATTTCGTTAAATTCACACTACCCTCACCCCATCCTTACCCTCTGAGATGTGAATAAAATTAAACAAGTGTTGCCCTAATCTATATACCATGACTAGCATCCATCCACGTTTCATGCATCTAGCTTTAAAAGTGAAAGAGGGATTCTTTTTATGAGAGAACAACATATCAAAGATGGACTGAATCACAGTACCCTGTGCTTCTTTACTTTACACACGTACATATTGTTTTATTGAATCACAATATCCCTATATTTCCTTATTGTACACAACTAACTCTACTGTAAACCTTACTCTACCATTTTAAAACTAAATCACAGCTAATATCAGTTAGTAGCCATATATGGCCAGCTTGCCATCAAGGGTTTCATTTTTGCAGTTAAATCATTTTCAAAGAGAATGGTGATTATTATTCATTGGAAAATTAGTTTCATTTCCAATTAAAACATAATGTTTGTAATAACCAATATTCAGAGATTTGCAAACTTCATACATTTCAATTTGAGTGGGTGGCTGCAATGATAATGGGCGCCTGCTTCTCGAACTTTGCGCAGAATTACAGCTCACTATTACAAACACCATATTTCAGCAGAAAGACAGCCTGAAAATGACCTGGATGCATCCTAGATCAAAACACTGGCACCTAATCGATTACATCATAGTACGCCAGTGGGACTTAAAAGATGGCCTTCACACCAGAGTGATGCACAGTGCAGAGTGCCACACAGATCACCGTCCTGTTCGATGCAAGCTCAAGTTCTATTTCAAACCCAGGTCCAAACACGGACGTACCATAAAAAGGAAGATCCAGATTAAAAACCTCCTGTCTGAAGACGTCAAGGCAAATTTTCAAGAGAGCCTGCACTCTAGACTTGAAGAACCAAGCTTTCCACCAGATCTACCTCCGGAGGATATGTGGAATCACATCAAGGCTGCCATTCTGCAAACCTCAGAAGAAATCCTCGGATTCACCACTAAAACCCACAAAGACTGGTTTGATGAAAACAACCAGACAATCCAATAACTTCTTGCCAGTAAGAGATCAACATACCAAGCCCACCTTGCACAACCATCCTGTCCAAAAAAGAAAGCAGCCTTCCGCCTTATCTGCAGCTCCCTCCAGCGCAGTCTTTGTGAAATACAAAATGATTGGTGGACAAAGCTCTCAGAAAGAACCCAAATGTACGCTGATACTGGAGACTACAAGATGTTCTATGAAGCACTGAAAGCAGTGTATGGTCCCTCCTTCCAAATACAAAGCCCCCTACGGAGTGCAGATGGTCAAGAGCTACTCACTGACCGGGAATCTATCCTAAACCGCTGGTCAGAGCACTTCCACACCCTCCTCAGCACTAGTCGTGCAGTCCAAAAGGCAGCAATTGATCGCATCCTACAACAGCCACCAAAGATGGAACTTGATGTGGCAGCCACACTGCAAGAGACTTTAAAAGCCATAGAACAGCTGAAGGCAGGTAAGGCTGCAGGAAAGGATGGTATTCCACCTGAGATATGGAAGAAAGGAGGCCTAGCATTGCACACCAAACTTCACGAATTCTTCGTTTGCTGCTGGGAGCGAGGGAAACTTCCGCAAGATCTCCGTGATGCAGTCATCATCTCCCTGTACAAAAACAAAGGGGAAACGTCTGACTGCTCAAACTACCGTGGGATAACTCTGCTCTCCGTTGCAGGCAAAATCCTTGCTAGAGTGTTGCTAAACAGACTAGTGCCTACCATTGCAGAAGATCATGTTCCAGAGAGACAGTGTGGCTTCAGAGCCAATAGGGGCACAACTGACATGGTGTTCGTCCTGAGACAGATCCAGGAAAAATGCAGAGAACAAAACAAAGGAATGTACATCACTTTTGTGGACCTAACAAAGGCTTTTGACACGGTGAGCAGAACTGGACTGTGGAAAATCCTTGAAAAACTTGGCTGTCCTCCCAAATTCCTTACCATGATCATCCAACTACATGAAGACCAGCTTGGTCAGGTTAAAAACAATAACGAATTGTCACAGACCTTCCCCATTGCAAATGGCATGAAACAGAGCTGCGTTTTAGCTCCTACACTGTTTTCAATCTTCTTCAGCACGATGCTCCGAAAAGCTACAGAAGACCTTGGTGACGAAGATGGCATCTATATTAGATTCCGTACTGATGGCAACCTCTTCAACTTAAGGCGACTTCAGGCCCACACCAAAACTTTAGAAAAACTGATTAGAGAACTTCTATTTGCAGACGATGCCGCCCTTGTTGCCCACACGGAAGCTGCCTTACAACGAGCAACATCTTGCTTTGCAAAAGCTTGCCAGCTCTTTGGCCTCGAGGTAAGCCTAAAGAAAACCGTGGTACTTCACCAGCCTGCCCCTAAGGAAGAGTACCGTCCACCAAGCATCCTCATTGACCGGACAGAGCTAAACGTAGTCCACCAGTTCACCTACCTGGGCTGTGTGATATCCTCTGATGCAATGATCGACAAAGAAATAGACAACAGATTAGCCAAAGCAAACCACGCCTTCGGCAGACTCTACAAACGTGTCTGGCACAATCCCAATCTCAAGAGAGTTACAAAAATCAAAGTCTACATGGCTGTCGTACTGACCACCCTCCTATATGGCGCAGAATCCTGGGTCACCTACAGCCGTCACCTCCGTCTCCTTGAACGCTTCCATCAGCGCTGCCTCCGCACCATCCTCAACATCCACTGGAGTGACTTCGTTACCAATACTGAAGTCCTCAAGCAAGCCGGGATCACCAGCGTTGAGGCCACACTCGTGAAGATACAGCTTCGCTGGGCAGGGCATGTGTCCAGGATGGAGGATCATCGCCTGCCAAAAATTGCACTGTATGGTGAGCTATCAACTGGCCACCGTGATAGAGGGGCACCTCGAAAGAGATATAAAGACTCCTTGAAAAAGACCCTTACCTCCTGTGGCATTGATCACCGCCAATGGGCATCACTAGCTGTTGACCGTACAAGCTGGCGACGTACAATTCACCAGGCCGCTGACACTTTTGAACAAAACAGACGGGCCATCTTGGAGGAAAAAACGTTGGCAAAGAAAAAACCGGGAGCCGTTGTCAGCACCCACCAAAACCCAGACATTCCCTTGCAGCCTCTGTGGACGGACGTGCCTATCACGTATTGGGTTCGTCAGCCACCAGCGCAAGTGCAATAGACATAGAAATCTTCCTTCTTAATCTTCGTGTGCGAAGTCAAGCCAACAAACAAAAACAAACATTTCAATAAATGATGAATCTTTTGATGATGAGGAATATTTACATTTCTTTTTGTTTGCATTGACTCAACACTAATTCCCTCCATTTTCTGCTTCATATTCCACCCACACCAATATTATCATTCCCACTCCCAGACTGTGATTCAAGGGTCACAATTTAAAATCATACACATATATGCTTATCTTCCAATATGAATGAATACATAATTTTTATCAGAATGTATTTGAATGTCATATTAATTAAACCTTTTGATTATAACCTTTAACCCCCTCTGAGGCACAGAATTGGTACCTTGGGCATTTCAGGTGTCTGGTGATAGGGACTTTTATTTGTGATTGGATCTACATGTAATTGTAAGACTGCTCATTCTTTACCTGACCAACATCAACCTCCATTGTGAACTTTCTAGCAGTGGCTCCATTTGTTGTGAATATAGCAGTGCCATTTCCGTAGGGATTTTCATTGATGATCTTAATTGCTTCATCCAGTGTCTCAACATCCATACTGCACAGAACAGGACCAAAGATTTCCTCCTTGTAACATCTCATATGCGGCTAAAATGACCAAAAGCACATTTATGGAGAATACTTTATGATTAATTTATGAAATATACAGAATATAATTTGCTAACCCCATTTTGCTTGGGAGCAGCTTGAATCATAATAGGTCATTTGTTGCAAATCTCATGCTGGAATGATTTCCATTTAGATTGAATAGTCAGGACAATATTTTTAAGATGCAAGTTAATTTACCTTATTGGATATAATATTGTCACTGTTTTCTTTAAGGGCTAACTAGATGTTCTTAGAAGTCTTTTAGTGAAATCTGATTTTGATTTGGCCAGCCATTCAGGATGGGAAGAATAGTGACATTTTCAAGAGAGCTATGGCAGCCAAATTCGATGTCTGACCATCAGCAGTTTAATTTAAGACCAACTAGACCTCATGATAAATGTGTTTTTACAGTGTTATGGCAATCCTCCATTTAGTTGCAGATGAATATAGATAAAAATTATATGCTATTAGAAGCATAGGATGAAGGACATCCTAGGGCAGAAAAATGGCCATCCCATTAGCTATTTTGCCTTGTGACAAGTAGTGCTGAATAATGAGATTGAATAAAGTTAACCTGATTCTTCATTTGAAATCTTGTAACAGCAACAGGCTCAATTTTTGCATATTTTGAAACTTAATAAAACAATTTATGAGAAAAAGCCAAAAAAATTTATGTTGTTGAAATTTTGTTTCAAGTTTTGAAAATTCTTTTGGACAAATGTCTGTTAATGCTGTTTCAGCAAAACAATTTTTCTGTCCCGGGGATGACACTTTTGGAAAATATTTTGAAGCACATTGAACTGGTAAAGATCATCCTCATTCACATTTTAATAATTGTTGTATTTTAAGAAATGATGGTATATACATCAATAACAATGAAGACATTAGCATTATTAGTTTAAAAGCAAATTCATTTTCAGACAAATGGAATGAGGCCAAAATGAAATCTCTTTGTAAAGCTTGTCGTCACCATGAAATATATTATTATAGACTCATCTCAATCATTCTTTTCCTTTAAAAATAATCCTCATTACTAAACAAATATTTCTTTATAAACACAATTACCTGATAGACAATTAGACAATAGAGAAACAGTTATGGTTATTATGCCTGAAAGTGTCCTTGAAACATCTTCTTAATATTCCCAAATCTGAAACTGAATTGTAGTAAAATGGTTTTGCTTTCTTGGGTCGAATCTGTTGGAACTGTCCACCTAAAGATGTTAAAGAAGCATCAACAGTGAACTGTCTACCTAAAGATGTTAAAAAAGCATCAACAGTGAACTGTCTACCTAAAGATGTTAAAGAAGCATCAACAGTGAACTGTCTACCTAAAGATGTTAAAGAAGCATCATCAGTGAACTGTCTACCTAAAGATGTTAAAGAAGCATCAACAGTGAACTGTCTACCTAAAGATGTTAAAGAAGCATCAACAGTGAACTGTCTACCTAAAGATGTTAAAGAAGCATCAACAGTGAACTGTCTACCTAAAGATGTTAAAGAAGCATCAACAGTGAACTGTCTACCTAAAGATGTTAAAGAAGCATCATCAGTGAACTGTCTACCTAAAGATGTTAAAGAAGCATCAACAGTGAACTGTCTACCTAAAGATGTTAAAGAAGCATCAACAGTGAACTGTCTACCTAAAGATGTTAAAGAAGCATCAACAGTGAACTGTCTACCTAAAGATGTTAAAGAAGCATCAACAGTGAACTGTCTACCTAAAGATGTTAAAGAAGCATCAACAGTGAACTGTCTACCTAAAGATGTTAAAGAAGCATCAACAGTGAACTGTCTACCTAAAGATGTTAAAGAAGCATCATCAGTGAACTGTCTACCTAAAGATGTTAAAGAAGCATCAACAGTGAACTGTCTACCTAAAGATGTTAAAGAAGCATCATCAGTGAACTGTCTACCTAAAGATGTTAAAGAAGCATCATCAGTGACTTCCTTTTATCACAAATATATAAAATTGATGTGATCCAGATAATGTCCATAAGATGGAAATGTAATTTATTTGTATATGTATATATTATTTAAAATATCTCTGGGTGTTACATTTTGTGTGTATAAGCATGTGTTTGTGTCTGTGTTTGTGAATATTAAGGTTTTCAGTCATGCATGTTGGTGTACACAAGGCTCTGCATGCTAAGTCGATTCTTAGCTGGTCTTGTGTACACCATTATCTATGATGCCTTTTCTGTATGATATTTGATTCCCAACTGACTCTTATATATTTACCTGTACATATTAGATAAGGACCAAAAGCGAGATTAGTTTTTGTACTAATTGGGTACCTTTGTTACAAAAGACTTTAGTAGTATTAGTAGCAGTTGTAGTACCCAGGTAGTAGTACTAGTAGTAGTAGCAATATTAGCAGTAATAGTTGTTGTTGTAGTAGTAGTAGTATCTTACTTGACATTGTGGATGACAGTTGGTCCAACAAAATTTCCTTTCTCATAGCCTTTAACAGAAACACTTCTTCCATCCAGAAGAATTTCTGCACCTTCATCCTTCCCAGACTGAATTAGCTCACATACCCTTTTCTTAGCTTCAGGGGTTGTCAAGGGCCCAAAATCTGCCCCTGGCTCGTTACCTGTGATGAATAAGATTTAACATTAATTTGAACATTTGTTCTGTCATTTAAACTTATAAAGAGATCTTAAAAGATGCAAATTATGACTGCACAAAAACAAAACAAAAATACACTATTAGGTAGATGGGGAGACAACACTTGTTATTTACTCTCTGATTTCTTATTCCAGCAAAGATGCAATGTAAACAGAATCCATTTTCATTAGTTAATAAATATGTACCACATTCAGCTGATGTGCATGCAGTGAACCTCCCAGATGAGAGGAAGTTTCTCCCAAGTTGGTGGTGTCTCACATTCCTCCTGTCACTCACTGAATTATCTTGCATGTGCAAAATTACTACTGAACAAGTACATCAAAGAGACATAGGTATGCATTTTGTTCTTCCTGGAAAGCTACTTTTATGATATTATATGGTGCCAAGAATGATTAAAGTTACAAGGAGTATGATAGTATAATATAGGCATCATGTGGAGAGTCTTCCTGACAATTCAAAGAACATTTGTCCCAGAGTGTACCAATCTTGATCAGTTCTTGCAGGCAATCAGCAATCTAAAGAAGAAGAAAAAACACCTGGCCAAGAAAAATGAGTCATTTGAGTGCTTTCTGGAGAAATTTCTTTCAACACTGTTGCACATATCTTGTCTTGTTGTTTCAAGGTTTCTTATGTTGTATAATCTACATCCATCTATGATGCACACCTGTATCATTTAGCTTGTAGCATGGACACACTCTGTCCGATTTTGTAAGATTCTGTTAAGCAGTGTCTTTTGGAAATTTTTAAAAGCTGTTCTACTTTTCCTAACAGCAAACTCTACTAGGTGGAATCATTGAAACTTGAAACTTTAATCAAATTTATCTGAGTGGCTTGAAGAAACCAGTGGAAGTATTTTTTATACATATATTTAGTAATAAACTAGTGGAAGTATTTTGTATATACATATTTAGTAAGGAATCAGTGGAAGTATTTTTTATACATATATTTAGTAAGTAACCAGTGGAAGTTTTTTTATACACATATTTAGTAAGAAACCAGTGGAAGTAATTTTTATACACATATTTAGTAATGGTGGACATATTTGACAGGAAAATCAGCTATCAGTTGTACAAAATGAAAGCACTTACAAAGTAAGTTAAGATTTTTGTCTAAATTTAGTTAACAGTGGTCAGTTGGTGGTAAATCAGCAGGAATTTTGCATCTTGAAAATATATATTTTAGTAATTTTCTTTAATCATACCTATCTGATCAAATAGCACAAGGATCACTTGCTTGTCTATCTCTAAAATTTGTCTTGCCTTGAGATAAGTATCCTCTCTCTCTCTCTCTCTCTCTCTCTCTCTCTATATATATATATATATATATATATATATATATATATATATATATATATATTTACATATGTATATGGGAAGTAATTATTACAGGTTATTACACCCAATTCATCCTGCAAGATGACCTAGATGTAACACTAGTTTTTTCTTTAACTTGAGTGTAACCATAAAGGATGCTCACCTTGCAGGAAAGAGTGTGAGGGATTATTTTTATTGTGATCTGGTAAACATTATCAGAGAAACAAACTTCACCTCAAAATTTGCTTTTCTTTCACATACATTATCTGATCCCATCGTATTAGAAGAATATGTAAGAGTAGGAGGCAGATTTTCTCTTAATGTTAGTCTAGCACAACGAGAGTTAATTTATTCATACATATGTAATGGATATGACGTTTACATTCTGCCATTGTTAATTGTTTCACAATGAAATCTTTCCAGACAAATACACATAAACTGACAAATGTATGTCTCACACTGTGTTGTCATGTTTGGGTAGTAGTCCCTACCTGTCCAGCTTCTACTAACCCAATAATGTTCAGTTCTCACCTTAGCAAGACAATGCCCTGCAAAATTGGAAGATGACAACACTATATCCCAAATTAAGACATTATGTTCAAGGTCAGCTGATGTAAGTTGTTTGTGTTTCATGCACTGAAATCATCATTAGTGTACCTGATCATGTGAGAGTTCATAGTACACTGTTTTATTAACTCCCTGTAGCATTCAACCAGTGTTTGTGGGATAATGTCTTGTATTCCTAAATTCCTGCCTTCAACTGTTGGAAAAATCTTTTATGGTTGATATTGAAGTCTGAATGTGTCTTAAAGCATGGAACAGTATTATCCATTGACTGGGAAGGGGATAACCTCTTATCTTGAAAGAGAAATATAAAAAAGTCATCATACATTCAGTGGTAGGACTAGTTTTTACCAGTAATACAGATATTCTCCAGGTAACACCTGTATGTACATTTAAGGTCCTGCAGTAGCTTTGCTTCTCTCAACAGATCGATTAAGTAGAGTGAACGAATAGTTAATTTTTGCTGACTAGTGACAGCAACCTTCTCTTAGGAATGAACCTCATTGTGCCATCTGAAAAATTGTATTACAGAATGAAACTGATTGGAGTTTGAATCCATGGACATCATAGTTATCTGCATGTTCAAGTTAGCATTGGTATACATTGCAAGTCTGGTATGATAGCTATTTAATTGAGGCAGGTGGAGACAGTGGTTCCAACATAGATGTTTTTGGTCAGGGCAGATTCCATTCAGAAATAACATAAGTGAAAAAAGTCTGGATATGTAAGAATCGGACAGTACATTAGAGATTACCTTATTGCAGCCATTGAAGTCTGAATGTGTCTGAGATCAAGGAACAGTTATCCCTTGATTGTAATAATGGATAACATATTGTTTTCAGAGAGAAAGAAAAAGAAGTGATCCATCATGGAATGAGTGCTGAGAGTGGTGTGATTTCACTGATGTGATACCTGTCATTGACAAAATGTAATTTCCTCTTGTGTGTTGTCAAAGTGGTGTGATGTCATTTCTCTCTTGTGTGTTATCAAAGTGGTGGAGTTTCAGCTATTATGATCCTCTCCATAATTGAAGCTCAAAACTTCTTTTCAATCAGAACAACCCTGAAGGGAGCCAGGATTGAAATAAGAGGTTTTCTTTGACATAGATGTATTTGTGGTGATTTCGACTGTTTGAGCAGAGTGGATGCTGTATAATGACTTGTCTGGGTATATCTGTTGCTAAATCAAACATTCAGAGCTATTGCAGTCTGCGCCCCTCACTTTTTAAATTATCTTCATAATCAAAACTGACAGAGGGAAGGTGTTTTGTTACTATACTTTCCAGCCGATTAAAATGGACAGCCCAAATGAGCACAGAGCACTGGAAGATTCCAGGATCATGCACTTGCCCTCCCTTGATAATGGGCCAGCCAGGATATTGAGTGAGCCAGGAATGTGTTAGGCTTGAATATTACCCAATACTGGAATACCCATGGAGGTACATGTATTCCTCAACTGTTAGACAAAGATCTGGTGATTGTTCATCCACTGTAAGACTTAAAATGATAAAATCAGCTCCATTTTCAATGTTTTTGAGGGGATGATGCCAAGTTGATATTTGTTAAGAGTTACAGATCTAATGTTGAGATGGGTTAAGGTCTGACCTCTACATTGATCATCCTCTACACTGACCTATACAACGATTAAACACAGTGACCTCTACATTATTCAGCCTCTACACTAACCTATACAATGATCATTTACACTGAACTGCTAATGATGTAAGAAACATTTCTGAACTAAAAAACATATTTACCATATGTTGTTTAGTATGTCATCCAGAAACACTGTCTTCTCTGTGAAGGACTTCCCTAACTGGGGTATGACTAGGACTAGCATCTGACTAAAGGTCCAAATTTGGCACTTTGGTTGATGCGTCCCTGACACATGATACATGTTGAGTGTTCCATACCTTGATGGACCAAAAAGTTGAGACCAGAAAATGACCTGTGACTATACAATGATTATCCACCATACATTGAGAGAATGTAAGCAAGGCTATTAATTTTGGGTGAAAAATCCAACTTACTAAATGATTTTTGGATTGTGTAAGAATGTAGACTTCTCTGCGGTGAATGTCCTGAACATTTTGTGTAGGTCCAAAGGCCTTGACTGGTTCTGTACAAATCAGTATAAGGAGGTACACATTGTACACGTCAGGACTAATCATATACTCATCACATCTCCTATGCAGGTCTCAGCTGCACTTAATAACCAGAAATGTTTTAAAGAAGAATCTCTGCATGTGAGGTGTTCATTGACAATGACATTTACAAGAAGAATAAACTACATTTTCTTGTGACAAAACATCCCCATTCAGAGGATTGGTTGAGAGTTCCTTCTGTACTGTAGGAGAAGGAAAGTGATGGGATTTGGATAACTAAATGAGAGTGTCAGAATATTTAATTAATGATTTTTTTATTTGAAGCGTGTGATAGAACATAGTAATTTTTGGCAGCCCATGAGCTGCTTTCTCAGAACTTTTTCTTATCTCTGTATTGAAGAGGAGAAAACCAACAAGTGCATGCCTGAAATTTATATAAATGTAAACTGTGTTATCGAGATAACTTCAAAGTGTAATAAGTGATAAAAAAGCACCCAAAATATCTCATGCAAAATTGAATGTTACATATTAAAATAACACCTGACAAAAATAAAAATATCAAAATTATGTATGCACCATGAAAAACACTTTGACATGTTATGCCGCTGAAATAAAGACTGATTATGTCAAATTTAAGTATATGATTAAATGGATGATATGGGTGGTATCTTTACATCATGCCAATCAAGAAGAAAGGGAAGCTTAACATGTAAGAGTTGATTCCCTTTGCCTGCCAAGCTGCTTTCTATCAATTTTGTTGACAATAATGTTTAGTAGTTTTTGAGAAAACATTTGAAAGATTTACTGTTAATAATGGTCATCATATTTAATGGTGTATTAGCATTATTTATATAAACTTGAAGGTAATCTACACCAAGATGATTTCTGCATTTTATATTATTAACAACATATTTCATCATCACAGCTTAGTATCTCTGCATGCTAATTCTGTACCAGCATTGACTCTGAGTTTATTGGCTTTCTCAATAAGCTCTGGGATCTATTTTTTCGCCTCTCCTACAAACAGGACTGTAGACAGTACCATACACAACTGACCAGTTCCTCTAAATGCTGCACCCACCAACTGAAAAACACACAACATTTATCATGTGCTGGTTAAATTTACAAATCAGGTTTTGTGGAATATTTTACATCAAATGTAGACCACAATGTGTAAGCTAACTGAAGATGATATATCACCTGTGAAGTACTGTGTATATGGAACTTGCACAATCTTAACATTATATATTACCTCTTAAAAACCAAATGTAAACAACAAGTAGAATCCTAACAAGATGTTTCACTTGTAGACTGGTGTGTATGAATTGTGTCTCAACTGGGAACCATTGGGCATGTATGGCTCATCTGTGGACCAGTGAGAATGTATGGCCTTCAAAGTACTTAACATACCTCACCATTAGACCACTATCTATGTTAAACCAGCACAAGCCTAAGATGCCATCTCACATGTGGACCATTGTGTATGACATGCACAAGTGTAATATGAGATCTCACCTGTAGACCAATGTGTGTGTGACTTGCACAAACTGAACATGGTATTTCCCCTCAGGATTTGTGACTGCATGTGACCTGCACAAGTTTAACATGGCCCCTTACCTGTGGACCACTGTGTGTTAATGACCTACACAAACTGAAATACAACACTTTAACACAAAATCTTGATGTTCACTGTTGTTATCAGAACTATCCATGTACTCACTGAACATGGATGCCCCAACATAGACTGAAATGACCTAACAACAAACCTTAAATAAAATGCAACAAATTAGCAGATGTGGGAAGTTATAAAAATGATCGCTGCATATTGTTACAGAGGTGACTTGTTATTTACTGATTCAGAATCTAAGTGTATGAATGGCGTGCTCAGAGAGCGTGACTACTGTTTAAAGATGTGACTAAACTTAATCATTGCAGTAAGCAGGCTTATCATATAGAGTATTATAAGAAGACAACCCTACGTAAACTATCTAAATGATGGCTAAATGTTTTATATCATGTCAGTTATATCTATTTTATTATAATACAATATTAATTATTTCCAAAGATAAAAGCTCAATTAATATTTAGTTCCTGGTCTTTAAAACTAAACCAAAATCAAATCAAAGGCCTACTTGCAAATGTTTATTAAAATAGGATACTAAATATATTGTCTCAAGTACCAATCATCACTGATCAGATACAGAAATGCCAACATAATTATATGGATATTGTAACGTGATGGGTTCCAAAATAAATCCATAAAATAATTCTGCTATTTACATGTTAATTTACAATATACGTCACTATGTACATTCCTTTAGCCTTGTGTTGCATTACACAAGAAAATCCCTACTTTCTGTAGAATTACTATCTAACTATAATAATAATAATAATAATAATAATAATAATAATAATAATAATGCTTTATTTATAGAGGGTGACTCATTAGTCAAGGACTATTCTCCCTTGAGGCCCTCTTAATGAAAGTATAACAAATGCACATTGTGTGAAGAAGCAATAATCAGTGCTTATATTAGCATGTTTCGTATTAAAATACTAAATTCCATTATCTGTTAGAAACACATGCATGCTCCTGATATCTCTTCTTAAATACTGTAATATTTTCAGCTGATTTTACATGTAGTGGAAGCTTATTCCACAGAACTGTACCAGAGTATTGAAAACTCATTTTGAATTGCTCTGTTCTTGGTTTTGGTACTAGAAGGTTTCCATGTGAGATTGATCTCAACTGGTATTGTGTTGAAAAAGGCCTGAATAAGTCCTGAAGATACTCTGGTGCAGTTCCATGTAGACATTTATGTAAAAAAACTGCCTTGTGAAAATCTATCCTGTCATATACTGTGAACCATTTGAGTTCTGTAAATAATGCTTTTGAGGGATGGTCAACAGATGTATCTAAAATTACATGTGCTGCTCATTTCTGGAGTTGATATAATCCTGTCAAGCTCAGATTTAGCACAGTTTCCCCATATATTAGAACAGTAATCCATTGTTGGAAGAATATACGTCTTGTAGTATAGATTGCGAGTTTCCATAGGTAAATATTTCTTGATTCTACTGAGAAGGGCAATTTTGGATGACAGTGTTTTACAAAGCTTATCAATATGGTCATTTCATAATAAATTATTATCTATGGACACACCTACAAGCCTTTCATGATTGACATTTTCTAATGGATGATTATTTATTGCAAGAGATAGTTTTGGGTTCCCTGACTTGTGTAGTCCCCAGAATCATACATTTTGTTTTACCTTCATTAATTACCATCCTATTTTGTTGTGCCCAATTCTGTATTGGTGGATTCATTATTTAATGGTAGATCATTGACATAGATAAGGAAGAGGAGAGGGCCTAAAACTGAGCCTTGAGGGACTCCTGAATGAATAGTGCGAGTTTGAGAGCTAATATTGCCAATGCTTACTTGTTGAGACCTTTGGTTTAGGTATGATCTAAACCAGTTTAAAGAAGGATTGTCAAACCTGTAACAGTTCAACTTTTGCAGCAGAATTTCACGATCAACAAGATCAAAAGCTTTCTTGAAGTCAAGG
Source organism: Unio delphinus (assembly GCA_029339505.1). Taxonomy (NCBI): domain Eukaryota; kingdom Metazoa; phylum Mollusca; class Bivalvia; order Unionida; family Unionidae; genus Unio; species Unio delphinus. Next base: position 669,476 of record JAQISU010000135.1, on the reverse strand, counting down.
AAAACAATCCCAGTCATATGCCCATTATCCATTTCCTTCAGCCAAAGATCAATTAATTTGGTAAGTTCTGTTTGGCATGAGTGGTACTTTCTAAATCCTGATTGTGCTTTATGAAATAGAGAGTTTGTTTCAAAAAATTTATAGACCTGAATGGCTACATGCTTTTCAAACAGTTTTGACAATACAGGTAGAATTGATATTGGTCTGTAATTTCCTGGATCCTCTTTTCCTCCTTTCTTAAAGATAGGTGTTACCTTTGCACATTTCAATTTTTCTGGAAAATTACCACTCATTATACTTAAATTTATGATATGCGTTAATGATTTTGTTATTACTGGTGCAGCAATTTTAAGGATTCGTGGACTAATACCATCCAATCCAGAGGATTTATTAATATTCAACTTAATTAGCATATCAAAAACGTCCGCTTCACTGACATTAGCTATTGAAAAATAATTATCTTCAGGAATTTTAGCTCTTATAAATAACTGTAGAGCATCAAGTTCAATTGGGATGTTAGTCTGGTTCTGAATACTGTTACTGGAGATGGTTATGAAGAAATTGTTGAACATATCCACTATGTCTTGTACAGATGTTGCTATATCATCATTTTGCTTAAGTCTAGGGGGAAGACAACTGTTCTTGGGTGGGTTGAGCTCTTTTAGATGCTTCCACAATGTTTTGGTACTCTTACTTTCATTAATAGCCTGTTTATAGTAGTTCTCTTTTGCCTTAGTTATCAGATGCTTAGTTTTATTCCTCCACTTTCTATAGCTTTTCATGTCTTTTTTCTTGTGGAAATTATCTCTTAGGTGCCTAGCCTCATTGATCTCAGGGGTAATCCACTTGGGTGTAATTTGGTGTTTAACCCGTTTTGTTTTAATTGGGGCATGCTTGTCTAAGGCTTCATTGAACATCTGATACCATTTATCTAAAGCAGTGTTGACATCAGCTATATTGCAGACTGATTGAAAGGGTTTGCATACTAAATCATTTAAGAACATTTCCTCATCAAACTGTTTAAAGTCCCTGTATTGTATTTCAATGTGTTGCCCATTTTTAGATGATTTTGGAACATGTCTAGTTATACAGACTGGGTAGTGGTCACTCAGTGCATACACTGGCACATTTATTTCACTTATGTTTTCAGGTTTATTAGTATAGACATGATCAATGATAGTAGCACTTTTATCTGTTACTCTAGTTGGGGTGTTAATTAATTGAGTAAAGTTGTAAGTTTCAAAGTTACTTATCCATGTTAATGGTGGAGTTTTCATGTAGTCAATGTTAAAATCACCTAATATGATAGTTTCTAAATCTTCCTTTAGTAATGCTTTTTGAATCTGAGTCTCAAATATATTAATCCAATCAGCTGTGGAACTAGGTGGCCTGTAAACTGAACATAAGAGTATTGGCTTTGATTGGGCAAGGGTTACTTCGATCCAGATACTCTCTACCCCAATAGTCTCTAGATCAACACATCTGTTATAACTAATGGAACTGTCTACATAGAGAAGAATACCCCCACCTCCCATGGAGTCTCTGTCTTTTCTTTCAAAGTGGAAGCCCTGTATTTGGAGAGCCAAATCATCAGTATCATCGGAAAGAAAAACATAGACCTAGAATACTGACTGATCTTGTTTGCTGTGATATTAACTTTATCTCATCCAGTTTTGGGAGGATGTGTTGAATATTTAGGTTGATTACATGCAGACCTCTTTTGAGGTGCCCAAAGGTATGACAATTTTTATCAGAGGATTGATTTTCAGACAAGGCAGTATGCCATGTATTGTTTGTAGACTTGACAGATTTCTGTACATTGCCTTGTTTCTTTACATCAACACATGAAGAAGATAACATATAAGATCCATCTGTCGTACAATGACCACATGTAGTGGAGACGGGAGAATATTCAAAATGAGATTGATTTACATGCATACAAGAAGACATTGACATAATAGACACTTGGGGAGCCTCAGAGGGAGAAGTAACTTGAACAGTATCACATAGTTGTTTACAAGTTAATAAGCTGCACTTTGTACACAAATCAGATAGTGCCTGAAACCTGTTCACAGAATTATAATTATTACATTGAAAAGTATGCACATATTCTAATGCATTTTGTTTTTGGATGTGTGTTGCATAGGCCTGTACCTCATAACCTTCTACCTATTGGTATGCGCACAACTTTTGCTTATGTCCTAGTTTGTTACAAAGATGGCAACGAATCTGTTTTCCATGCAGACACCGCTGTGTTACATGACCGTGCTCTCCACAATACAAGCAGTTTTCTGACTCATGCCTAACCCCTTTTATAAGTCTTATGTACTGGTCTATATTCCTAAGGAGCAAGGCAGTACCTCTGTTGGACAAGTGGATTTGGTCTCGCTGGTATAATTGTTGGTTCACACGATTGTCTTTGAAGAAGGTTCTGTATTGCGGAACAAACAGTATTTGGAAATTTTCACACAACATACTTAGGGTGTCATTAAGCTGAGTCATAAGTACATCCTTTCTTGGCGGTAACCCTGAGATGATTATTTTACACTCTGTGTTTTTGGACCTGATGGCATACAACAAGCTTTCATAATCATCCTCAATACCCTTCAAAGATTGGCCATTACTGTAATTCTTCCCACCAATGAGAAGAATTACAGTATGATATGGTGCCATATCCATTTCCAATATTTTATCTGCAATAGTGTTAATCGATGCACCTCTATGGGTTTTTACATCAGTTTTATATAACCCTCATGTTCTTACTCCTTTGAGTATTGATGATTCTATGAGAAGAGACCTGTCTTTATCTATATTGTTGATATTGACAAGTGGGGGGTTCAGATGTATTGCTTGAACTTCTTGTTTTCCATGACTAAACTTACTGACAATTTGGTGACTGCTGCTGTATTTAGTATTTGTATTTAATTTGGCTTCTTGCTGTGGGTAATTGTAGGTTGTCTTTAGAACAGTTTCTTCTGTGCCTGGATTTGATGATGAGATTGACACATGATGGTCAGTGTTTACAGCATGTGCTTTAGCTAATTTTTGGTTCTGGCCATCTAATACCTGTAGAAGAGACTGGTCTTGTTTAATTGGTGTGGTTTCATCTATTTGTGTGTATACTGATTTTTTCCTTATAGCTGGTATTGGTATAGTTTGAGTGCCCTGACATGCTCTTGTGTTTTGTTCCTTTGACATGTTTGTGTATTGTGCTGACTGGGTATTCTGGCACACTTTTGTTGCCCCTTGTTTATCCATTTCAACACTGTGTACTTTCTTTAATTTTAGGGCAGTGAGTTCCTGTTCTAACTGTTCTACTTGGGCCTGGAGAATACCTATCACTGCTAAACACTGTATGGAGGTACACGTATTATTATGGGTTCCCTGGAACTCAAAGGAATTTGTTGCCCTTGTCATAAACTGGGTTCCTGGAGTTTCCTCTACACTGGTAGCAATCTGGCTAATTTCATGTAAAGCTGTGTTACTGTTAATTCTGTGGGCTTTAGGGATGGGTGTTGAAGCCCTTGGCTGAGAGGTAATTAATTGCAGTCTGTTGTTGTGTACTATTTGGTGAAAAGAGTTGATAAAATGATTTACCCATTCTGTGTAACCATTAGAAGAGAGAGAGAGAGAGAGAGAGAGAGAGAGAGAGAGAGAGAGAGAGAGAGAGGGAGGGAGGGAGAGAGAGAGAGAGAGAGAGAGAGAGAGAGAGAGAGATCTGATTAATCCTTTCACACTGAAAGCTACAAAACCTTACCTCTCTCAAGTCTGTGAATCTTATTAGAACCACTTTCCCAGTCCTTAATTCAGTTTAGCTAAAAAAAAAACAGATACTTGAAACACCAAAGCAGATAAGGGTTCTCACACCTTAGGATGACTGCCCTCAGACAGACAGTTCTGTTATAATTAACAGCTGTAATTGTTGCAACTAGTGTAAACATAAATGCCCCTATCATTGTAGCATCACTCTCCCCAGGTATCTAATTTCAATATCATTTAGCATGTGTCTGATTTAATGACACATCACCAATTTAGCACAACAAATAGATTTTATATTAAACATTTGGTCTTAAATATATAAAGCAAAAGAATTACATAAGATAAATATAAACTCTCCAAAAAAAACATAATTTGTTGAACTACAAAATGAAAGATACAGTGGTAGGATATATATAAAACAAAATATATGGTTTTAAAAATCCTTTAACATACTCAGTCGAACTCCAATGCATAAAGCAAATTTGTTAGGAAAGTTTTCAGAACCTGCAAATATTTTAAAAGAGGACTAACAAAACCCAATGATGGATGCAGGACTATATTCTAAGACCAGTTGGCTTTATGGCCATGTCAGCTAATACTTTAAGACTGCAGTTAATCTAGTTCTTGGATGGATTGACTCACAGTTAGACATGTAAGTGGTTGCCAAAGTGATTACTATACCAATATTCCACCAAGGGTGGGCTTGACAATAACAAGGAAATCTCTACTTGCCTATATTTACAGCATAACCAGTGGGGTTTATTAAACAATGTATTTCAACTAGAACACTCTGAATGCTACATACAACGCCTACCCAATGTTTCAAAGTCCCCTATTACGGCACAAATAGGGTTTGATTGACTCTGGAGATTACTGACCAATGAGTCTGAATGACCTTGACCATGTATCAAGGTAGTCTCTTTGAGCTAAGCTTAACAGTGTGCATAGTTAAAATTTAAGGTATAGAATAGTCCTGTTATTTGGGGGACAAAGGTCAAGATCTTTGTGTCTCTGTAATTTTTTCCCATATTAAGATTAATTCGAAAATAACAATTTCTTCACATTAAGTTTAGTTAAAAGCCTTGTACCTTGAGAAAGTTGAAGATTACATATCTTCAAGGTCATTGAGCAAATGTGCCTTACACAGAGGACTAATTCAGAAATCAAGATTGTAATACAATTTAGTAAAAGAGTCAAAGAGGGGAGACACATTTTGTTGTTGTAATACTTGTATTATGAGAGAGAAATCTGTCATTTTATGCAGTCTACATCAGCTGATAATAATATAAGTCAGGAAATCAAGCAACATTGGTCAAAATCATCAAAAATCTCACCTGGTTTAGTGTTTTCTCTTTGTTTGCATCTGGCATGACAACTCCATGGTTCTTGGCACCCTGAAAATTTTAAGGACATCGTTAACTTCTTTCCACGAATCAAATAAAATTTCCATTTTTTGATTTATCGCTTTTGAATGGACAATGAATAAAAACCAGTTCATATGTCAGAAAGATCTTTTTATACTGGGAATAATGTAATTCTTTTCCATTTGTTTTAATAAATCAATTACATTTAATTCATTTCTGGTGTTATTAACTAATGTATTTTTTCTGCATCACTGGATGCTATTTACACCAATCAATTGCTTATCTCTAGATCTTACAGAAATGTACAGTTCTATTTATTTTGTAGGCATGTTTCATTCATAATATTAGTTTATATAGATGCATGCACTGTTTTAATGAATAATTTTTAATCATTAGATTTCCAGTCTCAATCATGAACATTATTAAGATCCATATAAAATAGAAAATGTACCGAATACCAAAAATTGAGGAGAAAACACATGTAAATTTAATACGCTAAGATTTACAGTAAAACAAACTAAAGCCAACTTAAATTAAAACTCACTGCTAAAGTGCAAACAAAGCATAACACTGACATAACATAACCTATTACAATTTGCAATGGCTTAATCTTCCCTTATTTGAAAGTGACGACAAAACTTTAAACATTTACTATATAATAATGAAAGTATATATTATTAAAGCAGTCAAACAAATGTATATAATGTATATATTTTAAAAACAAAACTTCAAAATATTATGATTTATGAAAGGAATCAAATAATATTTATAAAATATCCATCTCATTGTCTGCTAGACAAAAGTTAGAAATGTTTATTGCCAAGTGTTGCACCTTGGTCAAACTGAGATTGGGAGATTGTATATACTTCTGTTCACATATAATGATCAATCTATCAGGATTTTGTAAACCTCCACTGTGGGATAAGAAAATGTATGGACTGACTCAAAGTGCAACACTGACTTACCATAAAAGACTGTACTCTCTTGCCACTCTTACATCCCTGCTCATTGATATATTGTCCATGAAATTGTGAAAATTTCACATTTTAATGTTTTGCATTAGCTTCAAAACTTAAAAACCCAAATAATACAGATTGTTTATATTTTCTGTGAATAACATGATCTTAACTTGATTGCAGAAAGAACTGAAACTGAGTTTTGTGTTGCCCTTATGCCTTCTTGAACATGAGAAGTAAAAGCACAACAACAATCATATATATCATTGCAAGCTTGTAATTTGTGTCCCAATTATTAGGAAAGTCCATTAAGTCATTAAAATGCTTTATGTTATCACGAAGGCTATGCGGCAAGCTTTTTGATTAGATTGATTAATTTAGGCATGCTAGATAACCATCATTATTTGAAAACAATCTAAAAAAATTTGTTGAATACTTAAGCCGGTGAAGATGATAACAACTGATGGTCTGACCAAACGATGGTCTGATAACAACTGAGGGTCTGATGCAAAGATTGAGCAAAAGATTCATTGTCATTGGACAGGTGAAATCCAAAAAGAACATAAGCTCAGGGTTTTGGTTTCTCTTGTATCCTCTTTTTCAATGATTATACAGTGTGCCAGTAATCATGGAATGGTAGGTTTATTTGTGGTTGGTGCTAACTATTTCTCATCAAAGAGCCATAGGAAGTTAGGTTCTGAGGTGCAGATGCTACAGTGGTATAATGTTGTTCTTGAGTGCTCCACTGAGAATATATACCATTGTCTTCATGTGCATTTAAGGTTAATGGCCATCTCACTTAAGGGATTCTCCACTTGCTGTGAGAAATGTCTCTTCTTAAGGGCATCTTTTAATAAGGTTTAGACATGCAGGATTGGTAACAATGGGATGGGATGAAACAGCTTGCCATTGTGGTTGCATACAGAAGATGAGGGAATATTTTGATTCTTAGTGATTCTGTTGTGAGTGCTATGAGGATTATCAAAAGCTTCCAAATGAGTAGAGTTACCAGAAGAAGGAGACACGTTTTCTTCCTGTATCACCTTCAGAATCTAGGGTTTTGGAGAATTATATGCATGTGGCCATTCCAATTAACATAAGGGCTATCAATTTTCCAGACTTTTGGATCTGAAACTTGTGAGTCAAACATTGGATTTTGGTATTCGCCTTTATCAACCATGTGTTGATACCACAAAGCATCTTTTGAGTGAACATGAGCTATGAAGAGATCATACCATTTGTATTCATGCATTTGTACAGAACTACTAGTCCTCCAATACGTTAACCAGCCAAATTGGATTTGTCATTGAAGACGACACCTTAGAAATACCCAAACACAAATACAAATGTCTGGAGACATGGTTCCACATTGCTACTTGAGGTAAGTCACCACAGTGGAGTTACTCGACATAATGAGAACTCCATTCTCATGTAGATTCTCCAGCCACATAAAGAAACATTTTCAAAATGGTTTTCATCTCAAGAATGTTAAAATAAGAGGAAGGGCACACTCCTATGGCATAGAGACAAGTGAGAAGAGAAGTGTTCCTCCAATCGTCTGCCAGATTTTATAATTGCAGAGGTATCTCTGATTTGAGCCCAGAGCGATTTCTCTGCATTTGAGATGCAGTATCATACTGTGTAGATTGTTAAAGTTTGTCCAGTATTCCAAGGGTTGTTTTCCATTTTTATCACATAAAACAAACCAAATAAAGTGACCTATGACTGAGACGTCCCCTGCCGCGTTAAGCAAAACTCAGCAGGATATTTTCTAACATATTGATTGCTCTGTATGGGCAAGATAAGTCTAATATTGAATGGATTCGCATCTCGTTCGGGTGAATCATTATATTTTTTTATTTGAATTTTGATTCTAGACCTAGTCGACTGGAATCGTGAAAGGTTACAAGGTCAGCGATGTCCTCGATGATACGAAAGAGGATAACACATGAAATTATGTATTGTTAAACATTTAACTACCTTGCTAATTGAATCACATAACTCCCGAAAGCCGTGTGATTGGAGAGGTGAATCATGCCACTTGTGAATCCACAATGCTGGCGCGGTCTCCATAATGAACAGCAGTAAGAAGTCGTTGATGCATTCGAGCACGAACGCAAGAGCACAAAAGAAATGATTGAATATACTAAGATACTAAGACTGACAAGCATGTGATAAGAGCAGTTTTTGTAGCTTAGCTGCGAGTGAACTGACTTAGGAGATGCACTGAAAGTGAGACAAAGGCCTCAGGAAACCACTTGTTGAGTCGACATGTCATCATGGTCAATCTTCTTCATTCAGTAACATTGGTGCATTTCCCTTCTTCCTACCAAGATATGTGATAAGGGAGCTATGAATATATATGATTTGAGATAGGGAGGAAAATACTTTCGAAAAAGATCAACATCTATTTGATACTTCCACTTAGTTCTGGAGACCTATGGTTCCAACGGTTATAAATCCATTAGGACTGTTTTCCCTGGCCTGTGTACTAAGGACATCTCAACAACAACCGTTTGTTACTTGTCGTACAAGTCCATTCACTGTAGCTGAGTCCGAGGGATGAAAACAATGTATTATCAGTGGCATGCTGCGAATTCCATGAACCCAATCATTTAAGCGGAGGTTAGACAATGACGGTTGCTCAGACGTATTCTTGGTTAGATTTGGGGAAACATGATGGAAGCCATATGCACTCTTACTTCGCCCAATCTGAATCGTATGTGTCAGTGTACTTAAGAAGGAGATTGGGGTCGGTGGGCAAAATGAAACCTCAGTCGACAACCCGTCCGAAACTGAGCCACAAACAGGTGGTGGTGAAACTTGGATCTATTGAAATAAGATCAGATGTTTGATCTTTGTGCAGTCTCCAGCTTGCTAGAAGTAAGAATGGGATGGCAAAAGTAAAGTCTTCTAAGGAACTGAACGGTAAAAACATTCACAGTCTGGGAATGCGATTCAAGCTAACAGAGTTGTTATAAGGTGCAGAATTTTGTTGATTATGTGAGACACTTGACCTATTTTGCGATTTGAGGAATTTAATACCCAAATATATGAATTCATGAGAAGAGATGAGATCGGACTTCTCTAGGATTGTAACAAGCTCAAGACAGATGATCACTGAGGGAAATAAAAGGTGCAGTCTATCAGAAGAGGATAGTTGAAGATGTGCACTGAGAAGTCATTGGACAGGTATTTGAAAATGCTAGTCTTTGACAATGGAGGTTTTCACAGAGTCAATGTCAGTAGAACCCTCCGTTGATAGAGAAAGGACCACATGTTTTCCATGATGCTCGACCAAAACCCTTGAAAATGGATGGCCGAATTCAGACGTGGCATGAGAGGCAGTAGTGATGAATGTCTAGACCTTAAGTTCTAAAGCCTCCAAGGTTTTAACTGCGAGGATGACCCAGATGACCGTCGAAGACCCTGCCTGTGATGTTGCAGCATACAAGGTTTACGGGGCCACACTAGCAATAGACCATATAGCTTGAAACCAGAACCAGTTGAAGAGACGTTCAAGGGCATACGAGCCACCTCTTCTGCATCCTGGAAAACTCATAACCACTGGATAACTTCTAAGAAAACTCCCTAACCATCCCAGAATATTGGAGAAGCAAATGGTCTAGATGCAACTCCACCTTCATTCTACATAGTCTTTACAAACTGAAGCAAGTCTTCCTATTTTTTGAGCTCAAAGTCTTCTGACACAAGACTAAGGGAAGAAGGTAGTCAATGAAAAGAATATATTGTTGTCCTTTGTTCATTCATGTAATGAGGACAATGCTGGTACATCATGGCACAATAAAGGGAAAGGCAGGCAAACGTTCTTAAAATGGGTATCTCCTGTCGGGATTGAAACGGAAGATAGGCAAGAAAGGGATGTCAATTTGATCTTGCTCCGTAGTTAGATGAGTACAAGTTGATTCCCAGTTGCAGTTGGAATCGATCGGTAGCTTAAAAATAGAGGAGGTATTGATTCGATTTCCATCTCGCTAGGACGATAACGATACAGCATTGACCAATACTCAAAGACCAAAGAGTTGTCATCGGACAAAGACCAATTAAGTGACGATGATCTTCTCAAGATGCTCATCACCTTAACTAGGACACCACCCGTGAGAGAATGATGATCCATGCTAACAGGAAGGTCATGATTCTCTATCTTTTATAGCATCCTTATTACCCTAACAGGAGCAAAAAACCAAACTCTTTAAGAATGTGCAGCTCCTCTGGAATAGAAAGGCATGACTCTAACTCTCTATAGCAATTCCTTCATGATAATAATAAAATGCAATGAAATTTTCCAAAGATAAGTATTGGTTTGACAGAAAATGGTAATTAGTAGACCTGAATATTTCAGTTGTTTTGATTCATCAGTTATAAAATAGAACTAAAAGTATTTAGAAAAAGTATTGATACTCACTAGTTGGTTTGAACCCATAAAAGAGATTGCCTTGATGTCTGGATGATTACAAATGAAATTTACAGCTACAAAACACAACACCAAAATTACATGCAAGACAATTGTTTCAGTCATATGCGATATGATTCAAAATTAATGTAACATTAATAACATCCTGAATCTAAGTGCAAATGTTAATCAAAATATCATGACTTGTTTTAGAAGTACATATTAAAAAGTTATATAAAAAAAGACATCAACATTAAAAATTGTTACACCATGGAGTTATTACAATCTTCTGAACAAACTAGTGAGGACATAAAATCTGAAATATATTTTGTAGAGAATAATATGTATTCCATTCGAATAAATTATACAAGGTCTTAAATTTAACCCTTGGTGATTTCTAAATCTTAAGTGCTGTAATAAAACTTGCACATAACTGTAGTCTTTTATCAATTGATGAGAGTGCACAATGAAACTGATTGGATCTTTTCTTTCTGAATGCAGTGTTCATTAATAAAATATCTGATAATGGGAACCAAACGTCTTTTCAGGGTACACATGGGATCTAGTTGAGTAATATGAGTAAATTGCATTAACACGAATCCCTTAAAGAGACTGATGTACTATTGGGTGAAATTATTTTCCAAGAATTCATTATAAGAACATTTGTTTCCCTTTAACTACCGAGTATTTAAACCATGTCTGCTTTTATCCAGTGATATAAAGAGTTTAAATTGACTGTTGTGATGCACACACTGTATGTCAGATTGGCGCCATTTTCATTTTATAACAATTATGACATCATTACAAGTTGTTTGGTCTGAACTCCATGTGATAGTGACCATACCTTCATCAGAGTTACAGTGACAACACAATTGATGCAGGTCGCAAACGATTTTCATATAGGACCAACTAGATATCATCAGAACTCTATCGATGAAAAACCCATGTTGATTCACCATCCATTTGGGAGTAGACATAATAATATTTTCAGGAAAGTCACCATAGTGAACATATTAAGAGATATTTATTTATTTTCATTTAGGAGCAAATGAACATTATAAGAACGTATATGATAAAATAGACATTACTTTCCCGTTAATTGGAGTAGCTAAAACAAGATGCACAATATTAGTTTAAATGCAAGAAACCCTTATATGAAGACATGTAGTGACAACCCAACAATATCAAAATTCATTCAGTAAGTATAGGTTACTGCATTTGTATGGGTAAATAAAAACGTTTTTCAGTTGGAAATACTGCATGTCCTTGGGAGTGCAGTACATGTATATCCATCCGACAAAACGAGTGCATATTTCCTCATACAAATCCAGTAACCTTCATATCATATGCTCCTGTTCTTATTCTACCTAAGGCTTAATTATATAAACAAAAATACGCTACAAGAAGCAAAGTAACTGAATGTATGCCAAACTAAATACACAAGGCTAGATTCATCATTACACAACAATAACATTAGCAATATGCACAATAATCCGCCCATATAAATTTGAGCTTAGTTGAAGCTTAACATAAACTTTATAAGAAAATAGCGTTTTGGTCTACTTATAATTTAAATGTGGATGAATATCTGAATGAATGCACATTGCAACAACGTTTCCATTTAGTCTGGAATGAATAGATCTTGGTTGTTTGTCAATTCTGCTACATTGTGTGATAATGACTGGATTTACTGTGTGAATTAAACATGAAGTACACTTGATTTCAGCAGCAATGAAGCAGTGGGTTGACATTTGCAAGTGTTTTTCTGTACTGTCATGTTTGAATGTTTGAAATCATAATCTGGGGAAAAATATGAAGTTTTTCAATTGCAATTATCAGAAAGATGCTATGGAATATAATTTCTTTCTCTTTTTCATTTTAAGTACAGTAAGGATGATGTAATTGCATTTTGAAATTACAGTACAATGTGTGGAAATGTGTAATAAAGCTTGAGAGCCCATGACATGACTATGTAATTTAGATTTGCAGAACTAAAAAAGCACATTTGGAGGAAATTCAGGATGTAAAACTGTAAGTATATTCTTTGCCGTTATTACTACCAGCTACAGTCGACAGTTTGTGCCTTGTCACTTGCATGTTATTTGCTGGGACCCATAACTGTCTCGACTATATTTCAAACCTAAATCCTAAACATTGTATCACAAAATTAACACGGAATGTGGCAAAGCAGCTGGCATGTGGCAGTCCACGAAACATGTGCTTTAGTTCATCCAAAAAAGAAATTTAATTAACCAAAACTGAAAGCGTCTTCTTCTTGAGTGTACATGATTTGCTTGCAAAGTAGTTCCTCATACCCTACTGGGCACATGTAAGTGCACTATGAAATGCATGTGAATACAATAACGTCAAATACTGAGTGATTCTGTCAATGTAAAGTTAACGGATAAAACAGATGTGCATATAATAAGTGATAATACTATTTTCAGATTGGCTACTGTAGCAGCCAGTATTCTCAGATCACAAACAGGTAAATTAGAACCAGGTAGTCATCATAACATGTATTTTGGTGAAAACTCCGTGCCAATGTAACTTTGAGTCCATGAGGAATTTCTGATAAAAATCTTTTTTTTTTTAAAATAGATGTATGCTTTGGTCGCCATATTCGAAACCAGATTGACGCCATTTTCGTTTAGAATTACGTAGACATCATAAGAAGTCTTTTGGTAAAAATCTCATGTTGAAAGACTATCCATTCAGGAGGATTAGCGAATTTTCATTAGGGCTAACTAGACATCATTGAAAGTCTTTCAGTTAAAATCGATGTTGAGTTCTGATAAGTAGGTTTTAAAAGTGGACATCAAATTTACATTGTGATCATTTAGGCCAAACAAGACATCATGAGAACAACATTATTTCTAAGGTAGCGAGCACGCGCGGCCACTCTGCTGATCAGATATCCCCCGCGCAGCTGAAGTATCAATCCAAAATTAAATTTTGGCCACGTCATGCTTTCAGAATGCAGTGTGCATTGCGCGAACATCTACCATCCGCTGAGAGGTAACTTTGCTAAGAAGTCTTCTCGTGAAAACCCCGTGTTTAGTAACAAGAACAAGTTTCAAGATGGTTGCTGTGGTGGCCATATTTGATGTGTGAGCTGCACCATTTTAATCTAGATCCAACTAGACCATGGGATGAATGTGTGTGTGTGTGTGTGTGTGTGTGTGTGTGTGTGTGTGTGTGTAAAGTATCATGGCAACCGTCCAAGTTGTATAGGAGGAGAAGCAACACGAGTTTTATCCTAACTGTCATACAGATAATATACATTAGACGACAGATGAATGAAAGACAACATACCATCCATAAAGCTATTCTGTTCTATGACCAAAAGAGCTAAAACGAGACATAGTATAATGTTTATTTAAGGACAAAATATGAAATAGTTAGTGAAACCTGGTTTGCCATGGATGACGTTGATGGCACCATCAGGCATGCCAGCTTCCTTCATCATTTCCATCATCATCATACAAACGCCTGGGTCAAGCGCCGATGGCTTTATCACGATGGTGTTCCCACAAACGAGAGCTATTGGGAAAAACTGTAAATTTACAAATATCTGGATTAAAAAAATGGCCACCTCTGCTCAGATATGCAAGGAATTTAACTGTGATAGCAATGAGTGGACATGTTTACAATAAACTGATATAAACTGGTATTTCGGATGTTTCAGAGGTATGTAAACGCTCATGGAAATTTCACTCTTTTACACAGTTCGTAAATAGTTCTGTTTAGATGAGTATTCAACTGACTCGTGATTATCTCTGCGAACAAATTCAAATCATTCAGGCTTTAATTACCATCACTGGTCAAATTTACAATAGACTCAAGCTACTGGTTTATAAAAAAATTAATTGGTTTAAACAAAGTTTCAGATATATGAAATAGTTTTATGCATTTAGGTGTGACTGCTTACATAGTTGTTGTGTTAAATAATTTATATTGAACAATCAATTTATTTGGTCTCTTGAGTTTTTCTCTGATAAAGCCCCACTGTATTTGAAACCACATATGCTAATGATGATTAACCGGGTTTAAAAGAAACTTGCTCTGTATATAAGCAATATATATATATATATATATATATATATATATATATATATGGGCTTATACAATCTTAAAATCCGCTTGTCCAGTCAGGTAAGTAAAAAAAATGTTTATTTAAGTGTGAAAAAATTCCTAATCTTCTAGCTAAAATGCATTATAATAAATAATGAAGCTGACAATGTTAATTATCTGATTTTGACCATGTAAAAGTTTGCTTTTTGGAACTTATCCATTTACCATTGTAAAACCATTGAACTTTAACTAAGACCAAGAGACCAGTCTACACCCCTTTTAGTAGACATTATTAAAAGATATGAGTAAAGTGCATGCGTGGGTTTTATGAAACCATATGGAAACCAAACGTTTGTTAATTACCCTGGACGTTTGAATAAAGAAAGTTGGCAATATTCTCAATTGGAATGTTTTTTTTAATTAAAGCGAAACAATGGTATGCCATGAATCAATACTCGGACAATCCGGATATTTACAGAACATGAGTAATATTTTTATGGCGATAAGAGAGAGACATTGGAAAAAGTGCTTAGAAGAAACATATGATTCAGAGAAGTTAACAAGTGCAAACCTAATGCCACATGTGACTAATTCAAAAATAATATTCATTATGAGTTGTATATTATTAACCCACTGAGTAATATTTTGTCACGACAAATATGTGGTTTGGTTTTCTGACCCCAACATCAGCATTTTTGTCTTAACTGCATGCAACCATGATTCGCCTCAGTATAGAATGCATGTAGGAACCATTTTGAAGTATGTTCTTTAATCACACCTCAGTGTTAAACATACTGACCCTCAGTTCATTCTTTTTTCTAGCATCATTTGCTTGCAAATGTGTACAGAGGATGTTTAAAGTGCTTACAAATTTGTACAGAAGATGCTTCGATGTTTAAGAAATTTGTACAGAAAATGCTTCAAGGGTTTTCAAATTTGTAAAGTGGATGATTGAAGGTCTTATTTGTACAATGTATGCTTCAGTGCCTTACATATGTTAAAATTGTTAGAGATGCATCAAATGCTTACAAATTTGTTAAAATAATGCTCCAATAGTTTACATATGTTTACAGGAGATGCCTCAAGTACTAACAAATATGTACAGAAAATGCTTCAGGTGCTTATAGATTTGTACAAAAGATGCTTCACTTTCTTACAAATTTCTACAGAAGACGCTTTATGGTTTTCCACATATGTACAGATGATGCTTCAAGTTTACAAATTTGTACACATGATGCTTCCTACCATGCTCCACATTTGTACAGAAAATGCATCAAGGGTGTACAAACTTGTTAAGATGCATTATGTGCTTACAAATTTGTACAGAGGATGCTTGAAGGTCCTATTTGTGTACGTTATGCTTCAGTGGCTTACGTATTTGTACAGAGGATGCTTTAAGTGTGTACAGTTTGTGTTTAGTACAGATGATGCATAAAGTGTGTACAGTTTGTGTTTAGTACAGATGATGCATAAAGGGCAAGCAGCCTTGCAAGTCTCATCAATGTATGTGCAACATAATTCCAGTTATTAATTTGCGCCTCTCAACCACTGTGACTAAGACATTTGACTACTAATCCAGCCTTTCTGATTACAAAAGTAAGGTATGTACTTCATCTGGTCAATATATGGTCTGTAGATCTTAAAGTTGATATTTTGGACATTGTAAACTTGTAGCCATTAGATCTATCGAAAGCAAAGTTGATAAGTGTCTTCCTTGCCTCAAGTGCAAGTGATTCAGATAGTGAGGCAATGCTAGGTCAGGTAATATAAAGTGAGAAGGGCTGTTGGATGCATGGAAAACAGAAAATTATCACATGATACTCTGCTTTTCGTTCAACATGTAATAACACTTTTGATGGTCTCATCTTGTTTTCTGTTTACTGTATTTATCTTATATACTGGACGAGCATAACTTAATTTATAGAATAATCTGTGTGCACTGTATGCCCTGGGATAGGCATTTCTTTTGGAAACATAATCTTTGGGGCGTCTTTTAAATCATATTACCGATGCTTCTCTGGTAAACGGTTAATAAAGATATTGATTGTAGGATTTAAAAATGAAACCATTCTGGACTTGCATCTGCAAAAACGCATTAAAACTTAAATTTTATTAAAAATAATAAAATGCAATTCTCAGTGATATTTTTTTTTACACAATTCTTCCAAACTGCAAACTTTCCAAAAACAAACTTTTATAATTATAGGTGCATTACTGGAAACTCAAGAGGTTTGCAGAACATTTAAAAGACCTTAAATTCAAATACTTTTTCATTGTCATGCCACTATTTCCATTAAGAAATGCATACAGTCTAGAGTACGCACTGCATATATCTTCATTGTTTGGTATTACTTACAAGATTCTAATGCCTTAATTTAATTAGATTGCATTAATTTAAAACATTGATTTAAATATTACCTGTTGCGGAGTGAAACGTACATTAGTGTTGTTTACCTTTGGGTGTTTACTTGTAATGTCATTGTTTTCCTTCTCGCACAAGGTTGAACAGCAAATTTGTATATTTTGTGACTTACTAAACACTGAATTTAATAAAACAAAATCCGATTTGATTTATATTTGAATTTCGCAAAATCCAGATCAAATTTTTATGTAATATTTCCTCAAAGCTTTTAACTTGTAATATCAGCACTCGATTTGTTTTGTTCGAAACTTTGATCGAGAGAAGAATTTGATACTTGTTCAGTGCCAAGTAGTCCTATTATCAGTTAGCGGTTTGAACTTCATGTGATCATGTCGCACAGCAGCAGAAAGGCTGAACCCACCATTTTTTAGACACCATCGATAATAATATTATCAACGAAGGTTTTATTTCACGTAATAACCAATAATAATATTATTTGCTTATGATAATATATCGATGATGTCGCTGACATAACACACGTTGGTACCGTGGTATTTTTCCCATGTCATCGATAATAATAACATCAACGAAGGTTTTATTTCGCGTAAACACCAATAATAATATTATTTGCCGATGATAATCATCGATGATATACGTGACTATGTATACCTCGGCGTGAACAAAGAAATTTTCATTGAAAATCTGAACGAGTTTAAAAATAATTTCAATGATCAGCTATAAATACGATCCAATCCAATTCGATATCGTGTTCGGGGATCGTGTATGTTTATAGTTACAAATCCGTGTGGGGTAGCTCTTGCGCCGTTAAAGAAATTTTGAAATCGATTATAATCCATGTCAGGACACCAGGTCTGCCAAATATTTCTTAACGTGTGAGTATCAACACCATTAAACACACATAACAAATTACAATTATCTCTGATTACTTTTGGTATTTGTGTATAACGCTGAGTAACATATATCACGTCAGAGTTTTTATGACGCCCTCGAGAAAATATCATTGCAGGATTTTTTTGTTTTTCCAACATCACATCATCGTACACAACAAGATTATTAACGAATCCATCTAAGTCCTCCACGGATGGCGCGTCGTCAACATCTCTGATAAATTCAATTACATTATCACCGTAAGCTTCTGAAGCAGTTTCATTGTAATCTTTTAACACTTGATAGCAATGTTGATCGTCTGCACTCGGGGCAACCAAATATAATTTATCCCAGGTTAAATACATCATTATCAGCGTTAACAGCAACTGGGTTTTACCACTTCCTGATGGCTCAATAATTATCATTCTGATTGAATTTGGTAACATTGGATGATGTTTTACTGGTTGCTTTTTCTTCAACGCGGAGAAATCGATCACTTCCATTTGTTGATATAACATAAATATAATTATGAATTTATATTGTGTGAAATGTAGAGCGCGTAAACCAACGTTAAACCTCACAAACACTACCATGAAAAATAATCGAAGCGCGGTTGTTGGAAATTGTGAAATATGTGGGATAAAAAAATATCAATTTGTATCATCTAAGGGAATTTTATCCCAAAAAAAAGCGGAGGAGAATTTTTCGGTGAAGTATCGTCGTTGATGACTCAACATAATGTTACAATTCGACGGGGACATACTGCAATACATCGTGATCAGGCAATTGTCGAACGATTCAATAGAACTCTTGCTGATAAATTATTTTATTATCAAACCGCAAAGAAATTTATTCAGCAGGATAGATCTCGTGAATGGGTAAAAAAGACTTCCTGAGGTGATTGCATCACTTAATAATCAGATAACTTCATCGATAAATGATAAACCAGCCATCGCAATAACAAAAAATATATACCTGGAAAAATATCATTGTATAATGATACTTCATTACCATGGAATGCCACTGTGAGATATTTATATGAACCTGGTGAACTTCAAGGTGGTGTTAGACGGTAAACAGATCCTATATGGAGTATTACCATCCATAAAATATATTCTATGGTGTCATCAACACATAGACCAACGTATTATAAATTGGATCCAACTGCACCTCAACGAAGTTTTACTCGAGAACATCTTCAAGTTATCCCAGATGATACTCAATTACCACCGAAAAATTTACGATGATGTTAGTTGTTGCAGTGTAACTGCGACTAGTTTAAGTTGATTTATTCGCCGCACTCTTGATACAGCTAAATAAATTAAATTATCCCACTCGATGAAATCATCGATGATCCACATTATTGGATCAGTGATAGTTAATCCTTGTAATGAATGTATCGTTGTAGCATATCCTAACCGCCACGGAGAATTGATCGCATTTATTGCGTCTCTGACCACTGATAACTCAACTTCAACGATATCATTTAATACAAGTTCTTGTTGTTCGTGTTGTCCCGGTATGTCCACGAGGATATTTTGTCGTCGTGTATCTTTGGGTCGATAACATAGCGGAACTAATTTATCGGGAAACTTAATTTCATGAAGATAAAATAATTTTCTCACGATGATATCTCTGGTAGCTTTTCTACTGGCTACAACTATATCAGATGGTTTCCATGTTTGTAAAAATTCATCTAATGATGTTTCTGGTATTGTTTCCAGTAATTTTACTTCCTGATTTTTACTATTTGTACATCTTATCGCGATTTTCAACGCTGTTAATTCTTCATCGAGAGATCTGCGATCGGTTGTCATCTCCTCATAGTAATCCATGTATGATTTTAACCAACAATGCGGCGATATACTTCCAAATGGCGGTGGTTGTCCATGGTCTCCACATAATATCACAGTGGGATTTTTCATTTTCAGCCATTCGAGAAACATCTTTAATATTTTTTTGATACCGTACAAGCTTCATCCCATAGTATTACATCAGGAATAATTTTAGTTCCCATTCGCTCTGGAGTCCAATCACCTCCTTTGTATCTAAAAAAGCTATGATATGTAATTGCGGTGATTCCCTTTTCACGAAAATCTCTAGCAAGTCGATGGGTTGGAGTTAAAGCAATTAAATTACATCCGCGAAATAACTCAATTACTCGCGTTGTTTTTCCACAACCACCCGGGCCGTTCAAATAAACAAGATTATGTCGCGCTATAGGATCATTTATACTTGGACACGTTGAAAGTTTATCTATGTGTGTACCGTGAAATTCTGGTTTATCTTTGACATCAGCGTGTTCCCGGTATATATGTAATTGTTCATGTTTGACACGCCAAGTCCCCCATGTTGTACCATCGCCAAGATATTTTTTAACTTCGCTGTGATATTTTTTATCGTAATAAAATGAATCAGTTGCAACTCTAACAGCGATATCAGGAAATCTATTTATCATCGAGAATAAATTAATTGTTACATATGCAAGCATGTATGATCTTAAATGAGTATACTGCGGCATTTCATTGGAGAAATATTCTACGATTGTTCCAAATTATTCCCCCGATGATAATTTTGCAATACTTTGTCTAGCAAATATTCCTTTAGATACTGCGTCATCGATGATAAACTTTAATTCACCGGGATCTAATACTAATTTAGCAGATTTACGTCGTCGGATTTCATCTTCGTTTGAGCTTTCTCCTTGTGTGAATTTTCCAATTATAATTCTTCCCATGTTTTTACATTCGCTTGTTATTACATCACGAAGAAATTCTATTTCATAATTAGGAAATTTATCAGGTGTTGATAGCCAAATATCAGTATGTTTGTCAACGCTGAATATTACTTCAGATACCTTCAATGATGTTAATATATGATTATCTAACATATATCTTAGTAACACTATTGGAGCCCATCGCTTTTCATGTAGATGTCGTCCAATCCAACGATAACACACGGGATGTAGTTGATCAGCTAACGTAAACGAGGTTACTTCGGCAAATCCCGTTAAAACATAATCGGGTAATGCTCCAATAACAGCTCTTCGTACCATTCTATGTGCTGGTAATCCAAATTGTTCAAAGTATTTATTACATTCACCACCACCAAGGAAACTTCCTGGGTAACATGCAATCATGTCGACGGATATTATGTTGGTTAAATCATATTGTGTGTTCCATAAACCACCATGGCCAAATTCAACACAACTTGCTTTGATATAATTGATGTATTTTTTTTTAGTTGGACGCCATAAGTTTTTCTCTCTGGCAAATTGAGCTGCAATTGATGATAGTGTAAAACTTGTCGTGGTAAGTTTCATAATTTTATCATTGGTGTTTTTATCTTTTGATCCATCGATGTATTTCTCAGCGAATTCTTCCATGGATTGTTGTAACGCTTCTCTTCGGTAGATTTTTCCGTCCACGGATACAAATTGATCATATTGTTCACCATCACTGGAAAATAACCATATATTTTCTGGATCGGTATACTTATTTTTGATCCAATCAAACATATCACCATGATAAACACGTATCGATTTGTTACAGGGAAAATCTCCTTCGTTGATTCCCCACGCATGAAAATTATGGTCGATAATCTCGATTACACTTCCTGCTTTACGATAACAACCAGAATCATAAAATATTTGATCCGGAAACATCTTTACGATAATTGGTACTTTTAATTTTTTCTCCAACCGTCTAATATCATCTCTTGTTGCACCTGTGTTTTTTTCATTGATATATTTATCCCACGCGTTGATCTTTTCGAGTCTAATCGCGGTAAGACCATTTCCTCGTTTTGATTTTTCAAAATATTTTATTACTTGTTCGGTTACACAATTTAACGTTGATGATAATCTCATTCCAGCTACTTCATCGTGCTTAGGTGTTTCCACGGGAAATAACCCATATATGATTACGGTAAGTGGATATGCTACGTCGTAATATTGACGATCAATACCGACTAACGCTGCCGGGTTTGTATGTCTCGTTAACACAAATAACTTCCTGTTATATGTTACTCTGTGTCTGTGATGATATATTTTCCATGTTGGATTTGGATCTCGGAAGAGAATCCCAAACACATCATTGTATCGTCGTTTTCGTTTACTCCGTGATGGTTTTTTCTCTAATTTTATATAGATTACATCGAGGGTAAATTTACGATTATCAGTGAAATCTATGTTCGATATTATATCACGAGCTCGTTTTTTCGTTAATGTGTTGTCGTCGTGGTTTATTCTAAACGTTGAATATGTATACGCGGCACCATTTAACTTATGTTGTAGTTTTCCAGCGCGGATACTATTTTTAATTTTATATTTATGTTTTTTCGGTGATATTTTATCATCGAGGTCATATCGGGTACGTACCTGTGATGATGGGTAATCAAGGGAAATCTTCGATAATTCATTCATATAAATAATATGCAAATAAGTATTCAATTAAAAATTTGGACATCATATAATGACAAAAAATAAATGTCAATGGATGCATCTTCGCGATGATGGATTTTGTGATAAAAATTGTTACGGGAAATATTGTGCGCTACATACTTATGTGATTAAAAAAGGTTCCACTGGAGTATTAACTTGCATTATCTGTTCTAAAGGAATTAAAGGTAAGACGTTGTTATGTGGAGACTGTGGTAACCATAGATTTAAAGAACTAGCAAGAGATAAACGCAGATACAATATTACAATTACTGAACAAGATTCTATATCCGGTAATTATAAAAACTAACAATTAAACATTGATTTTGAATATGGAAATATGAATCAAATAACATTATTATCTCACCCTGTTTATACCAATTATGAGGCTTCACGTTGTGGTATTATTCGACATACCCGATTAAAGAAAAGTATTGGTTGGATTATCAATATGGGTTATAGGGAGATTGGTATTAGTTATAACGGGAAAGTAAGACATATTTTATCTCATAGATTTATTTACGAGTGTTATAACAGATTGATTCCAGCTGGATTAGTTATTGATCATATCAACAGATATCCCCTCGATAACAACATTGATAATCTTCGTGCGGTAACTCCAAGAGAAAATAACTTAAATTCTGCACCGAAAATTAAATTACAACAACGAAGACCAGTTATAGGTGTTATGGATATTGAAGAGCTATATTTTCCTTCAGCATGCTCTGCTGGAAAATATTACGACATTAATAGAAAATTTATCTTTGATGTTGCTGATGGTATTACTCTCTCCGCGTACTCGAAACGATTTCATTGTAGAGTTTCTTTTTATTATGTGTGATGTTATGCATATCATTTATAAACAATTAAACATAAGATTTTATATACGTATATGAACGATGAAAATATTGCTCAGTTGTCTAACGAACTTGATAAACTTCTTCCGCTGGTGCCACCCGGTAACAAATTTACGTCGGAGTGGCTTGAACAAGAATACCTCGGTGTTACATCAATGAGAGATCAAGGAAAACCATCTTATCGAAACGAATACAGAATAATAAAACTTCTTATTGAAGCACGAACAAAGGTATTCTTGAAGAACAAGGATAAATTAGCGTTGTTTGCCCCATCAGGTAGAATAATAAAAGCCATCGAGGATGAACTTAAAGAAACATATAACGAGCGAGCACAAGCTAAACTAATCAATGCTGAATTTGAGAAGATGTACGCCATTGTAAACTAAAATAATTTTTAAAATTTATTTATTTATTTAATTATTTTAATTATTTTTTTCTACTTGAAAATATATCAGCGCTTTTTACTGAAATTGTATCTAGGAAATTACCTAGGTAATTACTAAGTATTTGCAATTTCAGTAAAAATGCAATTTTAAAAATATTTTTTTTATTTTCCGTTTTTTTTTTGTTTCCGTACGACAACGTTATCATAATTTCCCATCAACGATGATACAGCGTGGTAATATTGATCGGTAACAAAGATAAATCACAAACATAAATAATATATATCGGTAACGGGGAATACTATAAATTCAACGATAATATTTTCTTCAACGAAGTATTAAAATAACATTACCGGATTTTTTGTTTTGTTTCCTGAAAATCAGTAATGATTTTCCAACATCGGTAATGATTTCCCGTTACCGGCGTTGATTATTTGTCGTTGTGATCTGTGTTTATTACCGATCAATATTACCGTTGTTGTGTTTAGTAGGAAATTATGATAATGATAATCATTGGGAAATATTATTATATTTTCGGTAGCAAAAAGGATATTTTCATCATATAACAAATGCCAAACAAATCGAGATATTTAACCGCGCAAGATGAGCGAAAAATCATCGAATTACGAGGAAAAACAAGACCGGTTCATATAGCGAAACATTTTAAAATTTCACTTCGACGTGTATATAAGATTTGGAAAGAATATTACCCTGATGAGAAATTCATCGCGGGATACGCTGCAACGGAATAAGGAAAAAATCTAACAAAATACATAGCCGCGCTAGATAAAAAAAATAATCAAGTACAAAATACGTTGAAACATAATCAAGAAAACTATCAACGATATATCAACGAGGTAAAGGAAATCGAACAACAACAAAGTGATGCCCATGTTAGATTAATTAACGCGTTAAAAAAATTAAAAATCCATGAAGAATATTTGAAACCCACCGAAGAAATAATTGTATCGCGGAAAAAATTAGCTCAGTTAGAAACTATGTTAGCGCAGACACATGAACAAATTTCCGCTCGCGAAGAAAAATTAACACAATTAAATAAAAAGAAAAAAGATCTTGAAAATTCCATTGAAACCTCCATTGAAACCTCCATTGAAACCTCCGTTGAGAATCCCGTTGAAAACTCCATTGAACCCCAACGAAGGAATTTTACATTTGATGAGTCAAAATTTTTTTAAGATCTTCCGTGGATAAACGTGAATGAACATATTGCATTATTTGATCATGTGTTAATCGTACTGAGGTTATAACGTCCCGCTGAAGTTGTTGATGTTGATAATCCGTAAGTAAAAATTCCTCCGATCCTAGATTATCTATGACTACATCTACGTGAAAATCCGAGGTGAAATTCGAAGAATTTCCATTTTCAAACTCATTTGTTGGTACTCCACTAAATACTTCCCTGATAGCGCTTTCAAGAAGGTCTTTGTCGTAGATGTACACTAACACATGTTGATACATTATTATAATTTATTCGGATTTTCAAATAAAGATTTCAGTGAAGTTATGTATATGATACCAGAATCACTAACAACTAGACTAGCCAGAGAAAGATTAGCCGCGATTAAAAAATATATCCCGTTGAGAGATTATGTCAGAGAGAAATTACAACAAAGTCAACAACTTCAAATGGATTTTTCCGATGATACAAAACAATTATTTACGCCGATAACCACTGCAACCAGCGAGGTAAAATCCGCGGTGGAATCACTTAAAGATTTCCAACGACAAGATGTATTACCCGTATTTGAAAAGATTGCCTCGAGGACTAAACAAATTAAAAAAATCAACAAGAACACTTCCCGGTGATATTGTAACCGCAGCCCAAGCGCAAGAACAACAACAACAACAACAAGAGCAACCTGAACAAGCCGCTGCCGCTGATATTCCAAGAGATTATACACCAGAAAATTTATTTACAGATGAGGCGATAAACGTTATTAGAAAAATTGATAACGTTGATAAATTAATAAATTTTACCAGAAATAACTTTAAAGCAAGAAATAATTATTTGCGGGATGACGCAAAGAAATTTATCAAAGATAGAGAAACTTGGGGAATAAAAGTATATCTGGCAAATAAACAAAAACAAAAAATAACCGCGGATATAAAAACCGAATATGCCCTTTTTAATACTGCGATAAAAATAGATTCAATGGAGTTATCCAGGGATATAAAACAATTAAAACCACCACCACCGCCATATACAGAAAAACCTACAACGACGATAACTGGACAAGGATTAAATCAAGCTCATTTTTGTCCGGATAATATTCTCGGAGATGTATCGTGGCTAGAAGTTCTTATCGGAGAAAAACGAGCCGGAAATAACTCTAGAGAGTTAATAAATGAAACCGCTGATATCTGTAGACGATTATTCCAAGGTGGTATAATGGACATGGCTATCGTATCGAGAATTTATCAATGAACTCGTTGAAGACTATACCAGTGATTGATTTTCTATGAAAATTCCACGATTTAATTAGTAGTTGATAATATAAAGAATGATTATACACAACAATCATGATAAACCAGATAGCGTCTACGTGGTCAACTCTAGACATCCAATTTACAGTGTTTATTACGGGGATGGGCTTGGTAATTTAATTCAAGGATTTTTCTCGAAAGCAGCCCCAAAGGTAATACCGTTTATGAAAGAGATGGGTATGAAAGCGATTGATGTTATTCGTGATAAGGGTATTTCCACCGTCGGAGATCTTGCCGGGAAGGCATTTACCACTGTAAAAGATAAAGTAATATCGTTGGTGCGACGAAAACCGAAGCCGTTACCATCTACAGCGGTAATGCCAACACAAGTTAGTAACGCAATAAATAAAGCGGTGCAACAAAAATTAGATTCGTTGGTGACACAATCACTGGTGACACCAGAAAATCTTGATAACATAATCGCGAATAACATAGCTGGAAGTGGGTTTCGTCGACGACGATGATTTAGACCACAACGATTATAAATAATAATGTTCAAACAGACACCTGATACAGCATTTGAAATGGGTGCACCAGTACGTAAAGATGACTCGGTACAAAATTATCAATTTTATTCTTATCAAGCTATACAACCTAATATTCGATCACGAATTGAGCTTCAAGTTCAAGATACAAGTAAATATTTTCTACCAGCTGAGGCATTTATCGAAATCGAAGGTGAAATAGTAACAAATGATGCTGCTAATAATGATCTACCATATGCAAATGATTCAAATGTCCAAGTTGGGTTTGTCAATAACGGGGTTATGGCGTTATTCGAAAGTGCTAGATATCTCATCGATGGAAGAGAAATCGAATCTATTGAACGTGATGTTGATATTGCTACGGGAATAATCGGGTTAGCAAGGTACTCAGATGATTATACAAGATCTGCGGGACCTTCTATGATGTTCTCGAAGGATATTACCGATAATGCTGACCACGTACAATATATTAAATTAAGGACACCAAGAGCTACTTCAGGTGGTGACGATGTTGCACAACCAGTTGACCCCGATCATGAAACAAAACCAGCCGGCGCATTTGATATTATAAAAAGCGCTAATACCAGATACAACCTAGGATTTGCAACACGAGTTGCAATGTTATATGGACAACGTCGAAATTTTTCATGTGCGATTCCGTTACATCACATATTTGGGTTTTGTAGAAATGTAAGAAAAGTTATTTACGGAACCAAACACACAATAGCGCTTGTACGAAAAGGTACAGACGATGATGCAATCTGGCGAGGTGCTGGAGTTAACCCCGGTAAGGTTAATTTGACAAAAATATAATTGTGGATGCCCGTGTTGACACCATCAATTACATCTGAATCTCGGTTGTTAGATTTTATGAATCAATCAGGGAAAACACTACTAAGTTGGCTATCTGTAACCACAGATTCTAAAATAGATAACGTCAACGATGTATTTACATGGCATCTAGCATCAAAACAAGGTGTTGCAGCCCCGCGTCATATATTTATAGCGCTACAAGATTCCGCGCGAAGTGGTAATCAAACGCGAAGTCATATGATAATTGATCAACTCGATGTCAGAGAGGCAACGTTAAGAGTAAACGGACAACAAGAACCGACTGAGGAAGTACAATTAGAATACGGTCAGAATCATATTGCACGAGCATATCATAGATTGTTATCGTTTATGGCACGAGATCAAATGTTGATACAGGTTTACAAATATCTCAGCTAGATTTTAAAAATTTATATCCGATATATTAATTTTTACTAGAACATCTTGATTTAACGAGACAATCTGTCGTTGACATACATTTTAGAGCTCGTTTAACTCGTCCTGGTGGTATTGATAATTATAGAGCTATTGCTGTTATTTTAAGCGATAAATCAATGTTATTGGAAGGGGTTGGAGGAAAAATGAGAGTTATAGATGCACCAGTGGAAAATGTGTAATTGGATTACTTCTCGTGGATTATTTCGTCGTGGATTACTTCGTAATTGAACCTAGTTGGTGTTATATAAATGTCATACAACACTATTAATGTTACATTAACACCCGGTCAGATAAAGAAACTTCAATCAAGTTCAGCTAAAAAATGTGGAACTACGATTACGCTAAAACACAATCACATGACCGGTGGATCAAATAAACTATCGTTGACGAAAACTCAAATTATTCATTTTAATAGCGCGCTTAAGGAAAAAAAAGGAGTTCAGATTACGTTATCTGCGGCTGCGTTAGCAAATATGGTTAAAACCGGTGGGATATTTCCATTCTTAGCTGCGATTCCAGCACTAATTGCAGCTGCTGCTCCAGCGGTTGCTAAAGCTGTAGCGTTAGGAGCTGTTGGTACCGCGGCAGGAATGGCGTTAAAGAAAGCAACGGGTGGAAATATTTAAAAAAGGGCGAGGACTAAGACTACCAGGAACACCCCCTGGATGGATCCGGTCTACGACTGGGTCGACCTTAAAAAGGATTCTTCCAATGTCAAATTTTGATTTATTAAACGCTGTTAAAAAACTAACGATAAAAAATTTCCGAGGTGTATTTATGCGAGATCAGTTGCCGTCATATCCTGATAACGTTGAAACTGGTATTATTAATCTTGATAACAGCGATGGACCTGGTACTCATTGGGTTTGTTACGCGATTGATCCACGAGGAATTATTTATTTTGACTCGTATGGGTTACCACCACCTAAAGAATTCTACAAATACATAAGTAAATTACCGAGTTCAATTCCAATTTGGTATTCTACGTTACCAACACAAACATTAAATGATCCGCCAATATGCGGCAACGAGGTGTTAAATGTTCTTGATGAAATTTCACGAGGATCAAAACCACCACATATAGTTATGAATGAATACACATCGAAATCTTACAATTTCAAGAGTAGATATTAATGTTAAATATGGTTGATATCTGGGGAAGATCTACAACTAAACAACAAACGAAAACAATAAAAATTGATAAACCAGATGAGATAAAAAAAAACTAATCGAAAATGAAATCGCTGATATGTTGAATTTAGCGAGTATTGATCCCGGCGAGGTAGTTACATTTGAGGATCGCACAGGTAAATTAAAATCTAGTAATATTTCCATAGATGATATTTTAGTTAAACACCGAGGTGTAACAGAAAATTCTATCGCGGTATTTTCCCACGATGGAAAACTTAAACCGGATGTAAACACTATATCAACGATCACAAATAAATTTACCAAATACAATAACGATTTTAACGATCATATAACCAAATTTGATCAACTCCAACAAAATATCACTGACAACATTGAAACTCCAATCAATAACTTTTTGGGTGTTCCACGTGTGTTCCCTGATTTACATATCGCACAAGTAAAAGCAACCGTTGATGATTTAACAAAATTACGAACTGATTTTGATTCACATATTGAACAATTTACTAGTTTACGAAGAAATTTTAGAAAAGCTGATGACGCCGTCGACAAGTTCTTCGGAAAAGATGCAAAACCAGATGATATTAAAAAAAAACTCTCACAGACATTATTACCAAACTCGATGAAATAACCGCGATTAGGTGTTATTCGCGAAACGAGATCAATTTCAGATTTAATCGCGATTAATAAAAAATCCATCGATGATCTTACCACGATTATTAATGGCATCATAACAGATGCAACAAGGATGATAGCAATAATTGAAAAAGTAAAAATTTCTCATGATAAAGATAAAATTATCAACCTCGTATACACGATTCAACATGGATCATATAGGTGGACACCTACAAATAATATTTTACATATTACTGCAGCCGTAAAGGGAATTTATCGATTAACGTTGGTGTCACTGGCACGATTCAGGATTACATCATCGAGTTCAACCGGGGTAAATAATACAATATCAACGATCATCGACAGATTAAGATTGAACAATTCACGATTATATCCGACGATGACAACCTAGATAGTGTTTCAATGACATGGTATGTTGAATTTGTAGCCGATTTAAGTAAACAGTTAAACTAAAAGTGAAAATCTTTTGGATTTTTCAATGGAAATTCTTCGAATTTCACTATGGATTTTAACGAAGATTTTAACGTGAAATCTCTAGAGAGATTCAATCAGAGAATTGTTGACTACGTTAATAGATAAAATGTCAACGATGAAGTTGTCAACTACTTCATTGGCACCAACCGCATTTGAATATCGTTATAACACCATCAAAGAGTTTCAAAATAAATTACAAACGTTAATCAAACAATATAGCAATAAAAAGAAAAAATACCAGCGTAGAATTACCGCGTTAGATATTTCGATATACTCGGTATCAGGCGTAATTGCCGGCGCTGGAATAATATTATCTTCGGTGACTATGATAGCTCCGGTTGTTGTTCCTATTGTAATATCAGCGGCTGCAACAATAGCAGGATTATTCACCGGGATAACAAAAAAAATATCTTCGTGTTCTCAACAAAAATTACACGATTACGCTGTTAAACTTATCACGGTATCAAAGGCATATTCAGAGTTATCAATGTTGATATCGTCGGCGATTGACGACCAAATAATCACCGAAGAAGAGTTTTCAAAGATGGTTAGGTTGTATGATTGAATGATTTCAAAATTGGAGCGTAACAACTATAATAATGTCATCGGCGCAAAAACTGCTTCAACAAATAGCAACAAATACAACTCCAACGAGGACAAGCATGATATCAATATCATCAACAAAACCTGAATTTAGCATAAATTTTCCAACTCCAATTTCCGTGAATGAAATTGCACTAGCGAAATTACAAGTATACAACAGTTGGCCTAATATACGATCAAAACCTTTTAGCGGTCAGCAACCAAATAATTCTTTAGTGTTATCTTGGAAAAACAAACCAGATGGAACTCCAGACTGGAACGTTATTTCGTTACCAACAGGAGCATATCAAATCGAACATATTAATGCTGAAATTCAGCGAAGAATAATATCACTCACCGGAGAGAAAGAATCTAAAATCGCTATAACGGTTCACGAGCTGACATTATCATCTGCGATTTAGATAAAATCTCCAGATTACATCGTTGATATTTATCGAAGTTCTATTAGAACCGTACTAGGATGGCCTGAATTACCACCTCCGCGAGATGAAAAAATCGTTGATATACCAGAACCCAAAAAATCTGATTATGTTTCCAACTGGATAATATCTGAAAATCCAATAAAAAGTTATAAAAGCTTCGATGAATTAGAAAGTTCTATCGAATCAGCAATAAATATTGCAAGAAGGCTACCTCAGAGTGCTTTTGATAAAGTATCATACTTGTTAAGAAAAAAAATAAGTATTCACAATTTTGAAAAGATGAATAATGATTTTTCACTGCTGCTAATATCTCTTAAATTCGGTACGCTCACCCGAGATGAATTTATCAACGTCGTAGAAACATGTAATAAAATCATTCGTGATATGGAATTATTTAATTCAGATATTATTCAAACGATATTAGACTCCACACCTGAAACGAAAACTAAATTTGCAACAGATTTTAACATCCCCGTTGAAGATATTCCCACATTTAAAATACCAGGATATAACGTACCAGAACTAAAAAAAACTTCTCAGTGATGCCATCGATATCGGATTTAAAGAAATTCATGACGCGTGGAAAAAAACAACATCACCGGAAATAAAAACCCTTAAACACAATAATGATCCAAACGGCGGTGGTAAACACATCGCTCCGAATAATGTAAATATATCCTCGGTGATTGCGTTAAATTTAGTATGTGATATCATCGAAGGAAGTTATCAAATAAATTATGATCAATCAATTCAACCTCAGCAAGGTTATATTTTATATTCTTTTGCACCATCAGCTCAACCAGGATGGTTAATAATTGAAGATCCCGTTAATTTAGTCTATATGCGATGCCATAATAAATCATTAACAAGAATTAATTTCAAACTTACAGATCAATTTAATAACCTAATTGATTTACAAGATGAAACCCTACAAATTAGTCTATATGTAAAATCCTAAAAGGATTTTCGTCTTAAGGAATTTCAACAATAATTTTCCCATGAAATCTTTTTCTTGATTTTCCCCACCGTGGACCAATCATATTTTTTTTTCCCCACGTGGATACCTCTATCGTTGAAAATCCTCTAGATGCTCAAGATCACATACATCTACAAGCGGGGTACCATGGTGATATCATCGATGATTATCATCGGCAAATAATATTATTATTGGTGTTTACGCGAAATAAAACCTTCGTTGATGTTATTATTATCGATGACATGGGAAAAATACCACGGTACCAACGTGTGTTATGTCAGCGACATCATCGATATATTATCATAAGCAAATAATATTATTATTGGTTATTACGTGAAATAAAACCTTCGTTGATAATATTATTATCGATGGTGTCTAAAAAATGGTGGGTTCAGCCTTTCTGCTGCTGCACAATTGAAACCTATTAATTCATGACATATTCTTTACTCGATATCACAGAACTAGCTGTTGAAATAATTCTGTATTAACATTTCTGAAGTGCTACATAGAAGGCAACAATCTACATTAAAGTAGGCGGCCACTTCAAACTAATCATTTTATGTCAGGACTTGAATTAGAGCTAAGACATTTAAACACCTTGATTTGCTTCTCAAGGTCAAACAGCCAAAAAGTAGAATATTTAGAGAGTCTTATTATATTAGAAAGCATATAAGTATAGTCAAGTTTTATGCTAAATTTATTAACAAATACGGAGAGACACAATATGTGGGAATGTCAAGTTTCATGCTGTTTTTAATGAGAGAGAGAGAGAGAGAGAGAGAGAGAGAGAGAGAGAGAGAGAGAGAGAGAGAGAGAGAGAGAGAGAGAGAGAGAGACTATGTGTGGCCAATCAAGGAACATGCTACAGTTAATACTATAAACGAAACGAGTCATCGATATATCGACGATTCAATAATGTTTCCGACATAATATCCATATCAATACAAGAGGTGACAGATCAATAGGAATGTATGCTTATCCTATACAACTTACTTTAATCTTCACCAGTTATGGATAATTATAAATGGTTTGCTTTTTTATTCTTTTAAACTGAGAATTCATATGAAACACTGTTTCAGGCACATGTACCCATTTGTCAGATCAAAAAGAAACAAGACGAAAACGACAGAATCAGCGAGAAAGGAGTTAGAAGTGTCACCTTCTGCAGTTCTAGAATGCGAATGAGTGTTCTCAATAATTTCATTTTCAGTTAAAAAAAAGTAGCCATGACAGTTTTTTTGACTCTGCAGTATGTACAATGTGATGGATATTGATGTTAATTATCGTCACTCCCGTAATCAGAGTCGATCTAGATAAGACTTTCTTATCTCGAGGAAATTGAACTATTCTAGATCATATGTCCATACTGCCTTCCCAATTTAAGTGAATACAGGAAGAAAAAATATTTTTAAAGCAATGAAAAGCAATGGGTGTGATGAACAAAATGTGTGCTGAATCTGTTCTATTGGAGTAGCCCGAAAAGACATTACAGTTTGAGTTAAAATCACTGACAACTAACATGCAATCTGTTTGGGAGTATTTAAAACAATATCAAGGATACGAATGGCATATGAAAAGAAGAAAGGTATATGTCTGTCTCTATTTTGAAATTTGAAACAAAAATGTCAGCACATAAAAAAGGATCCACCATACTACTGACATCCTTTCAAAAGAGAAAAATACCATCAACTTTGTATGTATCAATAATGTATTGTAGGTAGTGTATTATTAATAATCATATTAATACTTAACACAGGTAAATAAGTGCACCCCTAACTAATACTAATTACGGGTACAAGGAGAGACACTCCGGATACAGCCAAGTTTCATGCTGCAATTGGTACAAAATACAGAAATAAAATATGGTACATTTTAGTCTTATGCTGCAATTAATAGACACAATATTGTATATTTGAGTTTTCTGTTGCAGTAATTACCAAATACAGAGACACAACATTATACAGTCGAGTTTCGTGTTGCAATTAATACCAGATACAACATTGTGCATTCGAGTTTCCTGTTGCAGTAATTACTTAATACAGAGAGAGAGAGAGAGAGAGAGAGAGAGAGAGAGAGAGAGAGAGAGAGAGAGAGAGAGAGTATGTAGCAGCAGTCACGTTTCCCACTGTAATTAATACCCAAAACAATAAGACATATTGTGTGGGGACAGTCAACTTACATACTGCAATTAATACGAGAGAGAGAGAGAGAGAGAGAGAGAGAGAGAGAGAGAGAGAGAGAGAGAGAGAGAGAGAGAGAGAACAAACAGTGAAGTTTCAAGATCTAATTAATAGCAAAGTCAGATAGACACAGTATGTGGGGAAAGTCAAGTTTCTTGCTGTTCAAACATAAGTCAGACAGCCAATATGTTAGTGAAAGATTTAAAACGTATAAGTACCAAATATAATCGAAATAGATTGATAAAGTCTTTAGCACAATATTTGTGAAAAGTATCCTATCCGCTTTAATTTATTCCATCTGTATGAAATAATATGTACATAATATGAAGGATGACCAAAGCAAGGAACCTACGTAAGAGCCTGGAGAGTGTGACTAGAAGCTTAAATGTCACAAGAAAGATTCCATATATGAATACGTATATATTAAATCTCTGATAAAATGATTCATATCTTGATAAAATGGTAAATGATGTTTTAAAAATATCATGATGAATGGAAGCATGGTTCACTGCACAAAGCGGCAAGAGTGAGGGAAGAAGCATTCAACACTAAATACGTTTTGGTCCACAACCATAAAACTTAATAATAGCTGACCACAAAATGTTTGCACTGCCCCCCCCCCCTTAAAAAGAAATAAATAATAATAATAATAAATAGTTGTGTCGGTTCTCCTGCATGGAAATTATGCAAAGTATTCATTGAAACAAACTCTAAAAACCTGGATGTTTTCTAGTAATACTTATTTTAAATAATGGCATATCAGGCGATTATTTTATATGACCGAACGATAAAGGTCTTTATTGAAAATTCTATGTTTCATAAATTCTGATTTGCTTGTAGTAAAATTTTGCAACATATAACTAATGTTGTAAACTATACGGTTCATAAAATGCTAAACAATCAAATACTCTGATTTCAAAACACGCGAAAAATCAAAACTGTTTTTCAGATATTAATTTAATCATGCTTAGGAAACCGTTTCAAAGCAAACGGTAGTTTTGGATAGCCAATTAATTTCAGCACCTAAGTTTAAATATGTGAAGTGTGCAGATAACAAGTACTTTTTACTTTGATACTTGATTGTTCAATTTCAACCCGAAATAAATGGAGATCCTGGATTTGAATCATGACCACCCTCAATGTAAAGGTGAATTTAAGTCAAAGTACAAAACGTATCGAGATGTTCAGCCTGTTGTTATTTTCTCCCTCTCTGTGTGCATACAATTTAGCCAGCTGGTATTTTCAAGGTGTGTTTAGGTATGCCTTACTAACAGGATGATTACCCAGTATAACAAGATGTTTAGTATATAGGTATTATTTAGGTATGCCTTACTAACAGGATAATTACCCAGTATAACAAGATGTTTAGTATATAGGTATTATTTAGGTATGCCTTACTAACAGGATGATTACCCAGTATAACAAGATGTTTAGTATATAGGTATTATTTAGGTGTGCCTTACTAACAGGATGATTACCCAGTATAACAAGATGTTTAGTATATAGGTATTATTTAGGTATGCCTTACTAACAGCATGTCTAAGCAGGGTATCCAGATGTTTAGCCTGGAGGTATTTTCCCTGTGTGCCTTACTACGAGCATGATTATCCTGTTACTCCTGTATATCCACTTGTTTAGCCTGATGGCTTTTTTTCTCAGTTTCTACATGTGCCTCACAAACATTAAAGGGTGCATATATGTTTTGGAAAAGAATAATAACCAATAATCAAATATTCAAATGCATTTCTGACTAAACTGAATAAGATTTGTTTGATAATGTGGTATAAACGGTCCGAGAACTTAAAACATACAAACATACATATGCAGTAACATTTTGTCTTTGGATGCGTAAGCACATGTATAGATTCTACCACAAATCTAAAATCTCACAATGATACAGGATATTGTCTAATCAATGTAAGTGATGCGCATCTTTTTAACCATATCAACGGAAAATACTGCTTGCATCTTTAAATTACAGGGCTAATTAATTAAGTTTCAAACAGTGAAAATAGAAACTGAGCAAATGAAATTATCAAACTACTGGGTGTGCAATCACAGCTTGAGAAA
Organism: Unio delphinus; assembly: GCA_029339505.1. NCBI lineage: Eukaryota > Metazoa > Mollusca > Bivalvia > Unionida > Unionidae > Unio > Unio delphinus. Next base: position 633,212 of record JAQISU010000135.1, on the reverse strand, counting down.
TTATGAAATGCATTTAATAGCATGACAACACTCTGGATTCTCAAGTATACCATGGATTGGTAAATCACATGAGCTTACATTGTGCACCTTATCACCTTTATGAAATACTTGTATGAATTAAATTTCACAGAAACGATTCACATGTTGTGTTATTGCGTTAAAATACAAGATGATATGCCGTTTTCTAACTATCAAAAACTTTATAATATACAAACGACTACTGTGAGGCCTTAACACAGAGTGGTATCAAAGAGGCAAATGACTGTAGATAGTACTAGTGGGACTAAGATTCATAGTCATATACAGAGAGATCTGACTGGTCAGTTACACATGTATTATGTTATAATCCTCTTCTTATAAAGTAAAGGTTTGAAGAAACTTTTAATAAACTGTCTAAATTAATCATGAATCATTATAACTAATATATCAAAATCAAGCGCGCCTTAGATAGGAATGATTACAATGATCAAAAAATAAATTTTTGAGACAGAATGAGAATGCATTGTACATTTTGTGAAGATCATGCTGCTTGTTTGATTGCTGTTTAATTTACTCTGCTAGTCCTTATCTTGAACTTACCTCTGTGTTTAACAACAAAACCATACATTGTGCTACACTAATGACCGTTCTGTTAGATGAGTCTTTCGTATCTGTGAGTACAGGATTTCACTATTCTTTATTATTCAGGATATGTATATATTTTAGGAACTGATATTACACTGACTCTATTTTTATCTTTGGCTTAACTAGCCTTCCAAAACGTGTGTAGTATCCCTTTTGCTGACAATCTTGTGAGATTGTTGCGTCATGGTCAGGCGAACGTTGTGTAGTATCCCTTTTGCTGACAATCTTGTGAGATTGTTGCGTCATGGTCAGGCGAACGTTGACTGAAACACTGATATTCCATTGAGTGTGAAATTGATTTGCGTGAAGTGATACACCTGTAAACAATGTGTTTTCAATCTGAGAGATGGGTGCATTTATATTTCATTGCAGGGGTGTGTTTCATTCGTTCGCATGAGCTGACGTCTTTTGCGACAATAAATGGTACAATCTTTGGTGCGAACTGAATATATCCTCTCGTTTTGTCTTCTTGTTATAATAGCAAGTTTCCAGTTTTGACCTTTGAAGTTAACTATTTCCCTTCCTTAAGTGGTTTTCCACTTTAATCATAATTATTCTTCACAAAGTGTAATTTTTGTTTTGACGAAAGCGGTGACGAATGTTATGGGAATTAATTTTTCGCGGGTTGTTGGGAGAATTAATCTGATTTGTCTCCCTATCCACAATTGTGCTGGTGAGAACCCGATAGTAGGAGCAGTAGCTCGATACACATATATGGCAATAAGCGGTTCTCTGCCATAAGTATTTGTTTTTGAGAGAATTCTCTTTACCTTTTGAACTGTTTTCTCCGCTAGGCCGTTCGACTGATGGTATGTGGGACTCAGTGTAACATGTTTAATTCCCATTATTTCGCGACGTTTGCAAATTCTTAGGAAGAATAGTATGTTTGATTGCTGCTGATAACGACTTCCGGTATTCTGGATCGCGCGAATATGCTTTTCATATGATTGAAAACAGTGCAAAGTTTTGAGATTGCGAGTGCCTTAACTTCGAAGTAGCGACAAAAATAATCTGTTACAACAATGTGCTCTCTATAATCCCATGTAAGAAGGTCTGTGGCGACATTGTGCCATGGGTATTCTGGGACGTCATGGGGCATGAGAGCTTCCTTTTGGTTAGAACTTGAGCGCTCCAATCAGATAAAGCGTTTTGACACTAAATCGGAAATGTCAACTGGGATTCTTGGCCAAAACGAGAAATCTCTGGCTCTTTTGAGTCACTTCTCAGTGCCTAAATGTCCCGAATGTACAGTTTCTAGAGTTAAATGCCTGAATGCTTGTAGTATGACTATTGTTCTGACATTTCAAGATTAACCCATCTAAAACTGAAAGTGCATCTCTATAATTCTAATAATGAATTATCTCTGATTGACAGCTTGGCCTCTTTTCAGGCCAAACTTTATTTATGACCTGTTTCAGGACGACCAGCTGGGGTTCTTGTTCAGTGAGAGACTGGATTTCCTCCTTTTTATGATCTGGATTCAGGAACAGGATATTGATGAAACTCTTTGCATCCGAACATTAATTACAGCAAACATTTCTTTTTTCTCTGTGCATAATTAAGTTCAGTTGTAGTCACGGGCTTTTCATCTTGAGTTAGGTTTTACTGAGCCCATATTTTGACGCGTCAACTTGCACAGTCTGTGGTTTCCTAGGGTCCAAATAGAACGGAACAGTTCCCAAACTTATAGTAAATATGTCTTTGACCATTTGAAATGTGTCTATTTGCGGAGAGTCCATTTAAAACTCTATCTCTTTCGCTAACATATGTCGAAAAGGACTGGTGACCTCTGCCTAAGTTGGGGAAAATTTGGACAAGAAATAACCATGTCAAGAATGGTATATTCTCCTGGGAAAAGATTTATGCCATTGAAGACATCGGCATCCATTCTCTTACCGCTGTTACTTTGGCAATTGAAATTCACGGTACCCATTGTACTCAATAATTTGCCGTCATATACAGGTAATGTGTTTAAAGATGGGTGAGGGGGATGCTTTATGACTAGCTTTTTGAATATATCCTTGGCTATGATGTTAACTTGAGAGCGAATATCCAATTTAAAATCAAAAGAACTTAAAGTAGGTCCTACCTCTACCGCCTGGCCATTAGCATTTATATATCTTTTTATCTTTTTACACTGTGAATATATAAATCCTCGTTCTGAGGTTCATTGTTAATCACACTGATCATTTTTGATCTACAGACTTTCTCAAAGCGACTGAGTTTATGACACTAATTGCAAGTCTTCCTCTTGTTTCGTCTGCAAGACGTGGTCCATTTTATTGTCAGCTTTAGTTATTTTTTTTTTGTGCCTGTTGTTGAATTCTCGCATGCACGTCTGGAGCGGCATATTCATGACTTTAGCTGATGTTAAATGCACTTTCGCTGAAAGTTTTGCCCGTATCATTGATGACAATGCTTCGAAAACAATTCTATCACGAATCAAGTCATTTTGGTCTTTGAAGTTACCGTCCTTGGCCAAGAGTTTCATTGAAATCACATATTGGTCAATTGTTCTGGAGCCTTGAATTTCGTTGTTAAATTTGAATCTGGCAAAGACCTGATTTAATTTTGGTTGCATGTCATGTTTGAATTTAGTAAAGATCGTTGATGGGTCCTTTTTATCTTCATCCGTCAGAGGCCATGTGTTGAAAATATACCTAACTTTGTCTCCTACCCAATGTAGAATGTAGTTGGATTTGACCGCATCGCTTCTTCTACTCATCGGTCCGTTACATGTTAATTCACAGTGCTGGTGGAATTTAGCCTATGATTTAATAAGATCGGAGTTGTCCCATTTCATGGTAGGGGTTTGCATACCAGGAAGATCCATTTCGAAGGTATTAAGTTCGTATACAGAATTTTCAACGTTTTTAAGGTTTTACATTGGTGCAAAATCCTATGTGGATTGGAAAGTTATTTTTTCAAAATATCCATTTACGATCCATGTGCTATTTCAATTATGATCACAACCGCACTTCTGACACCATGTTGCCTTATTGCGTTAAAGCATTAGATACGACGCCGTATTCTAACTATCAAGAACGTTAATTTATACAAACGATTTATGTGAGGTCTTAACACAGAGTGGTATCAAAGAGGCAGACGTCTGTAGATAGTACCGTTGGAACAATGACTCATGCACAGAGGGTTCTGATTGGTCAGTTACACATGTGTAAATATTACGCATGTATTTTATAATGCTTGTTTGCAGGAAGATAATCTGCATTTGATTATGGCCGCACAAGATACCTAACAGTGTATCTCCCACTTGTTGCAAGAGCAAATATCTCACTAAGCCATATACCATTAATTCTAATTATTTCTAAAGGATGGAACCTACTGTTGTTATTTAAAGGAAGAGACTTGTGGCTTTATACAAAAACGAGAGGGGTATATGGGATAATACAGGGTCTATTTACTCACAATAAGTGGAATCATCGCTGGCATGTTGTATGGGGTGATAGCAGCAGTGACACCAAGAGGCATACGGTATGTGATGGTGTCCATGTCCTTGGCAATGTTGCCTAATGTCTCTCCCATTGATAAAGATGGAATACTACAGCAGTGCTCCACCATCCCTGTAAATTAAATAAATCATACGCTTTGAGTACCAATAGACAGGAAATATTGTGTTCGGTGAATTAACAAGAACTAAACACTAATTAGAGGATAAAAGAAAAAAAATATTTTCACAAATTGACATATGTATTGTTATATTCGGGGAAATAAATCTAGTTCAAAAGACGCTTGATTGTTGACACAACATTATTCGAATGTAATAGTAATGATGATGAGATTATTAGAACTGTATTACACTTGAAAGCTTGTGCATGGATACTAAAAATGTTCTTGGAGAACCTGAAGTAAGAAGCCATGTAAGTTTGAATTAAAAGAGGTATTAAAATATTGTTGAAAGATTAATTGGAAAGGTGAAATGATTTATGCGACTTGAACATATGTATGTGACGAAACAGGATATTTTCTAAAAATATTATAACCTGCTTACTTTATAACAAGCATTTATATGCAGACGTGAAAATTTATTCTGCAAGATTAGCACGTGTTTACAAGTGGACTTAAATGGACTGATTAAAGAAGGATTTAAATATATTTCTACAGCTATTACTTTGTCTTTTAAAATAAAGCAATGTTCTCGCAAGATCATTATAAAAAACTAATCAAACCAAGTGGATAAAATGGGGCATCTAATTATGGGAATCGGCAATACTCACAATACTGTTTTAATTGTTCAACAGTGTGTCAGTGTAAAAGATGGACATAACCAAAGACTCTCTAATTTAAAACCTTAATTTACGGCACTAAGATGCTAATTAAACCCATTTATACCGGTAAACTTCGTAACATATCTATCACTTCCAAAAATAATAAGCCCAATCTTCATTCAATACAATACAAGGAATAATCTGAATGAAAGCTTTTGTAACGACATCCTGACTTATGAAGTATGAATACTTACGTAACCCTGCCATCATCAAGGTCTTCCCTTGTTCTTTGGTGATATTTCTTGCCAGCTCAGTCTGAAATTAAAACACGTTAGATGATGAAACGTCCCATAACAATATCACATTTGTATTGAACATATCAAAACTATTTCCTGAAGTTGAGTTTTGTAAAATCCTTCTTATAGTATGATATGTAACAGTGAAAATTTCATAGAATATTCAGCATGCACAAGGAACTTAAAAATACTCATAATGTCTTGAAGTTTCCTGACAAGAATCTTCTTATATCTCTGCAGAAAGTCAGGACTCCTTACTATTTCGTGAATTCCATAACACACTTTTTAAGAAAGAAAAAGTTTTAACATGCTCAGATTTAAAACTCACAAGGGATTTATAAATGCATTCCACAACTGAAAATTACATTGTTTGAATCATCTTGAGCAATAATAATATAAAAATCAAAAAATTAGGAGCACTTTACTGAAACTGAGATCAGATACTTTGTAACTTGGTTTCATCAGCATATGTTGGTCCCAATTGTGTCGCAATTAAAGTATCATATTTATTAAGCAATAAGATGAATCCAGCTGAAAACAACACAAACCAGGATCTAAAATAACAGAAAGCATTTTTATCATTTATGTCAGTGACAAATACCTCGTACCCCTATAAGTTGGGCATTTGTAAAGACTTAAAATGCGTGTTGTGCTGCCAATAAGAGAATCAGTGCATGTGACCAAGATACAAAATGTTAACATGTAGCTGCTGACTTGTTTGTTCTAAATAGTTCATTGTATAATTTGAAGGTGATGCAAGTGTCACTACTGTTCATCTTTGCACTGTTTTCGGACTAAGTGTCTCTTTTGTTCAAATATTTTTGAAACTCTTCCTGAATTGTTCTGGGCACTGATAATGCTATTCCAATCCCCAATGCAACGCAGTGTTGCTATATAAATAGTTGCTTTGCAGATTACTCTTGGAGAAATCACATTGAAATGGTGTTTGCAGTATGTGAAAAGCATAAAATGTTTCCCTTTCCGACGAACTACATGAAGTCAAATTCCGTCTGTCCTTTAAAACATAGTTTTGCTGAGCTTTACCCACTTCACAGATGATATAATCCTTACCCGAGTTTCAACAGTTACCACAATACACGTATCACACGTATACACTGACTGCTTCACCACTCCAAGTACAGAATCAATACAGTTTGCATTTTATGCATGGAACCAAATCACAAACTAGAAAATTATCTTTAAAACAAAACAGCCTGCATAATTTCACTATAGGCAATGAATCAAAGCATTTCCTTTTGACGAAACTCACATCTCTAACTTCCCGAACGTCAATCGAATTTGGTTGTTCCACCTCTTGTATTTTACTTATACAAATTAGCGTACAAGGTTTACACATCCATACTCAAAAGAATACTAAACACAAAATCTCCTTAGACACTTTTAGTCATTGAAGTAACTTGTGGAGTTGTCGTTGTTTATCTCTAACTTCCTTTACCTTATTTTCACTTTAATGCGCGTACGCTGTATAAATTGCAAATAAAATATTTGAATCATGACAATTTAATGAGTTTGTTTACACGATCCCCTTAACTTAACTCTCGAATCAACCCCAACTAAAATGAAGAAGTTTTGTCTTTTCTATGTATCTTATGGAGACAAGGACAAAAACTATGGCCTATTGCCACCTCTTGCTACCACCAGATGTCTTGTACTTTTAATCCACGTGATATACTGAGGATGCTTGCGTGTAAGGATGGTTGGGAGAGTTCTTATGTAATGTGATCACGTAAGGACTCTTTGGAGATACATAATTTGCTTACAAATTTGTTTTCTCTTTCAATTGTGTTTCTTGATCATATTAAATATAGAAGAATATGTGAATGAATGAATAGTTGGATTTAAAGTGAAACCGGCCACTAGGGTCATATGTTCACTATTTTGCACTTCCATTTACTTACATGGCAGTGATTTCATTTATCCAGGAAGATGGAATGGTGCCACATTTTCCTGGCTTTTATGCGCACAGAGTGCGCTATTTAATTTGTTCGTCATATCATACCCCTAAAATGGGGCTAATGATATGAATGGTAGACCTGGGTGAGTGGGAATAGACCCATCACGCACTCAACCTATCAACCAATCGAAAGTACGTACGCTTATTCCAAATTCAATCCAGTTTTTCTAGTGGATTTCCTTATGCCAAAATTGTGTAAGCCACCGATGCAATTCATTAAATGGTAGAGCTGAAGAATTAAATTACGTTCCTATCTATGCCAATCTTCTAGTATAAAACTGTACATATTATATGTCCCTAGCAATTTCTTTTGCTGATATGACTAAACGTCATTTGAAAGGTAGCCACTGTCAGAGAGGATTAGACTGTTAATTTTGAGCAGTGGGTCCGAAAATGATCAAGTTAGGCTTTTTGGATAGAGCTTGTCAAGGAGGGTTTCCGTAACCAAGTGGAAGACCCTATTAAGGCAATGAAAGACAATAGCCCTAAAAAGGACTTTTTTTGGGGGAGAATCCCATGATCACTTGTTAGTGATCGATTATCCCTCTGCTCCTGTGGTTGGTCCCTGTCTACTTCTTGAGTGTCTTGTTTGACCCTGTACTCACTCGATGATTCCCTGTATACATCTTGGGTGTCTTGTTTTGGATTCTCACTCTAAACATCCTTGCTCCCTCGTCAATTTGCTTCCGTATTTTTCCCTATCAATTTGGAATTTTTTGTGCTGTTTTGTGTAGAATATATAATCCCATATGACAACTTATGCTTTGTTAGTTAATGCATGATGTTATTAAGTTACTGCAAGGCCTGATAGTTTGGGGTTAACTATCTTTATAGTGTATGAATTTGAGGTCATTTTCTAAATTAGCATATTTTTGGTTGCAACCTTGTGTTGCTGGGCCTGATAGTCTTGGGTTTGAGACTACCGTATAAGATCTAATTTGGGGTCATAACGTATGCATATATGATTAGGTTTGTAGTTGCAGCATTGTGTCGCTGGACCTGATAGTCTTGGTTTTTGAGACTACCTCATACACTCTAGTTGGGACCATAGTTAGGGGCGCGTGTTAGTGGTTATACTTTAACCACTGCGGTATCGCGTTTTTTTAGGGGCCTATAATACCTTCGCAATATTAAACTCTGTTATGAGATGTTGTTAATGGGGTTATATAGAAGGAAGAATTTAGAAGCATAACAGAAAAAAAGAGAGGTAAGACACTTGCCTTATTGATTGTATAACTGGTAGTTAATATAACTTTTGATGTTTATACCTTTATCTATTTCTTTTATTTTAGGTTAATTTTTATTGTTCCATGCTATTTTACCATTCTATTAGGTTTGGTTGCTCTGGAGCAGCCATGGGAACGTTATACCCAGCGTAGTGTAGGTGGGCTCCCTTAAGGGTAACGAATCCCTTTTGGCCCCGTACGCTTCCCTCCCCTTAGAACAATATTTCTTTTATATGCATATTTAGGCACCAGTAAAACATTCATTTCATTTATGGATGATATGGTGTTATACTTATATTCTATCTATTAGCCCTGTAGTTCTAAGAAATTCAATTATATTATAGTATGTTCTTTGAGGGGTTTTGCTGCATAATTGAATTATTTCTGGATATGTACTTGGTGCGGCAAGTTCTAATTGTTTAGTTATAAATAGGTCTCTTTCTTTTTGCGTATTGTTACAGATATTGAATAGTACGTTACAGTGGAAGCAGTTGATGTTGTGCGGAAAAGGTCCTATATATTTTCCAAAACTATTAGCTAATTTTGTTTTTCTAAGAATTATCCTATTTATTTTAGATTGTTCATAACTGCTGCACCTGGGTATCAGGATATTTCTATTGACTTCTTTGACAATACTATGTAAAAATCTCCTTGTTTATTATGGTTCCAATCCTTTTGCCACTTTTGATTTATCAGTGTATAGATTAAATTGTTAATTTATGTTGGACTATACTTTAGTGGCATGTAATTAGGTTCAGTGAGTTTACTCTTGGCTAATTGGTCAGCTAATTCATTGCCTTTTATGTCGATGTGAGATGGTATCTATAGAAACTCTACTGTTATGTTTTGAATATCGGGTATTTTAATTATTTGGTTAATTTGATTAAGAAAGTTTTCTCTTGATTTATTATTATTGCATTGTATTGATTTTAGGACACTTAGTGAATCACTAATAATCAAGGTCTTATCTGGTTTATTTTCTAGTATCCATTTTAAAGATTCCAGGATGGCCCAGAATTCAGCTGTGTAAATGGAGCAGTGATCCGGTAGGCGGCTGCCCATTTTGATATTGAGTGCTGGAATGACCCAAGCCGCAGCTGTTTTAAAGGGGTTGTTAATTTTTGAACCATCCGTGAATGTATGAGTAGAGTTTTTATATTGGTTGTTGATTAGTCCCATTGCAGCTGTTTTTAAATAATGTTGTTGATTTTCTTTTTTACCTTTGTCTATAAGGGAGATGTTTACTTTAATTGATGTATTATTCCAAGGTTCTTTATCAAATATTTGGTTAGTTTCCACTTGGAATATATCTACTGGGAGTTGTAAATTTAATTCATGTACTATTTTGCCAAAGGATGGCTTATTTTGAAGAGTTTTCCTAAAAGGAATTTTGCATTTGTTGATAGCTACTAGAGTGGGTTGTGTTTTATTGTGGGTGGACAGTCGAGTTGCGTATCTCAACATGAGTTCCTGCCTTCGAAGCTGTAATGGCGGTTTTCCTGTTAAGACCTGCAACTCTGCTGTAGATGTATATGGTAATGCCCCAGTTGCTATGAGAAGGGCTTTCCTCTGTATTTTATCTAATCTATTAAGTTGGGTTATGGAGGCCGTGTTGTAACTTTAGCATCCATAGTCGAGTTTAGATCTAATTAAGGCCTTATATAGAGTCATTATTGTTTCTTGGTTAGCAACTCACTGGGATCCTTTGAGGCTTTTCAGTAAGTTTAAGTCAAGATTGCACCTTTTAACTAGGTCATCAATATGCGATACCCACGTTAGGTGTTCATCGTAGTACATACCCAGAAATTCGGCTATTTTAACGAATTTAATTTGTTTATTTTGAATTTGGAGGTTGGGGTATATATGTTTTTTCTATAAGGTGAGAACAGTACAGCTACCGTTTTTTGGTGCGACAGTTTAAATCCCTATTTGTCAGCCCATTTACCAATGCTATTTAGACTTGTTTTCATTTCAGCCATATGAGTGTGGTTGGAGGGGTTTCCTGTAATATTACGAACACTGACCATCCGACATATGCCTCGAGTATCCTTCTGAGGAATACATATTAGATTCCCTATGTGAACAATTAACTGCTCAAAAAAGCAACATAGAGCATTGTCACGTGAACTGTGACAGCGTGAACATGTAAAAATTAGTGAATTTATCTTACTGTTAAACGTCATGTGCGAATCTAAGAAAGCAAACAGGTTGTGTTGGTTTAAATGGGTCATATGGGTCATAGCGATGTGACTTAACAGATTCAGGTTTGATTTCTGCAAAGCCAAATCGATTAGATAAAGCTCGAAAAGGTTGACTCTGCATCATAGCCAACAACTTCTGTGATGTATTTGAATCCGACGCTTACATTGAATGCTTTAATTACATTTGATGAAATCCTCCTGAGATTACTTTCTGATCTTATGAGACATACTAATATATAAACATTAAGCCACAAAGACATGGCATGTGATGTGATTTATTCAGTATTCTTGCCTTCACAGGGTGCAAAGGTCGTTTGCAGTTGCCACAACATATCTCTGCACTTCAAGTAGAGTTGGAGGGCACGCATAGGTTACTAATCCTGACATATCTTTAGAGGTGAGTGAGCATATGATGATTCTCTAATTACACACCGGTCCTTCGCTATAAGGCCAGAGTGTGTCATGAAGATCGGTAAACTATCCAATCTGAACGAAGGATATTTACTGTTGACTCATAATGCATGTACATCGCCCTCCAAGCATTCCGAAGCTGCAGGTCAGAAAAAAGGTTATGTATGAGAACGGTTTCGGTGAGGTCTTGGCTAATGGATGGAGTCTTTATTATTTGAGCCATATTAAGATCTCAGTTGGATTTTAGTTTGGAAACAGGATGCGGGTGTTTGGTACCTTAAAATCAAACGTTGCTATTGAGTATGATATATCTTTATCAGATGACTCCACATGTCAGATGGCATTGAATATCTATCGCTAGATCAGATAAACCATTGCCTCAGGTCTTGTCCCATACGAGAGGAGCTATGAGAATTATCTAGCAATTCTGACAACATCCTTTGCTGCAATAATTTTGTATTTAGACCGTTTGAGAAGAAGGCACGTCACCACTATGGAGTTGGTCCTTATAAAATTAAAGGTGCTTATGATAGCTTTCATTTGGGGTTGATGGCCACCATTTGCTGCTGACTGTATTTGATGTCCGGCAGCAAGTGATCTCATCAGCTGTACTTGACAATCGACACTCCCTATGACATAAACTTGATCGAGATGTAAAACGCTGAGAATTAAAAATATCTCCATAGCCAGGAGGACAAAACAATGGAATATATGAATTTTGCATTTTCTTTAATTAAATGGAAAACAGAGATGATTAAAATTAAATACGAAATCGATTATGTAATTGATGACAATAGAACTTACCAAATGCTTTGCAATAGACCATTAAGATACGCAACATCTTGATGTTCTGTTGTAAAGCAAGTGTCGACTAGAACAGCTGTATTACGCAATCCATAAGAACTTCTCATTAAGGCACCCGAAAGGCAAAGAATGTCAGTTATAAACAATATCCTTTCAACTATCACTTAATTGGCAAACAATAACTAAGGTGATGTGTTACGACAATTGCAGACTAGTGAATGGGCCATTGTGCTAATCTGCACAGGTAAAGTTACCAAGTGGAAGAACCCACTTTGTTTATAGTTTGAGGTAAATCAAACAGATTTTAGTTTCGTGTTGACGAACAAGTTATCACACTTCACTATCTTGGATAAATAAGATTAAACCATCTGTAATAAGGATTACTGGCAAGTTATGAACAGTGGCAACATTTCCTTCAAGCCGTATTTTACTCCAAATATAGAACGAAAAGCGGGATTAAAATATTTTAGATTTCAGTGTGGGGATAGTGTTCAAGAATGGTTCATTTTATAATGAATCCAGAAGCAATAACTATCACTAAACTGACCACTTGGCATCTTAAAACATTTTGAAGTCTTACCCCACCCACCCTACCTGCAAATATGGCAGGTACGCCTAGCGATACATACCAGATTTTCCTTGATGAGATTCCTGAGTCTGAACATGCACTGCTGTCTGGTAAGGATGGTAGTGTTCTTCCAGGTCTTGAATGCCTCTTTGGCTGCTGCAACAGCAGCTTCCATTTCGACCTTAGTGGCCTCTGGGACCCTGGTCACTACTTTATTTGTAGCCTGAAGAAAAAAGCATTTTTATTAGTATGCACCTTAGTGTTATAATAGATCTCAAAATCATTCTCTATTTTAATCTGAAAATTTCAGAAACAAGTAAAACGTTAGTTTGGATGCCTTGTTAAAAGATATTATTCATGTAAGTAACTTACAGATCTTTGGGATCATTTCAATTACTTTGTGAAGCATCGAATTATGAATAAGCAGTGAACCTACAGGTTGAATGCACCGAGCATTAAGACTTATCACATTTAGACCAGGAGAGTATTTGAGAAGGGTCATTTCGATCTTTATTCTTAGTTTATCAATGTCAGTGTCAAAACGTTAAAGGGGCCTGTGTTCTGATGAAATTGATTGGATATCTTAAAACGGGTATGAGAAAGACACAGCTCAAATAGTCATTTTTCAAAGAGAAAATGTATATAACGTAGTTAAGAAATTTTGACTGACAAAACAAATCATTGTCTTAGAAAAGTATTTAGAAACCCCTTCTTTTGACTGACCGAGTGAAAGTAAGACTTACACCTAGGAAGTAACGTGAAGTTAAAGTGCCAACTTTGATTGAAATTCCTTAGTCCCTAATTTTCTGTGAGAGAGAAGGAGTCCCTAATTTTCTGTGAGAGAGAAGGTTGGCTTCCAAGAAGCCTAGAAAATAACAGTGCTTTACTCGTTAAACGAGAAAGGAACCAGATGTGTTTCTTGTGAGAAAGACTGGGTTTAGTGCTGAATGCACAAGTTATAAAATGAACAACATTAAGGTACGCTTTATTAATTGAACGTAATTATCTACTTTTTATTGTTTGCTGCATACAGACTGGTTTGATATGACTAGGCTCCATATTATTTATATTCTATTCAATTTCATGGAAATGTGTTGATGCTAGAGTTGCAATGCATTTTATGTTTTAATTTTACAATTATTAGTTTATTAGCAGAATTTACTTAAAACAATCCAGATACCCACGTGTGCAGGATTATATGAGTATATATGAAGTATGTAGGGTTATATGAATATATATGAAGTAATTTCCTTTGTCTGTTAGGACGATATAGATTATCGTGAGTGAAAGATAACTACCTATTATATTTGCTTTTGCAATGTTTAATTAATCAGGAATTGATTAAGGATTCGTGAATGTTAGCATTAGTAATCAAACATGTAGTAGCATATGGTATATTTTCGATAGAGAGCTCACGTGTAAATTTATGGCAAGGTACTACCGTCGGTAGGCTTTACGCAGTGTCTCAATAGCTAATGTGATCTGAGTAACAAAAGTAAAGGAATATTATGTACATTTAGAAAGTGGTACATATAGCGAGTTAGATATATTTTTGCTCTTTAAGGAAACAGTTTTTCGACTAAGAGTGAAAAAAGGGAAGTGACGAGTGAAGTCCGAACGGGGCAAGTGACGAGTACAAAGTATAATCTAGAAAGTCCAAGAAGGACAAGGCAGTAGGAAAAACTCTATGAAAAAGTAAACGTCGGGACTCGGTCGAGAGGAAGGTGGTGCAATCAGTTGTGGACATTGCGCTCTTTTCATCATTTATTATGGTGATGAAATAAATCTACATTTGACACTGTTATTAAATCATGTTGATATCATGTAAGCTGAATTGAAATTACCACTATTAATTTGTTAGATTAAGTTTCTTATTCTTAGAGACTAAGAGGCTCGTATTGCATTATTTCTTCCCAATAATCTTGCCTAGTTCTCTGTTGATATTCTATCTTTTCACTCATACCATGCCATAATATCGAGGGAGGTCATTCAATAGATAACAAAACTAACTGAAATTAACTACCACTCTTACTAAGAGGGAGACGTTACAAACTGATATCGGCCCTTGCAATCATTTCAATAACTGGTACAGGTCTTTTGAAGTCTTTTCAATAACAACTACCGTATTTTGCGCATATAACGCGCCAAAGTGTATAACGCGCATATGTAGATAACGCACGTAAATTCCGTCTTTGTGTAAAAAAAAATATCTTGGATTGCGCGCCCATGCATATACTGTGCGCTAACCAACACAGGCCTGCTGGAACAACAGGACTGCCAGAGATGCCTCATCTGATACGCGTTACGAGGCTGTTTATCGTCTCTCGCTCACCATCCAGCGATTTAACGCCGGCGCCTTTATCCCTTTCTGCTCGTAATAAATACCGGTATTACCGGTACAGTCGTAAATGCCACGTCGTAATATTTCTCGCGTAAACAGAGGCAAAATAGCAACTGCTATAAAACTATGTGTATTTACTGGTTTCCACTAATTTTCGACTGGAATGCACGCATGCCGGTATAGGGATGTTAATATCGTTTTTTTCCCTCCAAAACCGATTATCATTTGTAGAAATCCGATTCTAAACCGATTATCGGTTTTTGTCCTACACAGAAATTACGAGAAATATATTCTTATAATGCAAGTTAGTGTATGACTCGTGCGAATAAAAGATATTCATTACATACTATAACGTACAGACGCGCAAGCGGCGCAACACGGTTTCAACTTAGAATTGTTTATTTTCTACTTAAAGATTTGAATAAACCTCATTTATACTGCATGTGTATGAAAGAAATCTTTTTTCAATTGTCACCGGTTTATTAGGGTGGTTGCTCGAAATTCATCGAAGCGCTTTTGGCTGTAAAAGAAAAACTGGGATAACGCGCTTACGCATATACCGTCCCATGGGGAGGGGGGGGTGCGCTGATTGTAAAAATGCGTTTAACACGCGAAAATACGGTACAGGCAATGGCTGTCATTTCAATATCTGATACAGACCTTTAAAGTCATTTCCGTAATGTCTACAAGCCTTTTCAGTCATTTCAATAACTGATTGTGACAATTGTTTTTTTTTTCTTCAGTGTTTTTGTTTGGCTAAATACCATCAGTGGTAGTAAAACCAATTCACCAATGTTATTCTTACTTAGACATACAATTATATAGCTTTTAAGTTAAGAATCACGGCATGAATGTTTAATAATAATGTATGATATGAATTCAATTTTAGCAAGACATGAAATCATACAACTGTACAATTCATCAACAACAGAATCATTGGTGAGGGAGCGTTATAAAGAGTTCTTTTCTGTCAAGGATGTGGCATAATAACATTAAACCGCTGTAACATATTAATTAATGATATGAAGACATATGGTCATTAGTTTTGATAAGCCTTGTACTAAAAAAAGCTAAAGAAATAAAGCGGAAACAATAGTTTTCATGAGCTATTAACAACAAAAAGTTAAATAAATTAAACAGCATTAATACCTTTCATAAGCCATGGACTAAAATAAAGTTAAAAAAGTTAATAAGCAGCGAGTTCTCATTAGCCATTAATTTAAATTAAATGAGGTACATGAAATATAAATTATTGTTTTAATAAGCAGTCAACTAAAGTGACATATTTGAAACATCAATGAAAAAACAAAACTGAACTATTTTAATGGTACCCACATTAAAATAAAGACAGCCTGGAGTATAGTGATGAGTTTTCTATTAAGGTGAACAATTAAAGGATGAAAAGATTAACATACAGGATCATGCACATCTATCCATTCTTTTGACTTGGAGTCGACAAACTGGCCATTAATAAAGAGCTTTGTTGTTGGCTGAAAAGAAAAAGAAAAGAAAAACTGAGATCACTTTTTTTTACTTTATCATTCTCATTGTGTGAGAAATATGGAAATGATATTTGTAGTAACATGTTAATACACTAGACACTCCTACCCTAACTGTTCGACAACTGTTACTAGACACAATCCATCCGACTCATTTACAATTTGTACTAGGTATAGTCCCAAGGACGTTTTGTCACTTTTTACAACACTCAATTTCCTTGAATTGGTGACAGCTGTTAAAACGAACATCTGGGTTGCGGTATGATGTATACACATTGATCACAGTACATTGTGTATGTATGTATGTATGTATGTATGTATGTATGTATGTATGTATGTATGTATGTATGTATGTATGTATGTATGTATGTATGTATATATATATATATATATATATTACAAAAGTAAAATCTAAGCTCAACCGGCACACCAATCAAGGAAAGGTCAGCCTTTAACTTATAAATTCGTTCAACTCGACATATTGCAAGTTTTCTTTTTGACTTCACTTTATTTGTGACATGCTAGAAGCAGTTCTAGGTAATGTTGTGTTGGTGGCTAAATCTACTGAACTTGAGCAATTGTGTGTGTGTGTGTGTGTGTGTGTGTTTGTGTATGTGTGTGTTTGTGTATGTGTGTGTAAAAGAGAACGAGTGAGGTAAATTGGTATTGCAAGTGCAGTCATCTCACCGCATATACAATCACAATCTGTCAGATTTGTGATAAGCTGTTTTATAAAAAAAGAGCAAACTATGTATAACGAATCTGGAGCTGTCATATTCTATCCTTGATCAATTTGTTCAAGGAGTTAGGTCAGGTTAATCCGTATTAAAATATCATTTTATGTTATCAGTTGCAGACATTTACATGAATATAATAAAAGTACAACTCTCCCCCATCAGAACGCGGTAGTCCATAACTCCTGACCACTGTGAAGGGGCAACGTTCTGGCGATCTATCAAGAACACAATAGTTGAGACCAGAAAACCATTAATTAGATTTATGGAGACAAGCATGTATCATATAGCCATACTACAGTGTTCGGTAAGGTTCTTTAGAGGGAGAACCTTGTTTCTAATTAAGCATTTGTCTATCCAGTAGCCAGACGGACTATTAGGGACACGGTAAACTTCATTTTTATGGTAAATTTGTCAAAATTGAGAAAACGCATAAATCATGCTGCTCAAACTACCAGGTCAAGCTGACCCGATTTTGGCGACTCTGAGAAAAGGGCGGCCGAGATATTTGATTTTGATTGGTTAAGTTAGTTAAGTGTGTGAGTTCACATCCAAAATTACCTAGACGTTATTTCGTCTCATCGAAAATTGTAATTAGTCTAATCTTTTTTCTGCAAGAGAAAATAACCAGTCAGGTCTCCGCTGAATTTATAAGAAATTCCCGAGTAAAAATGTGTGGTCCAATCAATCCGCTGAACTGTTTTGGATTGATGAGTGAACAAAGGTAGTATGACAATCCCATGTAAGTTGTTGATGCGATATACATATATATATATATATATATATATATATATATATATATATATATATATATATATATATATATATATATATATATATATATGCTTTGCTGAATATACAGGTATTCGCATGAATTTTGTTTAATACAAACGGTAATAATGTGCTTTTGAATTTTAGCGATGTTGAGATATGCATAGGAAGTCGTACATTAATTCTTAGATAAGTTTGACGAATTATTTAATTTGTTGTGGTGTTTGCATAACACTAGGTTGAGTTATGCATAGGAAGTCTTAATTTAATCTTTAGATAAGTTTGACGAATTGTTTAAATTGTCGTCTTGTTTGCATAAGAATTAAGTTCTAAGAATTTCACGCATTACATTACTTAATCTGATTACGTGGGAATTCACAAAATTTAGACGTCGCGTATGATTAAGAGTAAGTGTGTACAGACTGAAACGCTGTAATGTATTCCATTTATTTGCTGTGTAAATTGAGGCTGGCAGAACCCCAAGCCTGGTGTAATAATATGTAAGGTCAAGGCATAACGAATTAGTCATTCGACTAATTAGAGTCAATTTAGGACACGAGTAGTCGAATAATAGCTTTGTCATCTTTTTACTACTGATATAAATATCTGATACAAAGCACGGCTAATGCAAATTCCCCCCTGTATCATATAAAACGGAAAATTCAGGTTGTCTATTTTATATTAATTTAAAAGGGAGAAAATAGATTTTGGAACGTATGATGTGACGTTACCATGAGACGTATGCTGAGGAAACAACAGAGGGAATTGCAGTGAGACGTATAATCCTGTGACGCACTTCTGCCTCATACTAAGTTCTAAACGTATTCGAGAGTATCCTGAGACGGATGGTAGAAAGTATCATCCTGGGATCCAAAGTTCTGAACAGCTACAGAGTAGCCGAACGAACTAGAGACTAGGAGGTCATGAAATCGTACAAGGCGTTGACTTCGATTGTTTCACTCGATCGTATGATAAAGTAAAGCTATCAGTAACAGATCGGCTAGTTTATTTAAATCTATTTGCGTTTTTTTTGTAATTTGGTGAAAGTTGTATTTCTAAAAGCAAAGTATTTTCCTAATGTAAGGAATTTTCACAGTTGTTTTATGTAATTGATTAAATTGTTTGTTCATCTGTACAGGGACACTTGTTTGTTTCTTCAATATATCTGCTCAGATCTCTATATATATATTTCCATCTATAAGTTTCACCAGTTATACTTACTCGAACCGGGGTAATTATATCGAGGGCGGTCATCTCCTAGATACCGAGTACCAAAAGGAGCGGGATATATAATAGCATTTATTATATTATTTAATACGCATCCAACACCCCGTGAAAACCACATTATGTACATAACAGTGATAGAGTGAAAATGATTTTAAAAATTGCTGAGTTTACTTGTGTGTCGGGGTAGGGGTGTAAACAACGCGCCAATCAAATACATAACAATACTCTACGTTTATGTAAATTATGCTTTCTTTTCTCTGTATGGTATTTATTTAATTATGTTAATAAACAAATAAAAATATACTAAGCCTTTTATTGCTTTATTTCAAAACATATTGTTATGTATATGATTAAAACAATAATAATATCATATCATTTTCCTAACTATATTTGCCAAATATAATTTATATCTACTACAGTATCAAGTTTAGAGCGATTAAACATTTGAGCACTAATAACAAAATATTTTGGCTGTACTTCAGGTCAATGCAGACTGACACGCTGCTTTAACAGCTTTATTTAATTTTACTTAAGAGATTATAATCACACATATATAATTCATCAACTTCCACAGCCATTTTGCAATTAACTAAATGAATAGATATCTCCAAGAAGTCCACTGAGTAATGTGAAGTAAATTTTCAATGAATGAATTATCTCGTTTTCAGTTCCAAACCGCAATTAAATTTGTTGTTGTTGTAGGGTTGAACGCCATTTTTCAGCACACGATAGGCTATACATGGCGGCCAGCATTATTGGTGGTGGAAGAACCCGGGAAAACCCCCGGAAAGAACTACCGACCCACGACAAGCTAATGGCAAGCTTTCTCACATACCCACATTAGCCGAATCTTAGTCTCGAACCCACGCAGACAGAGGTGAGATGGTAGTGATCCGTAACTGAGAACGCTTTAGACAACTCGGCCACTCGGGACCCCACAATTAAATTTGACGATTAGAGACGGAACAACAGATACAAATGATAAACTTACATGTATGTCATTAATTTAATAGTACTCGAAACAAACATGTTTGTTCATCAACAACACTAATCCAATTTGAGTAAACACCATCATTCACCCACATAATGTGCGTTTAATATTGTAAGCATTTCGTGATTTTAGGTCTTTTTGAGACCGGATTAGTCATTTTTTTAAATACAAAGTCTAACATCTCTCGGCTGCCTAATTTTCAAGGGCTCAATGTCCTGACTTTCAAGCCATATCAGTATTTTCGTCACTGCAAATGTGTCTTCAGTAACATCATGTGGTGTTCCCGCGTGTCCTCCAGCAGCAGAGGAGTCGAATCCTACAACGTTTTCAAACAAAATTACGGCTTCTACGGCCAAGGGTGGTGAATCCTACAACGTTTTTAAACAAGTTTTCAATGGATTAGGGCTTAAAACGGCTACAAATCAATGAAACAGGCAAAAAATCAATGAAATCAGTCAAAAAAAAATCAATGAAATAAAAAAAAAGAAAGCCTCCATTTGCCAAATGGAGACTTAGTCATTTTTTGTCCGAAAACATGATCCTGCAGGGTTTTCAAAATGAGTAAAAACTCTTCAACCGAATATTTTATCAAGTCCGATACGATATCGTGTCCTAGGGTCTGCTAAATTTATTGTCACAAATCCGTGCGGGGTCGATTGAGCGTGGCTAAAGAAATTTCTAAATCGATTATGATCCATATCACCGCTGCACCAGGTCTGATGAATATTTCGTAGTGTATGATTATCAACGCCGATAAATACACACAACACATTGCAGTTATCTCTGATCACTTTTGGAATTTGTGTGTATCGTTGAGTGACATATATCACATCAGTGTTTTTGTGCCTGCCACGGGAAAAGATTCTAGCAGGATTATTTTTATTATCTAACATGATATCGTCATACACGACTAAATTATTAATACTTCCATCGATGTCTTCCACGGAAGGGGCTTCATCAATATCAGTAATAAATTCAATAAAATCATCGTCGATTTCAAATTCTTTTGCTTTCTCGCTAAAATCTTTTAGCACTTCATAGCATAGCTAATCGTCTACACTCGGGGCTATTAAATACAATTTGTCCCATTCCATCCATCTTGTTATCAAATTAAGTAACAATTGTGTTTTGCCACATCCGGATGGTCCGATTAGAATCATTCTAATTGAATTCGGTAACATTTCATGGTGTTTAATAGGTTCCCGTCGTCGGGGAGCTGAATAATCAATTACATTCATGCTGTTATATATACATTATGGATCTATATTGTGTGAAGTGTAAAAAACGTACTGGCACAGATGACTTGACGACGATTACAACAAAAAATAACCGATCAGCGCTTTCTGGTAAATGCGTACAGTGTAGTACAAAGAAATTTAGATTTGTTTCTAAACCCAAGGAACTTTTAAAAAAAAACAAGGAGGTGATATCGCAGCCAAATTGGCAAAATTCCCTGGAGCCCCATGGGCAAAATACCCAGGAGAAAAACACCTTCCAGGATATAGCTACTGTGGACCGGGAACCAGACTTGATATCAGGCTCAATAATCAAAATCATCCCCGACCCGATGAAGAACCAATAAACGACATTGATAAGGCCTGTCACCTTCATGATGTTGCTTATAAAAGCAGCAATTTGCAACACAGGCATCTAGCAGATGTGAAATTAATTCATGTGTTGAATGCCATTCCTGACAAATCTTTCAAAGAAAAATTGGCTTACTTTTTGATAAAATCGGCTATGAAAGGTAAATTGATGTTAGGTGCTGGTAATTAATAACAACATGGAATCTATTTATTATTCCCCAAGAGGATACTGGAGGGGTAGCGCTGCAATCAATAAACTCGCTAGCGCTGCAAAAGTGAAAAAAACCACTGCGGCTAATTGGTTATCTAAACAGGCACTATGGCAGATTTATCTACCACCGCCTAAACAAATTAATTTCTCGCATTTTGATGTAACCGGACCCAATGAAGTTCATCAGGCTGATATATTATTTCTGCCACATGACCACGGTTACAAATCCGCATTAACCGTAGTTGATATTGCAAGTCGATACAAAGAAGCAGAACCGTCAAAAACAAAATCATCACCTGAAGTGGCTTCTGCATTTGAAAGGATTTATCGAAGGTGTCCCTTGCACTGGCCAAATCTATTACAAATTGATCCTGGCAAGAAATTTCAGGGTGCAGTGTTATCTACAATGTAATATCACAATGTCACAATACGACGAGGACATACTGAGCTACATCGTGATCAGGCAATTGTTGAACGATTTAATCGGACGATTGCTGAACGGTTATTTGGATATCAATACGCAAAAGAATTCATCCAAGAAAAAAGATCCCGTGAATGGGTTAAAAGGTTGCCAGTTGTGATTACTGCGCTGAATAACGAGATTACTAGAACCATTAACATGAAACCTATCAACGCGATTAAAAAGAAGTCAATACCTGAAAAACCTCAAAAAGATTTAAAAGAACCAATTCTTGGTAGTAATATCACTGTGAGGTATTTATACGAACCAGGAGAGCTTGAAAGGGACAGAAAAAGGGTCACTGATCATATTTGGAGTGTTACCGCACACAAGATATCTAGTGTAACACGATCTACGGGTAGACCTCCAATCTATAAACTGGATTCAACTGCCCCTCAGCGGGGTTTTACTAGACAACAATTACAAGTGATACCCGAGGATACTCAATTACCACCACGGGGTCTTAACTAGCGCCGTTGCGTCTATTGCACTCAAGACAAGTCAACATCACATTGTTTCTGACATGACCGAGATTGTTATTTTTTCTGTCTACGGTAAATTGGCGAGGATCTTTATCCAAATACTGCCAACGCATTATACAATTGCAACTCGCGCAGTGATTATTCTGTTGTTTCTTCAAAGTGATTATTAATTCAGCATCAATATCAAATTCTCGTTGTTTTTTTTTTGTCTTGTTGTTTGTAACCGGAAAGTTTTTTATCAATAATTTTAACATCAATATCATCCATTGTGGTGTCATCATCGCCTGACTCTGTCAGGACAATTCTTCGAAGTTGATTTATTTGTCGTACTCTGGATACTGCAAGATAGACTAAATTTGACCATTCGATGCGATTATCTACCATCCAAACAATTGTATCGGATATAGTCAGCCCCTGTGAAGAATGTATTGTTGCTGCGTATCCTAGCGTCCATGGGGATTTATTAGCATGCAATGCATGTTCAACGACATTGATATCAACCAGCACAATATCATTTAAAACCAGAATTTGTTTTTCACTTTGTCCTGGAATATCAACTTCAATGTTCTGTTTTCGTGTATCCGATGGCCTATAACAAAGAGGCACTGGAAGTGTTGCAAATTTTTGTTTATGCAATTCAAATAACTTCATCCGAAGTGTGTCTCTGACTATTTTTCTACTTGCAATTATCAAATCATTTGGTCTCCATGCTTCCCAAAACTCATTCATTGGAGTTTCCGAAATTATTTCACGGGCTATTTCACACTGGATTCTATCCGGTTGTAATCTAATTAGTTTCTTAAATTCTTTTAATTCATTATCAAGTGATCTATGATCGGTATCAATTTCTTCATAATAGTCTACAAAACCCTTTAGCCATTCATGGGGGGATGCACCGACAAATGGTGGTGGTTTGCCGTGATCACCGCACATGACGATTTTTGTATTTTTCAATAACATCCACTCAAGAAATATTTTTAATACATCTTCTGACACTGTGTCTATTTCATCCCAAATGATAATTTCAGGAATAAATTTCTCTCCCATACGCTCAGGAGTCCATTCATCTCCCTTCCATCGGAAAAAGCTGTGATAGGTACAGGCATTTACCCCTCGCTGTATCATTTCTCTTGCAAGTCTATGAGTTGGTATTAACACAATCATATTTGGATTGGAAACGCTAGCGTTTCTACGGAATAATTCAATTGCACGAGTTGTCTTTCCTGATCCACCACAGACGTTTAAATAAACTGTTTTATATCTACAGATTGGATCAGAACACGGTGGTTCATTAGAAAATTCTGATTGAATCTCTTTGAGATTCCGATAATTATTTTCAATTGTAACATCTGCTGATTGAATATAATCATGAAGCATTTCCTTCTTAATTCTCCATGACCCCCAATTCTCGTTACCAGTGGCCTTGCTACCGTTTATAAAATCAGCCATTTTGCTGTTTATGTAAAATGAATCAGTGGCAACTCTAACTGCGGTGTTAGGAAATCTATTTATCATTGAAAATAAATTGATAGAAGCATAACCGAGCATAGAAGCTCTTAAGTGTGTGTACTGCGGATTATACCCATCATTGTAGGTAACAATTGTACCCAATTTGGTTCCATCGGACTGAAATGGGTCTTTACGATTGACATATAGGCCCCTTTTCGTTAGATCCGTGATTACAAAATCGTATTCAGCATTGTCTATAATTAACCGTGAAGAATATCTTGTATTATCGTATTTACCACCCTGAGTAAATTTACCGATTATTCTTCTACTGAGATCTTTTGCTTCGTTCTTTCTGATTTCAAATAACTGTTTGGACCAATCCATGATTTGTTGTTCATTAAAATCAGGAAACAGTTTTCGCTGTTCGCTAATTATTTTTTCTAGATCAGGTTGTGGTAACCAGACTGATTTCTGTGCTCGATAGGATATAATTGCTTCACTGACAAATAATGATTTTAACATCCCACAATCAATCATATACCGTAACAACACTATTGGCATCCAGTGTTTTTCAGACATGTGTTTACCAATCCAAAGATAACTACACGGATGAAGTCCTTCACCCAATTCAAATGATACTACACAAGCGAATCCTGTTAAATCAAAATCAGGCAGTGGTCCATTAATCGCAACACGGGTCATTTCGTGTGTAGGGTGTCCAAATCGTTTGAAATATTTCTCGCATTCTCCATACCCGAGAAAGCTCCCTGGATAACACGCAATCATATCAACGGAAATAACGGTTTCAGGGTCATATTTTGTATTCCATAACCCTCCATGGCTGTATTCAAGACAGGACAATCTGACATCTGATAAAAACTCACTTCGTGTTGGTTTCCACGCATTTTTCTTCCTAGCAAAATGTGCTGCACTTGATGGTAGTGTAAAACAGTTTGCTAATAATTGATCGTTGTCTTCCCCCTCCAGTGAAAACTCACTAGCTAGTTTTTTCATTTGATTATGCAGCTCTTCAGTACGGTACAATTCTCCGTTGGGTCTTACAAACTAATCAAATCTACATTCCTCGTCTGAAGTACTATGAAATAGCCACATCGACACAGGATCCTTTTTACTCAAATGGTAAATAGCATCAAATAATTTCTGCTCTGAAAAAAACTCTTCGGTTCCAAACAGAGTTTGGGGGATATATTTTACGGTTCTATCCCGTGGAAATATTGTTACTGCAGATGACCACGCGTGTTCATTATGATCAATAATTTCAATTGGGGCTCCATTTTTATTATATTTCGATTCGTATAATACTTCACCGGTGATTGTCCTTACCGATATTGGAAATCTCAATGATGTTTCTAATTTGGTTATATCCTGAATTGTTGCCCCATTCTCTTTTATAGTTAATTCCCATTCGGTTATTTTTTTCGTCTTAGATCAGTTAGTTTATTTCCCCGGGACGCGTTTGTGAAGTGTTCCATTATTCGTTCTGCTACACAATTGAGCCCTGTCGAATATTTCATGTGTGCTAGTTTTGAAATATCAGGTTTTTCATTGAGCGGATATATCCCGTAAACAACTGCTGTTACAGGATAAGATCTTTCGTGGTATGGTTTATCAATTCCGGTCAAAATTCCTGGTTTTAAATCCTGATTCACAGTGACAGTTTTTTCGTCCTTAAGAATGGGTTCAAATTTATCCCTAATGATCCATTTTCCATCATCACGGATAAGGAATTTTATTCGAAAAAAATGACCTTTTTCCCCAAGACGTGAGATTATCACTGCTGCTTTTTCATCATTCATGGTAGCGTCAACAGCACCATCAATTCGGAATGTTGACCAACAATAAGATGCTCCATCACGCTTGAATTCATTAAAACAGTCTCTGATTTTACTAATCATGGCTCTATCAAGAATTTTATTCTTGGGTGTATTAGAAACTATATCAAGATTGAATTGAGCATTTTTCCAGGGTAATCTCTTGTTACCGTCTACTAAACGTTTTTTGGGTTTATCGAGATTAAATCTAGGATTAATTTTCAATAATCTCTTAAACTCCTTCATGTTTCTGTCTATTAAACGTTTTTTTGGGTTTATCGAGATTAAATCTAGGATTAATTTTCAATAATCTCTTAAACTCCTTCAGGTTTCCGTCTCTTGGACGTTTTTTTGGTTTATCGAGATTAATTTTCAGTGATCTCTTGTTACCGTCTATTGGACGTTTTTTTGGTTTATCGAGATTAAATCTAGGATTAATTTTCAATAATCTCTTAAACTCCTTCATGTTTCCGTCTCTTGGACGTTTTTTTGGTTTATCGAGATTAAATTTAGGATTAATTTTCAATAATCTCTTAAACTCCTTATCAGTATTGAATTGAGCATTTTTCAAGGGTGTTATTTTCGGTAATCTCTTTAACTCCCTCATGCTATACTAAAAACAAGTATTTAAATAAAAGATTTATGTATAATGAATCACTGCAAATGGCTCATGATTGGATCAGTAACCCCGTGTAACAAATCATGCAGAAATGAGTTCTGTAGGTATCATATGCAAAGTTTTCGACGTGGAAGCCTTGGTCCGTTACCCTGTATTCGATGTGGGGCTGGGGTCAGGGGGAATCGCAGTTATGTATTGCTTGTGGTGGAAAGCGATACAGGGAATGGAAGCGTTATTATGATAAAAGAATAAAAAATGGACAATCAATCAGAAATTATGACCCTGAAAAAGTCCTTGACCCTGACAACGTCAAGGATAGAATCATAAGAACTCCCCAAGACTACATTGAAAGATTCTCCAGTGATGTAATTATTAGACCAAACAATGAATTAGACAAACAATAGTATAGTATATAAATGAACCAAGAATTCAGACAGTATCCTGTGAGTACAAATTATGAAGCATCCAGTGATGGTGTTGTAAGACACTGTAGACTGAAGAAAACGGTCGGTTTTGTGACTAATCAAGGGTATTTGATGTTTAGCGCTGGAAAGAAGAAATATCACAATCATCGTTTCATATTTGAATGTTTCAATGGATTGATCAAAGATGGTTTTGTTATTGATCACAAGGATTCTAATCCAAGGAACAATTCTTTATCAAATCTGCAAGCTATCACACAGAGTGAGAATTCCAAACGAGGAAGGACTGGCACTTGCAAAACGGTTGGGAAGAGACCTGTGACATCTTTGAATACAACAACTAACGAAGAGAAAATATTTCAATCAATGAATGAAGCCGGAAAATATTTCAATATCTGTCCAACTTCTGTACAAAAAGTTGCAGGGGGGATTTATCGATCGGCTATTTCAAAAAAGACCGGAAAGAAAATTCAATTTAGTTATGTCTAATGCGTCATATTTTTCAATTAGAGATATGTCATTGTTATAGAATAATGAATTCCGAAAACATGAATAGCATTATAGTTGAAATAGCAAAATTGAAAAATCAGGATATCAAACTATCAGATGGGTTAAATCCTGATCAAATTGTGTCAGATTTTCAGGATATAGAATACGGAGTAAACAACAATAAATATATGCTACCAAAGAAATATGCGCTCATCAAAAAAATTCAAAATTCTATTCGGGACTCTCTTGCATTTTCCAGTGACATCAGTGTGTTCGTTCCGTTATATACTATCGTAGAGGGGATACGAAAAAAATTAGGTAACGAATACGAATTGAAAAAAGAAGTCAACTCTAAAATTAGAAACCTACGGGCGTTAATTCAGGAAAATGAACGATTTTGATTGACCGACCCCTTTATCATTTTTTGATTGTGACTGACCCTCAAAGAGGTTTTCACTTTTTTAGCATTTTTTGATTGAAAATGTCAAAATCAGTGAATAAAAAATATTTCACACACACTGAATAAAAAATCGATCGGCCGTTAATGGATGGTTTTCCCGATATGATATGTCAGATTGATCAAAAATAGAATGGTGAAAGTGTGGTATTAATTATTTTTATAGGAATTTCCACACTTTCGCCATCAATGATAGAGCTGTTAAAACAACAAAAAAACGCTTCCATGATCGTGTTAAAAATCATCTGACATGTCTGACATGTAACAAAAAATGGCGAAAGTGTGGTATTAATTATTTTTATAGGAATTTCCACACTTTCGCCATCATTGATAACACCCTTAAAACAACAAAAAAACACTTCCATGACCGTATCAAAAATCATCCGACATGTCAAAAAAATGAAGGAAGTCACAGTATTATATATTTTATATACAAATTATGTGACTTCCTTCATCACTGATAACACCCTTAAAACGCTTCCACGATGGTGTTAGGTCGGGATTGAAAAATTGTTTTACAATTGAAAAATTGTTTGCGATTTCAAATAATGGTCAATGAAGCATTAACGACCCGATTGACTCGTGAACGACTAGATGCAATTAAGAGATTTGTACCAATTCGCGACTCTGTAAGAAATAAACTGCAACAACGACAGAGTTTACAAACTGATTTTGCTGCGGGATCTGAAGAATTATTTAAACCAGTAACCACAGCAACGTACGGGGTAGAGCGTGCTATACGGGGAGATGTTCCCGAGACGGGGAAATCTGTTATTGGTGAACTTGAAAAAATAGCAGCGAAAACTGAACAAACAAAACAGGCTGTACAAAAAAATGGAATAAAAAAGAACAGTAGATGATTTAAGCGAGAGATTTACCGAGGAAGGGTTAGCAACAATTGATAAGACTGATCCAGCAGAAATTCCTGCGCTTGTTGTTACGACTTATGAAAACAGAAAAAAATGTTGAAACCAGAACATCATAAATATGTTAGAAATATAACCCATTGGGCTGATATATTTTATAAAATCAAAACTAAAACCAGTCAAATTGACACAACAGGTGCATCATACAATGAATATATCAAGATGGTGGATAACGTGTATAATCAATACGAAGAGTTTAAACAACAACAAAAAACGCCAAGATTGCAAAGAAAGCGACAGCAACCTGCAAAGAAAATATCTTTCTCACCTAAAAAACTACCACCTGATGATGATGATGATTATTTACAAACCACGGATTTAGAAAAATTGGATGAAGAAACTGGTTATAGCGGGAAGGGATTAGGAACCCCAAGTAGGGTATGTCCTGATAGTGTTATCAATGAAATATCACGATTTGATGTTCTAATCGGAGGGTTCTGAGCTGGAAATAATTCACCGGAAATAATTAATGAAGCAGCTGATATCTGTAGACGGTTATTTCAAGGTGGTATCATGGATATCAAAACATATCGAGATTTTATTGACGAGTTAGCGGAAAATGGGTATCGTAGTGACTGAATAAAACGCTAGCGTTTCCAATTGAAAAATTGCTAGCAATTGAAAACACTAATGTTTTTATAATAAGATGATCATACACTACAATCATGATAAACCAGCCAGTGTCTATGTAGTTAATTCACGGTTTCCAGTTTATAGCGCATATTACGGAGATGGTTTCGGTGATATCATTTTAGGATTATTTTCAAGAATGGCTCCAAAAGTGATGCCGTTGGCTAAACAACTAGGAATGAAAACCATTGATGTTATTCGTGATAAGGGTATTAGTACTGTTGGAGATCTTGCCGGAAAAGCGTTTTCAGCTGCAAAGAATAAAATAACATCATTAGTTAGACGACCATTGCCATCTACAGCGGAAATGCCTGCGAGTGTTAGTAAAATTATAAATAACGCAGTAGATGAAAAATTAGCGTCGATGGCTTTAACCCCCGACGCAAATATGATAGCAGGAAGTGGTTTTAAAAAACTACGACGATGAAATGGAAAATCGCGATTTAGATCAATGGATATATAATAAAATGTTCAAACAGTCACGTGATCCAGCGTTTGATATAGACGCCCCAGTGCGCAAGGATGATTCTGTACGCGATTATCAATATTACGCCTATCATGCAATAGACCCAAAGAGTCGATCGCGAATTGAACTTCAAGTTCATGATACCAGTAAATATTTTCTACCCGCTGAAGCGTTTATTGAATTAGAAGGAGAACTTGTAACAGCTGCTGATACTACTGCTGTACCAGCACCGTATCCAGCTGGTACTCAAGTCGGTTTTGTCAATAATGTTATCATGGCGCTATTCGATAGTGCAAAATATCTCATTGATGGAAAAGAAATTGAGTCGATAGATCGTGATGTTGATGTGGCTACAACAATAATCGGGTTATCGAGATATTCTGATGATTATACAAGATCAGCAGGACCTTCTATGATGTTTGCAAAAGATGTTAAAAATACCGCTGGAGGAAATCAATTTGTTGTAAGACGACCAAAGAATAATGCTGGTGCCGCTGATGTTGATGTTGAAAATATGATTATAAACAACGATGTTAATTTCAATCTAGGAGCTACGACACGTATATCAATGTTGGAAGGGCGGCGTAAATTATTTTCATGCCCGATTCCACTGCATCACATATTTGGATTCTGTAGAAACGTCAGAAAAGTTATCTACGGGGCGAAGCATACAGTATCGCTTGTACGAAAGAGTGATGATAATGACGCAATTTGGAGGATTCCAGCAGATGCTGCAAATCCAAATGCTGATGCCGGTAAAGTCAATTTAACAAAAAATATAATTATGGATGCCAGTGTTGACTCCATCAATCACCGCAGAAGAACGATTACTATCATTTATGGACCAAGGAGGATAATCATTGCTTAGTTGGCTAACGGTGAGTACAGATGTTAAACAATCAGATATCAGCGGGGTATTCACATGGAATCTAGCATCAAAACAAGACACTGCTGCGCCACGTCATATATTTATTGAGTTACTGGATACCACAAGAGTTGGCAATCAACTCTCCAGCCATATAATATTTGATCAATTAGGTGTTAAAGACGTCTCACTGAGAATAAACGGCCAAAAGGAACCATCCGAGGATATACAACTTGATTACGGTCAAAATCATATTGTACGCGTGTATCATAGATTGTTGTCATTAATGGCACGTGATCAAAATGTCGATACTGGTCTACAAATATCACAGTTGGATTTTAAAAATCTGTATTTGATTTATTACTTTTCATTGGAACATCTTGATTTAACAAGACAGTCTGTCGTTGATATACACTTCAGAGCTTATGTGCTTCGTGGTGCTATTGCTAATTATAGAGCAGTTGCTATCATTCTCAGTGATAAATCAATGCTACTTGAAGGTGTTGGAGGAAGAATGAGAATCATTGATGCACCAGTGGAAAATCTTTGAACGATTTTTCATTGAATCGCTTTACAATTTAGAATCAATCTATTATGTATAATATGTCATATAGTGTTATTAGTGTTGCGTTAACTCCCGGTCAAATCAAAAAATTGCAATCAGAATCGGCTAAAAAATGTGGGACCACAATAACGCTGAAACACAATCAAATGACTGGTGGTACAAATAAATTATCGCTGACAACTCGTCAAATAAAACATTTCAATGATGCACTTGTAGCAAAAAAAGGTGTTCAGATTAATCTTTCTGCGGCTGCTATAAAAAATATGATTAAAACTGGTGGTATATTCCCGTTATTTGCTGCGTTACCAGCGATGATAGCCGCAGCAGCCCCAGCGGTGTCTAAAGCAGTCACATTGGGGGCAGCTGGAGGCTTGGGGGCAAAAGCGGTACAGGGCATTGCTGAATCATATGAACCGAAGAAGGGAAAGGGTTTTAGACTAGCTGCGTTACCAGGATTAATTACAGCGGCTGCAAAAGCTGTCTCATCGGGGGCAAAATCGAAGACGGGACGAGGGTATAAAAAAAAGGGAAAGGGTCTAAGACTACCATGAACCCCGTATTCATGGTACAGCGGGAGATCCGTTCACGGATCAGGCCTGAGAATCCCAGGAACGGTTTATTAATTGAGGAACCGATGGTTCCAATGTCCAATTTTGATTTAATGGATGCTGCTAAAAAATTGGCGATTAAAAATTTCAGAGGTGTCTTTATGAAAGATCAATTACCGACACAACCCAATGATGTTGAAACCGGTATTATTAATTTAGATAACAGCACCGGACCTGGAACTCACTGGGTTGCATACGCTATTGATCCACGTGCAATCGTCTATTTTGATTCATATGGATTAGCACCGCCAAAAGAGTTTATGCGTTACATAAAACAATTTCCAATGAAGACTTGGTATTCTACGCTACCAACACAACAAATGAATGATCCACCAATATGCGGCAGTGAAGTATTAAATGTCCTTGACGCAATTTCTAACTCCTTGGGTAACCCAAGGGGAAAACTACCTCATATTGTCGTAAATGAGTACTCTAGTAATCGCTGGCGAAAATCATAGATTTTAGAGAGAGAGAGAGAGTTTTACAATAACATGATTGATATTTGGGGAAGACCTCTGAAACCCAAACCCAAGCAGCAGAGGAGGTGAATCCTACAACTTTTTTGGTTAAAATATGATTAAACCCTCAAAACGGCTAATAGAGCCTTCCTGCTAAATCTCATGTTTTAACCAAAAAAAAAAATAAGTCTCCATTTGGCAAATAGAGCCTTATTGATTTCTTGCTCAAAACATGAGATTTCGCGGGTGATACTCTATTCGCGTTTTCGTTGCTTAATCATACAACGTCGCAACGTCGTTGTCACTCACCTCCTCTGCTGCTAGAACTTTCAGTTCTGGGTTAATAATTCTTTTAGGATTTCAACCAAATATTTGATCGAGTCCGATACGATATCGTGTCCGAGGGTCATGTAAATTTATTGTTATAAATCCGTGTCGGGCCGACTGAGCATGACTAAAGAAATTTCAAAATTGATTGAAGTTCATATCAGAGCACCATGTCTGCCAAATATTTCGTAGTGTATGTGTATCAACTCCATTAAATACAGCAAGAATATTACAGTTATCTCTGATCACTTTTGGAATCTGAGTGTAGCGTTGAGTGACATATATCACATCAGTGTTTTTGTGCATGCCTCGGGAAAATATTCTAGCTGGGTTTTTTTGTTTATCTAACATGACATCATCGTATACAACGAAATTGTTGATACTTCCATCCAGGTCTTTACTGATGGTGCCTCGTCAATATCGGTTATAAATTCAATAATACACTCGCCGGCAATCTCCGAAGCGTTTTCATTAAAATCTTTTAGCACTTCATAGCATCGTTGATCATCTACACTAGGAGCAACTAAATACAACTTATCCCATTTCATCCATCTCATTATTAAATTGAGTAACAATTGCGTCTTGCCAGATCCAGATGGTCCAATTATAATTGCGCGGATAGAGTTTGGTAGCGCTGCATGATGCTTAACTGGTTCTCTTGTTTTAGTCGCTGAAAAATCAATTATATTCATATCTCTATACATAATTATAGATCTATATTGTGTGAAGTGTAAAACGCGTACTGGCACAAATGATGTGACGAAGATTACAACTAAAAATAACAGATCAGCACTTACTGGTAGATGTGCAACATGTGGTATAAAAAGTTTAGATTTGTATCAACAAAATCAAAGATTTTACAATCCGGAGATGTTTTAAAAAAAACGAGGAGGTGATATCGCAGCCAAGTTAGTAAAACTCCCTGGAACACCGTGGGCAAAGTATCCAGGAGAAAAGCACCTTCCAGGATATAGCTACTGTGGCCCCGAAACACGATTAGATATCAGACTTGATAATCAAAACCAACCTCGACGTGGTGAAGAACCAATAAATGCTATTGATAAGGCGTGTCATGCTCATGATGTTGCATATAAAAGCAGCAATCTGCAAAACAGGCATCTAGCAGATGTGAAATTAATTCATGCGTTGAATGCCATTCCTGATAAATCCTTTAAAGAAAAATTGGCTTCCTTTTTTATAAAATCAGCTATGAAAGGCAAATTGATGTTAGGTGCCGGTAATTAATAACAACATGGAATCTATTTATTATTCTCCAAAAGGATACTGGCGGGGTAAAGCAGCAATTAATAAACTCGCCAACGCCGCAAAAGTGAAAAAGGCCACTGCGGCTAATTGGTTATCCAAACAGGCTATATGGCAAATTTATCTACCGCGTCCTAAACAAATCAATTTCTCTCATTTTGATGTAACCGGACCCAATGTAGTTCATCAAGCTGATTTATTGTTTTTACCACATGACAACGGTTACAAATATGCGTTAACTGTAGTTGATATTGCAAGTCGATACAAAGAAGCAGAACCGTTAAAAACAAAATCATCACCTGAAGTTGCTTCTGCATTTGAAAAGATTTATCGACGAGGCCCTCTACACTGGCAAATCTATTACAAGTTGATCCTGGCAAGGAATTTCAGGGTGCAGTGTTATCTACAATGAAACATCACAATGTCACAATACGACGAGGACATACTGCACTACATCGCGATCAGGCAATTGTTGAACGATTTAATCGGACTCTTGCTGAGCGGTTATTTGGATATCAATACGCAAAAGAATTCATCCAAGAAAAAAGATCCTGTGAATGGGTTAAAAGATTACCTGCTGTGATTACTGCGCTGAATAACGAGATTATTAGAAAAATTAATTTTAAACCTATCAACGCGATTAAAAAGAAGTCAATACCTGAAAAACCACAAAAAGATTTAAAAGAACCAATTCTTGGTAGTAATATCATTGTGAGGTATTTATACGAACCAGGAGAGCTTGAAGGTGGCACAAAAAGGGCTACTGATCCTATTTGGAGTGTCACTACGCATAAAATATCTACTATAACACGATCAACTGGTAGACCTCCGATCTATAAACTGGATTCAACTGCCCCTCAGCGGGGTTTTACACGCGAACAATTACGAGTGATTCCTGACGATACTCAATTGCCACCGCATGGTCTTAACTAGCGCCGTTGCGTCTATTGCACTCAAGACAAGTCAACATCACATTGTTTCTGACATGACCGAGATTGTTATTTTTTATGTCTACGGTAAATTGGCGAAGATCTTTTTCCGAATACTTCCAACGCATTATACAATTGCTACTTGCGCAGTGATTATTCTGTTGTTTCTTCAAAGTGATTATTAATTCAGCATCAATATCAGATTTTCGTTGTTTTTTTTGTCTTGTTGTTTGTAACCGGAGAGTTTTTTATCAATAATTTTAACATCATTATCATCCATTGTTGTGTCATTATCATCGAAAACAATTCTTCGAAGTTGATTTATTTTCCGTACTCTGGATACTGCAAGATAGACTAAATTTGACCACTCAATGCGATTATCCACTATCCAAACAATTGTATCCGCGATGGTTAATCCCTGTGAGGAATGTATTGTTGTTACATAACCCAGTGTCCATGGCGATTTATCAGCACACAATGCGTCTTCGACAACACTGATATCAACCAGCACAATATCATTTAATACGAGAATTTGCTTTTCACTTCCTGACTCTGTCAGGCCTGGAATATCAACTTCGATATTTTGTTTTCGTGTATCACAGGGTCTATAACACAATGGAACTTTTATCAGGTGATATTTTTCTTTATGAAGCTCAAATAATTGCTGCTGAAGTTTGTCTCTGACTATCTTTCTACTTGCCACTACAAAATCATTTGATCTCCATGCTTTCCAAAATTATTCATGGGAGTTTCAGGAATTATTTCTCTGATTATTTCACATTGGATTCTATCCGGTTGTAATCTAATTAATTTCTTGACCTCACGCAATTGTTCATCAAGTGCTCTATAATCAGTATCAATTTCTTCATAATAGTCAACAAACCCTTTCAACCAATCATGCGGGGATAAACCAACAAATGGTGGTGGTTGGCCATGATCGCCGCACATTATTACTTTCGTATTCGAGCGCAGTAACCAATCAAGAAACATTTTTAATACATTTACCGAAACCGTACATATCTCATCCCAAATAATAACCCTAGGGATAAATTTCTCACCCATTCTTTCAGGGGTCCATTCATCACCCTTGTATTGAAAAAAGCTGTGATAAGTGCAAGCGTCAACGTTTCGTTGTTTTATTTCTCGCGATAATCTATGTGTTGGTGTCAGCACAATCATATTTGTGAAATCCGTAGGATTTTTCCCTCGATATAATTCAATTGCCCGAGTCGTCTTTCCCGACCCGCCACAGTCGTTTAAATAAACTGTTTTATATCTACAAATCGGATCTGATATCGGTGGTGCATTAGACCGTTCTGATAAACTATCTCCTTGTAAGTAACTGTTTTTAATCTCAACATCTGCTGATTCAGAATAATCATGCAGTGTTTCCTTTTTAATTCTCCATGTACCCCAGTGCTCGTTGCTACCGCTAGTAAATTTAGTCACCTCGTTGATGTACTTTTTGTCAATATAAAATGAATCAACTACAACTTTTACTGCAGTGTCAGGAAATCTATTTATCGTTGAAAATAAATTGATACAAGCATAACCCAGCATAGACGACCTCAAATGTGTATACGGAGAACTGTAACCGTCGCTGTAAGTAACAATTGTACCCAATTTTGTTCCATTGGACAGCAAAGCGTCCTTGCGATCCACATATATGTTTTTAGATACTGCATCTGCAATTACAAAGTCATATTCGGTTTTATCTATAATCAACCGTGAAGAATATCTTTTATAGTTACATTTGCCACCCTGAGTGAATTTTCCAAATATTCTTCTGCCGAGATCTTTTGCTTCACTGTTTCGTTGATTAAATACCCGTTTGGACCATTCAATGATATATTTTTCATCTGCCTGAATATGTTTTCTGGATTCGTCAATTATACTATCAAGATTTTCTGCTTCTGGTAACCAGACATTAGTTTGTTTCCGATATGATATAATTGCTTCACTGACTGTCAACGAAATTAACATTTTTGTATCAATCATGAACCGTAATAACGCAGTTGGCAGCCACTTCTTTTCAGACATGTGTCTACCAATCCAAATATAACAAGAACGATGAAGTCCTGCTGCGAATTTAAATGATACTACACGAGCAAAACCTGTTAAATCAAAATCAGGCAGTGGTCCATTAATCGCAACACGAGTCATTTCATGGGTAGGGTGTCCCAATCGTTTAAAATACTCAGTACACTCTCCATAACCAAGAAAACTCGCTGGATAACAAGCAACCATATCAACTGAAATGATACTTTCACGGTCGTATTTGTTATTGTATAAACCGCCATGATTAAATTCGAGGCAACTAGCCTCAATATCTGGCAAGAATTCAGTTCGTGTTGGTTTCCATGTGTTTTTCTTTCTTGCAAAATGAGCTGCAACCGATGGAATTGTAAAACAGTTTGTCAATAATTGTTCATCGGTGGCTTCCCCTATTGTTAAAAACCCACTAGCTGTTTCTATCATTTTGTTGTGAAATGCTTCAGTGCGGTATAATTCACCATTTGGTCTTACAAACTGATCAAAAGTATCAGTGCTGCGAAGTAACCACACTGACACAGGGTCGTTTTTAGTCAAATGCGCAATAGCATCGAATAGTTTCTTTTCAACGAGAAAACCATCCTTGGAAAATTCTTCTCCCAAGAATTCCTCGAGTATAAACTTTATTGTTCTGTTCCGTGGAAATATTGTGACCGCGGATGTCCATGCGTGTTCGTTATGATCAATAATTTTAATTGGGGTTCCATTTTTATTATATTTTGATTCATATAAAACTTTTCCGGTTATCGTTGTAACGGTTATTGGAAATCTCAGTGATGTTTCTAATTTCGCTATATCACTAATACTTCCCCGTTCTTCCTAACTGTTAATTCCCAGTCATTTATTTTTTTTGCGTCTTAGATCGGTCAATTTATTTCCCCGGGATGCATTTGTGAAGTGTTCTATTATTCGTTCTGCTACACAATTGAGTGGCAAAGCCACTGACGACGAGTATTTCATTGATTTTAGTTTTCCTATATCAGGTTTTTCATTTAACGGATATATCCCATAAACAACTGCTGTTTCAGGGTATGCTCGTTCATAGTATGGTTTGTCAATTCCAGTTAACAGACCCGGCTTAGAATCACCGCTAACAACGACTGTTTTCTTGTCTTTGAGAATTGGTTCAAATTTGTCTCGTATAATCCAACCGGATGATTCTACACGGATAATGAATTTCACTCTAAAAAATACTTTTGTTGTCAAGTTGTGATATTATCGTAGCTGCGTTTTCATCGTTCATGGTGGCATCTACAACACCATCAATTCGAAATGTTGACCAGCTATGAGATGCTCCATCACGCTTAAATTCAACAACACAGTCACGAATTGTTTTTATCAAGCTGGTATCATTTATTGCCCGTTTTGGCACATCTTTGAGGGTTCTATCGAGATTGAATTTAATATTTTTGTAGGGCTTAATTGCTGATAATCTCTCGATCTCCTCAGTCATATAATTAAAACATGTATTTAAATAGAAAAATATAGTATAATGAATCACTGCAAATGGCTTATGATTGGATCAACAACCCCGTGTAACAAATCATGCAGAAGCGAATTTTGTGGGTATCATATGCAAAGTTTTCGACGTGGAAGCCTTGGTCCGTTACCTTGCATACTATGTGGGGTGGGTGTAAGGGGAAAATCACAATTATGTATTGATTGTGGTGGCAAACGATACAGGGAACTAAAACGCTATTATGACAAACGAATAAAAAATACAGTCATTGATCCTACCGATGACAAAATCATAAAGACCCCTCAGGATTATATACAGAGACTTATAATTAAAGCAAATAATAAATTAGAAAAATAGTATTATTATACAAATGAACCAAGAATTCAGACCTCACCCCGTGCTTGTTAATTATGAAGCATCCCGTGATGGTATTATCAGAAACCGCAGATTGAAGAAGCCAGTTGGATTTGTGACTAATCGAGGGCATTTGATGTTTACTGCTGAGAAGAAAAATTATCTCTGTCACAGATTCGTCTTCGAGGTGTTTAATGGATTGATCAAGGATGGTTATAATATTGATAAAATAGATTCAGAATAATTCTTTATCAAATCCACAGGCTATTTCACAAAGTGAGAATTTGAAACGAGGAGGAACTGGTACTTGTAAAACAGTTGCAAGGAGACATGTAAAATCATTTAATGCAGTTACTAACGAAGAAATTGTATTCCAATCTATGAATGAAGCCGGTATTTATTTTGATATTTGTATGCCGTCAGTACAAAGAGTAGCAGAACGAGTACAAAATTTGGCTTTTTCTAAAAAAAATTGAACAAAAAATTCGATTTTCGTATGTCTAATAACACCAAGGGAGATAACTCTTTCATAACCCTTAAATATAACCAAGAAGTTTTCTCCCTTAGATTGTGTCAACTTGTTTATAGGTTATCTCCCCTTAAATTGTAGTTCAGCGGTTATAATTAATTATCTGTTTTGTAAGAAAAGAAATCAAATATAAAATGTTTTCAAACAATTGTATTCTTTTTTTTAGTGTTTAAGTTAAATATTCGGTCTCATTTAAATACTGTGAAACAGCATTAATAAGTAATTCAAGAAAATAAAATAACACACCCTGTGGATTGCTATATTAAGTCACCTTATATACTCTCTCCCTTAGATTGTGTCAACTTGTTTATGGGTTATCTCCTCTTAAATTGTGACTCAGCGGGTATAATTAATTATCTGTTTTGTAAGAAAAGAAATCAAATATAAAATGTTTTCAAACAATTATATTCTTTTTTTAAGTGTTTTATGCAAATATTCTGTCTCATTTAAATACTGTGAAACACCATTAATAAGTAATTCAAGAAAATAAAATAACACACCCTGTGGATTGACGTTGCTGTATTTGTCACCTTATATACTATATGAAAGGTATAAAGCTGGGGCTTTCGAAAGCCAATCGAACTGATCAAAAATAACCCACGCCATTGACACGTGTGCGTGGTTGACTTTTCTCAATCATGCAACCGGGTTTAATTTCATGGGTTGCTTTTGATTGGTCGGATAGCCGTAGAAAATCCGCCCCGTCGTTTCATGTTTGTGATGTCCCCACATCATTACATCATAAATTCCATCATCATTGAATTATAATCCATCCCTAATTAAGTTAATTAAGTATATATATGTCTACAATCTGCCACAACACTCGAGTGGAGATATATACGGTATTGTACTGTCCTTAATTAAGTATATTTATGCCTACAATCTGCCACAGCACTCGAGTGGAGATATATACGGTATTGTACTGTCCTTAATTAAGTTAATTAAGTATATGTTGTGACGTCACCCCCCAAGCATATCTTCTGGGCGGTCTAAGATGGCGTTTGCCACGTTAGGCCTCCCTTCCGGAGATGTATGTTTCGGGGTCTTGGGCTTACTTGGATGTGAAGGCAACCAAGGAGTTCCAAAGATGTGTTGTCGTATATATGTATCCTCTAGGTCTCTTTCACGCGTAAACATACCGTCTTGCGATTCTAACCCGTTATTTGACGAGTTAGATTCACTCTTAGGGGAATATGTTTCGTACATGACCTAAAAAAAATAACATCCATGGATGTAATTAGTTTTCCGTCACATTTGGGTAGTCCCCTATGGTGTTCAAAATGAATTACCGGCCAAAAAAAAGTTCAAATCGAAATCGAAGATTAAAAATCGAAGATTAGAAATCGAAGATTAAAAGAACCTCAGCGGCCTAAATCAAGGGGGCCAAATGACTGACAACCGCTCATCATGGTTGTTATTTTTTTTTTGTCTGCATTTATTTTATAAAATATATTTATATTTATATACAGAATGAATTCTGCATTTATATTTATTTTTGAAAAATATATTTATATTTATATTCAGACTGAATTCTGAAAAATATATTTATATTTATATACAGAATGAATTTTGAAAAAAAAATATATTTATATACAGACTGAATTCTGAAAAATATATTTATCTTTATATGCAGACTGAATTCTGCAAATATTAACGGCTCATTTATTTTTGAAAAATATATTTTTATACAGAATGAATTTTGAAAATATTAACGGCTCATTTAGTTTTGAAAAATAAATTAGAAATATGTATTATCATATATGAATTCTGAAAATATGAATAGCATTATAGTTGAAATTGCAAAATTGAAAAGCCAGGATATTGTACTATCAGATTGGTTAAATTGTGATCAAATCATGTCAGATTTTCAGGATATAGAATATGGTGTTAGCACTAACAAGTATATGCTACCAAAGAAATATGCGTTAATCAAAAAAATTCAGAATTCTATTCGGGACTCTTGCATTTTCCAGTGACATAAGTGTGTTTGTCCCGTTATATACTATCGTGGAAGGAATACGAAAAGAATTGGGTAGGGAATATGAATTGAAAAAAGAGGTTAATTCTAAAATTAGAAATATACGGGCGTTAATTCAAGAAAATGAACGATTTTGACCGAAATCGACTACTTGACCGTAAAATCAACTGAAATTGATAAAAATCAGTGAAAATGCATTAAAAATATTTTACAGCAATACAAATTCTATGATAAAAATATTTTTTATTGTTAGTTGCAGCAATCATGATTTTGAAATGGAAAATCGACTGCTTTACCCTACGAGGTTTTTTTAAATCAAAAATCAATGAAAACAGACAAAAATCAATGAAAATCAATGAAAATTGGTCAAAAATTATCAAAAATGAATCCTAACAGCTTTTCCCTATGGAAAATCCCATGCAAAATCGACTACTTTACCCGACTGAAATTATTGGTGATTTTTGGTTGTTTTTGTCACTTTTTGGCATTTATTGACTGAAATTATCGATTTTTTGGTCAAAAATCATCAAAAATGAATCCTAACAGCTTTTCCCTATGGAAAATCCCATGCAAAATCGACTCCTTGACCGTAAAATCTCAAAGATATTTTCAACTGAAAACCACCAAAACAGTCAAAAAAAATCAATGAAAATTAATGAAAAACCACCAAAAATCAATGAAAAACCACCAAAAACAGTAAATAAAAAATAAAATTTCTGTTTATAAAAAATATTTCATAGTGAATAAAGAATAAAATTTCTGTTTATAAAAATAAAATCAATGCAACAATTATCAATCGAAAAAGACTATGGGAATTCAAATTGAAAAATTGTTTGCAACTTCAAACAATGGTCAATGAAGCATTAACAACTAGATTGGCTCGTGAGCGACTAGATGCAATTAAGAAATTTATGCCAATTCGCGACTCTGTCAGGAATAAACTGCAAGAACGACAGAGTCTTCAGACTGACTTTGCTGCGGGATCTGAAGAGTTGTTTAAACCAATAACTACAACAACGAAACAGATAGTGTCAACAACCTCTGAAGAAGGAAAAAAACAAAAAGAGACTTTTCTCCCTGTGTTAGAAAAAATAGCAAAAAGAACTAAACAAACAAAATAATCATTAAAAACACTTCCTCAGGATATATCAACCGCTTCAGAACGAAAATTTGAAGGATTTCAGGAAGAGCTAGTTAGAGGACTACCTAAATCAATTATATTTACCGATAGCGCTAAAAAACGAATTCTCAACGAGAATATAGACAATTTAGGTGAATTTGATGCTAACAGCTATGATTCACAAGAGAAGTTGTTCAGGGACAATTATACGAAATATAGAATGTCACATAATGAATGGGCTGATATAGTGTATGAAATAAATACTGGGAATTTAGATAGAAGGATGAAGGAATACAGGAACTTCAAGAGAAAATTTCAACTCCTAATAAGACAGCCATACGATGAGGAGGAATTTCTGGGGAGTGGTCTAGTTGGAAACGCTAGCGTTTCATGTCCTGGTAATATTCTCAGTGATATAACACGATTAGAAGTTCTCATCGGAGGAAAACGAGCCGGAAATAACTCTCCAGAAATAATTAATGAAGCAGCTGATATCTGCAGGCGGTTATTTCAAGGTGGTATCATGGATATTGCAACATATCGAGATTTCATTAACGAGTTAGCGGAAAATCATACTGATTATTACAGCGACTAAGTCGAAAATTCTTTGGATTGGAAATTGCTAGCAATTTAAAACACTAGTATTTAGAAATTGCTAGCAATTTCAGAATAAGATGATCATACACTACAACCATGACAAACCAACCAGCGTCTATGTGGTAAACTCACGATTGCCTGTTTATAGAGCATATTACGGAGATGGTTTCGGTGATACCATTGCAGGGTTATTTACAAGAATGGCCCCAAAAGTGATGCCGTTGGCTAAACAATTAGGAATGAAAGCAATTGATGTTATTCGTGATAAGGGTATTAGTGCTGTTGGAGATCTTGCCGGAAAAGCGTTTTCAGCCGCGAAGAATAAAATAACATCATTGGTGCGACGACGAAAAAGCAGCCAGTTGTACTGCCATCTACAACAGTGATGCCTGCAAGTGTCAGCAAAGCAATAAATAACGCAGTGGAAGAAAAATTAGCATCATTAGTGACTCCATCACTTGATGTACAAAATAGCGCTATCATGAACGCGATAACAGGAAGTGGTTTGAAACCAAAAAGAAATTCGAAAAAGTTTCAACGACGATAATGATT
Source organism: Unio delphinus (assembly GCA_029339505.1). NCBI lineage: Eukaryota > Metazoa > Mollusca > Bivalvia > Unionida > Unionidae > Unio > Unio delphinus. Next base: position 589,633 of record JAQISU010000135.1, on the reverse strand, counting down.
ACAAAAAGTTAAAACGCTAGCGTTTCCAATTAAAAACACTAGGGTTTTATGATAATAATGTTAAAAAAACAGCTGATCCGGCGTTAGATATGGAAGCCCCAGGACGCAAAGATGATTCTGTCCGCGATTATCAATACTATTCCTGTCATGCTATACAACCCGACCTACGATCGCGAATTGAACTTCAAGTTCATGATACCAGTAAATACTTTTTGCCATGTGAAGCATTTATCGAAGTAGAAGGAAAACTTGTAACAAACGATGCTGCTCATAATGATCCACCATATGCAGATAACGCAAATATCCGAGTTGCTTTTGTTAATAATGGCATCATGGCGCTATTTGACAGTGCAAAATATCTCATTGATGGAAAAGAAATTGAATCAATAGACATTGAAGTTGATGTTGCAACAACAATAATCGGGCTAGCAAGATATTCTGATGATTATACAAGGTCGGCTGGTCCATCTATGATGTTTGCAAAGGATACCTCTGACCACCTTCAATACATTAAAGTGTTAACAACAAGAGATAATGCAGCAGCCGATCAACAAGAAGCAGCTAATCCAGAACGTCGAGCTAGACACGGAGCTGCGTTTGATATTTTCGGAGGCGTTAATGGTAATTTCAATTTAGGATTTGCAGCACGAAAAGGAGCATTGCAAGGACAACAGCGATATTTTTCATGTGCGATTCCACTCCATCACATATTTGGATTCTGCAGAAATGTCAGAAAAGTCATCTATGGAGCCAAACACACAATCGCGTTAGCGCGAAAAGGCAATGACAATGATGCAATCTGGCGTACTGGTGCCGCTGATGGTAAAGTTGTTTTAACTAAATTAGCATTGTGGATGCCAGTAATGACCCCATCAATTACCATAGAGCAGCGGCTACTTTCATTTATGGACACAGGTGGCAAATCATTGCTAAGTTGGCTAACAACAACGACTGACGTCAAACTGGATAATGTTGTTGATACATTTACATGGCACTTGACATCAAAACAAGGCGTTTCAGCTCCACGTCATATATTTATAGCACTGCAGAATCAGAATCGATCAGGCTCCCAAGAACGCAGTCATATGATATTTGATCGATTAGGGGTAAGTGAGGTTTCACTGAGAATAAACGGACAACAAGAACCATCTGAGGATATACAGCTTGATTACGACACTAACCATATAGCACGTGTGTATCATAGAATGCTGTCATTTATGGGCCGTGATCAAAATGTTGATACTGGTTTACAAATACCGCAACTTGATTTTAAAAGCCTCTATCCGATTTATTACTTTTCCCTGGAACATCTTGATTTAACAAGGCAATCCGTCGTTGACATACATTTTAGGGCTCGTATAGATCCTGGTGGTGTTGATTATAGAGCGGTTGCTGTCATTCTCAGTGATAAATCAATGTTGTTAGAAGGAGTTGGTTGACGAATGAGACTTATTGATGCACCAGTGGAAAATCTTTGATTGAAACTTTATAGCAATTAGATCAATCTGTATTTGTATAATGTCGTATAGTAATATCAATGTGTCGTTGACACCTGGTCAGTTAAAAAAATTGCAATCAAAATCCGCTAAACAATGTGGAACCACAATAACGCTGAAACCTAATCAAATGAATGGCGGGGCAAATAAATTGTCACTGACAACTCGTCAAGTGAAAAACTTCAATGATGCTTTCAAGGATAAAAAAGGAGTTCAGATCACACTCTCTGCGGCTGCTATCAAAAATATGATAAAAACAGGCGGTATATTTCCGTTGTTTGCTGCGATTCCAGGATTAATTGCGGCAGCAGCCCCAGCAGTTGCAAAAGCAGTCGCATTGGGGGCACTTGGAAGTCTTGGTGCAAAAGCGGCACAAAGCATTGCTGAATCATATGAACCGAAGAAGGGACGAGGGTATAAAAAAAAGGAAAAGGGTCTAAGACTACCAGGAACCCCGTATTCATGGTACAGCGGAAAAGGCCTGAGACTAGGACCGGTTTATGAACTCAAAAATCTTCGATTGTAGAGTCTTTGACTCCGTTGTCCAATTTTGATTTAATTGATGCTGCTAAAAAACTAGCCATAAAAAACTTCAGAGGTGTTTTTATGAAGGATCAATTGCCGACACACCCAAACAGCGTTGAAACCGGTATTATTAATCTCGATAACAGCACTGGACCTGGTACTCACTGGGTTGCATACGCTATTGATCCACGTGGGATAGTCTATTTTGATTCATATGGATTAGCCCCACCAAAAGAGTTTATGCGTTATATAAAAACTTTTCCAATGAAGACTTGGTATTCTACGCTACCAACACAACAAATGAATGATCCACCAATATGCGGCAGCGAAGTATTAAATGTTCTTAACGCTATTTCTAACTCCTTGGATAACCCAAGGGGAAAACCACCGCATGTTGTCGTAAATGAATACACTAGTAATCACTGGAAATCAAAGATTTTAGAGAGAAAAAGAGTTTTACAATAACATGATTGATATTTGGGGAAGACATCTGAAACCCAAACCCGATGACACTGCAACGGGTGATGTAAAAAAAATAATCGAAGATGAAATAGCTGAGACGTTGAATTTAACAAGTGCTGACCCCGGGGAAATAGTTGTATTTCAAGATCGTCAGGGTAAATTGAAAACTAGTAATATATCGTTGGATGATATTTTGGTTAAACAACGAAACGCCGTTGAAAACGCAATAGCGTTATATTCCAATGATGGCAAACTCAAACCCGGGGTACTTATGTCTACAATTACAGATAAATTCACCGAATACAATAAAGAATTTGACGATCATTTGAAAAACTATAATAATTTTCGTAGAAATGTCGTTCATAAGTTCTTTGGGTCTCCAATGGTAGTTACACCATCTATCGCTGAAATTAAAACGTTTATGAATGATCAAAATGCCAACATTAACCGCAGAAATGAGTTATTTGCGCTCAGTTTGAGATTCTTCGGCGATGAACATTTAATACCAATTAAACCTGCTGACATGATATACACGTTAAAAAATATCGAACAAGCGTTTGTAGAACTTCGAGATGCCCGCAAAGTAAAAATTCCGAATCACAACGATGAAGTTAAAAATGTTGTGTACACGACGGCCAGTGGAAATTTCGATTGGGTTAAAAACACTCAAACTCAGCTCAGTTACACATTTGGTGGTTTGGGGTATATTGAGGGAATTTATCGATTTACAATAATATCTAACGAACATTTTAATATAACATGTACCGATTTAAAAAATGTAATTTTAGGAACAGGTGTTAACACAGCAATGTTTAAATCTAATCCAATTGCTGTACTTTTTAAAATAAGTGCGGTTAGTGATAGCACAATTAGATTAACGATGCCGTGGGTGATAGAATTTGTAGCAAATGAAACCTGAGCCTGAAGATGATTAATTAAACGATGACATTTCAAATAACGATGACATCAACGATTTCATCATCGCAATATCGCTATGATACAGTCAAAGAATTTTCAATGAAACTCAAAACACTCGCTGAGGAGTATGCAATGAAAAAAAAAAATATCGCATGAGAATTACAGTCATTGACGTTACAGTGTACTCAGTGTCTGGTGTAATGGCCGGAGCTGGTATTATACTGTCTTCAGTGACAATGATAGCTCCGATTGCTGTTCCAATTTGTATATTGGCGGTGGCTTCAATCGCTGGTATATTAACCGGGATCACAAAAAAAATATCATCATGCAGCCAGAGTAAACTGCAAGACTATGTGATTAAATTTCATGTTGTGTCCACTGCATACTCGCAATTATCCTCGTTGATATCGTCATCGCTCGATGATACAATTATATCAGAGAGTGAGTTTTCAGCGATGGTAGGTATTTACGATTCTGCGATGTCAAAATTAGAAATACAACAACAGTATAATAACAATGACAACACCGATGGAATTACTTCAACAAATAGTGGAGAACACAAATCCAGTACAAACCAGCATGATCTCAATAACCTCAACGAATCCAGAATTCAGTGTGAATTTCCCCTCCCCGGTTCCAGTGAAGGAAATCGCGCTAGCGAAATTACGAGTATATCACAGTTGGCCTAATATTAGGTCAGCACCATTTGGTGGTCAACAACCGAATAATTCCTTGGCATTTGCAAATAAGAATCGCAAAGACGGGACTCCAGACTGTAACGTTGTTTCCATACCAACCGGATCATACCAAATTGAACAAATCAATGCTGGATTGCAACGTAGAATAAAATCGATTACTGGAAAAGAATCAAAAATCGCTATAACGGTTCATGAGCCGACACTATCATCTGCCATTGAAATAAGCACAGATGGTTACGTCGTAGATATCTATCAAAGTTCTATTAGAACCGTACTAGGATGGCCTGAAGTACCAACCCGGGGAAAAACCGTTAAATTACCACCTGAACCACAAAAATCTGATTATATCACCGACTGGATAAAATCTGATAATCCAATAAAGAGTTATAAAGATCACAGAATTACTACAGATTTTTTTGGTATCCATATCGATATAGGTAGAAAAGAGAAACATCATTTTGTTAACGAATTTAAAATTATTGAAAATTTCACAGCAATGAATAATGATTTTTCACTGTTGTTAATACCTCTTAAATCCGGCACTCTCACCCGAGATGAATTTATCAGCGTCGTAGAAACATGCAACAAAATTATCGACGATATGGAAACATTTAATTTGAAAATTATTCAGGGTATATTAGATGATGATGAACCCCTATCGAGAACAACATTTGCAACAGACTATAAAATCCCCGTCAAAGATATTCCAACATTCAAACTACCAGGATATAACGTACCAGAACTAAAAAAAACTTCTCAATGATGTCATCGATGTTAGTTTTAAAATAATTCATGATGCGTGGAAAAAAACAACATCACCGGAAATAAAAACCCTCAAACATGATAATGACCCAAATGGTGGTGGCAGGCATATTGCTCCTCAAAATGTGAATATCTCTTCAGTAATTGCGCTCAATTTAGTATGTGATGTTATCGAAGGAAGCTATCAAATAAATTTAGAACGATCAAATCAAGCTCAGCAAGGATATATTTTATACTCTTTTGCACCAACAGCTCCTCCAGGGTTTCTAATAATTGAATCCCCGGTGAATCCAGTCTATATGCGGTGTCATAATAATTCATTAACCAGAATCAATTTCAAACTCACTGACCAGTCTAATAATCTGATTGATTTACAAGACGAAGTTTTACAAATTAGTCTGTTTGTGAAGTCCTGAAAGGATTTTCATCCTAGGACACGATATCGTATCGGACTTGATAAAATATTCGGTTGAAGAGTTTTTACTCATTTTGAAAACCCTGCAGGATCATGTTTTCGGACAAAAATGACTAAGTCTCCATTTGGCAAATGGAGGCTTTCTTTTTTTTTGATTTCATTGATTTTTCTTTTGACTGATTTCATTGATTTTTTGCCTGTTTCATTGATTTGTAGCCGTTTTAAGCCCTAATCCATTGAAAACTTGTTTAAAAACGTTGTAGGATTCACCACCCTTGGCCGTAGAAGCCGTAATTTTGTTTGAAAACGTTGTAGGATTCGCCTCCTCTGCTGCTCCTTCTAGCCACAATCAGTAGTAAATCCTACTTCCGGTTGAGTGGGAGTTACATTCTCTGTTTTGTCGCCTAGGAACTACGTCAGCATCAGTCATACATCCGGCAGTCATTCTAAAGTTTGATCCAGTGATGACCATCGTCAAATAAGTTAAAATGTTCTCCTCCGTGAATCCCTTAAAAAATCACAGTCCTATTTAGAAAATAAGATTTCCTTTTCCTGGACGTTTACATTGCGAGGTTAAATGACTTAATTCACTCGTAAATACTGACAAGTCTAAACTCACTTTAAATCTGATTTCACTGGAAACGAACAAACATCTATTTGAACAGACCTTCGTTGTACTGTAGCTATATTATGCAAATTATCATATATCTATTCTGGGCAGTACTGCTTTATATTATAGAAATCAGCGGCAAGTTCAAAGGACAGGCCACCGTTCATCCAGTATCTGATCTATCTACACGTGTCAATAAGCAGAGGTTGACAATAAGCTGATCTTCTGCATAATCAGTGAACTGTGTTTACAGAGGTAACGTTACTGATTTGCTTGGGCGACTTTAGTGTTAAAAGAAATTAGACAGCCATACATACTTCAGTATAATACAATATTTGATACGGTACCAATGACAATTAGTAGTGACATAGGTTATATTCGGGTGTTTAATAACCTGTCTAGAATGCAATGAATTAACTTGACTGTGACTGAACATAGTTAAACCATGACCGTAAAAATACATTCTGGTAATATCCAAAACTAAGAACAGTATTTCTTTTACGGAATGTTTTAGCTGATAGATTTAGAGATTTTCAATTATTTGTTTTAGTTATAAGTTTGATATTGGCGTTCATAGTGCTACCGCGTTATATCTGTTATCGCGTAAATGCAAAACGTGTTTTAACGAGGGAGAACTGTATGCATTTTATGAGCTTTGTAAAATTCATATGTGCTGAACGATTGAGTGCCCTTGTATAAAAATGTATGATATTTTAAATTTGGTGCTCAGGAATACACTATGTCATACATCATTAATAATTGCAATCTGACATTTACATACTTTATAGTAAGTAATTCACATAAATAATTGTATCCCCTGAAACTCAAGATTCAGTGCGCATCACAAAATATTCCTTGTCTTTCATGAATATTTCATAATCAGGTAGTATTATAAATGCCATCAAGACCACAATAACCAAGTAGTTACTGCGAATTAAGATGAAGTGAAATATGCCGTAACAAATATATCCATATAATAAAGGTACTCCACAGGGACAAAGTTGAAACATCCTTCATTTAAATCATTCTAATTCCTTTTTATTGCAATAGTTGTCTTCCTCTTGTGAATTCGTCTCAAGGAAGGCTGTTCTCTGGGTCATAGACCACCTGGTCTGACACACACAAAATTCATCTTTACCATAGAGTTCCTGAAAATAAACTGTCCTTTTCATAAGGCCAGCCTGACAGTAACGATAGACTGGCATTATAATAGGGAACTACTGCATAAATGGTAGGTAACGGGCAACATATTACAATCTCTGTTTAGTGACCCACGTTTTGGTATTTTCTTGGCAAAATAGGAATACAATACACCTTGGTCCCATCATTTTAATAAAGAATTTGACGAAAAAGAAAGCATATTTCAATGGCAACATTGTGAAAATTTAGAATTCTCTATGATTTTGAAATTATTTTCATTGTGACATTGTCCCTGTTTACCGTTAAATACATCTGTTTAAAGACATTTTACTATGTTAAATATGGAATATTTATCTTAAACCTATACCTACCACTCTTCCAGTGACATAGTGCCTTGTTGTAAATATGGATACCTGAAAAAGAAATAAAAGAATCACATAGTTTATGCTAAATAAACCGTTACTATCCGGTTCAAAACAGGAAATCGCATTGAATGTACCTAAATTAAAATAAACGCTAAACAAACCCAAACCAACCAGCATAAACCCACAGAAACAAAAACTAACCACCATAAACAAAAACTAACATAACAAAAGCAACAAAACAACCAGACGTTAAGGGCATTCTCATTTGCTGATACAAGATGCAATATATCTACACCCATGGTACAGTACAAGAGCAAAATTGGTACTAATGTTAAACCGATTGTAAGTACACATGCTGTTACCCAATACGTATCCCAGGAATAATAAGAATGTGTAAGATAGGTAACTTAGGAGAAATGAATTAACTAACCGGGTTGCTATAAATAACAAATGACTAATTAGAAACTGTGCCGGAAGAGTCTAATAAAAACTACATTGATAAACACACTGTATTGTCAATAATAAGTGTAATAATAAAGGTAAAGTGACAAGGTATATCACTTTGAGAAATTTATATTTTAATATAAATTCTGTATTTATTTTTATAGGTAACATATATTTAATTAATATTTTATGAACAAACAATGAATACATTTCACAGCGGATCAGTCATTGGAAGGTTAAATGTACCACTTACCTCCCTTGACTTTCGCTTCTTCTGCTCCTTTGTTTCAGAACATGGAGTTGACCAACATGTCTGTCCTCTGCACTAACAACTGATGGTATGCCAGAAATAACATATTCCTGTATTCTCTCTCTTTCTGCTTAAACGAAAACACTCATACACTAGTCATGCTCTAACGAACACACTCCTGGCCTCTGTATGCACCTAAAAACACTCCTGCACTCCTTATAATAAACTAATTACACTCATGTACTCTATGCTAAATTGAACACACGCATGCACTATTTTTTCTCAAAAGAGTACACTCCTGTGCTCTCAGTGCATGTTCCAGTGAACTTAATTTACAAAACAACTAAAATGAACTGATTTTTAACGTAGCTTTAACAATTTTTCAGTCATATCGCTACGATGTCTGCATTGTGGCAGTTTATAGTGATTTCTAACATTGGGCCATCTTGCAGCAGACATGTAGGATGATGTCCCACCCAGTCACATTATCCTGACACCCTGCCGACCAGTCCTAAAACTAAACTCTTATTGCTGAGCGTCAAGCGAGGCAGCTGTTAGTACTATTTATGTAAGTCTTTGGTATGACTCGGCTGGTCATCGAACCCACGACCTTCCGCATCCGAGGCGGACACTCTAACCACTAGGCCACCGGAGTACTCCAATTAAACAAAATTTAACACACCTACCATTAACAAATTTCTATAACATGTCCTTTTATCCAAGGAATTAGATCTACATTGAACATGACTGTAGAACACGGCATATCTTCAATGTGAAATGTACGTGGAGGAACTCAACCCGGTAAAAAAAAACAAAAAAACTTCCGGACCGGAGAGATCACTGCTGGATAACTGGACCTGGTATTGGCATAATTGTCCAATCGGTCCATCAGTATGTTGCACACTAAAAGGCAGATAACTCCATTCACTGAACATGATATACCACTAGGCAGTATCAGCAGATGATGTTTGATTTTATTTGGAAATAAGCAATGCTGCATAATATTAAAACTTTCTAAAAAAAATTCCAGAAAAGGAGTGACGTCATTTTAAAAAACATAACTTTCTGCCCTATAATGTACATGTCGGATATTTGGACTACTACTACTTGTTTGGTTGACTCAAGTTACTTTAAATTACCCATAAGAATAATGTTACTAGTGATATTTTATGTGCGAGTACCTACAAAACAGGAACCATAAATGGTAAACCTCTGACACTTCGCTGGATAACTCCAGAAATCTGCAATCTCAGCCTACCACACATAATGCCAGACATAATGTTTAAGCATAAAAAATATAATAATTAGCTTCCTCCAAGTCAATATGCCAAAAGGTTCATCGTTTGGGTGAAAAACATATTTTCACCCGTGTCTTCTCCACTCTTGAAAATACTTACTCACCGGATGAAATACTTAAGTCATTCACTTAATTCAAACAAATATTATCTTTATTTCTTACCTTTGTATAAACTGCACGGAATCGGAACAAACTGGAAGCCATCAGCTAACAAACGTGCTTGCCAGGTCTTGCTATACAATATGTGAAGTTTTAAAAATTAATTGCCAGCTCTAGCGGCAAACTATTGATAAAAGATATGTAGTTATGCTCGGCCGACCGTATTTCATGTATACTTACCGACCCTAGATCAATTTTTCCACCCAGAAATTTTAAAAAGAAAAGATTAAAAATATTCCCGAAATTCATTTGTTCATTTAGTTTAGTCCAAGCTTGATGCGCTTGATGACTTTTACTTTACACAAAATAGCTTTCACTTGAACGGCCGAATGTGGACTTAATAGTAATAGTATTGCTTTGTATTTACATAGCCTAGCTCAAACTTTAAGTCAAACACCAGTGATTGCAGATTTCTATACCAGTAATTTTACTGTATTTATGGATGCGTCAATCCCAGGTTACAGAAGTTTTTTTTTGAGTCTATACCCGTACAGAGAGAACATTGGATACGGTCTGATGATATAAATAACACTTCGCCAATTCCACTATGTCTCAGAACGGAAAATGGACCTTTCTCAAACATTTGCACTTGTTAACTTAATATTCATCATTCCTATTTACACTGCATAGTTTTGTTTGTCTCCACATTCACATTACGAACCTACTCAAACGTTCGGCACCGAAACACCATCACATTTTGGGCAACTAAACGACCTGGCTAATAACCCATTATCATGCAACCGTTCCACAATCACTTCATCATTATGTAAATAGTGTCAATGAATATTCAATAGATTTTTAAAATCCCCAGTTCTAATCCTTAACAAATCTTCCTCACTGCATACTTGAATGAGCCCTACGCCCATAGTAAGGCTTTCTGTTCTGTCGCTCATTGAATGAATGGTCAATGAATGGTCAGCATTAGATGTCCGCTGTATTACCGGTATACCTGTTTACGGCGATGTATTTTAACACCAAACATTTTCATGGTACCTGTACCTGGGCAGTTTCTGTTAAAAAGTAATGTACGGATATTCCCGAGAAATCCTGTTACGATTTTGGTGATATTAATAACTTGTTTTCATTATTAATAACACAATAACTCATAAACGCTTATTTGATGTGCAAATTGATGGTGAATATTACAAACATAATTCTATATATGATCGCTTAGTAAGATGTTGGACACGTTTTACATGTTATGTATACACTTCAATTGATGATCCTTTAGTCAGATGTTAGACACGTTTTACATGTTATGTATACACTTCTATGTATGATCATTTAGTCAGATGGTTAGCACGTGTTACTTATTACAAATATACATACATCGTTTAATGATGTTTGACACATGTTAGGTATTCCGACTCAGTGGCTAATTTAATGTTGCCAAACACATTCAGGGCAAATTGAACGATTTGAGAAATTTTTGTATTAAAGAAAAGTTAGAAAAATCGCATGTCATGTTTTAGATTTTCTAGTAGAATGTGAATGTATTTCGTATTTGTATTCCTTTGTAAGACTGCGGATCATCCTAAGATTTAATTTCTCAAGTCCACTTAATATTTTCTCCTTTGTTGAGTAAATGTTTATTATATTTACTGTGATACGTATCTGGCGGAGGTGTTGGGATCCTGCTCAGTTTCCCTGCCCGCTATATCAATAGTGACGCTAGAAAATTGTAGGCTTGAGTATCAACACTTGCTATTTATATCGATGGGCTCACTAATGACAGGACGGTGTCTATCACAGTATCAGCTATTGTGTAAACTTAATCAACCCATTTAAATTGTTATGTAAAAAAATGTATTGTTAATAATATTTCTTGCTGTGATACGGAATTATGTGATTAGCTTTACATAACCTTCTTCTCATTTCCTGCTATGAGAAGGAATTACTCGTAAGTTAAGTAACGTCAATATCCATGGAGAGAGAGAGAGAGAGAGAGAGAGAGAGAGAGAGAGAGAGAGAGAGAGAGAGAGAGAGAGAGAGAAGAAAGGAAGAGGTGTCGCCACGATGATAAGACAGCTATATATGTAATGAGAAGACAGATATCTATTTTCTCGTCGGTACGGAACTTTATTTAATTAATCAACACACATATATTGACTACATTCTAGAAACACATATAAAAACTTTATAACACAAATTCATGAAATACATATTATATTTTACTTATTAAGCTTTCCAACTTCATTTAACTTCTGCATTTTATAATATTATACAATAATTAATTCTCAATCAATTTCAAGATAGCCAAAGTATAAAATGTAATAACTGTAATTAATGTAACAATTAATTTAAAGAAATGCATTTTACTTATTTTAAAATAGAATATAGATTTAAAACATATTGCTAGATATTATTCTTTCTTACTTAAAGAATGCTTTATTTTCAATCATTAAATCAAAACATGAAGTTGGTAGCGAATTCAACCTTTACAATACAAATTACATCAATATAATTAAATATGAAATCTTTAGAACATTTAAACATTCCGTTACAATATATTATAAATAAAAGTATTAAGTGAACAATGTTGCTAACATAACAATGTTGCTATTAAAATCTCAAACATTAAAAGTACTTATTCCTAAAGAAGTTACGACATATACAATTTTTTTTACCTGTAATGAGAATACAGAGATCTATTTTCTCGTCAGTACGGAACTGACTTTAACCTTTGATGCGTGGTCTATTTATATGCATCCTGTGTCAGAGTTAACGTACCGGTCAGAAAAGATGTCCGTTCTCATCAGGTAGGGATCAGTTTCATCCGGTCAAAACCAGTTTGTTTTTACGTCATCTGACATAAGGTCAAACTCAAGCTTGTGGTTTATTTATATTCGTTTGACACAAGTCAGGACCAAATATGATAATCCTTTAATATGCTAAGCCAGCAATGGTGTCTTAATATACTAAGCCAGCAGCGATGTCTGTCCATCATTAGATAAGAACCATTCTGTAGCGACGTCTGTCCATTATTAGATAAGAACCATTCTGTTTTACGTCAGCAACCGAAGTTATTTAAAGGTTTGTTCCACTTTTATTAACCAAATTGGAAATTCGCCAATGCCTGGGTTACAGAATATGTTTTACTGATAAAATTTATGAGCTGACTCAGTAAGATGTTGCTTTATAGCCTAATTCCACACAAATTGTACATTGGTAATATTCAGTTATCATAGTAGTTTTTGGCAATATACATTGCTTATTTTTCGCTTACACAGCAACTATCTTCGTTCCATATAATAAATAAAATTACTGTTAATATATTTTGAATAAACATTGCTTTAATACAATTTAAAGAAAATAGCAATCTTATTAATTTTACTAAAAATTCAATCCTAACCATACCCTCTGGTTTATTTGAGCCGAGACCTCGAGGCTCGAAAAGAAAAATCAATTTCATTCATCAAAACAAGGTAAAAGGTGAAAGATAAAAAATACAATGATAAAAGAACATTGCAAGACATTTTCGCAAAGTTTAAAGATACCATGTAAACACTGCAAATACATTGCAAAATACTAGGTAAAATACAAAAAATACAATGAGAAACTACATTGCAAAATACTCAGTCAAATTCAAAAAGTACAGTACAATGCAAAATGTTTGATAAAATTCCCAAAACACAATGGGAAGTGTATTGCACAATACTCAGTCAAATTCCCCCAAAAAAAATACAATAAAGAAGACAATGCAAAATTCGCGATAAAATTCGTCAAAAACACAATGGAAGAAAACTTAGCAACATTGGATACCTTCATAAAATAGTGACATAACGTGGTACGATATTAAATAAAAATTAAAAGTTTACGTAACTTAAACAGCTTTACAATATAAAATTCTACAAAACCTACATCTATACTAGTCTTGTCAGACGATTGTAACACAAAATAGTAGCATGCAGTTCTTGGTATCTTTTTTTTTTTTTTTCTATTTTAGTTTACTTTTTTTATTTTATTTTTTCTTTCTTTTTTGTCTTCTTTTGTCTCTTCTTCTCTTTTATATTTATGTGCATAACATCAGCAGAACATATGTATGGGTGACTACGTTATTATATTGCTAGTGAGCCGATATTGAGCTGATCTTCCTAGTGCATATATAATATCAACAAAAAATTAACAGTAACTTTTGAAGTAAGAATGGTTGCAAAGAAAATGGCGTAAAAATTTAGTATTAATTAAGAGTTAGAAAACTGACAATTTAATGTTGTTCTAACCTTAATAACCATGACGTATGTTCACTTGCAATCAAGTTTGACCTGTGCGTGTATGAAATATGTATCGCCTTTGAATTAACCTAAGAACAGTAAGTGAAAATATCATTTAATCGTTTGGCACGGTATGATCTAGTGCAGCTTTGAAATGTGCGTGTATTATCAACGTTATCTGTGACATGTGAAAGAGAATGTATTGCCGTTATCGTTTCAAACAAAATTTAACTCAGAAGCTGGCCGTATATAGACCAATAGCTGCTCTTATCGTGAGAGCTGTACATTACTTGTACTCGGTTTCGAGCAATCGCTCGGACACTTTGACTATTTTATATCATTTCAACATACATTTACGACAACATCAATTGATGTTTCAAAACCAGAGAAGGAAAAGCACCTCTTCTAACTGGCTGGTAGGCATTATAGCCGTTCTTACAGTACCATAAGGTACATACATTCATACAATGGTATGAAATCGTGAGAGAAAAACCTCTAAAACATTGTCGAACCCATTTGGCTGACAAAAAAACCCATCTGAAGTCAATATGTTTGAGACGGCTAGGCGGAATTTACAATTCTCCCTAAGAAAGGTAAAGACGGTAATACTATGTTAAATATGCTAGCAACAAATCATATATACGATGGTTTCGGATTTCAGGACGAACAGGTTTGTATGAAAGCTTCGTCTATAGAATGCAAGAAACGTCATTTGGCTCTCATTCAGGCTCTGTAGGCAGAACATTACAATTGTAATAAAGGTTAGTGTAGTAAATAATAAGAATGTTACTACATAAGAAATTAAATACAGCATAAGTTAGATCAGGTGTTTAGGAATATCAATTAACGCATTAACCTTATAATATTTGTATTATAAGAACAAAATAAGATATAGCAAAAAACATACCTGTGTGTGAATTACCACAGTCCAGAAATATTATTCCTACGAATGAATTGTATATTAACGAATAGTAAACAATGCACGTATTGTCTGTAATAATGAAAGAGTTCAAATTGTACAAGTTCAAGTCACTGTCACTGGAAAGAAAAATGTCAATGCGGCTGTCGTTGAGTCTGGGTCCGGCGGAGATGTTGCTGTTAGGTCAATGGAAATCTCGGTCTATGGCATAGATGTATTTCAGTCTGGATTGCAGGGAGCTTGATTTCGGCGCTGGACTAGGTATATGTACATTCGACATGTGGGATGTTTCAAGTGATACTACAAGAAGAATTCTCATCAGCGATATCCATTTTATGATGATAAACGTCTCAGTTTGTACTTGTTCTTTTATTCCCATTGTGATGACATTGGTGCTGATGTCTTAGAACTGACCCTTCGTGTAGGTGAAAAAATACGAAAATCACAGAAGAGTTGTTCTGTCATTCCTGAGTTGACGTAGTGTAGCTGGCGGCGTGATGTCTCATGATAGCAAAGATGTTGATGCGAGTCTCTCTCGTGGATCATAGTTATACCTGTGACACCTTTATTCATGATGTTAGTCCACTAATGTCGTTTTTTCAAAGAATCTTCTCTTAACTTTTATGAAAACACTGTCTCAAAAGAAATAGTCACTCATAACGGTGTAGATAGCTACATCTTGGGGATATTGGCTTTGCAAGAGGGTCCAGAGATCTGTAATATTCTCCATCCGCTTGTTATGTAAAAAAAAAGTGTTTGGTAATTTTTCTTCTTTTTACATAACAAAATTACAAATTATTTGTTATACTGCAAACAACATACACACATCAAATTCATTTATATTAGGGTACTAGCCATTTTATTTTCATGGAGGTCGGGGAGAGTTAGTGAATTTGTTCAGTGAGACATTTTATTTTATCTAAACGTAATATTTTTGACAGAAAACAGCAGTAATGTAATATGGCTTTATTTTGATATAGATTAAAGCAAGACAGTTTTCGATGTATTGAGAACTGGCACGTAAAAAAGAGCATTATATCGTTGGCCCTTAATATATTTGTGGTATAATGTGTATGTATCCCGATATGTTCAGAAATACCGCGTTATAAAAAGTTTATTATGATACCCAGATCTATTGTGCATGTATCTAACAAGTCCGCTACGTAATGCAGGTGTTTCATTGGGACTATATGCTATATTCTGAGTATGACTCCCCGTTTATTTGTACCCCATTACCAATTTAAAAAACGAAAAACACAAATTAGATAAAACATACACAGAGTTTATTTCAATTATTGATTTCAAATCTGATTATTAACATAGTCCATTTAGCCAAATTATCCCACTACAGTACTAAGATCATGGAGAGTTCCAGCTGCAAATAGCTCTTCGAGATTACTAACGAACTAATGTCAACGAACAAATGTACACCCTTTCCAACTATCTTCTCTCCAGTAGACCTTCCGGGTCTATTTTCAAATTTCTTCCTTGACAAAGTACAAACTATTAGAGATTCGCTTGACAACACAATTTCAGTTGACTCGTCACCATACAATTATGATACAGAATTTTAGCAACAACCATTAGGAGCATTTGAACCTGTTAGTTATGACTGATTAAGTATCTGGAAAATCAATTTGCCAAACACCTTCACCAACACCACTAATAGAATATTTAGATTCTTGGATTAATACTTTGTGTCTCAATGTGTACAATTGTTGATGCCAACTCACTCAGCTCTAGGATCGCTTGACACTGAAAGCGGTCAAGCAGACAAAGTAGCTCCTCTTGGTCATATCGTGTTCCATTTACAACAGCCTCAATAACATCCATTTCTGACTCTGAAATATATAGATGGAACGAGTCTTTCAAAAACTGTGGAGTGATATTTATTACTGCATAAAAAAGCTGGATCCAAACTTATTAGATAGTGTTTGTGTTGCTTGTATCCTTTGTTAAACATTCTATCTGCAGATTCCTGAGATTGGACAGGTATGCGATAAAACACACCATCTGTATAACTTAAGTAAAAAGATTCCCATAATGCTGCATACGCATTTCTTGATACTCCATATGAATCAAGCCCACACTCAATTAAAACTTGAATTTTTATGCTGTATTCAAAATATCAAATGCTTTGATATATTGAAAAAATATCCTCCTGTAAAATTGGAACCCTGAAGCATAATGGTCATAAGACGATGGACGTCCGATGATGGTGCTTGTGACAGATCAGTGGCTGGATGAAACTGCTCTTGGGACTAAACTGCTGTCAACAGAATCTCATGCAAATCAATTCAAACACTTAATGATTAGGATTGATCGAAAGAAAACTATAATATTGGAGCGAAAAATATGAATGCCGCCTACATCGAAGCGATTCGCTTTACATATGTTATGAAAGACAATGTTTAATTCTTCAAAACCAATAATATGATGCTTTGTTATTATCAGGCATATGTCGTTCATTGCTGGACATATATGCTACTGCAAGTATACGCCCAGCTAACAATAATTCTAAGTTGCTACAACGTGGACGCAACGTTGTGATAAAATTGTGGCAACATTGTCAAATAATGTTATTTTTTACTCCCTGTCCTCTCTGTTTCAATACTGTTGTCTGTAAAGTGTTCATTCAAAATAGATGGTTTTGGCGTCAAGAGAAGACAGTGGTGTACCTAAGAAAATGAAATTTAAAACATCAATGGAACGATGAACAGAATCGACACATCATTAAAAAAAGAATCTGTTGTTAAGGTTATCCTCTCTTTTGGAGTGTCATTTAGTAGGGGTGGGGTTCTTCCCATAGACGTTAAAGAATTATGAGGAAGTTCCCCTGGTCCGCATTCAGAATGTTTACTTCTGGACAATATATTATATAAGGCTACGAGCCCCCAGTCAGCAATGCCGACAGTTAAATTAAAAGAAATACAAAGATGAAATTTAAACAACAATTTAATAAATGAAAATTTTAAAGATATTAAGCAATCAATGTCACTCTTGACCCAATGATCCCTAGATCATCATTTGATTTCAGTGTGAGGAATATTTTCCCTTCTTGAGTGTTACTCATCTAAATAAGTCTCCTTTCGTCTTTCTCTCCTTCCGATTCCTCTACGTCCGTTTCCTCTTCTATCTCTACTTCCGTTTCCTCTTCTATCTCTACTTTCGTTTCCTCTTCTATCTCTACTTCCGTTTCCTCTTCGACGGTATCTCTTGAGGTCACCCGAAATTCACTCGGTATCTCTCAAATTCACTCGGAATTCTCTCGACGTCATCCGGAATTTCCCCAAAATTCTCTCAACGTCATCCGAAATTTCCCCGGAATTCTTTCAACGTCACCCGAAATTTCCCCGGAATTCTCTTCAACGTCACCCGAAATTTCCCCGGAATTCTCTTCAACGTCACCCGAAATTTCCCCGGAATTCTCTTCAACGTCACCCGAAAGCTTCCTGTTGAAAGGTATAATGCATTAGCATATGGTGATGAATATTACCTCACACTAAGTCACTGAATTGAACCATCAGTTTTAGGTGGGACATTTTTGGGTCACGCATGCGCACACATCGAAATTCCCATACGCTTCCGCCGCTTACAAAATGGCGCCATGACACAATCTCACAAAGAATTCAAACATCTACATACTGAGCCCTATCAGTATATACATACAAATATTTCAAATATCATTGTATTATAATATTACAACTATTAGTAATATGACTATCTATATATTTATATATATTTCCTACACAAGCGTACCAAATCCACAATATTCACATTCAAATTGCAATAACGGAAATCCGTTAACTCAATGGCAAAATATATCATTACGTAAACAAAGTGCTAGTTTATCATAATATACCTGCACAAAGAATTATAATATTAATTCTTATAGCGGCTAACAAACAATAGAATTCTTCACGAATACAAATCGTCCTTTCAAAAGGGCGTAAACGTAATAATTCATGAAATAATATGCACCCATATTACTAACAAAAGAAGAGCAACATTTTACCTCACAAAATAAGGTGTAATATAATAATATCATGAAGAAGATGCAACAAATTTACATCATAATCAATTGCAAGCAAAGGTACTAACGAACATCACTAAAGATGCAAAAATATTAATATCATAATTAACTATTCATACTACAATACAAGTAAAATGAATATACATACGAGAACCTTCAATTCCGTAGACGTGTCAAGCAGAAATCAAACAAAATCACACTGACCTTTGAAGCTATCTTAAGATTCCTTGATTTCCCAAAATCTGAGTCTGCCGCCAATTCTCGTCTGGCCGTACGGAGTTCTACACAGTTACTTCTTGTAGCAAACTGACTAATTCCTACTAAACATTGGGTTTTATCTAAAATGTTTCGAATCAAGTCCCCCCCCCCCCCACATCGCATTTCGATTGGAGGGCGATCGACTCTGGTCAGTCGTTCGACTGTCAATCATCCGAATGTCTGTCTGTGTGTCTATCAATTGTTACAGTCTTCTTATTTGACGCTGTCCTGTCCTTTGATGTGGTTACGTCACCCGTCCGCGATGGACACAGTCTCCTCTCCCCTCGAGAGCTAACAAAGACCATCTTACGTAAGGGGATTAGCTAACTTAAAACAATTTGAAACATCACAGCTGGGTCAGGCAGACATACAATTTATACATGTACAAGGCCAGTCAGAATCACGAGTTATAGTAACTTATACCTACATACAAGGGGTTGGGGTAAAATCGTCACATCCCCCCACGCTTGAGAATAAAATCAGGATTTTATTCATCAAAATACTACAAATGCAAAAGTGTTACAACAATATAAAGAACAACATCAGCAAAATCAACTAGATGCTAAACTGAGTATGAACATGAAAATTTAACCAGAATGATCTATATCATTCCAGCGCTTCTACTCATGAAATCTGCGCCTACGTTTTCAGATCCTTTCACGTATCTGATCTGCATCTGGTACTGCTGTAAGAACAGCGACCATCGCATCAATCGACCATTGGACAACTTTGCCTGCGCCAAATAGGCGAGTGGTTGGTGGTCGGTCTCCAATATGAACTTGCGTCCATATAGGTATCGCTCGAACCGTGATATGCCGAACACGATTCCGAGACATTCCCTCTCCGATACGGAGTAGTTCTTCTCGGCAGCAGACAACTTCCGACTGCCGTATGCGACAGGGTAAAGCGCCTGGCCATGCTCCTGTAGCATCCACGATAACTACGTCGTTCTGCAGCAGATTTGCTACCATGGACATTGGCTCCACCAGGTCCAGTGACGTTAGCAGCTTCCTTGCCCTTACCCCCCTCCACTACGTCAAATTCTACAGTCTCACCATCCCCAACACTTCGAAGATATTTCCTGGGGTTGTTCTTGATAATGGTTGTTTGGTGGACAAACACATCTTCCTTGGTGTCATCCCTATTGATAAAGCCATATCCGCTTTTTACGTTGAACCATTTTACTGTACCGGTGACCTTCGTCGATATTATTTTCTTTTCAGCCTTTACCAACCTCTCCGGTTGGTTTTCGGAGTCGGACATGGCCCTTGATGGCAAAATAGGCAAATTAGGTGTTCCTCGTGTCACTATCGTGGTGACAACAAAATCGCTGACGGTCTCTCTTTCTGTTCCCGCTTCAGCGTGTTTGTGCAACTGCGCCAGAGTTGCGTTTTCCTGTTGCAGCTTCCTCAACTCAGCTGGAAGAACATTACTAACCGGTGTCGATGTAACTTGGATCGGCTTCGGTTTCGGCTGTCGACTCATGGCCCTGGTCTCAACAGCACTCACTGGCATAGGTGTACATGTTTCGGGGTTCGGCTGGGGCAACACATAACGGCATCCCAATATGACGTCAAGTGATAGACCTTCCAAGCAAGCAGCTGCAATTTTCCCCTTCACGTATGGTGAATCGAGGTCAATGACAGCTACTGGTAATGAGTCACGCGCGCAGTTCGCGTACTGAACTTCTATTACCTCCCCTGTATAGTCTTCCGGCTTGACATACTTCTTGTTGACAAGCGCGGGGACGCTGCACCCAGTGTCATACAAGATGGTGGCACCTTCACCATTGACAGTTGCGGCCGCAAGGTTGGCTGGGTTGCGACTCGCTTCCGGCACGCACTCCTTCCTAACAACGACATTCACCTGGGTCTGCCTGCCCTTGGGACAGTCCCTGGCAAAATGCCCCAGGCGCTTGCAGTTAAAACACGTCGGCGGCCCTCGCCGACTTGCAAGTCCTGGTTTCGTGGGTGAGGCCTGTCCAGGTCGATAGGTGGCATTCCTACCTGTAGGTGCCCCTCCGATCTTCCCGTCGCCCTGACGGTTGCGGACAGCAGGCTCAACCTCCCCCATACGACGCGACTCAGATGGTCGGGGTCGATCCGTGCCCCCGGAACTTCCACTCTTCGAGTGCGCCTGCTCGTATCGCTCCGCCATGTTAGCGATCTCTTCGAGCGTCCGGTGTTCTCTTTCGGCTAAGAAGACTGTCAATTCGCGACGGTACGTACCCAGGACATGTTCCTTGAGTATTACCTCGCGTAGCTCGTCGTACGTGTGTTCGACTTCAGCCATTTTCATCCACTTGTCAAATAAACCTCGAACACGGTTGTGGAATTGAGAGTGGGTCTCTGTTACCTTTTTCGCAGAGTCCCGAAAAAGTTTCCGGTAAGTCTCGGCGGTCAGCCGATAATGGCAGAGAAGGGCCTTCTTGAGGGCATTGTAGTCATCAGCCTCTTCTGCAGCTAAGCCGTGGTAGACTTCCCGAGCTGCACCTTGCAAAAACGCTGAGACATTAATGGCCCAGTGCTGTTCAGGGACCTGATGAGCGTGTGCGAGTTTCTCGAACTGCACGAGAAAATCGTCAATAGCCTCCTCCCTGTCATTGAAGCGTGGCATGTTGATCTGGACCATCCGGTGGTCGATGAATGGTCGGCCGGTCGTTCCAGAGCTTGTACTGGCGTCGTCCCGTCCGTTGGTCCTAGCTTCAACTCTCAACTTTTCCATCTCCAGAGTGTGGGCGAGTCTGGCTAGCTCTTGGTCCGCAGCTATCTTAGCTAGCTCCAGCTCTCTTTTGGTTTCTCTGTCTGCTGCTATCTTGGCTAGCTCCAGCTCTCTTTGGGTTTCTCTGCCTGCTGCTTTTTCGGCCTTCCATTCCTTGATCCTTTCTTCTATAAAGGCCGCCAGGCGATCTCCCTCATATCCGAGATCTTCGGACCCCATAGCTCTATATTCCTTTATCATTTGCCTTTCGGTGGCCATTATAACTAATGTAAAGTGATACCTTGTCTCAATATTCTAACAAGACACAGCTACTTGTAATACAAGTTTAAATACTTACCTGTCGATAGCAACTAATTTCGTTCAGGTAAGATATTTGTTCGATATCTGCTTCACCAGTACTGCTAGTAATGGGAGGTCTACAAAGCATGCACATATGACAATAAAATGCAAGATGAGAAAATCATAAACAAATACAAAGAATGGAAAATATCTCACACTGTTCCCTAATACTCCTACAAATAACTTTAGGTCCTAAAATAATATATGTCTAATTCATATCCCGGACGAAAGCGCCCACTGTGAAGTGTCGTTTAGTAGGGGTGGGGTTCTTCCCATAGACGTTAAAGAATTATGAGGAAGTTCCCCATGTCCACATTCAGAATGTTTACTTCTGGACACAATATTATATAAGGCTACGAGCCCCCAGTCAGCAATGCCGACAGTTAAATTAAAAGAAATACAAAGATGAAATTTAAACAACAATTTAATAAATGAAAATTTTAAAGATATTAAGCAATCAATGTCACTCTTGACCCAATGATCCCTAGATCATCATTTGATTTCAGTGTGAGGAATATTTTCCCTTCTTGAGTGTTACTCATCTAAATAAGTCTCCTTTCGTCTTTCTCTCCTTCCGATTCCTCTACGTCCGTTTCCTCTTCTATCTCTACTTCCGTTTCCTCTTCTATCTCTACTTCCGTTTCCTCTTCTATCTCTACTTCCGTTTCCTCTTCGACGGTATCTCTTGAGGTTACCCGAAATTCACTCGGTATCTCTCAAATTCACTCGGAATTCTCTCGACGTCATCCGGAATTTCCCCGGAATTCTCTCAACGTCATCCGAAATTTCCCCGGAATTCTCTCAACGTCACCCGAAATTTTCCCGGAATTCTCTTCAACGTCACCCGAAATTTCCCCGGAATTCTCTTCAACGTCACCCGAAATTTCCCCGGAATTCTCTTCAACGTCACCCGAAAGCTTCCTGTTGAAAGGTATAATGCATTAGCATATGGTGATGAATATTACCTCACACTAAGTCACTGAATTGAACCATCAGTTTTAGGCGGGACATTTTTGGGTCACGCATGCGCACACATCGAAATTCCCATACGCTTCCACCGCTTACAAAATGGCGCCATGACACAATCTCACAAAGAATTCAAACATCTACATACTGAGCCCTATCAGTATATACATACAAATATTTCAAATATCATTGTATTATAATATTACTACTATTAGTAATATGACTATCTATATATTTATATATATTTCCTACACAAGCATACCAAATCCACAATATTCACATTCAAATTGCAATAACGGAAATCCGTTAACTCAATGGCAAAATATATCATTACGTAAACAAAGTGCTAGTTTATCATAATATACCTGCACAAAGAATTATAATATTAATTCTTATAGCGGCTAACAAACAATAGAATTCTTCACGAATACAAATCGTCCTTTCAAAAGGGCGTAAACGTAATAATTCATGAAATAATATGCACCCATATTACTAACAAAAGAAGAGCAACATTTTACCTCACAAAATAAGGTGTAATATAACAATATCATGAAGAAGATGCAACGAATTTACATCATAATCAATTGCAAGCAAAGGTACTAACGAACATCACGAAAGATGCAAAAATATTAATATCATAATTAACTATTCATACTACAATACAAGTAAAATGAATATACATACGAGAACCTTCAATTCCGCAGACGTGTCAAGCAGAAATCAAACAAAATCACACTGACCTTTGAAGCTATCTTAAGATTCCTTGATTTCCCAAAATCTGAGTCTGCCGCCAATTCTCGTCTGGCCGTACGGAGTTCTACACAGTTACTTCTTGTAGCAAACTGACTAATTCCTACTAAACATTGGGTTTTATCTAAAATGTTTCGAATCAAGTCCCCCCCACATCGCATTTCGATTGGAGGGCGATCGACTCTGGTCAGTCGTTCGACTGTCAATCATCCGAATGTCTGTCTGTGTGTCTATCAATTGTTACAGTCTTCTTATTTGACGCTGTCCTGTCCTTTGATGTGGTTACGTCACCCGTCCGCGATGGACACAGTCTCCTCTCCCCTCGAGAGCTAACAAAGACCATCTTACGTAAGGGGATTAGCTAACTTAAAACAATTTGAAACATCACAGCTGGGTCAGGCAGACATACAATTTATACATGTACAAGGCCAGTCAGAATCACGAGTTATAGTAACTTATACCTACATACAAGGGGTTGGGGTAAAATCGTCACACTCTCCACAATTATCATTTTGCAGCATCAATTCAGTGAAAATAAAGACAATGTACACAACTATCAATTTAGAATTTAGTAAATAAATAAATATAATGCTTGCAAAATGATTTGCTAATTTTTGGTTGAATAGTCTGCATGATTCTTTCGAACAAGTGGATCACCAATCACAGAACTGGCTCTGCAGACCTAGTCCTACAAGGTAAGACAAAACACGTTTTTGTGCTTGACGCCAACAACATAAATCAGCAAAGAGGTCTTACAGGCAGGACTAACCTATACCCATCAATTTCAAATGTAAACAAGTTGTTCCATCTTTTTAATTAGTAAATATACTGCATAGCTGATGACATATGTCTTTCATATGTGCTGTGTTTATAACTCACAAAAAGATCATGTACATATTTTATCTGACACTTAAAACATGCCTGTATTATTGGTTATTTACAACCATGTCTGTAATTATATAATTTTAATCTTTAATATGCGTCTTCTTTTTACATATCGATGTAAATCAGCATATGAATACAAATGTCTCAACATACATTAATTTGAATTTCCCTTGTGATTGAAATCAATTTATATTGCTTGGCATTTTTATTTTAAAATAGTTGGTCAAGAACGATAAATCTTATGCTCCTGGGATAAGCGCGCTTAATTCCAAATGCTAGCCTAAAATGATGGCAATTTATCATGGTAACCTATCCTATCTTCGATATTTTTCGTTTCAAATGTACCAGTGTAACAATATAATTTACTTAATACGAGTAGGATAAAAATCACAGAAATATGCCAAGCAGTTAGGTAATTTTTACAATTAGAAAATGTTGGCCGATATATCCCATTTTTTTTGTTTGAAAACGCGATTGTGGCCATGTCATTGCCTGGCGCCTAGCTCGCAGCAGTTTACAAGTGCTTGATTGCATCAACATACATCGACCAAAAAACAACCTTTTTTTCTGCAACTAAAGATGCGAATATACGTTAACTATTTAACTATTTAATGTTCATATCTTGGTGGTTCAAAATAGCGGGAAACATGATATACGTCTCTGCCTCAATTTTGATTCGGTTGGTACAGGATGAGCAAGCCTTTGGTTCGTAGATACGTAAAATATTGTTAAGGCAATGGCAGTACCTCATGTTTATAATAAAATAAGCTGACAAATAAAATGTTTTCCTACAAACATTGCTACCTCGTTTTAGTAATAGGTTTTGAAAATAGAAATGGATGAACTACGAAACTATGTGTGTTCTCCTTGATAATGTAAAGTTAACCACAACATTGGTACAACGTTGTAAGATCGTTCTATAATTTCTTTGGAATAATTATATTAATTATTGTCCATAGTATTAGGATCAATGCATATACACACCATTTGTAATTTACTATATCTTTTAGATCAGAGGATTATTTAATTTCATTTTCATGTGTAACGTTTTAGCAACGTTGCCAAAACTTTATTTTCCTACGTTACCAAAACACAACCATATAGCAACATTGTGAAAACGTTGTGTGCTAGCTGGGACTGCCTTCTACTTTTCCTGAGGAGACTTCTGACCCACATCGGACTGGTTTGGATGTATCAGCTGGGCAGAAATGTCTGGTTCTGTATTAATTTTGTCTTTGCCATTGTTACCATTATTGCTTCTTGTGTGTGCTGTTGTTACAACATAAAGCCTAAGAGTCTTCAGTTTTTTCAAAATTCAGTTTATCAGGCAAGTTTTCATTAGTTTCAATAGCAAAGATAGAAATACAAATCGTCAACGTTTCATTTATTTGATATTGCACTGGGAAAGAAAAGTTCTTTTCCTGCGGATAATATGTCAGAGACAGGTGCATCTAGGTGGACTTGGACAGCGTTTGTTCTGCCACCATATGTTGACCTAACCTGCTTCTGACCACTATCACCATAAGTATTTAATCAGCCAATTTCCACTTTTCTTATGAATTGTTTTGCATTTGTGTTACCAGCATGAGGTGCTACTCTCCCGTAATGCTCATCTTTGTTCGCTGTTTCTCGTAATTTGTCCAGTAATCTATTACTCAGTGATATTTTTCTATCACTGCAAAAGCTTGCAATATATATATATATATATATATATATATATATATATATATATATATATATATATATATATATATATATATATATATATATATATATATATATATATATATTCTGCTATTTAACCTTTTAGCTAGCCAAATCATCAGTTTCACTACAATTGATATCTAGCTAACATCCCTCTGATTAAGACTTCAGTTATTTTAGGTACTAACAATCTTGTAACACACATTCACCACATACCTAAGAATAGACGTTACTTTAGATGTAAATATTGGGGACACATTATACACATGACATTCACATTAATCACTGGTTCTTACCTTCCTATCGCCTCGAGCCTGAAGAAATATCACAAGGAAATAAACAGGACACTATAGGAGCGAGCACAAAATATCTCCTTTGTCATTCACTATAAATTTATATTAAATATCACAAGGCTATAGAGTAAATTTACCAAACGTTATATGGACATCAAAGGTGACTGAATTCGCTGAATATCCGTATTTGCAGAACGACTCGCGTCATGATCTGGAGACTCATCATGGTTTGGAAAGAAAAACTAAGGACTATTTGCAAGAAGAGCAACACATTACACAATTTTATTTTTAAAAAAACTTAGCAAAATGTTTGATCTATTAAGATATTGTAGTCAAACTTTTAATCAATGGGAGGCATTTCTCGCCTGTCAATTCTCCTCAAGGACACCTCTTATTTAAATGTTGTTTAATGACATTGTAGTACCATTCTTCACTTTTCTCATGTAACATGTTGAATTACTTTATTCGATAGTACTAACAATGAATAATGTTTGTGTATTCTTTGAAAAAAAATATCAATTTATATGTATTGTAATTGCAGTCGTTAATTATTTATAAACCTCTTGTTGTTAACTTTATGCTCAATAGTAATTGATTTTAGAAATTAAATGGCTTTGAAGCTGCAAATCATGATATTTCGGCATTTAAGATATTTAATACTTTGTTCGAACAAAAAATGATATTGGTATGAGTTAGATATGTTGAATTCTTGCAATATTTTAAGTATATTGTATCCGGCCTTGGTATTATATATTTGAATCTTTTCATCAAGCCCAAACAGGGATGGAGACTCCAGAATCGCATGAAGTTGGAAAGCTTTGAATAAGTATAATAATTTTATGTGTAGTTCTGTATCTTGAATGTATCACCTTACACGTGTAACCTTCGATATTGAGTATATTTTGGCTTCAATAATAAAATTGCTACACCACTGAACTAGTGAATTTTAGCTAGCAGTTAGAGCTGAATGCCACAAACCAACGATGTAACACAAACAACTTCAACGATGTAACACAAACAACTTCAACGTCCTGAGTGACCCCTATGCAAAGAGGCCATATTGAAATTTTATATCTGAGAGTGCTAATCAATGAATGGGAATACTAACCTAATTAATGGTAGAGAAACTAAACAAAAGCACCTTTTGACAAAGGGATACAATCCAATCCTATCGGAGCATATGCATTACAACTTAGTTATTCATCCACATAATTTCGAAAAAACTTAGGTAATGTAGTATTTTTTTCTGAAATTAAAACAAGCACGGAAATAAGCATTAGCGAAATGTTCAGTAACCTTCTTTAAACAGAAAAGTATATATGGGCACAAAAGCATCAGACAGGACAAGGGCAGAGGACAATACTTGTGGGCCATGGGAGAACGGATCCAGTTGGCCGTATCAATTTATGTGTATTTAAATGACTCTTCAATACTATATACTCGCGAAAACAAGAGGACTTACAAATCTCTGTGTTGCATATACTTGGATGAATGCATACAGGTGAACATAGCAAAATCAATGCCAACGTAATCAGATCCCACGTCCAATCCGAGAAGCCACACGAGCAACACATAGCTGATAATACTGTAGCAACTGGCCATTGTAAATGTATCACAGGATGAGGTAAATCATCATTATTGTTCATATGTTTTCACGGAGTTAGCAAACTAGAGAGAGAGAGAGAGAGAGAGAGAGAGAGAGAGAGAGAGAGAGAGAGAGAGAGAGAGTAAATTCCTTAGCCAATACAATGTATCAAAAGCATGCTACTAATGCTACTACGTGCATTTGAACACTCTTTGTTTTCTTCTTTATAATGACTAGCGATGGTTTTGCGTACAGAACATAATTCCTGCCGATCGCCTCCACCCGTTTCATTATGCAGTTGGCGCTCCGGTCTTCCTTATTCGATGTCCTCTGAATGAATGAATGAATGAATGAATATCCCACCGGTTTATACCCTTTAGAAATGGACGTGAAGGGTAACATCCGTCCGATTCGATACTCGGACTTAAATGAAAGCACGAAGATTTATCGCGAGAAATGTTAAAATGTCATACAGTTTTGTTTTAAACATTTAAACAATGATAAAACCGTGACTGAACATGTTTAATAATAAGAACAAAAACAAAGAACACTAACTTCACATTAACAAAACTAACAAAGTGTAGTATATAAATGTATTTAACAAGTTAACAACATTCAGACTTTCAATGTTCAAGGCATTTTCACTTGCAATTGTTGCATATTTCATTGTTTAGCGAACTGAAAGATATAATGCTTTTAAAGAACCATCTTTCTATCTTAGCATCATGTATTGAGTACGCACGCCCAAATCAAGTCATTACATAGTCGAAGCAAATGCAATTGTGCGTTTATAAAGAAAATATACACAACTTTTTCCACACACAAAGGTATCATCGTACTCTCACATTATTGAATTGGATCAATACAGCATTTCTTCTCATAATATCATATTCCAGAGGATGTAATCGATAATAATCCAAATACTCCACATTGTGGTCGCTGGGAAAGTACTCCGCTTCCCAATATGTTCAATGATAACTGTCAACTATGTTGATGACATAAGCTTGACATTATATGTTGTGGATGAGCTTGTTTATTTTTCGCAAAAATCACAGGACTCCACGACACTGTGTACGAACTGTGAGTTAGAAGGTAATGACGATCCCAGGTATACAATATTTGTTTTTGTGGTTTTGTAATGAAATGTCATGAGTTCATTTCTGGCCTATTCCTGAACTGTTCTGTCAAACAAGTTGATGAAGATCGATTTGTTGCAGTAGTCTGCTCGCAAACGTGTCAGTGCGTTTGGTCCCCAAAGAAATTGATCGAGGAAAAGAATGGCATGCGAGTCATTTACCACTTTCTGAAATTTTCTCATCTGAGACGAGAGTCCGGGCCAGACACTCTTCCAGCATGTCTTCTTGACTCATCATAACACATATGTATTGCTGCTTCTACTAGGATTATCGAATGTATGTCCATAACAATGTGCTCTGTTTAGATAGTTAATTATTTTTAGCTGAGTTACATTGTGATAAACATGTCCTCATCGCGCATCTTCATATCATTTTCATGTTCTATTTGTTTCCAAAGACATAAGACTTCCTTTATCAATTTCTTTACCGGGATTCCAGAGGATTCTCAACATCTTGCATCCAAGATGATATTTACTCTGTTTGTCAGAGTTACTTACAATATGAAATTCCACACGATGCTAGTTTCATTTTATTCGGTGGAAATTGCTCTTGTCGCTTTGTTAGTCTGGACTTAAATCATCGCCATGAAGGCATATCCTCCTAGATGATCATTGTATCAATTACCGTGGCCAATGTTAGTACCTAGTCTGCCTTATTTCAAATAGTGTCTAGTAAGATTTCTAGTAATGGTTCTTTTTAAAGTTACGTTCGGAAGGTCAGACACATTTTACTGCGCGTCGCGAGCGACGTCTGTACTGAAATTTACATAGAATATTTATTATTTAAAATCCTATTTCAACTGTAAATACAAATATATTAGATACACAACAAACTGACTATCTGTTTTCATGGAATGGATATATTTGAAAATTTGTCATTGAATCTATAATTCCCACTAATTCCAAACTATTATATTCGATGATGTATACAAACATTGTTACATCAAAGAGGATAAGATGGCTGCAGTTTCAATCGTAAATGTAAAGGCTGTTCCATACGAAAAACTAACAACTCCCACAGCAATCCACTCAAAGGCAGACATGATCAAATGAACTGAAGGGTTGAAGGGTACACATCAAACTACCTGTGACATCGTTGCATCTGAAACTTGAAGAAAAAGTTAAGTTATGTTCAATAAATAAAATATGTTAAGACAAGTTTGCTGCACGGCACTGGAAGCAGTTCGTCATTTCAATACTCAGTGGTTACAAAACCGCAAAAATACCCTATTCAATTTAGCCCGTGGCAAAGTTACAAGTGGCTCATTAAGTTTTGTGCCTGCTAGAAAGGTTGTCTGAGAGGAAAAAACAGACATAAGACGGAAGTCTATGCAGTAGGGTAAACTAACATGTTAATGTCCAGTACTTTAACTCATTAACTCGATGCTACTCGTTTACGTTTACGTCTCAGGAGGTAGCATACCTACTTTGAGCTCTGTAACGTCAATGCCATTTAAGATACACTAAAGTGGGTGGTATTATAGAAAGGCAGACAGATGTAGCACTTCAATTATCCCATAGAATCTGGATGTTGCAGTTGCCCTACACACTGCAGATGGTAAAACGTAAAGTTTTTGGACCCGATTTTTTTTCCAGCGAAAATTCGTCCTTGATCGGAATCCGATTTTGTGTCTGGCTTTTAGACGTTTTGGCCTCATATTGAAGACGGACCGGTTTGAACTGCACACAGAGAGGCGAACCTTTGCAAAACGTAGGATAAGATTGAAATTTGGAAAATATAGTGGTCTGGGTAAAAAAAATAATGGGTCTGTTAAGCAAACAAAAATCAATCTTTTATCCTTTTGCTCATGCGCGAGTGATAAAGCCAATGAAACGATGTTTCTAACACAACTAGGCATTAGGTTAACGGGAAATCTCTTGAACGTTGATATATTAGGAAGTATTCAAAAACATCCCCCAAAATATGTTTCCTAATCAACAAAAACCTCCACTGGTTAATGAGTTAAACTGATGTCATGAGATGTCATGAGAATCTACATCGCCTGGAATGCGTTTTGAAAACTAAATTGTTTTTAATTGTGACGAGACATGCTGGAAAGGCAAAGGTCCTACCAGTATGTCTCTAAGAGTAATAATCACATTTCTGTACATTTGTGTAAAATATATGATGGACGAGTGCATCCAACAGTTTTGAATTTTGAATATTCTTTTTTTAATATAGATTATGAAGATGAAGTGTTAAGGTAAGAGTGGAACTTGAAAGGAAGAAAAATGAAAACGGGGAGAAAAGGAAAGGAGGAAGAAGATACAGATAAGCAGAGAAGGGAGAGATTAAGAAAGAAAGATGGCTCGAACAGATGTAATGCAGAACGTTGAATATGAGAAACAGAACAAGCCGATGATAGCAAATGGAGAAGCAAAGCAACTAACATTGGCCACATGTAATACAATTTGATATGTTTGAAAGCAAGATTCAGTGTGATGCGTTTGAGAATTAGTTACACCAACATTACTCAGACAACATTCCAGGAAAAGCTAATGATTATAATTTTGTATATCCACGTTTTGCTTTCAAGAGTGATTCTTATGCTTTCGAGTTCGAATTCAATAAACTGAATTATAAAATTCTTTCAACTTTGTTATGTTTAGTGGACTGGAAAGCAGGACATTTGCTACAATCAGGATCGAACATTGAACTCTCTCTCTCTCTCTCTCTGTCTCTCTCTCTCTCTCTCTCTCTCTTTCTCTCTCTCTCTCTCTTTCTCTCTCTCTCTCTCTCTCTCTCTCTCTCTCTCTCTCTCTCTCTCTCTCTCTCTCTCTCTCTCTCTCTCTCAAGTAATGAATACATCACCATGACGAGTTTAAATTTGATGTGTTTGTACTACGACACGTTGACACGTGCATACTTGTTTGGAAACTCATTACTAATTTCCAGATATACTGTATACTGATATCCTAGAAAGACTGTAACTTAGGAAATACAAATTGGAAAGAATTCTGACATTTTCTGGTAAGATTTTCAGCTGGATTGTATCCATTTGTCTCAAGATTTTACAGTCTAGTTTCTCTACCATTAATTAGGTTGGTATCCTTTTTCATTCTCATTAATTGATTGGCACTCTCACATATAAAGATGTCATTCTGACCTCCTTGGCATTGTGATCACTCAGGGCGATGAAAGTATTTGTGTTACATCGTTGGGATGAAAGAAGAAGTCAGAATTCTGAAGCCCAAGGCGTGGCAATTTTATTATTAAAGACATACAATACACACTTTAAAAGCTTACGCATATAAAATGATACATTAAAGACTAAGAGTTACACATACAATTATTAGGAATACAATTATAATTATTCAAAGCTTACCAACTTCATGCGAATCTGAAATCTCTTACCTTTTAAGCTTGACGCAAAGAATTAAATATGTAATGTATCATTGCTAAACAAAAATATTTAAAATACATTAATAATCTAACCAATACCAAAATCATTTTTTCATATAAGCAAATAATAATAATAATAATAATAATAATAATAATAATAATAATAATAATGAGGGATTTTTATAGCGCCTAATGTTTAGAAATACTAAGCGCATTACAACATCTATAATGATTGACTAGAAGCAAGCAAAAACAAACGCCATGAAATTAGAAAACGTAAAACATGCTAAAAATATTTGCGGTAGGAAACATTATCAGATCTTTAAGTTTGTTCTTGCAGTCGAAAAAGATGAGTTTTAAGAGCACTCTTAAAAGGGACCACTGTGTCGTTGTTTCTAATTTCAATGGGGAATTCGGTCCACTTTGCTGGGCCCTGGTATGCAAACGAACGTAGTCCATATGACTTCGTTTTCAATGAGGGAATAATGAGTACACGAGTGTCAAAAGAGGAGCGTAAGTATCTTGCTGGTACATACACATGGGTGAGGCCAGATAGGTATGTTGGAATGGAGTCTGTCAGTGCGACGTGGCGCAGAGAACAAATATTGTGTTTGATGCTGGATCGAATGGATAGCCAGTATATGGTACAGAGCAGCGGGGATGTGTGCTCTGATCGTGGTACTCTAAAGATGATCCGAGCAGCTGTGTTTTGAACGTACTAATGAACACACGCGTGTTTTAGAGCATCAACTGAAATATATCTGCGAATGGAGCTGATGCAAATTCATGATAAAAGTTCAATCGAGCAGGGTTTCTAAGTTAAAGTAGAAACCCTTAATATAAGAGGCATTTCATTATTAATAGCCTTAACAAGAGCTTTAAGACGGCAGTCCAAATTTGTGGCGGCGGTCTTCCTCTTCCTTTATCTTTGCCTCGCTACGTGGTTTTTCGAGCAGCTAGCTGTTCCGCGAATGCCTCAAACCAGTGTAATGCAGTCAGTTTTTCAGCGGCCTCTATTAGGGTGTTTATTGGATGCTGATTGTATTCCTCATTGTAAATCAGGGTAATGATACGAACCCCGAAATGCCACTGCTAAGGTCTCGGTTTCCACGTTTTAATTGGTATCCAGGCAATATATTTTATTTTGCATTGGTGAAGTGAGTGAATATACTTGTTTTGAGTGGTCTAGTACAGATTCCATCCCGAGATCTAGCAGTCAGTGACGATCTGGGTCAATATTCTCTTCCTCCAGTGCAGCCTCAGAACCAGTTACTTCTTCAGCTTCATCGTCATCTTAATATGTTTCTGTTTCAACTTTTTGTGCCAGGGATTGTGCCTCTGCTTTAGCATTAGCAAAACCTTCATCTTCTCTTTGACACGCTCTCTGTATATTTGAATTTCCACGTTTCTGATGTTCTCGTGCCGTTCACTTATTTGAGTCTGGAATGCTATGGATGCAGTAGTCAACTGACGATCCGCACTCTCTTACAATTGTATTGGTGTTTCCGTTATAGGTCCAGGCCTAGCAGTTGAGTGGTTTGTAATTTGTATTAGGGCAGCCATACTCCACATATGTTTACAAGCTCATACCTTATTACAAACAGACCAACTGTGCTCCATTCCAACACATATTGGAGAAGAATGACGTTTAAAGAAACAACACACCCTATATACAATAAACAAACCTTCCTAACACATACTATCACATGGGCAATCCGAATACATCTTTATAGTCATACCATTAAACCCTTACATACAAACGTTTTTGATTAGGGGGAAAACGATACACATACACTACCATATAAACAAAAATAGTTTTGACAATATATCAGTATCTCTTTCGTGTGATTTGCATTAGGCTTCAAAAGGATATTTTGTTTTAGGGGTTTTGGTAATCGGTAAGGGCTTTCTTAAGGGATGAGTCATTTTTCTTCGGAAGGAAAAGGAAAACTATTTTGTGTCCACTCGACAATCCACGAATCCTCTTTCTTGCTCCAGTTTGTTATTGTTGTTGCTGCTGCTGCTGCTGTTTCTGGAATATGTACGTTTCTGTAAACTCTTTTTGCTTTTTTCTAATTTCGTCTCTAAAGACATTTTTGTTGACGTATTGTGCTTTGCTTTCAAAGGAGACCCTTAATTATTCTAAAATTTATATCATTTCCGACTTTCGCATCAGATTTGGAATGACGCGATCTAAATCTTGTAGTCATCACTTATCATGTCTACTTTTTAAGTCAAGTTCACCGATTGACGAGTCAACAATGGATGGTCAGACTGGTCACAAGCGTGGACGCGATAGAAGAAAATCAATGGTTTTTTGTAGACACTCTATAGCTAACATGACCAAGATGGATATAAAAAGTGAAAATGCATGTGTACATATAGTGTCTAGTTTAAAACTAATTTACAGACGGCCACTTTCAACAATGCAACAGTTTAGTTTATTCCAAAAAAACAAGCCCAAAACATAAAACATTAACATCTGATTTAAACATGAATTTATTTACAAGGTTGACAACGTTATGAAGTCAAGTTTGACCTCCCATGACGTAATTCATTTGACCATTGCACAGTATGTTTCCTAGCTAAGGGTTTAAAATTAGCATAATGTTTAGATAACATTCTTACTACTTTCTCATTATTTCTATAACAGTCAAGATAAAAGTCACAAAATGTTCCAAGTGATATCAAAACTGAGTTGATGAAGAAAATACACATAACATTGTCCACACACAATGGAATCAGTGCTTTGTAATTTCACATTATTGAATCGAGTCGTCGTGGCATTTCTTCTCATAAGTGTCGGTGATATCCTCTTCAAAAGACGGTTTTCCATATAAGAATCGAAATACTCCACGCTGTATTCGTTGGAAAAGTAGACGGCCACCCAGTGGGTTCCTTGGATATGATTTTTGTCGGTGTTGATAACATAATCTTGATTGTGTTTAGTTTTGCGATTAGGACGTTCATCTTTAGCGCACACGACATGATTCCAAAAAGGAGTTCGCGAACTGTTTTGAAAAAAGTTATGAAATTCAGAGGTATATATGTTTTTGTTAAAGATAAGTCATCAGTTCAATCATAACCTTTTGTTTGAAAGCTTCTGTGGAGTAAACGGTGTTTTGGTCAGTCTCCGTACTCTGGAAAGCGAGCTTCAATGTGACGGATCTTCAAAGAAGTCAATGGAGAGCAGGAATACCGGTAGTCATGCAAGTCCTTATACCACTGATGCATCACTGGTCCCTCCGAGATGAGACCCTAAACGTCATCCAGATACTTTACCAGGTTTTCTTCTTAGCTCAATATCATGCATTTATCATGATAATTTGTAATGAGACGTTCACCATCTCGGTTAGAGATGTAGCAAACTGACGCTGCAAACGAAGTTGACTAGTTTGTATTGGGTGGAAATGTCTCTCGTGGCTGCCTTGTTTTGGAGTGAAGTCAAAAGCCCACAAAGAGTAAACTCATGCATAATTGTTGTACGAAATACCGTGGCTCCTGTTCATACCGAATTGTCTCATAGCTTCGTACAGGAACAAGATTTCAAGTAATTCTTTTGCTCAAATGTAGGTTCGAAAAGTTTGGTACACGTGGTCTGCTCAAAGTGTGACTGATTTCGTTTCCCACTTTAAGTAAAACTTCCATGCATCATGCGTAAAGTCTGATTTTTGATCGATGGTTTTATACTCGCTTGAATTGGCCGTCGAATAATTTGTATGTCCAAATGCAAATGATCCATTTGTTCTAAACTACACCTTTGTAAGAAAATATTTGGACAGTCATTAAATTTGACATTGTAAGGACGTCAGCTTCTGATACGGCTGTGTTGTTGAACTGGTCTTCACCTGCTGTGTCAGTTTTATATACTGCATAATCATTCTAGATGAGTGTTCTTGACGTCTTCTCCGTACATCAAGAGGTTTCTAGGTATGCAGGGCAAGGATATGCACACACACACACACACACACACACACACACACACACACACACACACTTCTGCTCACCACATTGTTATTCAAATACAAATCAAATTTGCTGAAGAAGGTTTGCATGAAATTGTTGACGGGATCTAAGCTAGCATCGGCGCTTAGGGCAGTGTCGTTCATTTTGAGAAGTTTTACTTTCACGTCCAAGTGACTTATATTCAGATCGATGTAATATTTAGTCTGTCCTTTGCTTTCAAACTCGATGTGGCTGAAGACGTCGAAGACAATAAACGCGATTAAATTCTACCCAATATGATTATTCCATCGTCGTCATGGTGTTTGGCGTCCAGTTCACACTTGTCATATTGGCAAGGATCTCGTTGCGTCATGTTTCTCTCTTAATAATAAAAATCGACTCATTCTCCGACGCTACTTTGTTTCTTACTCTTTCTAGCAACGTCTTTGTGAATTCTGAAGGAGGGAATAGCCTTGGTCGACAGAAATCAGCGCATTTATAGAAGATTCTCGACAACCGAAACTATTTTCCCAGTTGAACGCAGCATATTTTACTTCTCTTAGCAAAGCTTCTTTGGGATTTAGCTTGTCAATGATGGCATTTCGGAAACTTATTTACCTTCCGTTATAACAGCTTTTTGCAACGAGTGCAATCTTCATGTCACTATCGATTTTAATATCTGGGCCACTGAACGAAAAGATTTCACCAGATCTCCTAAACCGTCTTCTCGATGTTGACTGACTCCGGTACACATGATACACAACTTCCATGTCCTTAAAGAATATGTTTCGAAAATGAAGTTTCACTGTCTTTCCTTTCGAAAATTGAATATTTTGTCCCAGATCTCCTCGATTTTCGTTTCATTTTCTCCTGAGTTTTATTAAAATTGACAGTGAAAAATACTGGCAATCGTTTCCACCAAATGTTTAGCCCTAACTTAATAGCATTCAGGGATTTTAAAGTTATATATGCTCACTTGAGAGTTGACTGGTGATGGATTTGTATGATTCGTAAAAGCCAGCAACGTTGGCATCCAAGTGTTGTTGCACTCTTTTTGGATGAATACGTTATACCAAAGCCACTTTCCGTCAAAACTCCCCACGATGCTGGCTATGGAGTTGGGATTGTCGGTGGTGACAAATGAATGTTTCTTTTCATCACTTCGTTGCCTTTGTCGGTTAGACATAGGAGGGTTACGATAATTTTGTTTTAACACCAGTTTTAAGGCTTGCACTAACTGAGATCGTTTTGGAAGTCAGAACTACAACCCAGACAAATTCATACAAGAATTCGATGACACAAAACAAATATTTGTAGCCAAAATTGTCGGTGGCCTTTTGTAGCCAAGCCATTTGTAGAGAAGATTGTAGGTGGCCATCTGCTAAATTGGCTTGCGATTGATGATTGATGTCCTCCACTTTGATGCAACGACTGGAAACATGTCATTGAGTGGGTTTGGGTAACGTGTACGTAGTTGTCTCTTGTATCCATCGTAGCATTCAAGGTAAACGTACACTTTTCA
Source organism: Unio delphinus (assembly GCA_029339505.1). NCBI lineage: Eukaryota > Metazoa > Mollusca > Bivalvia > Unionida > Unionidae > Unio > Unio delphinus. The sequence continues at coordinate 551,480 of JAQISU010000135.1, read as the reverse complement.
GTTATATTAAATCCTCTGTAACATGCAGGATGGGATTTAAGGCAATCACTGTTCACTGATGCTACTCTTGTTTTGGTGAGGTGGTTTGGAAACGGAATAGCGTGTCAGACGTGCGATAGGAGTAGAAGTCGAGTGTAGTGGTGTTGATGGTTGGGTTCGGAAGTTGGTCGCTTTTTCTAGCTCTTCGTCTTGCGCTCTTGGGTTCCCTTCTTCCGTTTTCCCTTATGTCGAATTTAGAATGGACATCATCTTTTTAACCCATGCCTTGATTTAGAGTGGGTGAAAGGGTCAACAAGGACGCTGAAATCTTACTGGGGATGGGAGACGATGATGGTGTTTTTGAAAGACTTATCGTGCATTTTCGTCCACCGCCACTCGTGCGATTGGTGTGTTTGTATTTTCTTCCAACTGAATGATGTAAGAAAGAGAAATCCAAACGCAAAATAGATTATGTTGATGAAGCAAATGATTGTATGTATGTCTTTTATGATAGGTTTCTAAAATTTTACATTAGTACCATTCCACATAATGAGGTCATCACAAACTGGGCGTACCTCCACGCAGCGCATTTATATAAGAAAATAAGAATTTACGTATGAGTAATAAATACAGATAAATGAACTTTCTTACCTCGCTAAAAAAAAAGACGAAAGTATGATAAGGCAAATGCAACAAGCTGGACGCTACATGCTTAGCAATAAAAGTGAAAAAGCACTTGAGACTTCAGTCTTGTAAATGCTAGCATATGTGTAATATTAAAACAAAGAATGTATATATTGATATTTCCTTGAGGTAGTTTTCATACATAAGTGCAAACATATTACGGAGTCCTACCAAGAACTTATAAAAATAGTACGAAGAGGGGCTTCGCTTGGCGCTCATCATTAAGAGGCATTCTTATAAAATGCCATACTACATACATCATAGCGATATAACTGAAAGTGTAAAAAACTAAGTTAATAAATCCAGATCACACTCATACACGCCCTATAAATGAGAAATATACGTGTTGATGGCAGTCAGAGGTGTAAATTTAAAAGTAGAAGCAAAGTTATCAGTATATGAATTTTAAAATTTAATAAACAGTATTAATACATAAAATGTTACTAAATTTAATTTAAAGTATAAATATATAAAATGTCACTAAATATAATATACGTATTGATATATAATAATACTAAATGTTAGATAAAGTAACGAAATCAAAATTTCAGATCACTGGTCAGGTAATGTTGACAATGTTTTGTCGATATAAAAACAGAAACGACACAATAATCTTTTTCTTCTTTCAATTTTTTTGGGGGATAAAATACAATGCAATTAGGAGAAAAACTTAAATGATGTAACAAGTGTCATGCGTCAATCTGATGCATTCGTTACGGTGTCTAGCGATTATATATATATATATATATATATATATATATATATATATATATATATATATATATATATATATATATATATATATATATATATATATATATATATATATATATATATATATATATACAGGCAATAATGCTGCTTACGTTACATGTCGTTACATCCAAAATATCATTTTGCATATTAGTGGCACGTAGATCAGAATAGAGTAAATCACTGAGGTGTATCTGATTAAACATTATTCGGAACGATTTGAGTGCCGATTTGTAAACAATCGAACCATTTGAGTTTTGATATGTTCACAATCGAAACATAATCCGATTTAAGCACCATTCCAGTATGGTATAAATAATTAAAATATGTCCGATCTGCGTTCATATTTGTTGGTCAGAAGGAACAAGGGGAATTAAGTCAACTACGACCATTTTCTACCTTTGTGAGCATTCGCTCCCTTTGATAAATATGATACACTGAAGCTTGCAGCCAGCAGTCAGTTAAGTACTAAAGCGACTTGAGATGTGTTTGTGTAGCATCTCTAATTTCGTTTTGACTGGTGTTTGACTCTTCATTCAGACGATAAATGTATTCCACAGATCTATCTTTGGACAGAAATGGGCTGGACATTTGACCTCTCCCTATTTTTTAAAGTATACAAGTTGAGCTGTCTATCGCTTTCGTTTACATCTCTTAGTTTTACTCCTTTAACGTTTCTGAATATTGTACCCATATTAAAGGTAATGTCTAACGTATGCTATCTCATTTATATCATAACTGCAATTGGTGATTTTATCTTTCTTTATTTAGTTTAGTAAGTTAGGTGTACGCTAAATATTGAATGCAATATGGCAGTCACAGCAGATTTTTCAATGGTTCCAATTTCGCTTCTTATATCATTATCACGTTATTGTAAGACAAAAGCATAAACGGTCCCATAATCTAGTAACACACACACACACACACACACACACACACACACACACACACACACACACACATCAACATCATTAGAGCTGTCTAATGATGGCATCACAATGAAGTTTCTCTTAAATATCATAACATGTTATCACAATGACAAAGTTCGTAAATAAAATCGACCATATATTATTTATTTACAGACAGGTATATATTATTGGCATAACCAATTTAACGTCATCATGTGGTGTTTTATTACGTCTGTCATCGGGAATTATATTTTGCATTCAGGACCTTGGTCTCATGGTAGGGATAATCATTCTGATCAAGTGGCGGAAAGAGTCAAAAGAGCAAAATATATAAAGATTTGATCCTGCTGAAACACTTCATTGCTATAGACTATTGCAGAGCTGTGTGATTTCTTATGTAGCGGAAATGTCAATAAACAACTCAAAGAATGAAGCAGAGAAGATCAGACAAGATGTTTTATTTAACATGAAGTGTTTTTCAATAGAGGACTTTTTGAGTAGACCTATGCAACTTGTCTCACAAAAGAACAAGTAAAGAAATTGCCAAAATAAAGGAGAATTTTTTTTTCTGCTCTGATGTACCAACTTTTGTTTACTCTTCATCAGATGTGTTATGTATATGATCATTGAATTGTGTTCGTGATTCTATATGGCAATCATCATTTATACACAACGTATTACATCACAAATTTCAGTCAGTGGTTGTGGATTGCGCTTAAAAAAATATTTGTAAATATATATTTACTTCGGTTTGAGATCTGGGCCTTGGTCAGCCTCCACCACCCCCCTTGGAAATTATATGGTATGTCTGGTGTCTATATACTTGACCATGTTTACGAATTTCATGGAAATTCCCATTGAAAATTAACTTGTGCCTGTAAATGCTTCATCATGATTCAGTCGACATTCTGTATATAAACAAGACGAAGTAAACGAATATTCATTCCAATGTTAATATCAGTCTTTGCGGAATCGCGCTTGGGTGTGTTCAGTAATAATTAGGAAAGGAATAATTTGGATTATTCATTGTAATTGCAAAGTGCTCATTCACATTTTCTGGGACTCAAACATTATTTGGGGACTATCGTGAATTCATTCAACGACATCCTCGACTATATCTTTCTGATACATCAACACTTTGGTACATTAGCTCGGTCAAGGCTATTCGTACGTCAGCACATTTAAGACTGGAATTCATTCGAAATTCCACTGAATTTCATTCGGAACACTATATAGTTTTGGACTTGTGATATAACTTTCACAATTATTTGGGATTTCATTCAAAATATCATATTTCCTCGTTTGCATTATAATACAAGAACATTAAGTTATTTGTTCAATTTTACTAAACTTGGGGCTGTTTTTGCTCTGTTCTCTTACTTGGTTTCAGACCACATAGCTATCTTAGATGAAAGTGATAACGATACGTTAAAGTCAAATGATGTCATCAAAACTGCTACTGCATTTAAAGACCATTATCAAACTCTCTCTTGTGACCTATGACGAAAGAGATATCGCTGTGAAGTGACAAAAAATCTTAATGTCATTTAGCAACCGTCATAGACAAAATATTTCTTGCTCCAATGTCTCTCTTTCTCTTAGTCTCTCTTTCCCTTTCTCTCACTAATATTACCATCGTTACGAATTTACAATGTAATTAATATTTCATTTCTTAGACATAAATGTGTGCTTTATGTATGGTAATATGTATAATGTACTTCTCCAGGTAATCTCTTTTAGCGTATGACAAGTGAATTTTAATAACTGCATTGTGTATTGGAACACGCTAACTCATGACGTTCGACACCATATGATAAACATATCCGATACGTATTGTAATCTTTGTCTCCAGCGATTCTCTGGTTTACATAGAATTGGTATTATCTATATGTAACTGTATTGACATTCAGTAATGGTATGTTCACCTGCTCTTGAACGTAAGGTAATAATAATTTCGATCTAGATTATATACGGTCTTGTATTATTCTTACTTATCAAAAGCTAGACAGTAGGACCGACAAATAATGTAGCCGTATACGGCGTTACACTCCAATACATACATACATACATACATACATACATACATACATACATACATACATACATACATACATATATATATATATATATATATATATATATATATATATATATATATATATATATATATATATATATATATATATATATATATACACACACACACACACACGCGCATAAAGGCCACGTCCTGATCAATCAGTATTATGATTATTGTCCTTCACAACCAGGATGACAATATATATTTCCTTAATTTGGCTATTACCGTATATACTGACTTCAAAGTGGATTCCAAGACTAAAAATCTGTTGTTGTTTTTTTAAAAATAGTTCCTAGCGCGTGGACACCATTATTGAAACTTTAACTTCTGATCAACGCAATCTTCAAAAGGAAAAATTTTGTTTGAAACCCAAATGTACGGTTTTCAGGTATCTATGATGAAATGTATGTGTAAACTGAAATTTGATTCTGTTACATATGAAATATATAGCAGCGAGACATTTATAAGTGATGTTGCAGCCAATGCAGATAAAAAATATAACCTCACATTTATATCTCTTTCCACATTTAGCCAAGCTAATATCAAAGTTTAAAAGAACGCTTTCAGTAAAAGTGTCCTTTTTGTCTGTCACAATACAGTGTTATTACTCCAAGATTGTGACGTCATTTATTTCCAGACTGAGAGTTTAAAGTATAATGTGTAGGCCATAAGAACGTGGGACATTTATCCAAAATCTTTCCATCAAATGACGTGATTTACATTGCTAGATTGTAAGTGTCGTTACAGTAGTTTGTAAGATCTTTAAAATGGATGCAACTTTCGTAATATGAAGTCAATCAATTAGAGTTGCTCACCGTAACCTAGTTGTGTTTTGAAAAAAAAATATATTCAACATGCGGCTACAATGCAGTCTTTATAAATAGAGATCTAACGCTACTATGAGTCTGAAATGATTTCAACAAAGAAACAGTTTTGAGATAAATCGCTATGAGTACATATAAAACACATTACATGGTTAATGTTTTGACGGAACAGACCTTCCGCCTAAATTAGCAGTGTTTTCATCTTAGCAACTGTCGTGCACAGAAATTCCGAGAAAATTATACTGTTATATTTTCGAAACGGACTATACCATTTACATCAATTCTCCCTGTTTTACGCTGAAATTATAAATCAATTTTCAGTGTGGTTTACAAATTCATAGCTTCGTTTGCAAAAGAAAAATACAACTCGGCTAAAAGAGCGACCGCATTTGTCGAATACGTTTTAACTCGTAAAAGGTAACGTGTTTATCTGCAATTCCAAAACATAAACGGAATGTACCATATATTGTCTTACAAAACATTTTTTTCAGAATGTATGATATAATCTAAGTGAAATACTTAAATATGTTGAATGAAAGGAGTTAAAAAATTGTTTCCATATACCGTGTGCAATCAAACATAATGTATATTCCAAAATAATCTTTTATGACCTGCTTGTGTTATGCAAATATGGGGTTATATGTATATTTCATATTATTACCATCTGACTCCCTTCTTTTATATCATGATAATGTTAACGATTTGGTAGAGAGTTAAAGATATGCATCATAGACTGAATTATGCTTCCATACACCTTTTGAATATAAGATCAAGCTAGTCTTCATAAAACGATGTTTTTATGCTAGTCTAGATGATCAAGTTTCCAGCCAGCCTTAAGAAATAAAATGGAAGAAATGAAAGGTGAAAAAGTATAATTTAACGGTATGAACGGAAATTGTTTCACCATTTTTTGTGAGCGAACGAATCACTGATCGTAAGCTCATGTTTGCCATAATCACATCGACACGTATATGTTGGATGACAAACTTTAGAGTGGGTGAGGAAGAACATTTTTGATACTCTACTTAAATTGACTGTCCTCGAGTTTCTTTCAAGCAATTTGCTATTAAATTAAAAAATAAGTAAAGTTTTCAAAGAAAGTTTATATGACGATATATTAGTGTGGTGACGTGTTTACCTGATATTGATATTTGTCCGATATCGATACATTGTTATGATACTTAACACTGTATTTAGAAATTTTAATTGATTTTGCTTATGTGCTAGATAAGCACTGAAATGTAGACATATGAATACATTACTTTGTTTGAGGTCAATATACAGGCGTCTATCATACCAATAATTAGCACGTGTTTTCTTCTCCTATCTCTTCCGCTCATAATCGGTTTATCTAAATAACGTTTCCTGTTATGAGTACTTACGAGTTCGGTCTTATATATTTTTATCGCCGCCTTTTCCAATATATGATAAAGTCGACTGTTCACTACAGTCATATGTGTCATATATCTTATAGTAACCAGTGGCTGCATTCTCTAGGAAAGGTTGCCCAATACCAAATTTCATGCACACTACTATCAACGACAAAAATCTGAAAGGAAAATGATTATGATGATATTGTTTTTGTGCAACTGTATAACAAACGCAGAGGACAACTCAACAAAAATTAAGCCTGAACTAATTAATTTCAATTTAATCTCATCACCAACGCAACCAACTACTGCAGAGATGGACATTGTATTACGAACCCATGAACAATGTTCTGGACCTACATGTAAAAGGAAGACAGGAGATTCGGATTTTCTGACAGAAAATATTGATAATCTGGGCTGTTGTGCCAAATGTTCTTGCGCAGAGGACTGCCATAGATACGACAGATGCTGTCCAGATCTGCTTGCGAGATTACCCATAAAGGAGGAATGGAAGGAAAGAATATATCAATGTCAGAAAGCCCAGATAAAGGATTCCAATAAGTCACCAATACATTGGACGCGTTACTGGATGGTCAGCAAATGCCCGAAGGCCTTCAACGATACATATCTCATAAATATCTTCAAGGAAACTTTAAATTCTACAAGTTTGAAGTTAAATATACCAGTCACAGACATTAAGAATAAACTTACATATCAGAATCGATACTATGCGATATGCCATAAGGTTGAGAAGGAAAATTGGAGAGCATGGCAATCGGAAGTCAGATGCCTATCAGCGTCAGACCAATTAAGTACAATGTCAATGATACAGGATATTCGTAATTCTAATGACTGTGACATCGTTTTCAAACCACCTTTAGATGTAGAAGTAGATGAATGCAAGGATGTTGTCTCAGATTGCAACATAACAGGGCTTTGGGCACGACACGATCCAGTAGTTGAAGCGGCTTGTCATGCCTTTACGTCTGAGTTTAACATGATGTATTGCAACATTTTTTGTTTCATCTGCAACGGTGCACCAGATATACATAGAGGCTGTAGGTTAAGGAAACCATTCTTTACACCTATTGCTTTCTCGGCTCTCCTAGATCTCGACATTGTATCTGAAGAGAATCCGCAGTTGCCTGACACCGGCCAATGCACAGCAAACGAAATTTATGACCAAGTCAAGGTAAGAATTGTTCCTCTGTCCAGCGTGGTCCTTGTCTTTGCCTACATGTCATACTTGATAAGAGGAAAATGTTTGGTACTCGAATAAGCATTCATAAGTACTTACCTTAAATAAACAAAATAACATGGGACATGTCATCAGATGTTCTGTGTTGAAGAGGAACCGTATTCCTAAAATATTTTTTTTTGTTCAGACTTTAGAGACCCTCTGGGCGCTTTGAAATAATACGAATATTTTCTAATTAGTGAAGCTATGCAAAATGGTCAATGAAACCTATTTTCCCAGTTCTCATTCTAAGTCATAAACTACTTGAACACTAAATGTTCCACAACATGAAAGTCCAGTGATGTTGTAATATATAACGTCTGCCAGTCACCTGTCTCTCTTTTGATCTATCGTGACCTTGTCCATGCGTTGCTAAGTAGAAATCACCCATTCGTCTTGAAATTGTATCGAACTGCGATGATGTTAGTTTTACTCCGGTTGTCTGATGAGTGTTAAAGGCTCAATTACATCCGAAAGTTCAGTTCTAAAATATCATTAAAATATTTTCAAAAAATAAAAGAAAATAAAATATAACAACATTAATGACGCTTTGTGGAAAGGTTGTCTGTTTATAAATTAATGTGTTTGTGGTACCTCAGACGACTGGTTGTGAAGGTAAGTTGAAATTTTAAACTTTTCCGAGTCCGTAAACAATGCGCGACAAAAGTGCGGAGAGATCAAAACAATCATTTGCTTTTGCAAACACGATCTGATTAGATTTTTATTAAATCTATATCGAGTCTAATATTCGGCTAATGTAGTCATGGGAGAAAGCTTGCCAGTAGCTTCTCGTGGGTCGGTGGTTCCTTCCGGGGGTTTTCCCGGGTTCTTACTCCACCAATAATACTGGCCGCCATGTATAGCCTATCGTGTGCTGAAAAATGGCGTTAAACCCTACAACAACAACATTAAATCTATGCAACCTTTCTATTATTAGCATATTTGTATTTTCAGATGATATGCAGACAAATAGTATGCATGGAAGGAATGTCTCTACGAAACGGAAGCTGTGGATGTTTATATTCGACAGCTACGGGAGGAATGTGTTATGAAGTATTCATCCGGTTCCCCCCTATGAATTTTAGCTTTGACCCAGATAACTTTGCTAGTAGTTTGTATTCAAACCTTGCGATTTATTTTCTTAATAATACTTCTAATATTGATCAACTAGAAATCTATACAGAGAATTCGACAGTGGTGACACATCGTCATTTCTTCGTAAGATCTGTTTTCCTCGTCAAAGATATGCATCATCCACAAATATTTATTGATAACTTTCTGAGTCAAGACAATCTTACAATAACATTTACAGAAGGTATATTTCCTAATGTCCAGTTCTTAGTACACCTAGACAAGATTACAGTCCTTAATGGTTCAATTATTTCTTCTCAGAATGGGTTGTCGTTGACTAAATTATCGGCTATTTTAACTGCACCAACATGTTCAAATATTGACATTGTACAAATTACTAACTTTCTTAGATGCCCTTTGATTCAGTTCCCCAGCTATGGTGACAGTGATTTCACACGGAATGTGACTGGTGTATATTTTCGTAACATTACACTTTGGTTTAGGAATGACGAATTTGTAGATAGTAAAGATGGTAAGTCGATATTCATGTGTGCAAACGACTATGTTGGAAAAGTAAGTCAATTCCTTGAGATTGTACGAAGAGGTCAAGTTCAGACAACAAATGTATTTTGGACTCCTGAAGGGATTTTATCTATCGTTGTCATATCAATGTCACTCATTTGTCTCTGTATGACTCTAGTTACATATAGTTTATTTGCCACATTGCGAACACAGCCTGGCAAAAATAACATGGGGCTCTGTTTAACTCTCATTGTGGCATATGTAGCTCAGTTTGGAATTGGTGCAACGGACAACGAATTGATGTGTAAAGTGATTGGCATTTTGATACACTTTTCTTGGCTGAGTGTACTTTTCTGGATGAACGTATGTTGCTTTCATATGTATAAATCTATGACGATGTTAACACAAATAAATGCGACTAAAAGTGGAAAGTGTTTAATAGTTAAGTATGAACTGTTTGTCCTCGCGAGTTCTGGTCTATTGGTTCTGATAAACGTTGTGTTTTCATTGGTTAATAGTGATGGTAAGAACTTTGGCTACGGAGGTGTTATTTGTTTTGTCAATTCTAAGTTGATGTTAGGCATAACATTTGCTCTTATTATTGGCATAGTTCTTGTCGTTTATTTTGGCTTCTTTGTGGCTATAATTATCAAACTTAGGAATATTCCTCAGCTTGATACTCATATTAAGAATGATAAACATTACTTCAAAGTGTTCGCTCGCCTGTCGTCAATAACTGGTTTTACATGGATATTTATACTGATTTATCTTTTCACCAAAAGCCCCATATTTGCCTATTTGTTCACAATTTTTGGTGCAGGACAGGGGATGTTAATTTTCGTTGCTTTCACATTCAATCGTAGGACGTATGATTTGTATGTTCAATATATAAGACAAAAATGGCCGCTACCAGAGGTAAACCAATTATCAACGATGGAATCAAATACAACAGCGCTGACTACATCTGATGGTTTCACGATCAAGCTGTAAAGACACATCAAAGTAAATTTTGATAAAGTTTGAAAACTATATTGGGCAACATAACAGGCACCATCGTCTGCTTTTTTGTATCTTTTCTCAGAGTAATTCACCACGGATTCCATAATTAGCAGTAGACATTTAATAACCGGTAGTTTTCTAACACAAATTAGTATGAAACACAGGTTGACTAACCGGAATATTTGCAACATTGGTCGAATGTAAGAAATTATTATATTCTTGTATTTAATTACCCAAATATCCAATTTAAGGATGATCGCTTGCAAAATATTGTATATATACCACGTAAGAGCCATAGCATAGAACAGTATGGTAAAGGTACTCTGTCACAAATCAATCAAAGTAAGAGTCATAGCATAGAACAGTATGGTAAAGGTACTCTGTCACAAATCAATCACAGTAAGAGTCATAGCATAGAACAGTATGGTAAAGGTACTCTGTCACAAATCAATCACAGTAAGAGTCATAGCATAGAACAGTATGGTAAAGCTACTCTGTCACAAATCAATCACAGTAAGAGTCATAGCATAGAACAGTATGGTAAAGGTACTCTGTCACAAATCAATCACAGTATCAAATTTACATAGGATAATGATCGCAGGTTCCTCTAGTCAAGTAAATTCAAAGCTATTTTGATGAGTTATTTTTTCATTTTGAGATGCTTGCTAATGACACATGTTTGCTCCGGAATCTGAAGACATCGTAGCCAATTTAAATGGCTGCTGATTATGAAAGGGTCTATATATATATATATATATATATATATATATATATATATATATATATATATATATATATATATATATATATATATATATATATATATATATATATATATATATATATATATATATATATATATATATTTCGTTGACATTGTCGTCTTCATTCATATATTTGATATTACGATTCTTAACATAGTATAAGTATTTTTCATTTTCCTTCTTAAATATGAGTCAGAAGTCGCAACCACGCCATTTCAAGTCTAATCTCTTTTGGCGTTGAGAGCGCCAAGATAAGGTTCGGTCAAGTTGATGTTGTCTGGATGGCGTAGTAATTTAATGATTATGCCTTTTTGTGCATCTAATTTACTTAAAAGTAAATGTATTATTCTAACCATACAAAATAAACAGTGCATTATGGTATATATCCAACTCGGATGAAAGCATTTTGTTATATATTTCATAATGAGATATTGAAATGTGTCAATGGGAAAACATTTCTAATCGCCACAATGGTAATGCCTAATTTACCAGCACAGTAGCGATGTCATGTCTGGAACTACTTTCCTTTCTAAGTTAGGACATAGATTAGCCCTTATGTATGTTACACAAATTTGTGTTGCTATAGTTAGGCATTGTCCTCTATCCCATCCACTCGTGTCATCAAGAGCTCAACAATTGTAATATTAACTTGCTATATAATTTTATCATTTTCAGCACATTTCACAATTGGTTAATAGTTTGTATCGTTTCTATACCATATCAAAATGTTATTTCCAAAGTTTGTTTGTATTCCATAAACTAATAAATCGAACCGTTCGCGACCTACGCCTCATATTAATGACGCAAGTCCAAACAGCTAGCTAATGATTTTATTACTCTATTCAATCAACGTTTCCTTTACAAATGAACATCACAGTATCTCAAGTAAAATATCAGTTAAGTCAATTTTAGTATACATGACTCATGTAGCAAATTTTGCTGTTGTCTTTAGGCATTGCTTCAGGGCACCTTATTTACTGCATACATGTAAACTAAGAACTATTTTACTTTTCTACTCTGCATTTTATGAATATCGATTATAGTTTCAAAAAATGAATATTACGCTATTTCTTATTACTTTTTTTCAGAGCATATATATATATATATATATATATATATATATATATATATATATATATATATATATATATATATATATATATATAGTCCTATGATAGTTTGAGTTTTATGCTAAATAATTTTCTAACTTTTATGCAACTTCTCTGCATAGTTCTGTCCATTATGTGTACTTATTTTATTTGCACTACATGACCATACGTCACTAATTCTACATCACCAGCTGATTTCGTACAATTCTCGGGATGACTGACCTGCATACCATTTTAAAAATAGACCCATGACGATCATTGTTCCCAAATAAAGGCAGTTGCCCATATTCTCAAAATAGAATACACATCTCTTCAAAACAGTCATCATTGTAACAAATTGGTTAATCAGTTTGTCGTCTGAGAATGGCCAATAATGCTATGCGAGAGCAAGATCACATAATCACCGTGTTATTCAATAACCAAGACATCGAATATATGATTGTAAATAAGGGTCCAAATGTTAAGTATAGATTGTTGTTTTCTGGTGGCTTTCACAACTGTTAACTTTAAAACTTTGTTGTGTAAGATTTATTACTTTTCCATGGAACACCCGAGTTTTTCATGTACTCTGAGGTCAACATATTCCTTCTTGCTTATGCTGGTGGTCCATTGTCATCGACAGTCCGACGCTACTTTCCTCGTGGCTAGGGGGTGTAGGATAGAGATGCATTTCGTGATTTCTCTCTGATACGTTTCTGTTGAACGGCACCGACGCTAGGATATCAGCATAAGCTTTCTCTATTACTAATACTAGAAGACTTAAAAATGAAAAATTATGAATATACGATTTCTAAACAATTATTTAAAACAGGGCTGAGCTGGGGATGGGAATCGGTGTAGGTTGTGTGTGAATCTAATTTATGTTTTCTCTTACAAAGTTGAACCTTTCATATATAAATGGCTAAGGTGATAGCTACAAAACCTTGTGGGATCCAAGTTACCTCTGATCGTAACTGATGATAATTAACAATTAGTTTCGAAAATTCAATGTTTCAATTCGTAAATAGACTGTATGTTTCACACACTATTAAGGAACCGTTTCGCCTGAAGATGAGAGCCGCTTATCGAAATAAACGAATGGACTAAATCTTATCTTAGACCGTGTAGGTGCCATTATATAACAGATGACGGTACACAAATATGTCATTTTGCCATGTAAACTTTGTCTCTGTTTTTCGTTTTCAATATGTTATGTGTGCCAACTTTAAGCCAAATGCGTGTGTAGAAAGTTGTATATATTATCTGTACACGTTGCCCAAATTCAACTGATTGATACATTATATTACCAGTTATGCTTTAACCCTTACTAATATGCACGTAATATCGGTTATGTAGTACCCTACACTGGCTATCAATTCGATACAGAATCAAACACAAAATTTGTTCTATATGCTATGTTTCACTGACAGACTCTAATCCAACATACCTATCTGGCATCACCCATGTGTATACACCAGCAAGATACTTTCGCTCCTTTTTCTGACAATCCTATGCTCATTGTTCCCACTATGAAAACGAAGTCATATAGACAACGTTCCTTTGCATATCAGGTTTCGGCGATGTCGAACGAATTGCCCATTGAAATTAGACACGAAAACCCAGTGGACCCTTTCAAGAGTGCTCTTAAAACTCATTTTGTTCGACTGTAGCTACAAACTTAGAGACCTAATAATGTTTTGTATCGTATACGTTTTCAGCGTGTTTTTATGTTTTCCAATTTCATGATTTTTGTTATTTGTTTCTCTTTAGTGTAATCATATCATTATATATGTTGTAAAGCGCTTAGAGCTTATAAAGATTAGACGCTATACAAAGTCCTCATTATTAGTAGTATTAGTATTATTTACTGATATGTATTTATAATCTTTAACCGATATGCATTTAAAATCGGTTACTGATATGCATTTAAACCGTTAACTGATATACATTTGAAAGCTGTCACTGATAAAAGGACATATTATTATCACTAGTTTCACTCTGACATAATTATACAATTCATGTTGTTACGTGCTTAGGATCGAATAAACAGTAACATAGAAAGAGTGAAAATAACAAGCTTGTAAAAACTTAATAAACAATTTATTGGGCACAAATATTTTCCAGAAAAGAAAAATAAACTTACGGTTTTAAGAATCAATTCCAAAATTAATCCAAAAATAATTCAAAATATAATCCACTAGTCCTGGTAATAAAATGTCCTAATAATTCCCAGTTCGAATCTTAGTGAAGCATCCAAGATGGAAGACGATGTCACGTGACGAAGTCAGTTCTGGTCTTATGAAATTCAATGAGCACAATTGTTTTCCAGATAAATAACAAAATAAATCTTCTTCATCCAAACGAATTGAAATAATTTCCATTACAAGGTAATTAAAAATAACTCAAAACAACACAACTCAATATTCTAACAGCACAACTTCTACTAATTAGTTCGCTCTAAAACATCGTTTATATACTTGTTTTTACGTAAACAAGGAAGGGGTCACATGATCTTCTAGAATCTTTAGAACAATTTTACGTTCAAAAAATCTCGTGCACACCGCATGACCCATATGAGAATCAATTATTTGTACTCATAAGTTATAAAAATAGAAAGATGTTTATAACGAAGCTACATAATGTCCTTGGAATCAAGCAATCATTTTAAAACTTTGTTTACAACTCTGAAGCCAGGTCAGAAATGAGGTCAACATCTGGTGTTTATTTGTAGAGTACAGGTCATCTCCCAGTGAATGAATATTAAACTTAAAATGTCAAATTTGAATCTGACAAACAAACAATTAAAACAAAAATAAATGACTTAAATCAAATATACGTAACACCTTCGCCCATAAAATTAAAAGAAAGGTTTATATGACAAAACTTTCTTTTTACCACAAACCAATTTACACCTGAGGTTAAAAGAACTCGTATAAATTACACAGTGTATATGATATAATATATTATTATACACGGGAAAGAGTGTCTGCTATTAAATTATCTTTTCCCTTGATTTGCCGGATGACAAGATTATATTCCTGCAATAACAAACTCCACCTTAGTAATCTTTGATTTTTATTTTTCATCTTGCCGATGAAAGTAAGGGGGTTGTGGTCATTAAAAGCTATAATCGAAGAAGCAGCTGGGCTAAAATAAACTTCAAAATGTTGTAAAGCCTGAATCCATGCCAAACATTCCTTCTCGATAGTTGAATAATTTCTCTGGTGCTTATTTAATTTCTTTGAAAAATAGCACGCTGGATGTTCAATACCATTTTTGTCTTCTTGAATTAAAACTGCTCCAACACCAACATAACTTGCATCAGCAGATAATTTGAAAGACTGACTGAAATTTGGAGCTGCAAGAACTGGTACTGTTTCAAGTATGGCTTTTAACTTGTTAAAAGCCTCCTGACATTTTTCAGTCCAAAAGAACATGTTCTTCTTCTTCAATAAATTTGTCAGGGGTTCTGCAATTATAGAGAAATTGGAACAAAATTTCCGATTGTATCCGGCCATACCTAAAAATTGCATCATTTGCTTTCTATTTTCAGGCACAGGGAATTTAGAAATAGCCTCAACCTTAGCATCTATTGATTTAACTTGTCCATGTCCCACAATATATCCTAAGAAAGTCACACTAGCACGGCAGAACTCACTTTTAGATAAATTAACTGTCAAACATGCATCAGTGAGTCTGTCAAAGAATTTTCGAATTGTTGTTAGATGTTCTATCCAGGTGTCGTTGTACATGATGACGTCATCTATATAGGCATCACAATTTTCTATACCAGAGGTGATCATATTCATGAGACGTTGAAATGTACTTGGTGACCCTTTCATCCCGAATGGCATTACTTTATATTGGTAAAGTCCATCTAGAGTCACAAATGCCGAGATTTCCTTTGCTCTTTCCGTTAGTGGAATCTGCCAAAATCCTTTCAGAAGGTCAAATTTGGTGATATACTTGGCATTCCCGATTTTATCAATAGAATCGTCAATTTTTGGTAATGGGCATGAATCTGTTTTTGTCACGCTGTTCACCTTCCTATAATCAGTGTACATACGGAAAGTTTTATCTGGTTTTGGAACAAGTATGCATGGTGAACTCCAATCACTTTTACTGGGCTCGATAAAATCATTCTCCTGCAAATATTGAATTTACTTTTTTAAGTATTCCTGTTTGAGTGGATTCATCCTGTATGGATGTTGTTTGGCAGGTTTGGAATTTACAATTTCAACGTCATGAAAAAGTTTGTTTGTCCTTGTAGGAAGATCTGGAAATAAGTGTTCATATTCAAATAATAACTGTTTCAGTTCATTTCTTTCTTGCACTTGCAAATGTGAAAGTTTCTGGTCTAGATCTTTCATAATTTCTGAATTGCAAAGATTCTTCATTTCATATCAGTAGAATCTGATGACATTCCTTCACTGGGTGGGATAGGTACAACTACATTAATTACAGGTTTAACAAGGCTATCTCTTTCAATGTACTCCTTTAACATGTTTATATGGCAGAGTTGTTTTTGTTTGCACCTGCCAGGAGTATTTATGATGTAATTTAAGTCATTAATTTTCCTGTCAACTGTGTAGGGACCATAATATTTGGCCTGAAGACAATTTTGTGGCATTCGTAAGAGAGCCAGGACTCTATCACCAGGCTGAAAACTCTTTTTCTTCGATTTTTTTTTTATCATATCTTGATTTCATTTTAGATTGAGCAGAGTGCAGGTTTGCTCTTGCGACCTCACAATCCTTTGACAACTTGTATCTAAAATCGAAAACATAATCAAGAAGATTGATCTCAGTATCTTCATTAGAGAGAAGTTTCTCTTTCAATAACTTCAATGGTCCACGCACAGTGTGTCCAAAAACCAGTTCAAAGGGACTGATACCTAAAGATTCTTGAACTGATTCTATAACAGCAAACAATAGCAAATGAATGTCTTCATCCCAATCGTTATCCGTATCAAAACAATATGATCGGATCATATTTTTCAAAGTCTGATGGAATCTTTCTAACGCCCCTTGGCTCTTAGGGTGATAGGCAGAAGATTTCAATTGCTGAATGCCCAATTCATATATAACTTGTTGGAAAATTCCAGACATCAAGTTTAAACCTTGATCAGACTGAACAGATTTGGAAAGGCCATACTGAGTAAAAAAAAAAACTTTATCAAGGCTTTTACTATTGTTTTAGATTTTATATTCCTCAACGGCATTGCCTCTGGAAACCTTGTTGACGCACACATAATGGTCAACAGGTATTGGTTACCTGACTTATCTTGGGTAAGGGACCTACACATTCTACCATAATTCTACTAAATGGTTCGTCAAAGGCAGGAAGAGGTTGTAGATGAGCCTTAGGTATCTTCTAATTGGGTTTTCCTACCATTTGACAAGTATGACAAGATCTACAGTATTTGGCAACATCACTTTTGATTTTTGGCCAATAGAAGTGAGTCAAGATCTTGTGATAACTTTTATTAACTCCTAAATGATCAGCCAAAGTAGTTTCATGGGCCATATTAAGTATTTCCTGTCTGTAATGTTTTTTAACTACTGTTTGATAATTCACCGACCACTCATCACCAGCAGGTACCTCGGGAGGTCTCCATTTTCTCATAAGAATTCCATTTTTAATTAAATAAGTGACAGGAACTTCAGTGGCTTCAGTCGCACTTATGGCCCTTTGAAACAAACAGGAGATCTCATCATATTTTTCCTGTTTGACGACAAGTGACTGTCATTTATCACCCTGATTAGAATAAAGAGAATGAGTTATTAAAAGAGGATCACTATGATCAATACCTTCTGATTGATCCAAACAAGGAGTAAAAGTGACCTGATCAAAAGCCTGACCTATACACGTGTCAGCTAAAGGAAAATTGTCTTCATCAACATCATTCTCAGGAGCTTTCTTTGCCATAGCTCTGGTAACTTCACAAGTTTGAAATATATCAGGGAATTCTTTTTCAATTGCATCAACTTTCTGATCCAAATCAGGCTTGTCAGTTACAAGTGGATTAACCACAACGTTGTCTCCAGCTAAATCGTTGCCTAGCAATAAATGAATGGCCTCAACGGGTAAAACCGAGACTGTTCAGACTGTCACAGGTCCTGACACTAAGTCTGATGACATATTTACACAATGGAGAGGAACATTAAAAAAGCCGCACTCTACTCTCTGAATAATAACACTTTCATTAGAAGAAGACTTCTCATAATAAAGCAAAGTAGCTGACAATAAAATACTCTGAAAAGCTCCTGTGTCCCTTAAAATTTTAATAGGGGTGGGATTGGCTGAATCACCCAAGAGTGATATAGAACCCTTCGATAGGAATGGTTCATAATTATCCATAACAAAATCAGACTGGGATTTATTAGACCTAGCAATGTATTGCTTTCAATACACGACCGTGACCTCGACCTCTTAGAAATAAGAGCATTTAGAACAGGTCTGTCTTGATTCTGATGCTTAGTTTTCAATTTGTAGCAATCAGAAATAACGTGTCCTTTTTTCTTGCAATAGGTACACGTCGGAAAAGACAAGGATCTAGAATCAAGCTTCTCTGAAGTTTGATTTTTGAAAGTTGTGCTAGTTTGAGTTTTAAAAGGGCTGGTATTAAGCTGAAATACGTTTCTGCCAGAAGACTGTTGAGTAAAAGTCTTGTTAACCAAAGGAACTTTATGTGTCAAAGAATATTCGTCAGCAGCTCGAGCAGCATTCTCGAAGGTTTCAATCCAATGATCATCAAGATAAGACTTAACGTCACTATGGACACAGTTTTTGAACTCTTCAACTAATATCATTTGCTTGAGATTTTGATAATCTTGTTCGACTTTCTTGGCTAAGCACCATCTATCAAACAACTGCTCTTTTTCTCTAGAATATTCGACATGAGTATGTCCAGCTTCTTTTCTGTAATTTCTGAATTTTTGCCGCTAAGCTTCAGGTATTACCTCATAACCCCTTAGAATGCATTCTTTAACCACATCCTAGTCACCACCTTGGTGAACAGACAGTGAAGTGTTAATCTCACTAGCCTTACCAGTGAGTACACATTGCAATAACTGAGTGTGATGCTCCCTTTGCCACTTTAAATTTTCTGCAACTTTTTCAAAACGAATGAAGTGTTTGTCTACTTCTTTTTCTCTGAAAGGGGACACTAATCTAATATTCCTTGCTAAATCAAAACGTATGTCTGGATTTGAAGTATGAAGGTGTTTTTCACTTGCCAGCTCTATTTCTTTCATTTTACATTGATATTCCCTTTCTTCCTTCTCTCTCTCTCTCTCTCTCTCTCTCTCTCTCTCTCTCTCTCTCTCTTTATCAATTTGTTTTTCTTGTAACCGAATGTGCATCTGCTCTTTTTGTAATTCAAATTGTCTTTCTTTCTCCTCTTTGTCATATTGTAATTGTTTTTCTTTCTCCTTTCCTCTCTCTCTCTCTCTCTCTCTCTCTCTCTCTCTCTCTCTCTCTCTCTCTCTCTCTCTCTCTCTCTTCTTTTTCATATTGTAATTGTCTTTCTTTCTCCCTTTCTTGAAATTCCAACTTCTTCAACTCTTATTCCATCTTGAATTTCAATTCTAATTTCTTTATTTTAATGTCAGAGTCTGATGCAGACTTACTGACCGAAATCAAGGCACTTTTTTCCAAAACATTCTTTTCTCCCAAATATTGGACTAAATTCTTTTCGATATCTTGTTTCGTTAAAGAATCCTTGTCTTCAGAAAGATCATATTTTCTGGCAAATTGAATCAACTAATCATTTTGTAAAATATCTAATTGCTCCTGAGTAGGATTAGAAAGAAATATTTCTACTTTAGATGTCATTTCAATACAAGCCTGTCAATCTCACTAAAGATAAAAGAAAATTTCAAAAACTAGGGGAATTCAAATTTAAAACAAAAGTTTCTGAAAAAAATTCTATCCAAATTCCAATTGATCCCAATCTCGGACGAGGCCCCCAATTTCTATGTTACGTGCTTAGGCTCGAATAAACAGTAACATAGAAAGAGTGAAAATAGCAGTCAGTTCTGGTCTTATGAAATTCAATGAGCACAATTGTTTTCCAGATAAATAACAAAATAAATCCTCTTGATCTAAACGAATTGAAATAATTTTCATTACAAGGTAATTAAAAATAACTCAAAACAACACAACTTAATATTCTAACAGCCCAACTTCTACTAAATAGTTCACTTTAAAACATCATTTATACACCTGTTTTTACGTAAACAAGGAAAGGGTCACATGATCTTCTAGAATCTTTAGAACAAATTTACGTTCAAAAAATCTCGTGCACACCGCATGACCCAGATGAGAATCAATTATTTTTACTCTCAAGAACTTGAAATAAAAAGATGTTTATAACAAAGCTCCATAATGTCCTTGGAATCAAGCAATCATCTTAAAAGGTTGTTTACAACTCTGAAGCCAGGTCAGAAATGAGGTCAACATCTGGTGTTTATTTGTAGAGTACAGGTCATCTCCCAATGAATGAATCTTAAACTTAAAATGTCAAATTTGAATCTGACAAACAAACAATTAAAACAAAAATAAATGACTTAAATCAAATATACGTAACAATGTACATAAAATAATATCATCTGGCAAATATTCCGTTATGTAATTTAATAATTACAATGCGAGAATGTTTATATAATGAAATTTTCTATGTAGAGAAATGTAATGACTTTTGGTAATGCGATTCGAATTCACGTATATTTTTCTTCCTACGAGGTAGCGACCGCTCTGGTGCTACACATCGCTATAAACTGCCACACTGCAGACATCGTACCGATATAACTGAAATAATTTTAAAGATACGTTAAAAATCCAAATCACACACACACACACACACACACACACACACACACACTACGAGTTACCAAGCAGTATGATATTTAAAGTTAGATTTTAATCCATCAGTTATTAATAAAATTAAAAACACAATTTCGGACAAGCTCTTCAATTAAGAATTTGCACAGCAAAATTGTTTTTGATCGATAGTTAATTTGAGGTGATGCAGGTACACGGTCCCAAAACGCTGTGCTTATATTTTATAATTGCATGGCAGGTACACGGTTCAACAACGCTGTGCATATATTGTTTAAGTTTGTAATGACAAGGTGTCTGCTGAAATGTGTTCAGTTTTTTCCTATCTATATTTTACTCTCACTTTAATACCATATGGAAAGACGAACATCAGTTTTTGTTTGATACATTTCAAAAGGGTTACACTCGTTGATGGGTCAAACAGATTTGTAAGAAATGGGAACTTTGCAACGGTATTGCACTGTCTTCAATTGTTTGTTTCACCAGAAAGCTTTATAAGAAACTGCTGAATCTAATCAGGCATATTTCAGACTTAGTAAAACAGAAGAAGGGAAAATCATAAACAGCCCCAAAGATGATGATTGTCTCATTCGGGAATGGACAAGAAGCAGAAACTAAAATGAGAATCGAAGAGTTTTAATTGCCCTTTGGTGAATCGTCTTTTCTGAAACGAAAGGTAGGTCTGGATCAAAAGCAAAGAAGTCAAGAAAAATTGTGAAACTAAACGATGACTTCTGTGAAAACTTTCTTAAATATTTCGTATGCCCATCAGACACATCAAGCATCTGAATCCAAAATATAATTTTATCTTAACAGCATCGAAATTGGGTAACGTTCTTAGAAGCAGCAGAATGGATCAGATTTAAACCCGTATTTATCCATCAAAATACAAAAATCGCTCTCCTGATACTACGCCCACACGTTTACGTCTGCAAGATAAAAGACATTGGGACAATGGTTACAAAAACCATCGAGGCACACGTTACACAAACACATTCGACATAGAATATTCCATTATGTAAGACCAATTTGATGATTTCTTTAAGATCTTAAATATGTTCGAGCTTGTATGAGCTTTAATTATCGTTTGGAAATAAAACGGTATGCATCAATCTCCTGTGATGGTCAATAAACAGATGAACTGATTCTCTATCATGCCGTTCAACATTTGTTTAATGAAAGACATTCATTTTTTCATCGAGGAATACTAATGAAACCATGATCAGTATCGTCAAACGTTTCCAAAGTACACTGAGAAAACGAATGTAGAATATACCGTCCAAGATCAACGTGTTAATAAGTCTGGACAAAGCTTTGAAACAATCGAACCATCGTATTATCGTAAATGTTCTATAAAAAGTGACATCTCGAAATGAAGTGTTTCTCTTTTGGTTAATGGTTCGGCAGGTAAGAGATTTGAACAAGTATATTGGGGTCGTAATGGGAAAACAAAATGAACAAAGTCAATTATCAACCTGGAGGAGAGTGTTGTTTTGTGTCATAGAAACGGTGCGTGGACATGATCGGACTATCAATAATTGTTAGATACGACGGATACGTCTTATAAGGAACTTTGGTCTTCCCAGAGCTGCAACGAGTGATAAAGAAAAACAAAAACCTGGTGGGGGTGGGGTGGGCGGGGGTAATAAAGGAAAGCAATTAATAAGGTCTGAAAATGAAATATAGAATATATATATTTATATATATAGAATATATAGATATATTTCCTAATAGTAAATAATATAGTTCCAGAGCTAATGTTGTTATAGTGCCGACATAATTTGTGTCACCCTGAAAATTGTCAAGACATTATTATGAAATTTTAATAAAAAGAGACTAAAGTGTCATTGTTGTAGATGTAAGGAAATGTTTCATATATATATATATATATATAGTTACCTGTCTATGCTATTAAACATATTGACATTTAACAAATCATTTATTTCCCTAGTATAAAAAGAATAAGAAGTGACAAATGAGAAAATGAGAAAAAGAACTTACAGCATGTTTAAATAAAATTCAATCATAATCCAAAATTTTAAAGACGAAAGCCCTAGTAATAAAGAGTTCCGAATAAATATCAGTTCAAGTCCCAAAAAGATCAACCATTGTTTGTCTTGTGACGTGTATTTTATGGTCTGCAAAGTACTGATGTGTCAATAGTCTCTTCCTGAATTAAAGAAATATTATTTTAGGTTTAAATTCAGTATAAATTAAAATGAATGTCTTTATGCAAGAATTGTATCAGAGCATTTTTGTATTTCCAGAGAAAACAATCAATTAAATTCAATAATTTAAAGAAAGTTCAGCCCAAATTGTTCACGATATAATACAACTAAAAATACTAGATGTTAACACACGACTGTTAAAAAGCATTACAGTAACAAGAAAATACAGTTCTGTGATTGAACCTAGGTCACAAATTAGCATTTTCTAAAGCAACCATCACTTAATGGAAAATTACCTTATAGAATGATATGGTTGACCACGGGTCACAAATTAATATTTTCTAAAATCAACCATTACCTAATGCAAAAGAACCTTCTATAATGACCTAATTAGCCCAGTTTACTTACAGCACAATAGCCAATAAACGTCACTTTGGAATCTCCAAACCCCTGACCCAAAAAGCAATGTTTACCTGAATAATAATTCGGTTAATAAGCTCATCCATATTGAGAATAATTAAGCTATTATTATCTGTTTGCATAAATGGTATTTAAACAATCAAAGAGTAAATCGGGTTCAGCAAAAATGAAGTCAATGATGCTCAAGGTCAAATTCAGAAAATCTAGAAGAATACGAAAATTAAAACTAAAATCCAAATTTAAATGTACATATATATATATATATATATATATATATATATATATATATATATATATATATATATATATATATATATATATATATATATGATTGACAGTTTACTATATCAAATCGAACGAAGTATGAACCCCAAAAATAGATATGCCACTGTATAAAAGTTTGCATAGTGTTGTTTTTTTGTTCACACCTCGTTGAATTTGAGAAGAAAATAAATTAGACAGGCAATCCTTAAAATTAAATTCAACAGCATAAATAGTGAAATAAACTGATAGTTTAGTACCATTATTTGATTTAGTCGTATTGTGAATATTACTCAGTAAGGCTTTTTAATACATATGAGTTAATCTTTGATATAAGTTGTTGGATGCTAACATGTGTTTTATGGAAGTCTAATGTGTGTCAAACCAGGCATAAAATCCTTAAACAAAAATATCTGATTTATTTCAAGCAAACAAAGGTCTAATAATTGATTCATAATTAATATGTTATATTTCAAATCTAATTTCTAGTTATCCTAGATCATAAATATGTACCTCAATCATTGTGTATTGTGCATTGTGTATACTCATCTATCCCCAGTTTCCCCGTCGTTTTCAATGATGATTGTTTGTGACAGTTTTGAGAGTTAAAACTCAAACACTCAAACAGTTATATCCTTGTATTTAATACAATGGTTTTACCTGAAAGCTTGTAGCATTCGTCTTCGAGTGTAACAGGTACATAATTAGTGTCTCCTAATATAAAATAGCAGTACCGGTAGCTCATTCCAGTCACCCAAATATTCATGTGTTTTAATTAAGTAAATACTTGAATCGTACATTATGTCATGAGTTGGATTGCATAATTTTGTAATTTTTTGTCATTTGCTATATAAAATGTATACTGCAGTCTAGACCTATCAAAACGTCTGCATCCTGATGTGTTTGGGGGTGGGGGGTGGGGGAAACCAAAGAATAAGAAGAGATATAACGAAAGAGTCCTAATATGAAACTACAAGATTGAATTAGATACACATGGGTAGATATATTTGTTAAATTGAGAGAGAGAGAGAGAGAGAGAGAGAGAGAGAGAGAGAGAGAGAGAGAGAGAGAGAGAGAGAGAGAGAGAGAGAGAGAGAGAGAGAGAGAGAGAGAGTGTGTGTACTTCCCAAAGACATATCGCCATGAATTAATATAACAATGGTATCCATTTTCTCCCACTGATACATAAATACATAAATTCTGATATATAAAACAAATTATTATTAAGTTACATTTATAACGAATACTAATTAGTTGTCGTATTTTGTACGGTATTTTATATTATGTGTGCCATAACTTTGTATCATATTTAATTCACTACTTAAATCAAGATTTTATGACAATTTCACAAATACAGTTTGATGAAGACAAAAATTATCGACGTGTTCGCCATGATTTGGCTTTTAACATTGTATAGAGTAATATATCTTGCAAGAATATTTAACACTTTTTCTTAGCTGGAAATTTGAAATGTAAATTATTTACTGTTCAAACGACCGCCCTTTTGTTGAATAAAGCAATATGAATATTATCGAATAACAATACAAATTCTTTTAAGATGCAGCGTACGTAAGAGAAAGTGAGAACAATGATATATATATATATATATATATATATATATATATATATAGAGAGAGAGAGAGAGAGAGAGAGATACATACATACATACATACATACATACATACATACATACATACATACATACATACATACATACATATAGATATAAGTTCTCGAAGTTACTTAATAAAAGTTGCACGAATTT
Organism: Unio delphinus; assembly: GCA_029339505.1. NCBI lineage: Eukaryota > Metazoa > Mollusca > Bivalvia > Unionida > Unionidae > Unio > Unio delphinus. The sequence continues at coordinate 525,746 of JAQISU010000135.1, read as the reverse complement.
GATCGTTGAGTTACCGAAAAATACTGACGTGAAGTTGAGAGTCATAATTCATATTTTGCTACTTTGTTATAGATTCTGTTTAAACTCAACCTTTAACAAACATTATTTGGACGTCATTCTAAAACCAATCTAAGGACAGCTTGAAAGACAAAAGTTACATATTATTCCAGATGTATGAACAAAGTGGCAATAATAAGGTAATATTAGATAGTGATATCGTCAATGTAAACGTCAGCAGCTCATATGAAATTGATTATTGAAAATTATTAAAATGCTAAGACATGTAGGCGTTTAATTGAGTAGTTACTAAAACATGTAGAATAAAACTGAATATCATCGTAATAATTGGATAAACATGTCATTATACACTCATTAATATATATATATAAACTAAAAAACTATAGGTGACGAGAATGTTAAACCAATTGACAATAAAAGTACATCTAGAATAAATGAGCATATTTGATGAGCTCGATCAAATATACCTTTCAATTAATAAATAAATGTTTATTTTATATGAAACTCTAGACAAGCTGATACACAGAATTTAATATTTTTTTGTAATAGGTCAAAATGCCTTACATATGAACAAAATAGCAAAACCGTTAAATTTTGATAAATGTTAGACGAAGTTTTAAAAAAAAGATAATAAAGATCCCAAGATTTCTAAATCAAAATAAATATCATTTGCTGTCTTATTCATATCAAATACATCTGGAACAGACAAACATAATTTGTCACTGAATATAATAAACTAATAAGGGTTAGAAGAAAACGAAAAGGAGATTTGTAAGTTCCGATCTAGAGTATCTTGGAGAAGAAATCTAATACAGCTGCAAGATAAAATGGAATTGTAATAGCAATTAATTTAAAATTGATATGTAATTGCCAAAACTGATGAAAGTATTTTCTTTGCTATGTATAAATTGAATTATATATATATATATATATATATATATATATATATATATATATATATATATATATATATATATATATATATATATATATTCCATTAGTGATATCATTAGGCTTTTTTTAAAATACCATTTATTAAAAAAAGACACTGTAAAGTAGCTTAATGTTACAGTTACAGTAATATAAATATGAAAGATGTAGTTGTCATGTTGTAATTAGGCGAGTAATTTCTAAACCTGCCGTTTCATTTATACACACTCTCATTACGTGTTGTAACATTTGAGTACTGCTGTAATCTTAAACTAATACTCATCAGTTGTGATATTAACCAGGTTCTAATGACCAGCACGACTTCTTCTATTATTAATAAGTACTTTGATATTCCATATATAGAATAACTACTGGATTGGGAGCCTTTATGGGTGCATTTGATTCGTTTCGCCTTCATGTTCACCTAATGAAGGCAATTTACATTTGGTATTTGAAGACTTACATGCAAGTGTAAATGTTCACCAATGAGAAGAGTAAGTTAATGTGACATGAAGATTCAATTTAATAAGTGAAATTCAGGTTACGTCATGTCTGTAAATAAGTTTCCTGTGAATACCGATGAACTTATTAAATTTTTTCCTAGTAATTAATGATGGCAGTTTCAAGAATCAGGACGGACAGTGAGAGAAAGAGAAAGAAGACAAAAAGAAACACACACAAACAGTAATCACTATGTTCATTAACTGGATAAGAATGTGTCTGATTAGGATTTTTAACGTAGCTTTAACAATTGTTTTGTCATATACTATATATATATTATATGCACAAGCAAGTTTCAATGCGATAAGCCACTTGTGAAGCAATGTTATAGCAGATAGATTTTCAGCATTTTAAAAATATTTCTGGTACATTTGCGTCGGAAAACACAATGGAATTTATTGCGGATCATTCTAAAAGAGAACTCAAATGTCGTCTCAGTATTTCAAATCATAGTCCATGTTAGTAACAATAATCACTTTGTTCATTAACTGGATAAGAATGTGTGTGATTAGGATTTTTAACGTACCTTAAATAATTTTTCAGTCATATCGGTACGGCAGTTTATAGTGATGTACAGCGCTGACCATTCACATGCGAAATGCAGATTAATCCTGTCTAAAAGTGTCAAAACATTAACAATTGCTGTGCGTATAATACACCTTTGAAACGTATTCTCATTTCAAAAGTTTGAAATCTGTAATAATAATCATGATTATCAACGTCATCGTTATTGTCATAATTGTCATCATCATCATCATATATCATCATCATCATCATCATCATCATCATCATCATCATCATGCAGAGTACAAAAAGCTGTCAGTTTAACACTAAAACACATACTTTAGTAGCTGGAAATAAACATCTGGATCTAATCGTGTCCCCAAGTATTTAAGGTGTCTTATCTTCAAAAGACATGTAGCAAAACGTTATACGTCACGTGTAGTGCAAACGTTCTGACATAATCTATTCTACTCCGACTGTCCTGTCTTTTTTCTGAGTCTTCTGTAAGACCTTGTAAAACAAGTATATTGTCTGCGCTGAAGCAATCGTATGATCCCTTTGTGTTGAATAAGCAGATTAAACGTATACTTATAAAGCTGTAGTCAAGATAAATTGGTTCGGCTTAAAGTATATGCACTTTTGTGCACCATATAATCGTGTACAATGTGTTGATTAGTTTACTGCATATTGTGTGCATCACATAGATTCAACATCATTTAAAGCAATAAAATTTAACATGTTATCAGAAAAGACGACAATATCGAGTACTCTATATGTTTGCAAGATATTAAATTATATTTCCCTTAGAAATCATTTCTTATAGAATTATGTTTGAGTTGACACTTGTATTAAAACATTCTTTTCAATACGATACAATGTTGCCGATCGCAAGAAAATAGACCTTGATGACAGAAACAATTTAATGAATTAAGTCGACTAGATGGTGTTTTGGTCTCCTCATGAAATGATGATATTTCTACTCCTTTATCAAACAGGTCATATACTGAAGGAATCGAGAAGAAATTAAATGGTTCGTGCATCTGTTTTATAAAGACATGTTAATATATATGGGGTTACATGAAGCATGATCCTTTCCCTTTTCACTTACATATTGCCACGTATATAAAATATACGTTTTACAATATACCGATATCGCACTTGTTCATTTGATTTGCCGGTATATTCGTAAATATTTTTAAATAATTTTCAACTTCTGCTCTTCTTTTCTCTCTTTATCTCTCGCTCTCCATACCGACTCTAGGTGTAGCATTAATCATTTCACATCGTAACATTTTTACATAACAACTGTTAAAATTCCCTACATTATATTGTTTGCGATGGCGGCGTCTTGTGCAAGCAACGCATCATTTCCGTTAACATATCAGGGGCAAGTAACCCGTGTGACAATGATACTTTCAAGCACAATTGTTAGTAAATTATTCAGTATGAGTAAACGTATATCAGGTTATTGAATACAGAATTAATAGTTTGGCCGTGACATGGCCAGTAATGTTTTTATATTAAAATGAATCAATTATTTAATCTTACAAATGCACAGGAACCATTATAAGATAATGCAAACAGAAAATATTATAAAAGCAATAAGTACAGGTTACTCAGAATAGCAATAGGTACAATTTACTCAGAATGGCAACAAGTACAGGTTACTAAGAATAGCAATACCTACAGGTTATTAAAAATAGCAATAGGAACATGTTACTCTAAATATCAATAAGTACAGGCTACTCGGAATAGCAATAGGTGCGGGTTACTCTGAATGGCAATAAGTACAGGTTACTCGGAATGGCAATAAGTACAGGTTACTCGGAATGGCAATAAGTACAGGTTACTCCGAATAGCAATAAGTACAAGTTACTCAGAATACCAATACGTACAGACTACTGAGAATACCAATAAGTTCAGGTTAATCAGGATAGCAATAAGTGCAGGTTACTCAGAATAGCAATAAATACAAGTTACGTAAGGGAATGGATGTAATCAACGATTACTCTTTAGTACCTTGAAATGGTTGATCTGCTTTTAAAAGGGTATTATAGCTACTTTCTAAGGGTCATATTATTCAATTTTTGTGATAAGGTAAATCCACTCAAGACATTTATAATTGTTTGTTCTACTCTACTGCCATAACATTTTATATTAGTTTCTTACTTAGAAACCTTTCTGCGTATGACAACTAAATCGGTACAGAAACTATAAAAAAATAACGTCAAAAAGTAGTACTAATCCGCCATCTTTGTTTCGTTTCTTACATATTACATTTGACCTTGTTCCAATAATGTTTTATGAAATATAAGTACAACACAGAAAGCATATTGTTTCTCCTATGGAGTGTTTGAAGTTTATTCAACAATTATAAAGCATAATCCCCAGTGGTTTTGAAGGTAATGATTGTACATTTATATTTTTTAAATGTACATATTTCACGCTTTAAATTTACTTTTGCTATGGGAGCCAGTACAAACTGTATGTATATTGATCCGTCAACGAAATTCCATATTTAAATAGCGTGGTGACAATGGAGATTAAATCAGAGCCAATCAGCGTAATCGTGTAAGTATAACCACTGCTACAAGTCATACTCACCGTTATACGTCAACTGTTTTGGAAAATGTATAACCACCGCTATACGTCGACGGTTCTAAAAATTTATAACCACCGCTATACGTCATAATCACCGTTATACGTCAACTGTTTTGGAAAATGTATAACCACCGCTATACGTCGACGGTTCTAAAAATGTATAACCACCGCTATACGTCAACGGTTCTAAAAATGTATAACCACCTTTAAAGGTCAACGGTTCTGAAAATGTATAACCAACGCTATACGTCAACGGTTCTAAAAATGTATAACCACCGCTATACTTCAACAGTTCTTAAAATGTATAACCAAAGCTAAACATGAACAATTTGGAAAATGCATAACCACACCTTTACGTCAAATCCAACGCTATACGTCAACGGTTCGGAAAGCACTGAGTTTTCTAGTTAATATACGATCATCGTAATAGTTGAGGATCTTTAAAATTTCGCACAGGAAAATCAAATTTAACGCAAGATCTTTTTTTTTTAAAAACTTTTTGGACCCGCTACAAAATCATATACATGTACTTACTGTCTTGTCTGTTTAATATTATTATTGCTCCGAATTCGGGGAATTATTTACATTGTCGAATCCAAATCGTCAGCAAAATTTATTTCGTTTTACAATAGTTTTCGCCTAAAGGATATCGAAAGAAGAACATGCTGTAGGAAAATATACTTTCCAAGTATGAACTGCACTGTTATCGTGTCAACCGACGGTTATATGAGTTGAGATGTATTGGTATTAATGCACTAACGTGCAATCGGTTTGTCTGATAAGTTAGATGTCAGTTTTATGGCCCATGGTGTATGTTATCAATATCTTATTCTTCATATATCTACTTAATAAAATGATGTGTGTACGGGTCTCTTCCAGCGGAATTAGAAATTTTGCTTCCAGCCTAATTAATGTTATTGATTTATGTATTTCACATCTGGACTGTGTATCTAAGAGAGATCTAAAAAAAGACGTAAATTTCGAAATGTGATCTTTACATCAGAAAGGAATTCATTGTACATTTAAAAGTAGTCTAATTATTAATCTAATTATATTAGCGAATATGAACACTCTTGGGAAGCTTCTAGAAGTGCATCCAGTGCATATTGAATAAATGTATGGAGCAACAAATTGGACAAATTAACAATTTTCGACAATAATTTACAATGTTGATTGACAGTAATGACATTCGTCCGATAAAAAACTTTAATGGTAGCTTTTCACGTGTCAAGTGTCATTTAATGTTCGAAAACACAGCAATAAATACGGTTCTCTTCTCTTTTTCGGATAGTGTGTAGTGTCATAATGATTGGTTACAAATTCAAGATTCAACAGGCTAATGTGTCAGGAGAAATGTCTTCATGTGCGATTTAATTATATTTCGCCGCCATTTTCTTTTCTGGGCAAACGTAATATTTCTCTCGCACGTTACCGGAGGTGAAAAAATGCAAAATGCTAATTTGGTGCCATTCTTTACCATTTGTGTTAGAGATATAATTTACTGCAGAAACTGATGAACAAATATTAGCGACAAATATCAACAAATTATAATACCTTTGATGCTTACGCTAAAAAGAGAATACTAAGATCGCTTTGTAAGTATGTATGCAATTATGTACGTGAAAAGAGAAATTAATCTCTTGTAAATAGTTACTGGTACTATGGCATACATGGATTTGCAGCTAAAACGTTCTTAGCTTTACAACCTGAGCGTAAGATAGAGTCTTGTTATGTCTTCTAATAGAGTCATGTAATATAGTCTTTATATCTAATAAAAAAGTCATGATTGTATTGTAATTGAGAATTGTTTTGTCTTGCAAAAGACGCTTGTAATAGAGGCTTATGATATCGTAGTGCCTTGTCTCGTAGTATAGTCTTGTTTGTCTTGTAATAGAGTCATGTAGTACAGTCTTGTTTGTCTTGTAACAGAGTTATGAAGTATAGGCTTGTTGTCTTGTAATAGAGTCATGTAGTATAGTCTTGTTTGTCTTGTGATAGAGTCTTGTAGCATAGTCTTGTTTGTCTTGTAATGGAGTCCTGTAGTATAGTCTTGTTTGTCGTGTAATAAAGTCTTGTAGTATAGTCTTGCTGTCTTGTAATATACACCTGTAGTATAGTCTTGTTTGTCTTGTAATAGAGACATGTAATATTGTTTGATTTGTCAGAGTCTAGTACTTTAGTCTTGCTTGTCTTGTAATAGAGTCTTGTAGTATAGTCTTGTCGTCTTGTAATAGGATCCTGTAGTAGTCTTGTTTGCCTTGTAATAGAGTCTTCTAGTATAGTTTTGTTTGTCTTGTAATGGAGTCTTGTAATATAGGCTTGTTGTCTTGTAATAGAGACCTGTAGTATACTCTTGTTTGTCTTGTAATAGAGTCTTGTAGTATAGTCTTGTTTGTCGTGTAATAGAGACATGTAATATTGTTTGATTTGTAATAGAGTCTAGTACTATATTCTTGTTTGTCTTGTAATAGGGTCTTGTAGTAAAGTCTTGATTGTCTTGTCAAAGAGACATGTAGTATCATCTTGTTTGTCTTGTAATAGAGAAATGTAGTATAGTCTTGTTTGTATTGTAATAAAGTCTTGTAGTATAGTCTTGTTGTCTTGTAATATACACCAGTATATAGTCTTGTTTGACTTGTAATAGAGTCTAGAACTATAGTCTTGTAATAGAGACCTATACTATAGTCTTGTTTGTCTTGTAATAGAGTTTTGAAGTATATGCTTGTTGTCTTGTAATAGAGACCTGTAGTATAGTCTTGTTTGTCTTGTAATAGAGTCTTGTAGTATAGTCTTGTTTGTCTTGTAATAGAGACCTGTTTTGTCTAATGATAGAGTCTGATAATCTTGTATGGTAGTCTTAATTAGCAGCAGAGGGGGCGACTCCGACTTCTCTAATTGGGGTAGATTTTAAGCAAAACATTTTAAGTCTCTATTTGCCAAATGGAACCTTAACGATTTTAAAGCCCTATTTGTCAAATCAGGGGTTTCTCAAAACCTCTTGGGGATAAGTACCTTGCCAATGAAGCGTAAAAAAAAAAAGCGTCGACGAGGCAAATTTCTCGAAGACGCTATTGTCGCCGCATCTGCTGCTATGGTGTTAACAATGAAAATCATTGTTGAAATTCGAAGAATTTTCACGACTTCACAAACAGACTAATTTGTAGAACCTCACCTTGTAGATCAATTAGATTATTGGACTGGTCAGTGAGTTTGAAGTTAATTCTCGTTAATGAATTATTATGACATCGCATATAGACTGGATTAACCGGAGACTCAATAATTAGAAATCCTGGAGGAGCTGTTGGTGCAAATGAATACAGAATATATCCCTGCTGAGCTTGATTTGATCGTTCGAGATTTATTTGATAGCTTCCTTCGATAACATCGCATACTAAATTGAGCGCTATCACCGAGGATATATTCACATTTTGAGGAGCAATATGCCTGCCGCCACCATCTGGGTCATTATTATGTCAGGATAGTTGTTTGTGGTTTTGTTAATTTTTTCCATGCGTCATGGATTTTTTTGAAACCTTCATCGATGGCATCACTAAGAGGTTTTTGTAGTTCTAAGATATTATACCCTGGTAGATTGAATGAGAAAACATCATCTATGCGTATATTATGCATTGTCATAAACTCTGTTATCGTTTTAGGATTTCTGTCATTTAATACCTCTTGATTGATTTTCAGATGAAATGTTTCCATGTCATCGATGATTTTGTTACATGTTTCTACAACGCTGATAAATTCATCTCGGGTGAGAGTGCCGGATTTAAGAGATATTAACAACAACGAAATATCGTTATTGAACGCTGTGAAATTTTCAGTGATTTTATCCTGTCGAATTAAGAAGAATTTTCTATTAGCGGGAAGTTCTATCATTTCAGTGAAAAAATTCAATTTGGTGTAATCGCTATAGCTTTTTACTGGATTATTAGATTTTATCCTGTCGGTGATATAATCAGTATTTTGTGGTTCAGGTGGTAAATTAACGGTTTCTCCCCAGGGTGGTAATTCAGGCCATCCTAGTACGGTTCTAATACAACTCTGATAAATATCTACGACATAACTTGGCGAGTTTATCTCAATCGCGGATGATAGCGTCGGCTCATGAACCGTTATAGCGCTTTTCGATTCTGTTCCAGTAATTGATTTTATTCTACGCTGAAATTCAGCATTGATTTGTTCGATTTGGTATGATCCGGTTGGTATTGAAACAACGTTCCAGTCTGGAGTCCCGTCTTCGCGATTCTTATTCACAAATACTAAGCTGCTATTCGGTTGTTGACCGCCAAATGGTGCTAACCTAATATTAGGCCAACTGTGATACACTCTTAGTTTTGCTAGCGCTATCTCCTTCACGGGAATCGGAATAGGGAAATTTACACTGAATTCAGGATTGGTTGATGTTATTGAGATCATGCTGGTTTGTACTGAATTTGTGTTCTCCACTATTCGTTGAAGTGATTCCTGCGGTGTTGTCATTGTTATTATATTCATGTTGTATTTCTAATTTTGACATCGCGGAATCATAAATATGTAGCATCGCTGATAACTCATTATCGGATATAAATGTATCATCGAGCGACGACGATATCAACGAGGACAATTGCGAGTACGCGGTTGATACAACATGAAATTTAATTATGTAGTCTTGCAGTTTGCGTTGGCTGCATGATGATATTATTTTTGTTATTATCGAAATTATTCCCGTGATTGTTGTTGCCGCTGATATGCAAATTGGAACAGCTATCGGAGCAATCATTGTCACCGAAGATAGTATAATACCAGCTCCGGTGATTACACCACTCACCGAGTATAGTCACATCAACTGCGGTGATTCTTCGTTGGTATTTTTTAATTTTCATTGCATACTCCTCAGTGAGTGTTTTGAGTTTAGTCTGAAACTCTCTGGCCTGATCATAGCGATATTGAGATACCGAAGGTACTGTTGATGACAACATTTTATTTATTATAACAGATTTCAATTGGAACAGTTATTTACTTAAATCCGCTACGAATTCCACATACCACGTTGTTGAAACCCTAACCAAATTCTTATCAGTGGATGTTATCGTGAACTTTTCGGTTTTATCCTTGTCGATGATCGTTGATAACGTATTGACGATGATATGTTAAATTTAGTCGTCGTCACTAGTGTTAATCGATAAATGTCATTGACGGTTGCAGTGATACTTAGTATATTGTCTGTAGGAGTCCAAGCAAATGATCCGTGTTGGATCGTGTATACTACGTTGTTGGTTTTCTCATGAGGAATTTTTGTTTTTTCAATGATTGTTATCATCCTCGGAAAATCATCTTTGATTGCTTCGATGAAGTTTTTCGTCTCATCGATGGATTTTTTAATATCAGGGAGTTTTATTTCAATTTTATCCAACGTGGGTCCAATAAATTTATCCACGATGTTTCTACGAAAATTTGAAAACTGTTTTCCGTGTTCTTCAATTCTAGATTGAAGTGTTGCTAGTTCCAACACAGAATTTTTTAACTCATCGTTGAGAGCTTTTAATCTATCTGTAATCGTCGAAATAAGTACACCCGGTTTGAGTTTACCCTGATCGGAAAATAACGCGATAGTATCCTCGATTGCGTTTCGTTGTTTAACTAAAATATCATCCAACGACACATTACTGGTTTTCAATTTACCAAAACGATCTTGAAATACAACTATTTCCCCGGGGTCAACACTTGTTAAGTTCAATGTCTCAGCTATTTCATTTTCGATTATTCTCTTTATATCACCGGTTGCAACGCCATCGGGTTCGTGTTTCTTCAGCGTTGATAAAAATCTCCCCGAAATATCAATCATGTTATTTTATACATCTCTCTCTAAAATCTATTCGTTGAAAAATCTTCGATTTTCGCCAGTGATTACTAGTGTATTCATTTACGACAACATGTGGTGGTTTTCCAGATGTTGAAATAGCGTCAAGGACATTTAATACTTCGCTGCCGCATATTGGTGGATCATTCATTTGTTGTGTTGGTAGCGTGGAATACCAAGTCTTCATTGGAATAGTTTTTAAGCGATTTATATAACGCATAAATTCCTTCAGTGGCGCTAATCCATATGCATCAAAATAAACAATCCCGCGTGGATCAATCGCGTATGCAACTCAGTGAGTTCCAGGTCCGGTGCTGTTATCGAGATTAATAATACCGGTTTCAACGCTGTTTGGTTGTGTCGGCAACTGATCTTTCATAAAGACACCTCTGAAGTTTTTAATCGCCAATTTTTTAGCAGCATCGAGTAAATCAAAATTGGACATTGGAACTAGTAAACTGTTCCTGGGAATCTCAGGCCGCTTCCCTTGTACCACGTGTGTGTGTGTGTGTGTGTGTGGGGGGGTTTCCTGGTAGTCTTAGACCCTTTCCTTTTTTATTATATCCCTGTCCAGTTGCTTTCTTTAGTGCCATCCCTGCCTCGGTACCAACGGCTCCTAACGCCGCCGCTTTAGCCACCGCTGGGGCTGCTGATGAAATCAAAGCCGCAATCGCAGCTAACAACGGGAATATACCACCTGATTTTTATCATATTTTTGATAGCAGCCGCAGAGAATGTGATATGAACGCTTTTTTTATCCTTGAAAGCATCATTGAAGTGTTTCACTTGACGAGTTGTCAGCGACAATTTATTCGCCCCGCCAGTCATCTGATTGTGTTTCAAAGTGATTGTGATTCTACATCGCTTAGCAGATTCTGATTGCAGTTTCTTGAGTTGACCGGGAGTTAACGCAACACCGATATGACTGTATGACATTATACAATAACATATTAATTCTAAATAGCAAAGCGATTCAATGGAAAAATCGAGAAACTCATTTACGATTTCAACAAGGATTTTCTGAATCTCGAAGAGATTCCAATCATAGATTTTTCACTGGTGCATCTACCACTCTCATTCTTCCGCCAACACCTTCGAGTAGCATTGATTTGTCGCTGAGAATGACAGCAACTGCTCTATAATTAGAAACAGCACCACAAAGCACATTAGCTCTAAAGTGTATATCAATGACGGATTGTCTTGTTAAATCAAGATGTTCCAACGAAAAATAATAGACCGGGTATAAATTCTTAAAATCCAATTGTGATATTTGCAGACCAGTATCGACATTTTGATCGCGTGCCATAAATGACAACAACCGGTGATACACGCGAGCAATATGATTTTGACCGTAATCAAGTTGTACATCTTCGGATGGTTCCTGCTGGCCGTTTATTTTCAGTGAGACGTCTTTAACACCTAATTGATCAAATATCATATGGCCGAAACGTTGATCGCCAACTCGTGTGTTATCCTGTAACGCAATAAATATATGACGTGGCGCAGCAACGCCTTGTTTTGATGCTAGGTTCCACGTGAATAACCTGTTAATATTTGATTGTTCAACATCTGTACTTACCGTTAGCCAACTTAGTAATGCTTTTCCTCCTTGGTCCATAAATGATAGTAATCGTTCTTCTGCGGTGATTGATGGAGTCAACACTGGCATCCACAATGATAGTTTTGTTAAAATAACTTTACCAGCATCAGCATCTGGATTTGCAGCATCTGCTGAAATCCTCCAAATTGCGTCATTATCATCACTATTTCGCAAGAGTGCTACTGTATGCTTCGCCCCGTAGATAACTTTTCGAACATTTCTACAGAATCCAAATATATGATGTAGTGGAATCGCGCATGAAAATGATCTACTCGCTCCTCCCAACATTAATATACGTGCTGCAGCTCCTAGATTGAAATTAGGATCAGCATTTATGATCATATCCTCGATAGCAGCAGAAGCAGGAGGACCAGCACGATCATTTGGTCGTCTTATAATAAATTGATTTCCTCCAGCGGCATTTTTAACATCCTTAGCAAACATCATAGAAGGACCCGCGGTTCTTGTATAATCATCGGAATATCTTGCTAACCCGATTATTGTTGTAGCCACATCAACATCGCGATCTATCGACTCAATCTCTTTTCCATCGATGAGGTATCTTGCACTCTCAAATAGCGCCATGATACCATTATTGATAAACCCGACTTGAGTACCAACTGGATACGGTGCTGGTACAGCAGGAGTATCAGCAGCTGTTACAAGTTCTCCTTCTACTTCGATAAAAGCTCCAGCGGGTAGAAAGTATTTACTGGTATCATGAACTTGAAGTTCAATTCTTGATCGACTATTTGAGTCTATTGCATGATAGGCGTAATATTGATAATCGCGTACAGAATCATCCTTGCGAACTGGGGCGTCTATATCAAACGCTGGATCAGGTGACCGTTTAAACATTTTATTCTATTTATCAAAGTCTAAATCGTGATTTAGACTAGCGTTTTCGTCGTGGTTGTAAGCCACTTCCCGCTATCATATTTGCGACGTTGCTTTGGTCGTTGGTGTATGACGGAGTCACTAGCGACGCTAGTTTTTGATCTACTGCGTTATTTATAATTTTACTAACACTCACAGGCATTTCTGCTGTAGACGGTAGTGGTCCCGGTTTCCTTCGCCGCCGAACTAGCGCTGTTAATTTATCCTTCGCGGCTGAAAAGGCTTTTCCGGCAAGATCTCCAACTGCACTAATACCCTTATCACGAATAACATCAATAGCTTTCATCGATAATTGTTTTACTAGCGGCGCCACTTTTGGAGCTATTCTTGCAAATAACCCCGCAATTGTATCACCGAAACCATCACCATAGTACGCGCTATAAACTGGAAACCGTGAATTAACTACATAGACGCTGGCTGATTTGTCATGGTTGTAGTGTATGATCATTCTTATTCAATTGTTATTTATCTAATCAGTGATTCATCGCCGATGACGAAAAATCAAAGGGATTTTCAGTCGCTGTGATAATCCTCCACTAACTCGCCAATGAAATTTCGGTATGTTGCAATATCCATGATACCGCCGGCAAAAAACCGCCTGCAGATATCAGCTGCTTCATTAATTACTTCCGGTGAGTTATTTCCAGCTCGTTTCCCTCCGATGAGAACTTCTAATCGTGCTATATCGCTGAGAACATTACCAGGACATTGAATTGATACCCCACTTGGGGTCCCACTGGAATCTTTGGAAATTGCTGGCAATTTCTAGGAAAATCCCTCCCCGATACTAGTATCCAGTTTTTCTGTATCCGTGGTTTTTAAAGAATCAAGAGTATCATCAGATGGTCCAAGCGAAGGTTGTTTTAGTTTTTTAGGTGAAAAAGATATTTTCTTTGAAGGTTGCTGTCGCTTTCCTTGCAATTTTTGCGGTTTTGTTGTTGTTTAAACTCTTCATATTGTTTATACACTGTACCCACCACATTGATATATTCAATGTATGATGCACTTGTTGTGTCAATCTGACTTTTGTTAGTTTTGATTTTGTAGAATATATCAGCCCAATGAGTTATATTTCTAACATATTTATGATGTTCTGGTTTCAACATTTTTTTCTGTTTTCATAAGTCTCAACAACAAGCGCAGGAATTTTTACTGGATCGGCCTTATCAATTACTGCTAACACTTCCTCGTTAAATCTAGCGCGTAAATCATCTACTGTTCTTTTTGATTCAAGTGGTTTAGATAATTCAGTAACATCAATATCACCTAATCGTTCAATTTCCATATCACCGAGGAGTTTTTGTACAGCTTGTTTTGTTTGTTCAGTTTCCGCTGCTATTTTTTCAAGTTCAACAATAAGAGGTTTTCCCGTAGTCTCGGGAACATCTCCCCATATAGCACGCTCTACCCCCTTCGTTGCTGTTGTTATTGATTTAAACAATTCTTCAGATCCCACAGCAAAATCCGTTTGTAAACTCTGTCTAGCTTGCAGTTCATTCCTTACAGAGTCGCGGATTGGTATAAATTTTTTGATCGCGACCAGTCTCTCACGAGCCAATCGGGTCGTTAATGCTTCATTTACCATTATTTTAAATTGTAAACAATTTTCCAATTGTAAAGAATTTTCCAATTTGAATCTCGAAGAGATTTCAATCTACATGCAGTGATTTTTCACTTAAGTGAAAAAGTCTACGAGAAATCCCATGCAACAGTCATTTTTGGTCGGTTTTGTCGTTTTTTAGTCGTTTTTTAGTCGTTTTTAGTCAGTTTTTGTGATTTTTTTGTGATTTTGTACTCAAAGTCATTCTTAAGTGAAAAAGTCTACGAGAAATCCCATGCAAAAGCGACCGTTTGACCCTAAATTCTCAAAGAGATTTTCAACTTAACCAGTCAAAAAATAGCCAAAAATCAAACAAAAACGGCTAAAATCAGTCAAAAAATAACCAAAATCAGTCAAAAAATAACCAAAATCAGTCAATAACGACCAAACAAAAATATTTTACTGTGAAAATTTCAGTAATGAATAAAATATTTTACTGTGAAAATTTCAGTAATAAAAAAATATTTTATTGTGAAAATTTCAGTAATGAATAAAATATTTTACAACTTCCTGGTAAAACCGTCCATGGAGGTTTGTAGTACTCAAAGTCATTCCTGAAATCTTTGATTGGAAACTCAAAGAGTTTCAAGTGAAAAAACTTCGGGGAAAAGTCTACGGGAAATCCCATGCAAAATCGACCGTTTGACCGTAAAATCTCAGAGATTTTCAACTGAAAACAACAGTCATTTTCGGTCGTTGTTGGTCGTTTTTTGTCGTTTTGACTGGTTTTAGTCAGTTTTTGGTCTAAAACATCATAAAAAACGTCTACGAGAAATCCCATGCAAAATCGACCATTTGACCGTAAAATTTCTTTAAAATTTTCAACTGAATCAGTCAAAAAATAGCCAAAAATCAGTCAAAAATGGCCAAAATCAGTAAAAGAAACGACAAAAAAAATATTTTACTGTGAAAAAAATATTTTATTGTGAAAATTTACAACTTCCTGGTAAAACCGTCCATGGATTTTACTAACAATTATCCGAAGGTTTTTTTTCGTTTTGTTCAATTAACAATCTAATATTTCTGATTTTTGAATTAATTGTTCTTTTTACTTCATACTGTTTCCCTAATTGTTTTCTTATTTTTTCCACGATAGTAAATAACGGGACAAATTTACTGACGTCGTCACAGCATAACAAGGAGTCACGGATAGAATTCTGAATTCGTTTGATTAGTGCATATTGTTTGGGTAACACGTATCTGTTATTGTTAGCGCCGTATTCAATATCCTGGAAGTCGGACATAATTTGATCGCAGTCTAAATTAGCTGATATGTAAATCCGTTGAGATTTCAAATTTAAAATTTCGGTTATTACCTCATTGATATTTTGAGAATTCATATTACTAACAATTATATACTTCTAATTGTTTATATAAACGAACTGAATTTTTTGCCCGGTCTTTTTTAAAATCGCCGTCTTGGTTATATTCTCTGCTACTTTTCGTACTGAGGGTTCACAAATATCAAAATATCTACCGGCTTCATTTATTGATTGGAATATTTTTTTCTTCGTTAGTTATTGTATTAAATGATTTTACGGGTCTTTTCCCAATTGATTTATAAGTACCAGTTCCTCCTCGTTTGGTATTCTCACTCTGTGTAACAACTTCTAGATTATCCAATTTGTTATTTTGAGGATTGGAATCAATGTGATTGATAACAAAACCATCCTCGATCAATCCATTAAACACCTCGAAGACGAAACTATGGCAGTAATATTTATTCTTTCCAGCGCCAAACTTCAAATACCCCACACCATTGTCAAAACCGACTGGCTTCTTCAGGCAACGGTTTCTGATAATACCATCAGGGGATGCCTCATAGTTGCTGATCACGGGATGTGGTCTGAATTCTTGGTTCATTTGTATACATAATACTATTTGTCTAATTCATTGTTTGGTCGAATGATTACATTTGGAAATCTTTCGATGTAGTCTTGAGGAGTTCTTATGATTTTGTCGTTGACGCTGTCAGGGACGGAATTCTTAGTGGAATCTTTGATGCAGTTTTTGATTCTTTTGTCATAGTAACGCTTCAACTCCCTATATCGCTTACCACCGCAACTGAGACACAACTGTGATTTACCACGCACCCCTACCCCACATCGTATGCAGGGTAAAGGCCCATCACTCCCGTTACGAACACTTTGCATATGATATCCACAGAACTCCTTTCTGCATGATTTGTTACACACGGTTGTTGATCCAATCATAAGCCATTTGCAATGATTCATTATACAATATTCTTCTATTTAAATACTTGTTTTAATTATAGCATGAAGGCGTTTGAGAGATTATCGAAAATTACACCTTGGAAAAATGCTAAATTCAATCTCGATAGAGTCTCTGATAAGCCAAAGAGTAAAATTCGTGATAGAACTATGATAAGTAAAATCAGAGACTGTTTTAATGAATTCAAGCGTGATGGAGCATCTCACTGTTCGTCGGCATTTCGAATTGATGGTATCGTTGACGCTACCATGAACGATAAAAACGCAGCAGTGATAGTTTCACGTCTTTCGCGGAAAATGTATTTTTTAGAATAAAATTCATTATCCGTTCAGACATTGGAGATTGGATTATTCGTGATAAATTTGAACCCATCTTGAAGGATAAAAAAATTGTCACTGTGAGTCAAGATTCCAAACCAGGAATTTTGACTGGAATTGACTGGAATTGACAAACCTTATTACGAGAGATCTTATCCTGTAACCTTGTGGTATATACTTCTTTTTAATCGCGTTGTTAGGTTTCATGTTGATTGTTCGAGTAATCTCATTATTCAGCGCGGTAATCACAGCTGGTAAACTTTTGACCCTTTCACGGGATCGTTTATCCTGAATGAATTCCTTTGCGTATTGATATCCAAATAACCGCTCAGCAAGTGTCCGATTAAACCGTTCAACAATTGCCTGATCGCGATGTAGTGCAGTATGCCCTCGTCTGATGGTGACATTATGATGTTTCATCGTTGATAGAACCGCACCCTGAAATTCCTTGCCAGGATCAACTTGTAACAGATTTGGCCAGCGCAGAGGGCCCCTTCGATAAATCCTTTCAAATGCAGAAGCTACTTCAGTGGCCGACTTTGTTTTTAACGGTTCTGCTTGTTTGTATCGACTCGCAACATCAACTACAGTTAACGCGTATTTGTAACCACCATCATGCGGCAGAAATAGTATATCAGCTTGATGAACTTCATTAGGAACGGTCACATCAAAATGCGAGTAGTTAATTTGTTTAGGCGGCGGTAGATAAATTTGCCATATCGCCTGTTTGGATAACCAATTAGACGCGGTTGTATATTTCACCGATGCTGCACTAGAGAGTTTATTGATTACTGTTTTACCCCTCCAGTATCCTTTTGGAGAATAGTAAATAGATTCCATGTTGTTATTAATTACCGGCACCTAACATCAATTTACTTTTCATCGCCGATTTTATTAACCATGAAGCCAATTTTTCTTTGAAGGATTTATCAGTGATAGAATTCAGCGCATGAATTAATTTCACATCTGCGAGATGTCTGTTTTGCAGATTGCTGCTTTTATAAGCATCATCATGAATATGACACGCCTTATCAATGGCGTTTATTGGTTCTTCTCACCGGGTTTGGGTTGGTTTTGATCATCGAGTCTGATATCGAGTCTGGTTCCGGGTCCACAATAACTATACCCTGGAAGATGTTTTTCTCCTGGATACGTTGGCCATGGTGTTCCCGGGAGTTTAGTTAGCTTGGCTGCAATATCACCTCCTCGTTTTTTTTTAAATCATCAGAAATGCTAGCATTTCCTGCAGATCTCATAGAAACGAATCTCAATTTCTTTGTACTACATTGTACACACCTAACAGAAAGTGCCGATCGGTTATTCTTAGTTGTAATCGTCGTCAAGTCATCTGTGCCAGTACGCTCCCTACACTTCACACAATATAGATCCATAATTTATATAGAATAACATGAATGTAATTGATTATTCAGCTACCCGACGACGGGAACCTATTAAACACCACGCGATGTTGCCGAATTCAATTAGAATGATTATAATCGGACCATCTGGAAGTGGCAAGACACAATTGTTACTTAATTTGATAACGAGATGGATGAAATGGGAAAAGTTGTATTTGATAGCTCCGAGTGTAGACGATCAACGATGTTATGAAGTGTTAAAAGATTTTAAGGACAAAGCGGTAGAAGAATCCGGCGATGGTATTATTGAGTTTATAACCGATATCGAAGAAGCACCGAACATTGATGATATTGATGGAGGTATTAAAAATTTGGTCATATATGACGATGTGATGTTAGACAATCAAAAGAATGTCGCTAGGATATTTTCCAAAGGCAGGCATAAAAACACTGATGTGATATATGTTATTCAACGATACACTCAAATACCAAAAGTGATCAGAGATAACTGCAATTTATTGTGTGTATTTAACGGAGTTGATACTCATACGCTACGAAATATTTGGCAAACTTGGTGCTGCGGTGATATGAATCATAATCGATTTAGAAATTTCTTTAGTCACGCTCAGTCAATCCCACAAGGATTTGTGACGATAAATTTATCAGACCCTCGGATGCGATATCGTGTCGGACTTGATAAAATATTTGGTTAACCCATAGCAGCAGATGCGGAGACAATAGCGTCTTCGAGAAATTTGCCTCGTCGACGCTTTTTTACGCTTCATTGGCAAGGTACTTATCCCCAAGAGGTTTTGAGAAACCCCTGATTTGACAAATAAGGCATTAAAATCGTTAAGGCTCCATTTGGCAAATGGAGACTTAAAATGTTTTGCTTAAAATCTACCCCAATTAGAGAAGTCGGAGTCGCCCCCTCTGCTGCTTAATTTCTTTTATAATCTGGTATTGTCTTGTCTCGTAATAGTCTTTTGTGACAAGCAGTAGAGTCCATTTTGTCCTATGCTATAGTATTTTTGTATTGTATTGGAGTTTGTCTTGTAGTAGTCTTCTTTGTCTTTGTTACTATTGGATACATTTCACTGTGCATTCCTAGTCGTTTGATACATTTGATATGGTAGAATCATAATGACATGTATATGATGTAATGTTTGGCACAAGCAACAGCAACACTAGAACTTAAATTCTTATTCCGACTTTATTGTCATCAAATTGTCTTAGTATAAAACCGAACCCATGTCCAAATGTAAATTTTGTCGTGTTTTATAAAATCATTCGTAGTGAGGCTACAAACAGCAATAGTTTCATCATCATCATTAGCAGTAGTATTAATATTTGTATCTCAACGTATATGTTAGAACAAAGCAAATATATGTATGATCTCTAATTTGGGCGGTTTGATTCTTTGTGCTCATTATGATGCTCTATTTATGTAGCCTAGTTTCAAGTTATATTTTTAAAACATGTTTTATTGATATCTCCATGTTAAACATGATTTTGAATAAACATTTTGGAAACATCTACATTTTCGGTCAAGACCAGTCGGAGATTTGATTATCCTAGTATAGACAGGTTTATACAACTACAACATCAACAACACAAAGCACTATACAGTTCTATATCGTTATCAAAAGTACAAATCCTTGGAGCAAGGTATTGTTGCGTATTAATCATTCTGATACGTTTCACTCTACGAACAGTACTTATATTCACCAATATTGCCATAATAGTAAGTAAACCCAAAGGATATTGGTTCACCCCACCTTCATTGGTTCCGTAAAGTTCAGGTTTTTAAACAAGTTTGCGAATTTTCATCCGATTTGGCAAGTTTGCGATTTTCTTCCTGTTATCGTGGTAAATGCCGGAGTACGTTCGACCATGTAATACAACAATTTCGAATTGTGTTAATTAAATGAGAAGTATGTCAGAGAGAAAATCTGCATCTAAGTCCTGTTATAAAATTAAAGACATTTTAACCACTGCGAAGTTGGAGAGCTGTTTGATTATGTGTTAGTGCCTGTTTTGGCGTAAAAGGGTATGGTTGTTTTTCGTGAACTTTGTGTTGTAATTCTAAGAAAAAATAGTTTCTTTTTTCATGAAGAGGTTCATTAAACTTCATTTTACAGCAAATGTTACTATTACATGTGTTGTTTCCTGAAGGTATCGATTTAACTTGCTTTTCTTTCTTGTGGAATCATTTCTTCCAATTGGATATCCGCATCATCATGGAGTCCTGCTAACTTTTAAGCGCATCTAAACTAGTCATTTTAAAACGTTAACGTGTACCATTTTTAAATGATAATGTACTATGAGATTTTGATGTACGTTAACGTGTACCATTTTTAAATGGTAATGTACTATGAGATTTCGATGTACGTTAACGTGTACCATTTTTAAATGGTAAAGTACTATAAGATTTCGATGCTATATGCTGCATTCTGCGCGTGCTTTCGGAAATGTCTTGTTTGTAAGACAACAAACAGTACATAAAATAAACTTACATCACGAAAACAATGGTTGAAATGCGCACTCATGCTTTCAAAATAAAGAATTGAAAAAACGTAAACTGTATTAGAAATAATTTTCTGATCATGGACAAGCTCCTTAAAAACACATTGTAAGTAGCTTCATAGAGATTGAAACTAAAACAAATATGTTTCTGTAGTAAAGTCTTTTGAGAAGTTGAAGTAATTTGACATGAAAATTACAACTGTTTTCCGAGTCACATTACTGTATAACAATTCTGGAAACTAGAAGAAGGGAAAAAGGAGTCATGTGATCGTTTATATAAAGTATTCCTAAGATGATCCTGATGCGAACCAATCATTATTACTTTAAGAATAAAAATAAAACCTGTTTACGTGGACGCCACTAACCTTGATTCAAGGTCAGGATGTAGGTCAACATTACTTGTTTACTAAAGAATAATTCAGGTCAACCGATTTTCTGAAGAAAACAACCATCATATCTAGTGAATAAATTTACATTACAATAGCACGTAATGAGAAGTTTAAAAAAAACAACCAACAAACAAACAATTATATATATATATATCTATAATAAGATATAGGTAACCGATGTAATATAAAAGTAACAATGATCCCAGTGAGCATTGTATATACCATCAGATCATTTCATGCATTAAAGGGTTAATTAAATGGCATTTAGAAGTAGTTTCCTTTGCAACAAAAATTTATTACAAACAGCTCTAGTTGCCTCATCAGAGATCAGGTATAAATATTGCTGTGTTTAAAAACTTATAATGATTATATTTGTTTTCATATAACACATGGCGTCTGCATCTGCACCTGAAAATAAATGGTTTACCACTTTTCTTTCTTAGATTAGTCATTCGTTAAATTGAATAGAATTATAAATTATAAAATCGCTTTATAGAAATTGACGTGCCACATTTGAATTGATTCTGTAGAATATCAAGAATATCAAGGTAATAACGCTTTGTAGTTTGATACTAAACACCTGTAATGCAGAGAACACTCAATGGTAGCAAATATTGTCAAATGGCTGCCAATGCTTAATTCATATTTCTAGAGAATAAAACCTCTTTTATGTCTTAAATATCCGATTATGCTTTATGGTAGAAAGTTTTAGTCGGTGAAATTTTGTCCGCTTTATAATTTACGATAATATCAAGATTTGATGCTGACCGTCAATGCATTCATTGTGTTAGAAATTAGTATAATTTCAAAAGTACGAACTGCTTTATCCAGACGATTTTTATGTGACTATTACCGCTAAGTTTTCATTGAACAGATTACAAGTCTCCAAACGAGTGTGCTGAGGTATGGTTTACAGGATAAGATTCGGGGAAGAACACTGGAAGACTCAAAAAAATTATATGGAAAAATATGAATCAGTCAAAATATGGGTGAACATAAAAGTGTATATATAGTTTTGGAGGGTCATGATTGGTAATTTATTAAAAGTATTATTTTAATTTAAAGAATCCTTTCAAAGCTTAAACCAATTTGGAACTGGAAACAAATAGAAATAGTGTTCTACTTGTGCACTTTCAGTGCTTTTAGAGACTTTAAATCAGAACACTCTAGGACCCTTTCCTGAACATAGCACCTGCAGAAGTCAACACATGTACATTTATTTCAAACACATGCACATCCAAAAACCTGCCGCTATTAATTTGGTTTTCTAAACATATAAGCCTGCATCGATGATGGGTCTAAAGTGAAAGATCGCGAGACTTTATAAATTTAAGTGTTTGATTTGTAAAAGACGGAATTTCGATAAGTTTAAAATGTGAGTTGAATTAGTACTGATAGTCTTATATATCGTACATGGTTCTACGAGATAGTGCCCTTGGCTGTAATGTCTGCATTAAATTAGCGGAGTTTCTTTTCTTCTCATTATTTCGAGACTTTAATATCTTCGTTTAACCTCTACATTAAATTCTGTGTTATCTGTTAGTTGTCACGTACTATTTAGATTTTTACTGGCATGAAATACTTAAAAGTTTTATTATCTCAAACATAATCACTGATGTCTACAGATAAATGTCTAAACAAATGGATTCTGAGTATATTTCTAAAACCGTCTTCATTACAATTAATGTGATCATTCTAGCATATATGTCAGCGTATATATCTTAATATGGACATAATGTTCTTTCTAATTTGATAGTAACTTTGTGTGTATATGTGTATGTGAACCCTAAGGAACAATACAACAATTAATTCGAAATTACAAATACTCTGTCCGGCTACAGCAGTGAATCACTTTGGTAGCGAAGTTAGATTCCAGTTACAAATTACTGAAAGGTTTAATTGTGCATCGTTTGTTTTAGCGTTCTCATTTTGGGATGTCTCTAAGTGTCTTTTATTTAGGTACACAATATTATTTTCCTCCTTGAATTGCAAAGGTATTTCACGATATCTTTACATGCATCAGAAGGTGACAAAAAGTCGTTATTCACATTCATCTTCATAGTACCATCTGTCCTTCCCCGCCTTCATCATTTTTTCTGCTTTGTGAGTAGACGCTAAAATTACTACTAGCAGGAACATGTTGAAAATACGTTTAAAAAGGAATAACGGAAATTTTGTGTCAGTCTTTCAGTATTATTTAAAACTGATTCCGCTCTGGAAGGACTCTTGTTGTACTTAAGTAGCTTATTTACAAAAAAAAAAAAACATATTTACGTTGGATGTGAGATTGTAGTGTCAAATCTGTTGCCGCCATAGAAAGTGTAAGAAAACTGCAACAAGTTAACTTGAACAAAGGTGGATAATTTTAGCATCGTGCACATAATGACAAGTTGCTTGCAGACCTAAACAACTATGTCCGATTACTCTTGTCAGCAGTAACATCGTTGATTTAACTAAAGAGTAGAAATAGACTTCCGGTGACTCCGGATGCTATTGCAATAACTGAGATAGAAAATGAAACTTTGAGGTGAAAATATTTAATTACACAGGATTTCATGGTCGTGAAAGATGGATTAGTCTTGATCCATCTGACAGTCGAAGGAAACAGGTAGCGTTTTGAAGGAAATCCAGGCTGAAAATTAATACCCCACTCATCAATACATTTTCCCAAGACAGCCGTAATTGATAGAAATTATATATTTTAGAACATATTAATTTATATAAGATGTATCTATGCTTCTTAATGGATGATCCACCAATCTGTTAAATTGCCTTTTATGACCATTTCGTGCTGATGGCAATAACTGAAGTTAACATGTGAGAAAAGCCATTCCATTGTTACCTGTAACAATTTCACTTCCTTTTATCCAAGAAACTTCAACTCACACTTCCTCGTATTTTCTTACATTATCACAATATAACCGGTAATTGGAAAACCGAATAAATCTTTTAACAGAAAAGCTTGTAGAATTTCTATTTTTGTAACAATCTCACATTATTTTATGTTGTAATCAAATGTATTTATGTAGGATAAATGAGTCAGAACACAAATAAAAATTACCTTTTTCAGGGGACTGAAATATAATAGGTAGGGTAATGTCAACGACATAAAGGATTTCGGCTAGGCCACAATTTAGCATTTTTAACAATGCAAAGGGTACCGCTTATTCATTATATAGGTACGTTATCCGACGCGCTGAGTTTATTGAGCATCTATCTAAAGGGTTATTTATAGTCCGATAAATTACCGCCTCACGACGACCACCCCCTCGATAAACCTATCGTCAAGAAAAGGATTTGATACGGAACTATTAAGCACATATCACCAATATGACACTTCAACTGATGGTAGCTCAATAGTCGCGATAAGTACAGATAAGTGTCTACCATTTACAACTATGTGTTCCGGAAAGCTTTGACTCCACAAACTTCTTGACACTATGTAACAAATTTTAATTTTAATTTTTACTTTTTTAAAATATTTTATTATTTTGTGCATGCTTTGTTTGATTATAAACGTACTCTATATCATATATGAGTGTGCTGCTGTGCCGTTAAAACCCTGCATTCAAAACTTATTTTTTATCTTTCCACTATTTTCGAACAGAAGTTGAGAATACTCATTGTGGTCCTTGAGTCAGTTTTAAAGATCCTGTTAAAAATAAGCGAATTCAGTTTATTTGTTATGCTCACCCACGCTGGTGATGTCATTAGATTTTCAATGATGAAATCACGAATATGAAACTTGTAGCAGGGCTGTACAGTTACTGGGCATGCGTATAAAAAAAGAGATTGCTTAGCTCTATCTGTAAAGGCATAATATATATTATTTAGAAAATACGAAAAAGTGACCAGCAACCTTACATTTGAATGAAACTATTGACATGATACGTACAATGTCATCTATTTCCATGACAAGTCCCTAAATAATAATAAACTATATACGCCTCAGGTGCTGGGTATATAATATCACACGAAATGCATTCTAAAATAACTTGTTATCCACCCTCTTGCAAAAGGAAAAAGGTACTGCAAAGGATCGTCCTTAACCTTAAAGACGATGTCTCAACTTTGCAATGTAAGTATTTTTATGGACAGTATATAAGTATGCCAAAATTATCCTTTCATTTTCAACAAAGAATACATTCTATAACGTATGGCTGACACGCCTTTTCATTTGATACGTAAGCAAAACAAGTTGCATGTCTTGATCGCAAATAGCTCTAACCTTATATACTGGAATGGAATCTGTGACCTAAAATATAAATTTTGAACTTTTACACTGAATCTGGAGATGGATAGTTACACATTAATTTATAGTCATAATGAACATGTCTGCCGGGTGACAAGATAATTTCCTCACAAATTACACTGGGATAGAGCTTAATCTTGGTACGGTGAGGTACCCCCATTAGAAACGTAATTGTCACACAACGAATGGCATTACGACCAGACTATCAGGAACATATCAAAACATGAACAAAAGAATATCTTCAAATCGAGCAAGATGACTCTGTAATCGGATTTATTTTACAAGCGCACACATATAAACATTTCTTCAAAATATTTTCCAAACATTTCGACCTAAACAAGCTCTTCGTTAGGTAATATAACAACCTGACAGAATAAAATAAACACGCAACACACAAACTGAGATAGCTTTAAATATTTACATGTTCGCGTGACAGCAGAAATCTAAAAAAAGGGTAAAAAATGAAGGAAAAAAAAACAGTTGAAAAACTATATTAATATGGTCAAACTACACGCCAAATTGTGTCGAATCATGATTGCTATATATATATATATATATATATATATATATATATATATATATATATATATATATGAAAGAGAGAAAGAAACTATATGTATAGTATGTACGTTATATCCATGATTTACCGCGAGATATAAAAATGTTTCATTAAAAGCTTGACCGAGTTTCCATTTACCGAAATATTTATGCAAAACGTGGTATACCGTTGACACAGCATACATACTGTAAGTGCATTTTATTTATATCATATACAAATACATATATTTGCGTTTTTGAACGAAGTGAAGATTTACGATAGGCAACTGTGCTTTATCCTAGGTAATGAACTTCTCCCATCCCCGAGTGTGTCCTCTACAAAACGTAGTTCTATGCCATTTGTTGCTATTTACAATCACCTTTAAATATTGATAAGTTGATTTTCTTTTACAGTTTCTATTTTTCTTCAGAGTGATAAAATCAATACAATACACGCTTATGATATAAGTATGAAATTGCATTTTAATAAGCACTGCAAACTCTAGGTTAGTAAGGCAACCAACTAGAGGTTGTGTGTGTGTGTTTTTGTGTGTGTGTGTGTGTGTGAGAGAGAGAGAGAGAGAGAGAGAGAGAGAGAGAGAGAGAGAGAGAGAGAGAGAGAGATGTATTATTTAATGCTTGAATTATTTTGACTGTTTTTAAGTCTCATTCATATAGTTTCAGGTGCCATACCAGTGTAGATCAAATAAATAAAATTCAGTATTATTTGAATAGAAAATAAAGTCTGGACGTGGTGTAAACAAACCCGATGGAAAATATATCCTTAATAAGTGAAAAATACGCTCATGTGTATTTTCGAAAATATTACACATCGGACCGATTTTATCGCTCGGTAATTTCCGGAGTGTATAGATCGCCTGACGTCATATTGTGAACACACAACTTACTTCCGTTTCTATCGAAACATAAACAAAGCACGTTTTCCGTTCCGTTTTAGTTATTTTATCATCCCAATCATGCCAATAGCACATGGCTGGGGTACCGGAGTCAGGTGTGTTGCAGCAAATTGTGGGAATACAAATGCTGATGGGTTTTCCATGCATTCCTGCCCGAAGGACCAATCACTTCGTCGTAGATTGACAGATTTTATAAAAATCAAAAGAGCAAACTGGGATGGTCCGACTGAGTTTTTTGCCCTCTGCTCCTATTATTTCACACCAGAATGCTTCCCATTTAGGGATAGATTTGAGGTTGAGCATATGTGTAGGGCACCAAAGAAAGTCAAATTCAATAATGATGATGTCCCGTCTATCCACTGTGTAGAGGAAACTAAAAACCAAACAAAGGTATCATAACCTTCAACACCAAAGCATCATCTGTGTAGACTTCAAATGTTGTCACCATCAGAAGAAGTTACTTGTCAAGTGTGACCGCCAAAGAAAATAAGAAGGGGCTATTTAAAGAGAGAAGCAGCAATGGTGAGTTTTTAATGACAAGTATCATATTATTATATCGATATATTCATCAAATCAGTCACCACATCATTTCCATGTGTACCCTAAATCAGTCACCATATCATTTCCATGTGTATCCTGTAGAACATTTTCATAATTTCCAAAAATAATGCAGTAAACATCTAATCAATCAAGAACTGAGATATAAAGATTTGATACATATAATACATGTATAAAAATTTGATTAATATTGTCACAATTTTCATGTTGCCTTCAGCTTTGACCATTTGAATAGCCTGCTGGCTGATTTAGAAGGCCTACATATATATTTCATTGCCGGACTAATGTATGCATCAGATTAAATATATATATTTACAAACAGGATGAGATTTATTCCCATCCTCTATTAATAAAAATCTACAAAACAAAATGGAATGTTGGTGGTTCTTCCCAGGGTTGTCCAGGGTTCTTCCTCCAACAGTTATACTGGCTGCCATGTATCGCCTATCTTATGCTGAAAAATGGCATTAAACACTAGAAAAACAACAACAACAACAACCAAATGGAGTAGAAATTTTACAATATTGTATACCTCAAAATTATCTTTGTAATGGAAACACAATATTTAAACTCCCAATGTACATGACAGTACATTTTTTTTTAAAAAAAACATGATATTTGGTATGCAAAAGCACATTGGGGTCTTATGGAGTACATGTCATATAAGCATGTAACTTTATTGGTCTAGGAATTTATTAAATTTAGATATATTTTTGTTAGTGAACATTTTAATTTTCATGTAAGATAGCATAAAACCAAGCTAAGATGAATATATTTTATAACTTATAGGATCTAAAGTATTTTAAAAGCTTCAAGAGATTGTGACCAGCAGACAAATGAGAAAAGTTGTGCCAAAGCTGACATCTGGACAACATACTTCAGCACTGGAGGGATACCGCTCTGTAATCAATCATTTTGCACCAAAGATGATTGGTTTCACTTATTATGGAGTGCTTTCAAGGTAAATCTTATATTATTGCACACACAAAAATACTGTTTCAGGTTTTGCATTGTTTTATATATAGTCCAATATATTCATCTTCAAATTAAATCATAGATATCAATACTGATTTTTTATATCCTGCAATGTAACATTGTAAAACAGTTTTTAGTGTTTTTGAATGTTTGCAAATAAAGTATTTGGTTTCTGATAGAATTATGTATTGTATTTTGCATCTTTGTTTACTTTGAAAAAGGCTTTGGCTAGCTACATTGCATTTTAATGAAAACAGCCAAAGAGAACAAGCGAGCACTACGAATAGAAGGGCCAGATATAAAATAGTGTGTCCAAAGTACAAGAATGGAGAATACACTGTCAGGAAAATACTAGTTGACTCAACACATAGTAAGAATATGCATTAGTAATTAATGAACAGAATGGAATATATCACTTAGAGATATAAATACTGTTGCACCAAGTGTACGTACCTATATTATTTTATAATATATTAAATTCAATCAGTAAAGGCAAAATATTTGTTAAACTTGACACTCTTTTAATTTTAAAGATCATGATTTCGCCCTATGGTAAAATAAATAAAAATATGCAAACAATTGTAAAACAAATTCTTTTAATTCATGTATTAACTTCAACACAAAGTTGCAGTTTTTGGTTTGTACAATACAATGCATATTAAATTTTCTTTAATTTACAGATTATGTTGAAAGTCTGATGAAAACAGCATTCAGAATTGGACAGGTGAATGATGAAGGAGTCAAACTTTGGGTAGATATACTACCACCTATGTGTAGTCTGTATGAGAAGCCTGATAAGGATATTGCTACTCAAAATCTTCTTAGAAGATTTAATTGCTGTCAACCTCATGAAAGCATGTGTAGTTCAGGTTTTGATCAGGAAAGGCAATGCAGATCCTCTGTACAGCACATGATGGAATGATGACCCTCACTTCCTTGCTCAAGCAGTGCCAACACCACCTAACAAATTGTCTCTATGCTGTATACCGATGTCTTCTGAAAAAATAATTGGAAAACTAAGTTGAGATAAATTATGCTTTGTGCATTAGATCAAATTAGGAAATAAAAAGTTTTAGTAGATAGTGTTATTGGTCCAGTGTGATTTATCGTTTTTTATATCAATAAAGTTATATGAATCCAAAATAATCTGTATATATATATATATATATATATATATATATATATATATATATATATATATATATATATATATATATATATATATATATAACCATTTTATTTTCTGACAAAGACTGAAATAAAACAATATTTGAACATGTATATGTTGTTGTTTTATTTGGGCATGACTTATCTGTATCACTGTGGTATAAAGGTTAGACGGTGTAGGCCTCCAAAAGAGGGGTTCAATCAATGAAGGTAGCATAAAATGACTGGAAAAAGCGGTTTATTTATTTGCTGTATTAATAACCCCAATACTATGCTGTCATGCATAGATCATGAAAACAAGAGAACATGAAAAATTACTCAGATATTTTACTTACTCATTTACTCGTTATGGACGTTCTCCAAATTGTTGTCTATACTGGTAATATACAACTTTTAAAGCATGGATGTCGAGACAAACTGGAATGAACAATGGATGGTGTGTTATACATTGTATCCCTGGTATTCATTGCAGACACTTTTGACCATCTCAATGTCACAACAATATACACATTCCCTTGCTGTGGGCATTACCAAACAATGTCCATAATTACACCTAAAATAAGAGTTTTCTTTAATGCATTGTGCTGTGCTTATCAAATTTATTCCTATATTTATGAACACATCAACATCACAATGACGCAAACTGACTATTGTTAGGCACAGGTAAAACATTTAGTACAGCACTGTAAAATTAAAGTAGAGATGAAAGAAAATAGAAGTTGCAAGTAGATGATTATCTTGAATAAAGGGTTTATTTCATTGTTTATAACATACACTATTTGCATACATATGATAAATATAAATTACTAGTCTCATGTTGTTTGTTTCTTTTTACATTTACCAGTACGATTTTATCGATGAGACATTTACGTTGGGTGTCATTCATTTTCAAGTTGCAGATGAAATTTGTCTTAGAATGGTTGAACGTTTGCTATATGCTCTTAAAGCTCTTTTTCGAGTGCAAGAACAAACTTAAAGAACTAAGAATGTTTCGTACCTTAAATATTTTCAGCATTTTTTATGTTTTCCAATTTCATGGTTTTTGTTTCTTGTTTTTTCTGTAGTCATATAATTTTTGATGTGAAGCGCTTAGAGCTTCCAAAGATTAGGCGTTATACAAAAGTACTCACTTTTTATTTTATTTTATTATTATTATTATTATTATTATTATTATTATTATTATTATTATTATTATTCCCAAACAGGTCAATTTTTAGTGTTGTACAGGACTAGTGTTGGATGTTTTTATGTTTTAGCTTTACAAATACCTGAAAGAAAACGCCCCAGAACTGAAGAAGAAGTAATGGTTATTTTCTATATCATTTATTGCAAGACGAAAGCTGCATCATTATTGAAACTTCTATTCATTAATGTGTACACCTCATACATCCAGTATAAAGCCTAAATCAGTGATGACGGTTATATTCATGAATGTGTACACCTCATACATCCAGTATAAAGCCTAAATCAGTGATGACGGTTATATTCATTAATGTGCACACCGTGTACATGAGGTCATTTGAACAGGATTTACAGCTAGGCAAACAAACCTCTTTAGATATAATACCATGTTTGTATTCAATACATAATCATTCAATTTTTATTATGTATTTGCAGGGATCATGACAACTAATCCATCCTTTCGTCCCGCCCGAGTGAAAAAATGGCGGAGCTGAGTAAAATTGTATACGGGCCGAGTAAATTCACACTTTGAGAATATATCTGAGTGCATATTCTACCTTTAATAGAGGCATAGTTAAACGTCGTTTTATGTCTTACAAGAACCTGATGTAAGCTTGATACTAAACTGGGTGAACATTTTAAAAGTATTATGTTGCATTTTCGCAGTTAACCCTCGTTTCCTAACAGTGTTTGTATCACCAGTGACCATTTTCAGTCATTTATGCGTCATTTTGATGTGCAGACAATTTCCATATCAACGAGCTATAACACCTGTATGAGTATAAACTCTGACAATTCAGCGCCGGTACAAGGCATTTTGGTGCCCTAGGCGAGATCAGACATCTTTCGCCCCCTTCCATTCACGCCCTCCCCCACCCGCCCATCATGAAATAAACCCTTAGCCCAACGCCCTAAGCGATTGCATAATTCGCCTAGCGGAAGCATAGCGGAAGCGCCGGCCCTGTGTGACATTAAGAGACAAAAAAATGTACACATGTGTTAACCTGATCGCGCAATGTTACCGTTGCCAAAGTAATTTATAGTATCAAGACTGAAACTTTATCAATGCATTGTTGTACAAAAGGGAAGATACGCAGCTGTGTTTGTAAGCATGTATTCACCATTCACCTTTCTACACACACACACACATATATATATATATATATATATATATATATATATATATATATATATATATATATATATATATATATATATATATATGTGTGTGTGTGTGTGTGTGTGTGTGTAGTAGTAGTAGTAGTAGTAGTAGTATGTACGCTGTATCCATGATATATTACGAGATGTATAAATTTTTCATTAAAAGAAAACAAGGCTTGCCCGAGTTTCCTTTTAATGAAAAATGTATACGACGAGTGGTAGATCATTGATACAGCATATTTACTATACATGTATTTTATTTATATCACATACAAATACACATATTTGCACTTTTAATGGAGTTATGACATGATTCTGGCAACTTCCTACTGACCGAGCGATTGAACGCTTAACATTCCTGCGAGTGTTTCCGCTACAAAATGTAGTTGTACGCTTTTTCATCTTGTTCACAAGCAGATATGCAAATTGATAAGTTGATTGTTTTCTTTTTCAGTTTCTATTAGTATTCACCTTATTATGCAGCAGATCCCCCCTCTCCACACAGCTGGTAGACCCAAAGGAACGACGAATGTCGATACAGTTGTGCACCAACGTCGTCGCAGGAGTTGCCGCAGCTCTGAATTGTATTGACATTGACTATATATATATATATATATATATATATATATATATATATATATATATATATATATATATATATATATATATATATATATATATATGATAAAACTATTTCCATGGGCCCAGAGTGGTCTAAAGCGCTGTCCATTACGGATCACTGCCATCTCACCTGTCTGCGTGGGTTCGAATCTAGGATTCGGCTAATGTGGATATGTGGAAAGCTTGCCAGTAGTTTCCCGTGGGTCGGTGGTTCTTTCCAGGGGTTTATCCTAGGTTCTTCCTCACCATTAATACTGGCCGCTATGAATAGCCAATGGTGTGCTGAAAAATGGCGTTCAGCCCTACAACATCAACAGCACCATAAAACTATTTCCTAAATGGAGTGAACATGTAGAACTGTAACAATCATTATTAAACAGTAGCATATATAACTTCAGTGAAAATATTGCTGGAGACAAGCACTAATGTCAATTTAGAAAGGGCTTGAAAGCATAAATAGGTATGTACTTAGGTGGTGTCATCTTGGCATAATAAATCAAACCATAGAACAACGACATGCAGATACTGCCCTAAAAGCAACACTGGAAAAATCTTATAGTTTATAATTTAGGTCTGTGACATGTTTTCCTTGTGAGGATAGCTGGGTATGGTATTATTCTATCAAACCAGCAGGAATATTATTATTATTGTTGCTATTATTATTGTTGTTGCTATTATTGTTATTATTATTATTATTATTATTAGTAGTAGTAGTAGTAGTAGTAGTAGTAGTAGTATATTTGGCAAATAAAACTAGGTCATGTAACATTTTGTAAGAGGTGTCTGGTGGTCTCATCATCAACAATTGGCTTA
Organism: Unio delphinus; assembly: GCA_029339505.1. NCBI lineage: Eukaryota > Metazoa > Mollusca > Bivalvia > Unionida > Unionidae > Unio > Unio delphinus. The sequence goes on along the minus strand of JAQISU010000135.1, from coordinate 492,242 downwards.
TCATTGCATAATGATGATCCTAACTGTATAGATCAATGGAACTAAAAACCTGATTTGTACAACTAAATTGATTTTAGCAAAATACTGACTTGATTTCTGAAACAAAATAAAGCATGTTGCTGCTTGATGAAATATGTAGCACATACTGAAAATTTGGCATTGCCATTTAGTTTTAAAACTGTTTAATAGCAACAAAAAAACAGATGCATGTGCCATGGATTGGGGCCTTAATAAATGGAATTAATTTTTAATAGCCTCTTCTGGCTGCCTGAGTGATGTGTTGATTTGGCTCTGATGTCTATTTTTAATATTGTTCATTTTATCTTTACAAATACCCAACAATGTATTTTTAAGGAAAAGACCAATTTAAAAAAGAAAGATGTACAGTAACAAATCGAGCAAAATTATATGTGAAACTATTGTTGCAGTAAACAAACTAATCAAGCGGGTATATAGAGAAATTACCCCGAAAGATGAAACATGAGTCTTGACAGATGGTGGGGTTTTTTTTAGCACAAAGGATTGTCTCCTAAAATATAAATCATGTATTCTTACAATTCTTCAATGACAAAATCATATTGTTTAGGAAAACATTTCATTTTTTTACAGTTACCTGCATGAATCTGTCAATTTATCATTAAAGACATCACGAATTTTCTAAAGGATATGTTCATAAGACCATTCCTTAAAAAATTGGACGCCTTGCTTATAAAAACCATCCTGGATCAGCTTGAGCTTGATACCCTGCCTTGGCATCAGCTCTATCCTAGGATCTGGGATCAGCACCAAATCCTTAAAAAGGGTCCACTTCCACATTTTAACTGAATCCGCTGCCTATAAATATAAACTTAAGGTTAAAAAAAAATTGTATCTGTTAAAGATGCATGCCCTCAGTGCAGACTTGTAGACCAAAATAAGCAAACAAAAGAACGCCAGTATATTATAACAATATGGAATTCCTATTATCTACCTTGATTTTTGCATATGATGGGTATCAATTACTTTGTTTAGGATCTAGTAAATTAGTGATACACATATCCTGGCACAAAAACATACAATGTATTCATGCAAATACGTGAACATTTTTGATGTTTAGAAAAAATTCATCAAAAGTTACTTATGATTCTGTATAGATGCTCCAAAGAACATTATTACACACACACATTTCACTGGTCATAATGATTTTTTAATCTGGCATTTATAGTAAATTCATAATAATCTGAACTAACCATTCTGCGTAGTGACCTTATTAAGATGCTGTTAGAACTTGCCGAGGGGAGTATATACAAAATTTACAATCAGAAAATGTGTGATGTTTCCTGACAAAGGTAAATCTAAAGTTACATTTCATCTCGTGTACTGATATATGGCTTGACCAACAGATACATGACAGAAAATCACTATTACAACAAACTGTATACTTTCAGCTGGGAGGATACTATAACTGGAATACTGTTTAGAGAATACATAAAAGCTCTGTGTAAATAATATATCCAGATTTGAACATAACTCTCTGTGCCTGTGAATAGTATCAGTCTATTAAATTTTCCTTGTTCAAAATAAGCATAATAGTTATGGAAACATAGGTAAATATCACCATTATAAGGGAAACATAGGTAAATATCACCATTATAGGGGTATAAATCTGAACTTAGTTTATGATATGCATTGCAATAATATATTAAATTTAATTGAGATACATGAAGTACAAGTAAAATTATTGTCAAGCAAGGACTTTTCTTTAGAAATAATCACTAGTTTTGACAATAGAGAAGTGTCTATTAATAGTTTTCAGCTTTACCGTTGACGTCTGTCATTGTGCCGCCCATAAGTGAAAGTTCGCTGATTTTGTAGCCTTGAATAAGGGTTCTTGGTCTGGTGAAATAAAACATGGGTGTAATAAATTAAGAACAATTTATATATAATGTTCTTGTGCATTTATATTCCAACAAACTCATTTCAAATAATTGTTATCAAGTTTTGACACATTTTAGATACAGACACTAAACAAATTTTGGCAAAAAATATTCTTCTTTATCTATTTGTTAACAACATTTACATTTCTCTGATTAACAATATTTTTTATACTCAAGAGTTCCGGTCTGTCATGAAATAAATGTTAACTATGTTTGGATCTTGTGACCACCTCATTACAACTGACAGAAAGGGTAATAAGAACATAAATCAAATAGGATTTTAAACATTCAGCATATATTACCAGTGTTGCATTAACATTGTGACACATAAGATTCCAAGGTCAGAGAATACAGTATCTCCCACTCAATAGTGTTTTTTTTTTTGGGGGGGGGGGGTGATGGGATGAATGGGGCACACAACATATTACAAAAACACAGGAAAATAATGCACTAGTGGTGCTAAATTAATGTGATAATCTTAATTGCTTGGACAGTTTCGATACCTAAATTTTGTAATCTGAAGTGTACTGTAGTATTTTCCTTGAACATTTTTACGTTATTGCAATTAGAGTTTTAACATTTCATCAATAATTCAGAAACATTTAAATGTTTCAATATCTGCTTAACTTTAAATGAGCTGCACCACATAATTTTCCATTCACGATCTTGCTCCCATTTAACTTTAGTGTTCACTCATTGCCTACCAGCCTGTATTATAGTAAATACCCATGTTTTCTTAATAACGCTACTTTTCAAATTAATAAATCATTAATTAAATGACAAGTTATGCATTTACATCAATTTATCATTAGTTTCAACCTTAAGATAAATGAAATATTCCTTGCAGTAGGTGTGACTTAGGCCTCGAAAATATGATACGTAAGTAGCCGTCAGAGACTTTTTAATGGGACCGTGCAAACTACTACAAGCTTTGAATGTTTTTAATGCCAGGTACATTGTTTTAAAATTTGTATTCACTGCCTTGTTACAGATTTTATCACCTTTAGCAGCTCATGCCATTATTAGTACCAAATACAACCATCAATTGACATCATATAAGAACAGCTGAATGTGTATATCTTCATTTTGTCATGAAAAAAACACATGGAAGGTGTGGAGCAGGCTCAAGATTTGGGGGACATGGGCAAAGAAATGTAAAACCTGTGATTACATAATGAAAGTGCAACTCTATTAATGACTATACTTTTAAAACAATGACAGCTTTTATTTTCAATACACAATGGGAGAAAAAAATCTTTTTCACAAAAACAATTTTTATGATATATTACTTCTGAGTAGAAAATTTCCAAAAAATGGCTAACATTATCACGTTAGATTAAATCAAATGTGTGTTTCAGGTAGACAATCAATCCCTGTTATTCAATGTCAACCCTAGCACTCCACCCCCACACACCTAAGGGTACAAAAAGTATCTACCTATCTGAATTTAAAAACAGTGCAATGGGAAACATCTTTTTGACCTTCTCAAAAAATTAATCACATATACTTACCTACAGCATTACACGAAGATTAACTAAAGCAGTGCTGTCCAACCTTTTTTAGACACCATGGGCCACTGAAAAATGTTTTTCTTGAAGCCAATGGTGGCAGCAGAAAGCTGAAAAGCAAGGACTATATAGCTGCTCGAGCTCTGGCAGGCCCTTTAAAACCAACCCATGAGCCGCATGCGTCATGCAGGTTGGACAGCACTGACCTAAAGTATTAACTATAAGAGTAAACAAATTATCAAAACTTTAGGAAGGAAAAATATCTTTGGTAAAGGTGTTTTAGAGAGTCAAAGGGTTCTTCTAAAACTGCTCCCCTTAGCAGCCAGTGTGTTCTAGGATTTAAAAAATGATAAAACTTGCCAGAGGAAAACATATGAATATCCTTTTTGAAAATCCAACACAATATACATTACAAGATCCACCAAATCATTCACTGATCTATATCTTGATTAAACAAAATCAGCAAAGCATCCATATGAATATAATTTAGAAAATTGATGCATGCTTATATACCAAGCTGTACATATAAATATGACAGGATTCTGTGGCTTACTAGTGACCATTTTCACAGGCTAAAATTTTCATGGAAGGATTAACAAACGAGACAGTGCTGAAACACTTAATAAGAGACAACCTTATTAGAAAGCATGTCTTGGTACATAAAAATCAAGTCTCAGATTTTACATGTAGTCGTCAAAAACAGTGTTCTTGCAAGACAGTTTTTACTGTATTGTACACATTCTTACAGGAAAATCCACTCATCCTTCTTTCTGTAACAAAACAATTTGTCGGAGAATGAAGTTTACCATGGCTTCAAATTGATGCTGGCAAGCTACCATTCTGCTCATTACAATTCTGACATACCAATAAATTGCTAGCCGATATAAAAATATGATCTGATATATTGGATTTGTATTAATAATACAAAATATGCTAGTGGACATTGAAAATAGCCCAGCTGTAAGTAGCTGAAAAGATGACATGAAAATACCCTTTGTACAGAAAAAACATTAATTTTATTGACCCCTCAATTTACCAATTTGCAATTTCCATGGGTTCAAAATTGCTGCCTTTAACACTATGGCAAATAGCATCACATGAAAATAAACAAAGCATGTGTGCATCAAGGCATGCAAATTAAATTAAATTTTTCACATTCATTTGTGATCTCCAAGTGAAATTTTCATTTTCTATGAGAATTTTCATGAAATAATCGCAACCGTTCACTTAATTTAGAGTTACAGCCATTGATTTACCGTTTTAGTTGAGCAGTCAATTTCCTGTATATATAATTTCTGAACGAAGTTGTCAGGCAGCTATATTTGCAGTGTGCTGGCAGATTTACCATTGAGTTTATATGGTGTTTGAAAGTTGGAATAGATTTATTGAATATGACGATACTGTTTCAAAGCAGACTTACAAATATGGAAAGTAAATCAAGCTCTCAGTTAGAACCTACATTAGTAATTACTATGCTGATTTTGCTTCAGTTTTGGTTAGTTCAATATTGTTAAGTTTGGTGGTTGTATATATTAGAAACTGCCAGGTTGCTCATCGTCCAAGGAAAATGGACTTTATACCGTCTGCTATTGACCGTATCAGGAAGCATATATTGCAATAGTTTTGGCTACACAGAGTTCTAAACAGGGAAAATAACCTGTAGGCAGCGGATTTTGTTAATCTAATTATATTTAGATGAATGAGTTTACAGTAACATGGCTTGGCAGGGAGAAATGTGGCGGGGAAGTGTCAATCAAAAGAATACAAAACATGTTTCTTTTTTAATCAATATGTCATTGCGTTATTAACATAGACGAATATTTTAATTCCATCAGAATACTATCTTTAAACAAAAGTTGCGGATACTTCAGAAGTTCAGTTGCAAAACGTGCGTGTATCTTTATGTAATAATATTTACGCGTATCATAAAAAAACGAAACACAACGACCAACAGCGTCCATGGTTAAAAATAATACGTGCCGTTTTACAAGAGCGACCTCTAGCGAGGAAATTCATAGTAATTCTCGACCTATGAGTGGTAACTTTCAAACTGTAAATGATAAAAGTTAATGGCGCCTCACAACTGTATGCACGAATTATACATCTTAATACTCGATAACATTTCACTATATAAAAATAGCAATTCTGACTAGTACAAAGAAAGGTCCAATCACCGCTATGTAATTCAACAGGTACAATCTGAAAACCCAATATATGAAATGGAACTTTCAACTACTTCCGTGTATTTCAAACACCACAATTTGAAATCTCAGCATAGAAAATATAACTTTCAATCACTACTGTTTGATTTAAATCTCGGCCTACAAAATGGAACTTTAAGGAAAACGATATTTGATTCAACACGTGAAATTGAATTTCTCGACATACGACATCGAAATTTCAACGCCAAAGTTCAGATTGGACCAGCTTTTGTCCGCTACGGCGCCTCATAACAACACCCATGATTTAAGCATGAATATGATTTGTATGAAGAAAGGAGTGCACTGCAAATACCATTACCTTATTATAAACTGAACATATACTGTCTCAGTAACGTACTGGCGTATGGAAATTAGCGTGGAATAGAAACTAAATGAAATGATGAACCTACAATAGATAATTAAATATTTTAATTTAAAATACTGACAGTTCATGTAGGTAGTTATTCTGCTTTATCGAACATTTTTTAAATAATAATTTTCCAACTGTAAATAGGTCATTGATTGTAATTGTTCGAATTAAATTGAACATGAGAAATTTGTCGATGAAATTATTAAATACATTTAATATATTTTATTAAATTAGTATACATTTCACCTTCACTTACTTTTGCACCTAGATCGTCCGTTTTGCTTCTCCTGTATTAGAAATAATCTCTCTCTCTCTCTCTCTCTCTCTCTCTCTCTCTCTCTCTCTCTCTCTCTCTCTCTCTCTCTCTCTCTCTCTCTCTCTCTCTGGACGGCTTGACTAACATTACCATCATTCTTGGGTCCAGAGACATCGTGGTTTGACACAAGCGAAAATCCCCAACGCTTGTATTTTGATCTTTACCCGTATCTAGCTAAGATGATCCAGAGAGAGAGAGAGAGAGAGAGAGAGAGAGAGAGAGAGAGAGAGAGAGAGAGAGAGAGATGGACATTTTTATATTGAATCATTCATAATTCACAAAGGATACGAACACAATGCGGAATGTGTGCCTCGTCACTGACACTTTTACCATATTGGCCTAGTGTCACAGGCTATTACAAATATTTATCAATGATATTATGAACACTGTAGATAGATCCCAAGGAAAACTTAAACATACCGTTACGACGAACCAGTTTACAAGTTCAGTTTTAATGTTTTCGTTCAGAGAATTATGTTTATTTTCTCTCACTTCAGATATGTGCTTATTTTGTCTTTTACGCACGAGAGGGGAATGGAAAAAAGAAACGATTCCGATGAAATTTTGAGCCATTTTATTATCATTCAGAAAACAGGGAATATTAATACTTGGTATCGTTATTTTCATATGACATTTATGACTATATAATCAGGAGAAATTCATCATTGATCACAACACAGATACTTTCTCATTCACATCCTTTACCTCAAACAACAAATATCAGGAACACAAACATTAAATCCACACAGTCAGTACGAAACCTATGGTACCACGATCAGAGCACACCTCATCGCCGATATGTACCCTTCATAGGTTATCCATACGATCATATATCATTCCCACTATGAAAAAAAAGTCATAGGGACAACGTTCGTTTGCATACCAGGCCCAGCAACGTGGAACCAATTACCAATTGAAGTTAGACATAAAGACAGTGATCCTTTTCAAGAGTGCTCTTTAAACTCACTTTTTTAGAGTGCAAGAACATACTTAACTTAAAGACCTAATAATAATTCCTACCTTAAATATTTTCAGCATGATTTTATGTTTTCCAATTTCATGGTTTTTGTTTGTTTGTTTGTTGTTTTTCTTTCTTTTTGTTTTTCTCTTTCTTTGGGGGTGGTATTTGTTTTTGTTTTATTTTGTGGTCAAATAATTATACGTTGCAAAGCGCTTGGAGCTTCGAAAGATGGGACGGCTTTACAAAGTCCTATTATTGTTATTATTATATTAGTAGTAGTAGTAGTAGTAGTATCTATATGAATGCGATTGAAAGAATGTTTATATATTTGTATTATTGCCTCTTGGGCGGATCAAAATTTGTTTTGCCAATAGTATTGGTAAAATATCAATTTGCTTTATACCAACACAGGAATACAAAATACTTTGTACTTTGAACAAATTTAAATTCTCGAAAAGTCAATAGATATCGAAGCTCAAACTTTACTCCGGACAGGCATAATGATAAACTTTAGGAAGTTAAATTTAAATAATTTAAGAAATGCGAAATGAGATTGCGGACTATGATAATATATTCAATGGTCAGAGTGAGGTGTTGACATTATTTGTGGGAAAATTATGATATCGACACACTCAAAAAGCGCAGACATTTTTTTATAAAAGGTTATTTCGGCTAATGATTTAACAACGCCTTTTATGTGATAATAAATTTGGTGTCACGTGTGGGTGAAATCATTTTATGTAAACGGAAGCATTTAGATGTGACAGATTTTTGAAAATAATTGAAAAGCAAAGAATAGTGGGAGTTTTATGAAGTAACTATACAAATGTTACTCGAAAACTTAATACTATCGCTCTAATGAGATACTCTTAGCATTATACACTTATGCAAGATCTATATTGAAACATTGTTAAATACAGGGAATCCATAACCAATCAATAATAAAAGTACATCTTTTTAAATGCAAATATAATTAGGATACAAATACATATATCGACATATTGTTAATAATTTGATATCTTGCATGTTATCAAGTACTTCAAAAATATGTTACAGAGAATTTATTAGTTGTATTTATCAGGTAAAATTGGAAGTACTTAAGCATCCGCTCTTGATTAAATAACTAGAAAAATACAAAGCACAAGACGAACAAACCTCTGTAACACCAAACATTACGAAGACATACATCAATGAAAAAGTGGAACTATTATATATATATATATATATATATATATATATATATATATATATATATATATATATATATATATATATATATATATATATATATATTGAATACAATTAAAAATATATCGTTAAAAATAATATATCCATGGAGCAAACATATGGAGGTATGAGAATGCATCGAAAATAGCAATCATTCGTCATCACTTTCACATAAATATATTGAAATGGTCATACATACATTCTCACATTCTCTAATAAGGTTCGAAGTAAACGTAAGTGATATCCCTGTTTTTCTCTTTATATGCCATGCATTATGTGCAGTATTGAGTAAAAGGAATCAGAAGACACCATGTTCAAAATAATGTTATATTTTAGGTTTTAAAGATGAATTATGCTGGTGGAAACGACTGTGCAATAAACGTAAATAGCTATAATTTAAATTCCGATATGGCTACGTTTATTTGGACAAGATTTAGGTAATGTAGATTATTTTTTAATTATTTAACTTTATACACATTAGTATGTTAGTATGCTACGCATAATCTCAAACGATCAATCCCAACTTATTAAGGCTTTATTTCATAGATAATATCATCGAATTTGACTATATTACTGTTTTAAATAATGCTGCAGACAGATTTATCTCAACAAGAAAATGCGTTATGTAAGACACGTATACAGTATTTGATTTGTATGTTATGTCCATGTATATATGTTACATGTATTTATGTTACATGTATATATGTTACATGAATATATGTTGTGTATTATGAGCTGGTAGGCTTGAAATACTTAATACACATTTTGATTTTTGTCACAAAAACAGCAATATTAAGATTTGCTGATATTTTTCGAAATTCGAATATTATCACTACAATTCCTTGTATGTTAAGCACTTCAAATCCTAAGTATTAAAGTAAGAAAATATGATAATAATACTATAAATGCAAACGCTTAATAGTTGAAATTCAACATTTTATGTAAGTCCTATATTCCTTCGAATAGACTCCACAGGAAATGAACAGACCATCACCGCTCCACCACCACCCAGACATCCGAAAATAAAGTAAAATATCAAATTACTATGAAAATCAAGACCTTTCTCTGATTAAAATATTGAGAATGTCATCACATTGCTTGGTGTAGAGTCATTTCACTGGGGTAAGATCAGGCACAAGTCATCAAAGGCAGCTTATCACCTCTGATCCATCTCCGTTTGAAAAATGTCTTGCATATTTAATCTCAAAATGTTTGGGGGACCAATCATAACACAAAGAAATGATCAATGTCGTGAATAACAAAGGTTATGCAAAACATCTGATCCAAAATTAATTACATTAATTTTAACTTTTCCTAAACGTTTGTGTGTGTATTTGTGTTCACTTGTGTATTTGTATGCAAAATGGTGTGTAGGTGCACGTGTATGCACGCACGTGCATAGATGAAACGAGCCTTTAGTTTGGTCCTCTCAAATCTCTAACCCAAAGTTCAGGGAAAAGGCATCACATGTAAAATTTGTAATAATGATCAACCATAAACTTCTTATCAAGAAAAGAATATTCTACATTTCACTTATCATTGATCTACGTTATCAGTCCACAGAGAATGCAACAAACAAATGCAAATTTTGCATATTTTTTGAAGACATATGGTAAAAGGTTATGATACTTTGTGGAGACATAGTGGTTTATGGCTGAAACAAGTGCGCGTAACTGAAACCTGGTAGTAAGCAGCTCTGTGTGACAAACGTGTTGGTGAGTACTGAGACATGCATATTGAAGATGAACAGTCGAACCATGTTAAAACTTGTGCTGCACCTTGAATAGATTATATGATTATGATATGTGCGAGCTGTAGACGTAAGCATGTAGTAAGAGACGAAAAGAGAGAAGACAACAGAGAAAGTAAACGTTTTAGTAAAGTTAGTTGGAATCTTCATTCAAGGTGTACAGTTAATTTATTTTTTTAAAAATAATAGCAATTAAAGTCATAACGCTTCACGTATTCGCTGAAAAGAAATCTGTTTGGAGAATCGTATTAATGTTAAAAACGCTTAACATAGCGCAGCACTATATCTGATATTACTCGTTTGAGTGAATGGCGCCAGAGAGGGCAGTTATCCAGCAGTGAATTTGATGAGTTGTTTTCACTCCTAAACAAAGGGGCACTGAAACCAATTTATTCACCCAGTAGGAGAGTGCGACGCGCGCTTAATGCAGGTACATCACACATCGAAATGACAGGAGTGTGCCTCAATCTGATCCCGCATTTGACAAGCACCAAGAACAGTAAGCTATGGCAATCTAAGCCGAATCTCCAACACCTCTGGGCAAGGAGCGCGTGTCAGCTAGGCATCGTCAACTGCGCGGCATTACAGAGCGGCGGCGTAAAGTCAACACTTTTGAGACACAAGTCACAATGTCTGTTCAGCATGACCTCAAAGCCGACACCTTTGAAATTCCTAATACTTTGCTACCTATGGTACACACATTTCGCCTGCGGGACCGGTTGGCGAAAAGTACAACTGGTAAAAGTTATGCCTTGCTTTAAAAACATTTAAGAAAACAAAAGTACAATAAAATAAGTGATGGTCTGGTTTTCTGCCAATGTCTAAGTCGTGCAGCACCTCGAGAAGTACTAGGAGACGCGTGCCAAAGCTAATGACTTCATACTTATTACAAACAAAACTTACATGCTTTGCGGAGTCTACATCGGTATTTGCCCACTGACAATAGATGGCCTCCTTGTAACGGTGTGTGTGTGTGTGTGTGTGTGTGTGTGTGTGTGTGTGTGATAAGGAAGAGGTAACCTGGTGTACCTCTGTAGGGGATGGAACATAAAGCTGCGATCGTGCATGTAGTTAATACTGCCACATGACCTATATTTTAAACCATTTCCTGACAGCATCTATTAAAATATGTGTGGCTTCTTCTACTACACGCTTAAAAGAAGATGCACTGTTTGAACTATATTTTCGCAATCGTTTTTGACGGGTGAGCTTTTGATGCGCATATAGAGGTTTCACAGGTTTTGTTCTGTGGTTTGCTGTCCCGTCAACTATTGGCAGCCGCTCTAATTATATAAATAACTGTAAGCCACATAGCCCAATGCAGGCGCAAAGACGTTCACTGCTTTTACGATAGTCATTAGTACGACCGTGCAGATTCTTCGAAATCTTGGTACACCCATTCAACCAGCTGTACATCTTGGCTCTCTTTCAGTGAGATAATTGCTTATGATTATACACGGCCGAGTTATTTGGAGTACTTTAATTAATAGACTTCTCGTGTTAAATGCGCTCATCGTGAGCGAAGATTATGTCTGGGCCATTGATTACAAGGTGTTCGTAATTTCTCTGTCAACCATGAAAAGAGCATCGTGTATTATACAGCCTTGATAGCATTGTATGGAATCGTGTCTTTTAACTAGCATGGCCTGAGTCCAAATGCTAAACGCTGTAATGGCAACGGCCTTTTCTGCAACTTCAAAGTCTACGTAGCCAAAGTAGACTGGTTTTATTTTTTTCAATCTTTTGAAAATCATCTTAAAGAAACCACAAAGATTCTAGTACTGCTTCATCGTAATGGAGATTTCCGAAATCTTTGACGTACAGAGGTATACATCTTATGTGTTTCGCTCTCTTGCTACACTCTTATTCCATACAAATATGTTGTGTACGTGTATAGTAGTGGTTACTGGCGCTTGCGTACGGAAAGTTTGTCGTTTTTAAAGCAGTCTTGGATTATACGCGAGGGCGGACGACAAAGCTAGACAGACCAGAGACATAATATGGCACTACATTATTCGTTCCGTGATGTTTCGACTGATACGTGACCGAATTTACTCATCTTGTGGGATGTATATTTTAATTTGTGGTGTCTACTTATTTTTAACGTGATAATATGGTATCATGAAGGCTGCAATTTGCGCAAGTACTTGAGATGGTTGATGCAGCCTGTCAAAAATTCTTGATGAGCGGTTGATCATTAAAATCACTCATAACGGGCTCATGGATTTATATGAGCATAGTGTGGTTCGTGACTGCTATGTAATTGACATACAGAGACGATTTAAACAAAACAGCCAACCTGGTCTACAGTGTAGCCTAGTAAATAGCACGTCTGCTTGCTTTGCTTATCTGAATAGGATTTTTAACGTAGCTTTAATAATTTTTCAGTCTTATTGCAACGATGTCTGTAGTGAGGCTGTTTATAGTGATGTCTAGCAGTGCAATATCATGCCGAAGACATGTAGCGTGATGTCCCACCTAGTCACATTATCCTGACACCAGACCTACGAGTCCTAACACTCACCTCTTAATGCTGAGCGCCAAGCGAGGCTGCTGTTAGTACCTTTTTTTAAGTTTTTGGTATGACTCGGCCGTGGATGGAAACCACGACATCCAGCTTCCTCGAAGGACGCTCTAACTACTAGGCCACCGGAGCAGTTACGTATGTTTGCTTCTTCCTCATCACTCGTCGTTTTGATACCCTGAAATGTAAGATGTCATTCCTATGTAATCTTACATCACTCCAGAATTCACTAGCTTAGACCGGCAGTCACGCTGACTTGTTGTTGTTCTTGTGATGTTGGTCAGTGTGTGCTCCGTTGCTGCGACAACGTCTTCTGCTGAGCTGGATACAAACCCATATAAAATCTTGTCAAGATCAAGCCTCTACCATGACTCTTGTTTAAGTTATGGCTGGCTACACGCAAAATATAAAACTACCACATTGAAAAATATCTTGACTAGGCGCCAGAAATCCAACCCAAAAGAAAACCAAGCTGTACGACACTAACGGATATGTGGAAACAAAGAGCTGGCCAAGATATTTTATATAGAAGCTCAGAATCCTACATCGACGCCTGGTCTCAATAATATCGTGTACTATATGCATGCCCATAAACTAGCCCTGGTCTTTGAAGTACAAGAGGAGTGTCTACTAGTACAATAAGCGTATGCACTCTTGAGGCTTATAGTAGGGATCATAATTACCATAAAACCAAGTGGTCCTGAAATGAATATTCGAGACGTTCATATGGCTCAACACTTACCAATGTAAACAAATGGCTTACAGAACTTTGTAAGATTTATATGTGCGCGTCTAGCTAGCCAGTCGTATGGTTGCATTTTTCTTTCGATTTTTCAGCATTACACCTAATCTTCTGTTTATGTGGTCTCCCGTTGAGCTCATGTTTATGACAATGGAATAACTATGGATTATCAGAGTCGCCATTGTTTATCGATCTTGAAATATTATTTTGCATGCTTTTTAATGTCTTTTCCCGCTGCTGATATTGTGATTGTCGATGGAGATTGACAAAGATTATGATACCCTCGTTTCTCGACGAGACATTGTAATGATGCTGTTAAAGTACTCCATTGTACAATATACCCACCGCTGTTATGCAATGCTGCCTAACTGCTGAGATAAACGAGTTCGCCACTCGTGAATCGTCCCGAACCAACGATGTTGAAACTTCATTACCCCTCCAAGCAAATCAGACAGAAATAATGGCGATAGCAATGCCTTCATGGGCTGGCGGCAGATATATGCCAGCCTGTGCTACTTCGATCCATATGTTGAAGTACTAAAGTTTTGAAAGCGCGAAACCATTCAAAGTGTTAATCAAAAAAAGGACGGCGTCCTCTAAGTGAAGTTGAGTAAACATTAGTTTCCACTAACTTGGAATTTCCAAGGCACAAAAGTATTATTCCTATCCACGCTATGATGGCATGGAGCTGATTTCGTTGAGCGTGAGGCCTAACAATCAGCGTTTCTCGCTGAAGCACACATAATGCTCGAAACATTTCGAGAAGATAGCCCAAACTAAACATTTTTTGCAGAACACGCGTCATTCCTTGAGGCGAAATTAAGGGGCACTGCCATACGGAGTGATAACACATAAATTTAATAACCTTCCGATGCGATAGATCCTTGCTTTCAACAATGATATAAAGAGCAATAGAATACGCTTGAGTTTGCTATAATCGCCATTAAATCCATTTAATATGTCACATTTCAAGCATCGTACATGTATTGTGACAACTATTAACAGCTATCATTTCATAATAACTGTTACAAACAAAGGTATTATTTGTTTCTTTTACAAAATGAGATGCCCATTACCATTTATGGAAATGAGATTAGCAGCTCTAAGATTGCAAATGTAACACATGTTGTAGCCACTAAGAAACAGTGACAATTTACAAGAAAATGTTGATCCCGTCACTCACAATATTTTATGAAAAGGAATTCATTTTCAACACAAAATCCATAATGTTATATCTGTTGTTAGGACAATGAAAAAGATTTGATTTGTAAATGTAAAAAGACGTATCCATAAATGACGCATGTAATCTATTCATGTACAAAGAATCAAATCATGTAACGATGAATTAGACACAATATATTATACGTACCCAAATCATATACAATGTCCTCTATTTCATATACTCTGTGGCCTCGAATCATACACAATTTCTTCCTTTCCATATAGTCTACGCCATCAAATTTTATAAAATTTCATAATAGTACGATGCTTCAGTTGTACATCATCATACCGTCAAACTATCATTTCTTTCAAACTTATTTCGATAATAAATTCACTTGTAGAAAATCTTCTCATTTTCGTTAAATGCTTTCGCTCTACTCTGTTCTTAATTTTTCCAAGTTCTCAAATATTGCTATTATAAGGATTTGTTTATTACACACACTATGGAATATGCAGAGAATAGAAGGTAATAAGACTTTGCTGGAATATATATATATATATATATATATATATATATATATATATATATATATATATATATATATATATATATATATATATATATATACACATATATTCAACTCCAATGTTTCATTTATTTGTCCGTTAATAAACTATTTTCTCGATAAATATTCGTCGTACATTGGTAGAATACAGGGAACGTTTGTCGCTCTTCAAGTGAAGAAGAGTAAAACTTAATTTCCACTAAATGCAGATCAAAGTAAAAGTTTGCAAGGTGGCATTGGGACATTTTTTGAGAGGAAGGGCAATCCACGTCCATCGCATACGTAAGCTTCCAAATGAGACAAAACTATTTCTTGATACGTTCTCATTGAGGAACACACGTCATGATATAAACGAAACTGACATAATGGTCAGCTTTGTAAATACAACACAGGATATTTGACTATGTATAAATCTGAGTTCTACCAGCTTGTTTGCATTTTTTGATGCCCCAGTGTCACGGTAAGAGACAATGAATGAGTATCTGGCTAAACGTCGTCTATCTATAATGGTGTTATGTACCCATATATAACCAAAACAATTATGTTAATACAGCACATATTTAGCATTTACAATGAAAGACCTAGACACAAAAGTAGCCTAATCAGCGAAATATTACTTTTATTAGTGTGCTTCACTGTTCGTCCACAGCGTCGGGTCTCAAACAACCCGCCTCCACAAAATATTGATGGTCTAGGTTGATTTAGGTTCGGCGAAAAATATTTAAAACCGTTGCGTGCTTTAACAAACAATCTAGTTATGTCCCTTTAAACGTCCTCTACAGTGTATTTATGTGGGGGTAAGTTACGGCTTTATTACAACTAAATAAAATATTTCATTGATATTGATATCTGAGATTTATCGTTCCGTTATGTCTATGGCTCCAAGTCTTCGCGTTAGAAAAATACTTACTTCTAACATAAGGAAATAATATTTGTATATGTAATATTAAATTTTGTGACACAATTACTTTAAATTAATGGGGACTTTACAAGAACTCAAAGTACATCATATTTATTAATCGGTTTTTAGGTTCCAAAACAGTTGTCACACTTCTTTGTATAAATGCTTTCATGGATATTTTTCTTTTAGGAGATAGAACTTGGTAGCCTCAATGACGGATTATTTTTTTATATTTAGTCAATGTCATCAATCTGTCATGATTACAAAACATGGGAAACACATTGCAAACTTTACAATGAATCTTTCAGATTTCAAAACCTGATAATTTGGTTTCATAATTGAATTAAGTGATAAATTATAATAAGTATAATATGATAGTGATGCTGACAACATTTCGTTGAAAATAAACACTTTTCTTATCTTAAATTTCATCATCCAATACACGTGTCCTATTTTAATGTTAATCATATAATACATGTTTGTTATTTTAATTTCAGTTATGTTATTTGAAATGGATATAATGCTAATTAAATGTAACAGGTGCGAAACAAATGTGAAATTTGTTATTTAATACTGGTAGACACTGCATCTTTATGGAAGTAGAATTTCAGTGTTAGTTGCAAATCAAGCTGATGTGCTGCACAACACTCGAGTGACATCACATACCCTTTTTAGTTTAAATTTATATCAATCTTTATAATAAGGGGCATATAATATTACACAAATATAGTTTGAGTTCGATTTACAATATACGTAAATGTCATCGATTCTTTTTTTTAATTTCATCACCTACATTGCATTATCATAATAATAGATGCGCATCACTAACGACATTAATCTCAATCACAGAATGACGAGATAAATCAGTCACAGATTGTGGACATATTAAAAATAATTCTAATCTTGTTTAACTCTCACATCCACGATTGCATGTTTGGAAATTTGAAATCAAAGTAAAGTTTATATAGTCATTTGGTTTTGAGAAAATGGCATTTCAGTGGATGGTAATATAAGCGATGAACAAAGAATTCAAACAAATAAAGTTCTTGATAATGTAAATGAATACAAGTTGAATGGAGGTAAAATAAAACCGGGCTTATTGAAAGATATTTATAATAATGGAAAAAAAATATACAAAAAAGAAGAAATAAGACGAGGAGCTGAAAAATCTATTACAAAACTTAAAAATAATAGCATAATACTTGAATCCAAAAATGACATAATGGAACATGTAAAGAAATTCTATCAAGAATTATACAAAACAAAAAATATAACAGAAAATAAAATTGATGAATATTTAAACAAAATTAAACTACCAAATATAGATCAACAAGAAGCAAACATATGCGAGATAAATATTACAAGAGAAGAAGTAGAAAATGCTATAAATTATCGCTAAATAAATCCCCAAGCATTGACGGAATAACAGCTGAATTTTACAAAAAGATTCAAAATAAAAATGATCCCAATTTTAACAAAACTTTATAATGAGCTTTTTTTATAATAAAAATATGAGTGAGACCATGAAAATGGGAATGATCACCCTAATACATAAAAACAAGGGTGATCATATGGACCTAAAAAAAACTGGCGTCCCATATCATTACTCAACATTGATTATAAAATACTTAGTACCATTTTGGCAAATAGAATAAAAATAGCCTTCAATGAAATTATAATGCGTAACCAATCCTGCGGAGAAGAAGGTAGACAAATTTTGGCCAATTTTTTATCAGTAAAAACGACAATAGAATATATGGAAACAAATGATAGAAATGGTGCTCTCATTCTCTTCGATCAAGAAAAAGCATTTGACATAATTGAATTAAATTATGTATTAAAAACGCTTAAATGTTTTGGTTTCAGACCAAAATTTATATCATGTATTGAAAGGTTATATCATGAAATACAATCAACAGTACAGATAAATGGAGCCCGGACAGATCCGTTCTACGTAACGAGATCGGTCCGACAAGGCTGCCCATTATCTATGTTGTTATATGTTGTGGGTATAGAACCCATCAACAGATCTATACAAGATGACAATGACATTGAAGGAATATATATTCCGAATATTAAAAACATTACGAAAACCTTTTTTGCATGCGGATGATATCAGCAATATCATAACCACGAACGACTCGTATAAACATTTACTTAAACAATTTAAAAACTTCAGTGAAGCCTCTGGTTCAGAAATAAATGAGAATAAAACGGAAATTCTACTTATAGGAAACTGGAAAAATTCATGCCAATCATGTAGTAACCTTCCAATAGAAAAAATAAAACAATATGTAAAAGTGTTAGGAATGTACCTAGGGAAAACAGTAAACCCCTAAACACAGCTCAAATTTTAAATAAAATTGAAAAACACAAAAAGGTACGAAACTTTACATTTATGGAAAAATTTCAAATAACACAAACATACCTGTTTAATTCAATATGGCACAAATTTAATATTATAGACTTCGACTTATACTATATAAAGAAAATTGAAAAAGCTACAGTATTTATGAATTTTTATGGAAAAAAATTTGCCGGATATCGCGTTTTACGCTACAAAAAGATAAAGAAAAAGGTGGTATGAACTTAACCAATTTAAAACTTAAACAAACGGCAACGTATTTGGACCGAATAAACAAACTTGATGATACACCCTCACACCCGTGGAAGGGAATATACATATACTAGTTTGGATTCATGCTGTCACATAAACTTAAAATCTATCATAATAACAACCTAAAGAAATTAATACAACCACCGAAAATTGCGTATCGACAAACTATAGCCCTTAAAGAAAATAAAAATTAACAACAAACTATGGGCAGAGAAAAATGTCAAAGATATATATATATACTGATCTGAAAATGAATAAACTACCCAAAAACAAAATAGGAGAACGAAAACCAGAACTAGACTGGAAACAAATATGGATACATTGGAATAAACTGAAATATCCTAAAGAAATAACAAGAATATATGAATATATACATGATGCATGGTGGATCGGGGAACTTGCGTATAAAAGGAAAGTAATTCGTATACTACCCAAATGCCCCCTGTGCCATAAATTCAGCGATAACAAAATTCATTTAATGCTACAATGTGAAAAAACTACGGATCAACGTACAATAATAATTACAAAGATAAAAACTGAAATGAAATACTATCGTTATGATATACTCTTATACACAAATAAAATTAAAAACAATAATTATATAAAGAAGTAATAGCACATATATTGTATGTATATGAAAAAAGAAGACGAGCGATATGGATACCAGAAAAATAACGGCTATTTTAGAGGCAATCTTGAAGATCGCTGTTTTAGAGGCATTTTTTTATTTTTCTTTAAAGGAACACTAAAATATAAAAACTATAATAGTGAAGAGTAACTATATACAATCTTATCCAGAAACCATAAAAATAAGATCAGATACAGTATATACATATGCGACCCTGTATTCGAGCCATAGAAACACACCAAACTATATACATTATATATAACTGCGGCAAAAGCGCGCTAAAATTAGAATTTTTAAAGTGCCATACCAGTGTAGATAACGTAAATCAAATTCAGTATTATTTGAATAGAAAATAAAGTCTGGAAGCGTTATAAACAACCCCGATGGAAAAATTCTCCATAATAAGTGAGAAATACGCTCAGGTGTGTTTTCGAAAATAGTGTACACATCGGACCGATTTTATCGCTCGGTAATTTCCGGAGTGTATAGATCGTCTGACGTCGCATTATGAACACACGCCTTACTTCCGTTTCTATCGAAACATAAACAAAGCACGTTTTCCGTTCCATATTAGTTATTTTATCATCCCAATCATGCCAAAAGCACATCGTGGGGGTACAAGCAAGGAAAGCGGGGTCAGGTGTGTTGCAGCAAATTCGTCGTAAGTGGACAGACTTTGTAAAAATCAGAAGAGCAAACTGGGATAGTCCGACTGAGTTTTCTGCCCACTGCTCCTTTCATTTCACAAGCAGCAGAGGGGGCGAATCAGACAACTTTTTTTTGTTTTTATTTTTGATTATACCCCCTCCAAAATAACACTGGACCCTTCTCGCGAAAAAATAAGTCTCTGACCCTTGTCTGAAAACATTCGCGTCGCAACGTCGTTGTCACTCACCCCCTCTGCTGCTAGAACTTTCAGTTGGGGTTAACCGAATATTTGATCAAGTCCTTACTACGACGAAAATCTTTTCAGGATTTCACAAATAGACTAATTTGTAAAACCTCCTCTTGTAAATCAATCAGATTATTAGACTGATCTGTGAGTTTGAAATTAATTCTGGTTAATGAATTATTATGACATCGCATATAGACTGGATTCACCGGGGACTCAATTATTAAAAATCCTGGAGGGGCTGTTGGTGCAAATGAATACAAAATATATCCTTGCTGAGCTTGATTTGATCGTTCTAAATTTATTTGATAGCTTCCTTCGATCACATCACATACTAAATTGAGCGCAATCACCGATGAAATATTCACGTTGAACGGAGCAATATGCCTGCCACCACCATCTGGGTCATTATTGTGTTTGAGGGTTTTTATTTCCGGTGATGTTGTTTTTTTCCACGTATCATGAATTATTTTAAAACCAACATCGATGGCATCACTGAGAAGTCTTTTTAGTTCTGGTACGTTATATCCTGGTAGTTTGAATGTTGGGATATCTTCAACGCGGATTTTATAATCTGATGCAAATCCGTCTCTCGATATGGGATTATCTTCATCTAATATATCCTGAATAATTTTTAAATTAAATGTTTCCATATCGTCGATAATTTTGTTGCATGTTTCTACGACGCTGATAAATTCATCTCGGGTGAGAAAGCCGGATTTAAGAGATATTAACAACAGCGAAAAATCATTATTCATTGCCTTGAAATTGTCATTGATTTTAAGATCGTGAGCAGTAAGAAATCTCTCTCCCTTATTTATTATATTGTGAAGGACATTAAAAAAATCTGTAGTGATTTGGTGATCTTTATAACTTTTTACTGGATTATTGGGTTTTATTCTGTCGGTGATATAATCAGTTTTTTGTGGTTCTGGTAATTTAACGGTTTTTCCACCGGGTGGGATTTCAGGCCATCCCAGTACGGTTCTAATAGAACTCTGATAGATATCTACGACGTAACCCTCTGTGCTTATTTCAATGGCAGATGATAGTGTTGGCTCATGAACTGTTATAGCTATTTTTGATTCTTTTCCAGTAATCGATTTTATTCTACGTTGCAATTCGTTATTGATTTGTTCAATTTGGTATGATCCGGTTGGTATGGAAACAACGTTCCAGTCTGGGGTACCGTCGTCTTTATTCTTATTTGCAAATACCAGGGAATTATTCGGTTGTTGACCACCAAATGATTTTGATCTGATATTTGGCCAACTATGGTATACTCGTAATTTTGCTAGCGCGATTTCCTTCACTGGGACCGGAGAGGGGAAATTCACACTGAATTCTGGATTCGTTGAGGTTATTGAGATCATGCTTGTTTGTACTGGGTTCGTGTTCTCCACTATTTGTTGAAGTAATTCCATCTGTGTTGTCATTGTTATTATACTCATGTTGTATTTCTAATTTTGACATCGCAGAATCATATATATCTACCATCGCTGAAAACTCACTCTCTGATATAATTGTATCATCGAGCGATGACGATATCAATGAGGATAATTGCGAGTATGCAGTGGACACAACATGAAATTGAATTATGTAGTCTTGTAGTTTCCGTTGGCTGCATGAGGATATTTTTTTTGTGATTATTGAAATTATTCCAGCGATTGTTGTTGCCGCAGAAATGCAAATTGGAACAGCTATCGGAGCCATCATTGTCACTGAAGACAGTATAATACCAGCTCCGGTGATTACACCACTCACAGCGTACACAGTAACATCAATTGCGGTAATTCTCCTGCGATATTTTTTAATTTTCAATTCATACTCCTCAGACAAGGTTTTGAGTTTAGTTTGATATTCTCTGACCTGATCATAGCGATATTGCGATGATGAAATCATTTTTTATTTTAAATGTTCATCATTGAATTGCAGAATTATTTATCGCCAGGTACTTCTGCTACATATTCTATCACCCACGGCATCGTTAATCTAACTGATCTACCTCTAACCACATTTATTTTAAAAAGTACTTCAACTGGATTAGATTTAAACATTACCGTGTTAACACCTGTTCCTAAAATGTTATCGGTTAAATCGACACATGTTATATTAAAATGTTCGTTAGCTATGATTGTAAATCGATAAATTCCCTCAATGTAATTCAAACCACCAAATATGTAACTGAGCGATGGTCCGTCTTTAACCCAATCGAAGATACCACTGGCTATCGTGTTTACAACATTTTTAACTTCATCGTTATGATTCGGCATTTTTACTCTGCGGGCATCTCGAAGTTCTACAAACGATTGTTCGATAGTTTTTAATGTGTATATCATTTCAGGGAGGGTAATTAGTTTTAAATTTTCATCGCTGAAAAATCTTAAATTAAGCAGGTACAAATCATTATTGCGGTCATTGATGACTTTTTGGTCATCTATAAACGTTTTAATTTCAGCGATAGATGGTGTAACTACAATTGGGGATCCAAAGAACTTATGAATGACATTTCTACGGAAACTATTGTAGTTTCTTAAATGATCTTCAAATTCTTTATCGTGGTTTGTAAATCGATCTGTAATCGTCGAAAAAAGTACACCCGGTTTGAGTTTACCCTGATCGGAAAATAGCGCAACGGTGTTCTCGATTGCGTTTTGTTGTTTAACCAAAATATCATCGAGAGAAATATTACTGGATTTCAATTTACCCTGTTTGTCTTGAAATACAACTATTTCATTCGGGTCAACACTTGTTAAGTTCAACGTCTCAGCGATTTCATCTTTAATTTTTTTTTGTATATCCTTGATAGAATCAGGAGTTGCAGTGTCATCGGGTTTGGGTTTCAGAGGTCTCCCCCAAATATCAATCATGATATTTTATATATCTCTCTCTAAAAAGCGATTACTAGTGTAGTCATTTACGACAATGTGTGGTGGTTTTCCCCTTGGGTTACCCAAGGAGTTAGAAATAGCGTCAAGGACATTTAATACTTCACTGCCGCATATTGGTGGGTCATTGATTTGTTGTGTTGGTAGCGTAGAATACCAAGTCTTCATTGGAAGAGTTTTTATATAACGCATAAATTCTTTTGGTGGGGCTAATCCATATGAATCAAAATAGACAATCCCACGTGGATCAATAGCGTATGCAACCCAGTGAGTTCCAGGTCCGGTGCTGTTATCGAGATTAATAATACCTGTTTCAGTTTTGTTTGGTTGATGTGGTAATTGATCTTTCATAAAAACACCTCTGAAATGTTTAATCGCTAGTTTTTTAGCAGCATCCATTAAATCAAAATTGGACATTAGAATCATTGATGATTTCTGTATTAATAAACCGTTCCTGGTAGTCTCAGGCCTGATCCGTGAACGGATCTCCCGCTGTACCATGAATACGGGGTCCCTGGTAGTCTTAGACCTTTTCCGCTGTACCACGAATACGGGGTTCCTTGTAGTCTTAGACCCAATCCTTGAACGGATCGTCTCTTTTTTTTATATCCTTGTCCAGCTGCCTTTTTCAACGCCATTCCTGCTGCAGTACCAACGGCTCCTAACGCTGCTGCTTTAGCCACCGCTGGGGCTGCTGCTGCAATCAATGCTGGTATTGCAGCTAACAATGGAAATATACCACCTGTTTTCATCATATTTTTAATAGCAGCCGCAGAGAGAGTAATCTGAACTCCCTTTTTATCCTTGAAAGCATCATTGAAATGTTTCACCTGACGAGTTGTCAGCGATAATTTATTTTCACCACCCGTCATTTGATTAGGTTTCAACGTGATTGTGGTTCCACATTTTTTAGCCGATTCTGATTGCAATTTTTTGATTTGACCAGGAGTTAACGTAACACT
Source organism: Unio delphinus (assembly GCA_029339505.1). NCBI lineage: Eukaryota > Metazoa > Mollusca > Bivalvia > Unionida > Unionidae > Unio > Unio delphinus. The sequence continues at coordinate 468,112 of JAQISU010000135.1, read as the reverse complement.
AATAACACTATATGACATTATATATAATTGATTGATTCTAATTCAATGAAAAATCGTTCAAAGATTTTCTACTGGTGCATCTACCACTCTCATTCTTCCACCAACACCTTCAAGTAGCATTGATTTATCACTGAGAATGACAGCAACCGCTCTATAATTCGGGATAAGGATAGTAGGTACCCCACCAACTGGTGGACCAGTCGGACGGGTTACACGGGCTCTAAAGTGTATATCAACGACAGATTGTCTCATCAAATCAAGATGTTCCAATGAAAAGTAATAAATCGGATAGAGGCTTTTAAAATCCAATTGTGATATTTGCAAACCGGTATCCACATTTTGATCACGTGCCATAAATGACAACAGGTTATGATAGACACGTGCAATATGATTCTGACCGTAATCAAGTTGTATATCCTCGGATGGTTCCTGCTGTCCGTTTATTCTCAGCGAGACTTCACTAACACCTAACTGATCAAATATCATATGACTTCGTTCTTGATTACCAACTCGCGCAGCATTCTGTAACGCAATAAATATATGACGTGGAGCTGAAACCCCTTGTTTTGATGCCAGGTGCCATGTAAATGTACCATCAACACTGTCTTGTTTAATATCCGTGGTCACTGATAACCAACTTAACAACGACTTTCCTCCTTGGTCCATAAATGATAGTAGTCGCTGTTCGTCTGTGATTGATGGAGTTAACACTGGCATCCATAATGATAGTTTTGTTAAAATGACTTTACCGGCAGGAACCCCAGCATTACGCCAGATTGCATCATCATCAGTACCCTTTCTCACGAGTGCTATTGTGTGTTTGGCTCCATAAATAACTTTTCGGACGTTTCTACAGAATCCAAATATGTGATGTAGTGGAATCGCACATGAAAATCGTCGACGCTGCCCATGCAACGTTGCTACACGTGTTGCAAATCCTAAATTGAGATTACCATTAACGCCTCCGAGAATATCAAACGCAGCTCCGGGTCTAATTCGGCGTTCTGGATTAGCTGCTTCTTGTTGATTGGCTTCTGCAGTACCCTGTGCTGTTAACACTTTAATGAATTGAAGGTGATCAGCGGTATCAGAGGTATCCTTTGCAAACATCATAGATGGACCCGCTGATCTTGTATAATCATCAGAATATCTTGCTAACCCTATGATTGTTGTGGCCATATCAACTTCACGGTCAATGGATTCAATTTCTTTTCCATCAATGAGATATCTAGCGCTTTCAAATAACGCCATGATGCCGTTATTAACAAAACCAACTCGGACATTTGAGTTATTGTCATATGGGGTATCAGCTGCAACATTTGTTACAAGTTCTCCTTCTACTTCAATAAATGCTTCACACGGTAGAAAATATTTACTGGTATCATGAACTTGAAGTTCAATTCGCGATCGGAGATCTGGTTGTACTGCGTGATAAGAATAAAATTGATAATCGCGTACAGAATCATCTTTACGCACTGGGGCGTCTATATCAAATGCTGGATCAGATGATTTTTTGAACATTTTATTCTATTTATCAGAGTCTAAATCGGATTTTCCATTTCATCGTGAAAAACGCTAGCGTGAAAATCCATAGGATTTCATCGACGTGGTTTTCTAAAGCCACTTCCCGCTATCATATTTGCAATATTGCTTTGGTCTCCTTGATTTACCATCGACGCTAGTTTTTCATCTACTGCGTTATTTATAATTTTACTAACACTTGCAGGCATTTCTTCTGTAGACGGTAACGGTTTCTTTTTTCGACTCACTAATGATGTTATTTTATCCTTCGCAGTTGAAAACGCTTTCCCGGCAAGATCTCCAACAGTACTAATACCCTTATCACGAATAACATCAATGGCTTTCATTCCAAGTTGTTTAGCTAACGGCATCACTTTTGGGGCCGTTCTTGAAAAGAATCCTAAAATGGTCTTGCCGAGGCCATCTCCGTAGTATGCTCTATAAACTGGAAACCGTGAATTAACTACATAGACGAGGGTTGGTTTATCATGATTGTAATGGATGATCATTATTATAAAAACAATAGTGTTTTCAATTGTTATTTAATCACTATGATACCCATTTGCTAACTCGTCAATGAAATCTCGATAGGTTTTGATATCCATGATACCACCGGCAAATAATCGTCTACAAATATCAGCTGCTTCATTAATTATTTCTGGAGAGTTATTTCCAGCTCGGAACCCTCCTACAAGAACATCTAATCGTGATATATCATTGATAACACTATCAGGACAAGTGTTTCCAATCCTTGGATTTTGCAGTCCACTTCCGCTATAACCAGCTGCTTCATCTGGTTTGTCTGTATCCGTGGTTTGTAAATAATCAAGAGTATCATCATCATCATCATCACGTGGTAGTTGTTGTTTTTTAGGTTCTTCTTGTTTTTTTTGTCTCCGTGTTGGTGTTTGACGTCGTTCTTCTAAATCATCATCATCAGGTAGTAGTTGTTGTTTTTTTTGTCTTCTTGTTTGTCTACGTGTTGGTGTTTGACGTTTTAGTTCTTGCCGTTCTTCTATTTCTCGTTGTCGCTCTTCTATTTGTTCTCTTTTATAATTACTAATTCCCTTTTTAAATTCCTTGTATCCTATCTCATCCTTATTCAAACGACCAATCCCTTTATTTAGTTTATACAAATAATCGAACCAATCATTACTTGATATTCTATCATTTTTATACTCGTCCTTTAAAAAATCTTTTTTTGAATTATAGCTTTGAGCAGCAAAATTACCAAAGGCTTGATAATCCTTTGATTTCAATAAACTAGGTTTTTTTATTAATATTTTAGCATGATCAGTAAATTTATTCAGCAGAGAAACAGTCGTTTTTTTCGGATCAGTTTTTTCAGTTTGTTCAGTTTTCGCTGCTAGTTTTTCAAGTTCACCAATAACAGATTTCCCCGTCTCGGGACTATCTCCCAGTAAAGCACGCTCTACCCCCTTCGTTGCTGTGGTTACTGGTTTAAACAACTCTTCAGACCCCAGAGCAAAATCAGTTTGTAAACTCTGTCGTTGTTGCAGTTTATTCCTGACAGAGTCGCGAATTGGTATAAATTTCTTAATTGCATCTAGTCGCTCACGAGCCAATCGGGTCGTTAATGCTTCATTGACCATTATTTGAAATCAGAAACCATTTTTCAATTGTAAAACAATTTTTCCCATCGATGATTCCATCCTTAACGGTCCAATTTTTTATTGCTGTGAAATATTTTTATTTTTTATCCATTGATTTTGCCTGTTTTGGTGCCATTTTGGTGGTTTTCAGTTGAAAATCTCAAAGAGATTTTACAGTCAAGTAGTCGATTTTACATGGGATTTTCCATAAGGAAAAGCTGTTAAAACTCATTTTTGATGATTTTTAGCCATTTTTCATCAATTTTTGCCTGTTTTCAGTGATGTTTGGTCATTTTTCATCGATTTTCATCAAAAAACCTCGTAGGGTCAAGTAGTCGATTTCCATAGAGAAAAGTTCTTAAAAGAACTTTCAAAGCTGTTAGGATTCTATTTTATTTTCGCAGTGTGAAATATTTTCACTGATTCAATCAAAAATGACAAAAAAAAATGAAAATCTCAAGGAGATTTTACTGTCTGACAAAATCTTTTGAGGGGGCCGGTCAATCAAAATAGTTCATTTTCTTGAATTAACGCTCGTAAGTTTCTAATTTTAGAATTAACTTCCTTTTTCAATTCATATTCGTTACCCAATTCTTTTCGTATTCCTTCCACGATAGTATATAACGGAACAAACACATCTACTTCACTGGAAAATGCAAGAGAGTCTCGAATAGAATTTTGAATTTTTTTGATGAGTGCATATTTCTTTGGCAACATATACTTGTTAGTGCTAACTCCGTATTCTATATCCTGAAAATCCGACTTGATTTGATCAGGATTTAACCCATCTGACAATCTAATATTCTGATTTTTCAATTTTGCAATTTCAACTATGATGCTATTCATAATTTCAGAATTCATATATGATAATACATATTTCTAATTCATTTTTCAAAAATAAAAGAGCCGTTAATATTTTTAAAAATTAATTCTGTATATATAAATATATTTTTTAAAATTCAGTCTGTATATATAAATATCTTTTTTAAAAATTCAGTCTGTATATATAAATATCTTTTTTAAAAATTCAGTCTGTATATATAAATATCTTTTTTAAAAATTCAGTCTGTATATATAAATATCTTTTTTAAAAATTCAGTCTGTATATATAAATATCTTTTTTAAAATTAATTCTGTATATATAAATATCTTTTTTAAAAATTCAGTCTGTATATATAAATATCTTTTTTAAAAATTCAGTCTGTATATATAAATATCTTTTTTAAAATTAATTCTGTATATATAAATATATTTTTTAAAATTCAGTCTGTATATATAAATATCTTTTTTAAAATTAATTCTGTATATATAAATATATTTTTTAAAATTAATTCTGTATATATAAATATAAATGCAGACAAAAATAAATATCAACCATGATGAGCGATTATCAGTCATTTGGCCCCCTTGATATAGGCCGCGTTTTGGTTCTATTTGTATTCATTGGGTCCCTTATTAGGCCTTTGTGTCTTTCATAGGGTCCTTTGTTAGAGCATTTTTCTGTTTCTGTTTTATATCAGAATGTTTTTTTTTGTTTTTGCTCTTTGAGATATGACCCTATGACCGTTTCTATTAGCCTATAATTCATTCTGGGGTTACCCAATGTGCATCCAAACCTTTTTTTGGCCGGTAATTCATTTTGAACACCATACGGGGCTACCCAAATGTGACGGAGAGCTAATTACATCCATGGATGTTATTTATTTTAGGGCATTAATGTGTTTACACATTCAACATGCAACCCATGAAATCAAATTCATGGTTGCGTAAGTTGTCAAAAACCGACAACCCACCGCTACCATGAATTTGATAGCATGGGTTTGCATGTTATGTGAATGTAAAAAACACAGAGGGGGCGCCTTCCTCCCCTCAATTAAATAGAAAAAAAAAACATCCAACCGTTTCACCATCAGACAATTGTCTGCTATGGGGCGCGAACATGTGAAGAATAATTGTCTGGGTTTACAAGCCAAACACGATACCGTTAGACCACTGTTCACGTCTATAAAGAATAACGTTTTTTAACGTATATATGTTGTAACTATTCATATGGTATATAAAGGAAATTAATACATCAATCCGCAAGTATGCTATTTTATTTTCTTGAATTACTTATTAATGGTGTTTCACAGTATTTAAATGAGACAGAATATTTGACTTAAACACTAGAACAAAGAATATAATTGTTTGAAAACATGTCTTTTCTTACAAAACAATGCCCAGCGCTGAATCACAATACCCATTAAACAAGTTAACACAATCTAAGGGAGAAAGTATACACGTGTGTTATCCTGTAACGCCTGTATCTCCGGATCACATCCTATGTTATGAAATACGCATTAATCGCACGTGACACAGAATATTTGACTTAAACACTAAAAAAAAAAGAAAATATATCTTTTCCTAAAAAGAAATACCAAGCCGCTAAATCACAATGATAACTCCCTTGGTTATTATCATTTAAGAGTGGTCTGCCTTGGTGTTATAGACGGTACGCGTGTACTGTATTTTGACATACGAAAATAGAATTTTCTGATAATACCATTACGGAATGCTTCATAATTAACAAGCACGGAGGGGTGAGGTCTGAATTCTTGGTTCATTTGTATAATAACACTATTTTTCTAATTCATTGTTTGGTTTAATTATAAGTCTCTGTATATAATCTTGAGCAGTCTTTATTATTTTGTCATCGTTGGGGTCAATGGCAGTATTTTTTATTTTTTTATCATAATAGCGTTTTAGTTCCCTGTATCGTTTTCCGCCGCACATAATGCATAATTGCGACCCCCCCCCCCCCCTGACCCCAACCCCACATTGAATACAGGGTAACGGACCTCGGCTTCCACGACGAAAGCTTTGCATATGATACCAACAGAATTCATTTCTGCATGATTTGTTACACGGTGTCACTGATCCAATCATAAGCCATTTGCAATGATTCATTATACTTAAATCTTTCATTTAAATGCTTGTTTTAATTATAGTATGGAGGAGTTCGAGAGATTATCGAAAATTAAGCCCTGGAAAAGTGTTCAATTCAATCTTGATAGAGTTTCTGATACACCAAAGAATAAAATTCTTGATAGAACCTTGATTAGTAAAATCAGAGACTGTTTTAATGAATTCAAGCGTGATGGGGCAGCTCATTGTTGGTCAACATTTCGAATTGATGGTGTTGTTGACGCTACCATGAATGATGAAAAAGCAGCAGTGATAATCTCACGTCTTGGGGAAGAAAGAAATTTTTTTCGAATAAAATTCCTTATCCATGATAATGGAAAATGGATAATTAGGGACAAATACGAGCCTATTCTTAAGGACAAAAAAACTGTCACTGTGACTCAGGATTCAAAACCAGGAATTTTGACTGGACTTGATAAACCCTACTACGAAAGATCTTATCCTGTCACAGTAGTTGTTTACGGGATATATCCGCTCAATGAAAAACCTGATATTTCAAAACTAGCACCCATGAAATATTCGACAGGGCTCAATTGTGTAGCAACACGAATAATAGAACACTTCACAAATGCGTCCCGGGGAAATAAACTAACTGATCTAAGACGAAAAAAAATAACCGAGTGGGAACTGACAGTGAAACAGCATGGGGCAACAATTCAAGATATAGCCAAATTAGAAACATCATTGAGATTTCCAATATCGGTAAGGACAATCACCGGAGAAGTATTATACAAATCGAAATATAAATCACAGGGAGCTCCCATTGAAATTATTGATCATAATGCACACGCGTGGTCATCTGCAGTAACAATATTCCCACGGGATAGAACCGTAAAATATCTGTTTGGAACCGAAGAGTTTTTTTCAGAGCAGAAATTATTTGATGCTATTTACCATTTGAGTAAAAACGATTCTGTGTCAGTGTGGCTATTTCATAGTACTTCAGACGAAGAATGTAGATTTGATCAGTTTGTAAGGCCCAACGGAGAATTGTACCGTACTGAAGAGCTGCATAATCAAATGAAACAACTAGCTAGTGAATTTTCTCCCCAGAGTTCTGGGGGGGAAGACAACGATCAATTATTAGCAAACTGTTTTACACTTCCATCAGTTGTAGCACATTTTGCTAGGAAGAAAAACGCGTGGAAACCAACCCGAAGTGAGTTCTTATCAGATGTCAAATTGTCCTGTCTTGAATACAGTCATGGAGGATTATGGAACACAAAATACACCTCTGATTCCGTTATTTCAGTTGATATGATTGCATGTTATCCAGGAAGTTTTCTTGGGTATGGAGAGTGTGAGAAATATTTCAAACGATTTGGACACCCTACACACGAAATGACCCGTGTTGCTATTAATGGACCACTGCCACATTTCGATTTAACCGGATTCGCTTGTGTAGCATCATTTGAAATGGCTGAAGGGCTTCATCCGTGTAGTTATCTTTGGATTGGTAAACACATGTCTGAAAAACACTGGATGCCAATAGTGTTATTACGGTATATGCTTGATTGTAAGATGTTAAAATCATTAATTGTCAGTGAAGCAATTATATCCTATCGAGCACAGAAATCAGTCTGGTTACCACAACCTGATCTAGAAAAAATAATTAGCGAAGAGCGAAAACTGTTTCCTGATTTTAATGAACAACAAATCATGGATTGGTCCAGACAGTTATTTGAAATCAGAAACAATGAAGCAAAAGATCTTGGACGAAGAATAATCGGTAAATTTACCCAAGGTGGCAAAGATGATAATACGAGATATTCTTCACGATTGATTATAGACAATGCTGAATACGATTTTGTAATCAAAGATTTAACGAATAGGGGCTTATATGTCAATCGTAAGGACGCATTTATGTCAGATGGAACCAAATTGGGTACAATTGTTACTTACACTGATGGATACCATCAGCAGTACACATATTTGAGAGCTTCTATGCTTGGTTATGCTTCTATCAATCTGTTTTCAATGATCAATAGATTTCCTACCACCGCAGTTAGAGTTGCTACTGACTCATTTTACATAAATAGCAAAATGGCTGATTTTAAGGCTACTGGCAACGAGAATTGGGGGTCATGGAGAATTAAGAAGGAAATGCTTCATGATTATATTCCATCAGCAGATGTTACCATTGAAAATAATTACTTAGAAAGCAATCAGTGTTCAGAATTTTCTAGTGCACCACCGATTTCTGATCCAATCTGTAGATATAAAACAGTTTATTTAAACGGTTGTGGCGGGTCAGGAAAAACAACCCGGGCAATTGAGTTATTTCGTGTTTCCAATCCAAACATGATTGTGCTAACACCGACTCACAGACTCGCCAGAGAGATGAAACAACGAGGGGTAAATGCCTGCACTTATCATAGTTTCTTTAGATGGAAGGGAGATAAATGGACTCCTGAGCGCATGGGAGAGAAATTTATTCCTGAAATTATCATGTGGGATGAAATAGACACAGTGTCCGAAGATGTCTTAAAAATATTTCTTGAGTGGTTGTTATTGAAGAATACAAAAGTCATGTGCGGGGATCACGGCCAACCTCCACCATTTGTCGGTGCATCCCCCCATGAATGGCTAAAGGGTTTTGTAGACTATTATGAAGAAATTGATACTGATCATAGATCACTTGATAATGAATTAAAAGAATTTAAGAAACTAATTAGATTACAACCGGATAGAATCCAGTGTGAAATAGCCCGTGAAATAATTTCGGAAACTCCCATGAATGAGTTTTGGGAAGCGTGGACACCAAATGATTTAATCATTGCAAGTAGAAAAATAGTCAGGGATACACTTCAGATGAAGTTATTTGAATTGCATAAACAAAAATTTGCAACACTTCCAGTACCGTTATGTTATAGGCCATCGGATACACGAAAACAGAACATCGAAGTTGATATTCCAGGACCAAAATCCGAAGGATTTCAAAGACAGATTCTCGTATTAAATGATATTGTGCTGGTTGATATCAATGTCGTTGAAGATGCATTGCGTGCTAATAAATCCCCATGGACGCTAGGTTATGCAGCAACAATACACTCTTCACAGGGATTGACTATATCGGATATAACTGTTTGGATAGTAGATAATCGCATAGAATGGTCGAATTTAGTCTATCTCGCAGTGTCTAGAGTACGAAAAATAAATCAACTTCGAAGAATTGTCCTGACAGAGTCAGGCGATGATGAAATCATTGGCGATCATAATGACACCACAATAGATGATATTATTGATAAAAAAAACTCTCCGGTTACAAACAACAAGACAAAAAAAAACAACGAGAATTTGATATTGATGCTGAATTAATAATTACTCTGAAGCAACAACAGAATAATCACTGCGCGAGTTGCAATTGTATAATGCGTTGGCAGTATTCGGATAAGGATCCTCGCCAATTCACCGTAGACAGAAAAAATAACAATCTCGGTCATGTCAGAAATAATGTGATGTTGACTTGTCTTGAGTGCAATAGACGCAAGGGTGCTAGTTAAGCCCATGCGGTGGTAATTGAGTATCCTCAGGTATCACTTGTAATTGTTGTCTAGTAAAACTCCGTTGAGGGGCAGTTGAATCCAGTTTATAGATTGGAAGTCTACCCGTAGATCGTGTTATACTAGATATCTTATGCGTAGTGACGCTCCAAATAGGATCAGTAGCCCTTTTTGTGCCACCCTCAAGGTCTCCTGGTTCGTATAAGTACCTCACAATGACATTACTACCAAGAATTGGTTGGGAAACGCTAAAATCTTTTTGAATTTCCATTTCAGGTATTGACTTCTTTTTAATCGCATTGATAGGTTTCATGTTGATGGTTCTAGTAATCTCGTTATTCAGTGCAGTAATCACAGCTGGTAACCTTTTAACCCATTCACGGGATCTTTTTTCTTGGATGAATTCTTTTGCGTATTGATATCCAAATAACCGCTCAGCAAGGGTTTTATTAAATCGTTCTACAATGGCCTGATCACGATGCAGTGCAGTATGCCCTCGTCTGATAGCGACATTGTGATATTTCATTGTAGATAACACTGCACCCTGAAATTCCTTGCCCGGGTCAACTTGTAACAGATTTGGCCAGTGCAGAGGGCTCCTTCGATAAATCCTTTCAAATGCAGAAGCCACTTCAGTGGCTGATTTTGTTTTTAACGGTTCTGCTTTTTTGTATCGACTTGCAATATCAACTACGGTTAATGCGTATTTGTAACCACGATCATGTGGCAGAAATAATATATCAGCCTGATGAACTTCATTGGGTCCGATCACATCAAAATGCGAGAAATTGATTTGTTTAGGCGGTGGTAGATAAATTTGCCATAGTGCCTGTTTGGATAACCAATGAGCCGCAGTGGTTTTTTTCACTTTCGCAGCGCTAGCGAGTTTATGGATTGCTGATTTACCCCTCCAGTATCCTCTTGGGGAATAATAAATAGATTCCATGTTGTTATTAATTACCAGCCCCTAACATCAATTTACTTTTCATAGCCGATTTTATCAAAAAGGAAGCCAATTTTTCTTTGAAAGATTTATCAGAAATAGCATTTAACGCATGAATTAATTTCACATCTGCTAGATGCCTGTGCTGCAGATTACTGCTTTTATAAGATACATCATGAAGGTGACAGGCCTTATCAATAGCGTTTATTGGTTCCTCACCGGGTCGGGGCTGATTTTGATCATTGAGTCTGATATCAAGTCTTGTTCCCGGTCCACAGTAGCTATATCCTGGAAGGTGCTTTTCTCCAGGGTATTTTGCCCATGGAGTTCCAGGGAGTTTTGCTAATTTGGCTGCGATATCACCTCCTCGTTTTTTTTTAAAGGTTCCTTGAGTTCCTTGGGTTTAGAAACAAATCTAAATTTCTTTGTACTACATTGTACGCATTTACCAGAAAGCGCTGATCGGTTATTTTTAGTTGTAATCGTCGTCAAGTCATCTGTGCCAGTACGCGCCTTACACTTCACGCAATATAGATCCATAATTTATGTATAGAGATATGAATATAATTGATTTTTCAGCGACTAAAACAAGAGAACCAGTGAAGCATCATGCAGCGCTACCAAACTCTATCCGCGCAATTATAATCGGACCATCTGGATCCGGTAAAACGCAATTGTTGCTCAATTTAATAATGAGATGGATGAAGTGGGATAAGTTGTATTTAATTGCCCCTAGCGTAGATGATCAACGATGCTATGAAGTGCTAAAAGATTTTAATGAAAACGCTTCAGAGATTGCCGCCGAGGATGTTATTGAATTTATAACCGATATTGACGAGGCGCCATCCGTGAATGACCTCGATGGAAGTATCAACAATTTAGTTGTATACGACGATGTCATGTTAGATAATCAAAAAAATCCTGCTAGAATATTTTCCAGAGGCAGGCATAAAAACACGGATGTGATCTATGTCACTCAACGCTACACTCAGATTCCAAAAGTGATTAGAGATAACTGTAATATGCTTGCTGTATTCAACGGCGTTGATACACATACGCTACGAAATATTTGGCAGACATGGTGTTCTGATATGGACTTCAATCAATTTAGAAATTTCTTTAGTCATGCTCAGTCTACCCCACACGGATTTGTAACAATAAATTTACATGACCCTCGAACACGATATCGTATCGGACTTGATCAAATATTCGGTTAACCCCAACTGAAAGTTCTAGCAGCAGAGGGGGTGAGTGACAACGACGTTGCGACGCGAATGTTTTCAGACAAGGGTCAGAGACTTATTTTTTCTCGAGAAGGGTCCAGTGTTATTTTGGAGGGGGTATAATCAAAAATAAAAACAAAAAAAAGTTGTCTGATTCGCCCCCTCTGCTGCTTCACACCCGAATGCTTCAATTTTAGGTATAGATTTGAGGTTGAGCATATGTGTAGGGCACCAAAGAAAGTCAAACTCATTGATGATTATGTCCCGTCTATCCACTGTGTGGAGGAAACTGACAACCAAACCAAGGTAAACAAAGGTATCATAACCTTGAACACCAAAGCATCATCTGTGTAGATTTCAAATGTTGTCACCATCAGAATAAGTTACTTGTCAAGTGTCACCGCCAAAGAAAATAAGAAGGGGCTATTCAAAGAGAGAAGCAGCAATGGTGAGTTTTTAATGACAAGTACCATATTAGTATATCTATGATATTCAACAAATCAGTCATCACATCATTTCCATGTGTACCCTGTAGAACGTTTTCATAATTTCCAAAATAATGCAGTGAACATCCAATCAATCAAGAACTGAGATATAAACATTTGATAAATATTGTCACAATATTCATGTTGCATCAACTTTGTTTGACCATTTGAATAGAGAGATCTTTCTGCTGGTTGATTTAGAAGGCCTACATATATATTTCATTGTCAGACTAATGTGTGCATCAGATTAAATATAGATATTTACAAACATGATGAAGTTTATTCCCATCCCCAATTAATAAAAATCTACAAAACAAAATGGAATGTCGGTCGTTCTTTCCAGGGTTTTCCAAGGTTCTTCCTCCAACAGTTATACTGGCTGCCATGTCTCGCCTATATTGTGCTGAAAAATGGTGTTAAAACACTAAAACAACAACAACAACAACCAAATGGAGTAGAAATTTTACAATATTGTATACCTCAAAATTATCTTTGTAATGGAAACACAATATTTAAACTCCCAATGTAGATGACAGTACATTTAAAAAGAAACAACATAATATTTGGTATGTAAAAGCACGTTGGGGTCTTATGGAGTAAATGTCATATAGGCATGTGACTCACTAATTTTATTGGTCTAGTAATTTATTGAATTTAGATATATTTGTGGTAGTGCGCATTTTAATTTTCATGTAAGATAGCATAAAACCAAGCTAAGATGAATATATTTTATAACTTATAGGATCTAAAGTATTTTAAAAGCTTGAAGAGATTGTGACCAGCAGGCAAATGAGACAAGTTGTGCCAATGCTGTCATCTGGACAACAAACTTCAGCACTGGAGATTACCACTCTGTAATCAATCATTTTGCACCATTGATTATTGGTTTCTCTTATCATGGTGTGCTTTCAAGGTAAATCTTATATTATTGCACACACAAAATTACTGTTTCAGATTTTGCAGTGTTTTATATATAATCCAATATATTCATTTTCAAATTAAATCATAGATATCAAGATCTGATTTTTTTATATCCTGCAATGTAACATTGTATAATAGTTTTTAGTGTTTTGGAATGTTGCAACTAAAGTATTTGGTTTTTGACAGAATTATGTATTGTATTTTGCATCTTTATTTACTTTGAAACAAGGTTTGGCTAGTTGTATTGCAATTTAATAAAAATAGCCAAAGAGAGCAAGCGAGCACTAAGAATTGGAGGGCCAGATATAAAATAGTGTATCCAAAGTATAAGAATGGAGAATACACTGTCAGGAAAATCCTAAGAATATGCATTAGTAATTAATGAACAGAAAGGAATATATCACTTAGAGATATAAATACTGTTGTATCAAGTGTAAGTACCTATATTATTTTTTGTATATTAAATTCAGACAGTAAAGGCGCAATATTTGTTAAAGTTGACACTCCTTTAATTTTAAAGATCAATGTTTCGCCCGATGGTAAAATAATAAAAATATGCAAACAATTGTAAAGACAAATACTTCTAATTCATGTATTAATTTCAACACAAAGTTGCAGTTTTTGGTTTGTACAATACAATGCATATTAAATTTTCCTTAATTTACAGATTATGATAAAAGTCTGATGAAAACAGCATTCAGAATTGGACAGGTAAATGATGAAGGAGTCAAACTTGAGGTAGATGTACCACCAGTCCACCACCTATGTGTAGTCTGTATGAGAAGCCTGATAAGGATGTTGGTACTCAAAATCTTCTTAGAAGGTTTAATCGCTGTCAACCTCATGAAAGCATGTGTAGTTCAGGTTTTGATCAGGAAAGGCAATGCGGATCCTCTGAACAGCACATGATAGAATGATGTTCCCCACTTCCTTGCCCAAGAAGTGCCAACATCACTGAACAATTTGTCAATAGACTGTACACAGATGTTATCTGAAATAATAATTTGAAAACAAAGTTGAGATAAATTATGCATTGTGCATTAGATCAAATTAGGAAATCAAAAGTTTTAGTAGATATTGTTATTGGTCCAGTGTGATTTATCGTTATTTTATTATACCAATAAAGTTATATGATTCCAAAATAATCATTTATATAACAATTTTATTTTGTGACACAAAAACTAAAATAAAACAATATTTGAACATGTATATGTGTTTTTTTGTTTTGTTTTGTTTTTTTTTGGGGGGGGGGGAATAACTTATTAGTATCACTGTAGTATAAAGGTTAGACGGAGTAGGCCTCAAAAAAGGGGTTCAATCAATGAAGGTGGCATAAAATGACTGGAAAAAGTGGTTTATTTATTTTTTGTATCAATAATCCCTACTATGCTGTCATGCATAGATCATGAAAACAAAAGAACATGAAAAATTTTACTTACTCATTTCCTTGTTCTGGACGTTCTCCAAATTGTTGTCTATACTGGTAGTATACAACTTTGAAAGCATGGATGTTAAGACAAACTGAACTGAACAATGGATGGTGTGTTGTACATTGTATGTCTGGTATTCATTGCAGACACTTTTGACCTTCTCTATGTCACAACAATATACACATTCCCTTGCTGTGGGCATTACCAAACAATGTCCACAATTACACCTAAAAAAGAGTTTTCTTTAATGCATTTTACTGTGCTTATCAAATTTATTCCTATATTTATGAACACATCAACATCACTCTACAATGACGCAACCTGACTAATGTCAGGAACAGGTAAAACATTTAGTATAGCCCTGTAAAATTAAATTAGAGATGAAAGAAAATAGAAGTTGCATGTTTATGACGACCATAGAAAAAGGGTTTATTTCATAGTTTATAACATACACTATTTGCATACATAAATGAAATTATAAATTTTAACCTATAATACAGTGTACAAAATATGAATTCAATTTTGCTATCATGTATCAGTAAATATCATGCCTATTTCAACAGTTGTGCAAAAGAGGACGTCCTCTTTTAGGAATCTTAAGTACTTCTAAATCGTATCAATTGTTTCACAGGTTTTCGAAGCTTACAACTGTGATCCAATGTACCTTTTACTTATCAACGTTTACATACGTCTGTACCCATGAAATGCAATACACTTGTAATCCTTTATTATAGGTGAGAAACATTCATTTGTAAACGAATATGATACTGCGGAACACTACTGCAAATATCGCCGGATACATATATTTATCGTAACTTATGCCGTAGACGTATTCAGAAAACAATTTCCATGAACTGTCCGTCAATCTATCTCGTCTTTCTTCTTCGTCATCTTCATCTGCAGCTTCGGATTCGTCGGTATTGGAAACATAGGGTTCAAACTGGTTCGGATTAATTTGGGTGCCGACAGCCGCTTGTAGACCATTATCATAATATTCTGAGCTTATTAAATCACCATCCTCGAATGACTAAGACCCGCAGGACAGTGACAAATCGCTTCATTCAAAATCGCAACTTTCGTGTTGAGTTTCTAAAGACTTTTTCATAACGTGACGATACCGACTCAGCCATTGTTTACAACAAGTGTTCAAAATGTGACGTCACGCTTTGTTTTCACTAAATACTGGAAGTGGTCGGCAGTTGCGTTCGGTTATTATCGTAAACAGGTGCAAATGCGATATTAGATCGGCTCCCATGCAGTTATTACTTAAAATTTTTCAATCGGATTTTTTATATCACTGTAGATAGATCCCAAGGAAACCTTAAACATACCGTTACGACAAACCAGATCACTGTAGGTTACTTAGTACAAATTAAGTTTTAATGTTTACGTTCAGCGAATTATGTTTTTCTCTCTCACTCCAGTTTGTGTTTATTTTGTGATTTACGCACGAGAGTGGAATGGGAAAAAGAAAGGATTCCGATGAAATTGTAAACCATTTTATTATCATTCGGAAAACATGGACTATTAATAATTTTCATCGTTATTTTCATATGACATTTACGACTATCTAATGAGGAGAAGTTCATCATTGATCACAACACAGATACTTTCTCATTTACATCCTTTACCTTAAACAATAAATATCAGGAACACAAACATTAAATCCACACAGTCAGTACGAAACCTATGGTACCACGATCAGAGCACACCTCCCCGCTGCTCTGTACCTTTCATATGTTGCAGAAAGGAGGTGAAAATCCTTTCAAAAACAGTCCTTTTTAGGGCTAGAAAAGATATGCCATGCCATTTTTTTCGCTATAGATATTGAGTTCTCAGCCTCGTGGATTGGTACGAGAATTCTTTTCGACAAACTTCACACAATCAATATGATCATTTCGATTCACCGCTTCAAAATTCAAAACCTAATATTGAACTAACTACCATGGGTCACTTTGACATCCCTAGTTTCTAAAATCAGGGGGAGACTTGTCCTCGTAAGAAGGTCTTATCTCCGGTCAGGGACTTATAAATGTACACCCTGTACTAGATACTTTAGGATGATATGCGATAAGAAATTCAATGACTCGTTAAATGTGATATAATTGCACAGGTGGCTCACACATTATTGGTAGTACTCTGTCCGCTAGTAAAACTGGACTTAATTTGAAATAAGCAAGTACGGCGAATTGCAGGTCGTGAGCGACATTCACCTCCGACATCGGCTAACTAGACTCCGGGACCTTTTCCTCCTTTTCCTCGACACAGAAATCCGATTGGTTGATAGGGTGGGTGTGAGTTGGCCAAAACACCCACATGTGCGCCCCGGCTGCCCTTGTTGCGCAGTTATGTTGATACTTTGGGCCGATTTGGGCCCCATTTGGCGCACCCTAGCCACCTGGGCCCAGCGCGAATGCCCCACCTGCCCCCCCCTCCCCCCCCCCCCCCCCGTCGCTACGCCACTGCTCAGAACCTATGCATAGTTTCCATGACTGCAGTATTCAAAATATATTTGTTAAATATTTTGGAATCTAATTTTTTAATACTAAATATAATACTAGTTGACGTTTGTTGATGGAATGAAGAACGATTTCCCCGGAAGTTTTGTTTCGGTTTTGGTAGACATGCAGAAAGACATCTTATAAAGGTGGATAGTCACGTCACTTTTCAATGATAAATCCAGATTTAGCCAATGAGTGTGCTGACAGACAGAGAAAGAGCTGGGATCTATGGGTATTAGGTATGGGGCCATAAACAAGCAAAGTGTTCAACTTCTTCATTACCATAATCACGCGCACACGTGAATGAGTTAACTAAATTCACCAGGTAGAGGCCTGATTTAAGGGAACTGACTACATGTGTGTCGTCTAAGTTTAGTATGTAGGATATTAAGGTGACGTTTGCCAATATATGTAGCATAATAGTGTAATTACCCATGAGTTGAATTAGAGAAACATTCCTTAAAAAAAATATTTGGAGTATTTCGGATATCGTCAGGGATAAAGTTCTTTCTGTCGCATGTGCTCTTTTCGAAATCATTATACATACGATATTTTCCATTATTGTACGGCATGACGACATATAAATTGAAAGTGTAATGACGAATGCATCCGAATGTAATTTAAAGTCAGTTATGTAACCTAATTTTTCGTTTCTTTAAAACTGAATTTCATTTTTGACATGTGAGACACGTAACATACTTGTATATTTGAGATTATTTAAAATGAAATTTATGAAATACGTCGAATAGTTTCAATATTTTTCGATTCTCGTGAAAGATCATACAACGAACAATTATTTATCTATGTAGATAACAGCACCCTATCACAATCACAGGCATATACGAAATCATACCCTGAAGCAAAATGTTTTCTTTTTCTTTTTAATATTTGTAATGGCACGGAATTTCATACCCAGGAACAAATTTTGGCGTCACCTTATTATGGCCAATTATGGACCAATTTAACATGGACATCTGTATTAATAATTTAAACCTCAATTTACAACGTCCCACCTCCAACCCCTAGAACAATGCACATTATTACAAATATCGAGACGCTGGATGTTGACCAAGAGCTATTGATCAGTGCATGCTGCATATAAAGACCGAATCAAACAATAATTCTACACTGTAACTGACACATAGCAACAATTTGTTGCACTGTATAACAATAACGAAGAAAAGTCACCACTTTATTAACAGCATGAATATATTTTACTTTAAATATAAGTATACTTGGATAAATACTAAAGACACATAAAAAGTAAACAACATTAAAAATTCACTGAGAAGCATATTTATTTGAAGGTACTAGTTTTGATGATGGTTGTTGTTGTAGGGTTTAACACCATTTTTCAGCACATGAAAGGCTATACATGGCAGCCAGTATTAATGGTAGAAATCGTAATTACACATGAATAAAGCAATTACTTGTGTAGTAAATAAGTGTGTATAGTTGATTTATGATCTAGAAATGAGTATATATGTCTATTTGTTAACACTATTTTTTTCTTCTCAGTTTCGTAGGAGGCCTTTGTTAACCAAATACACGCCCTAAAAATCTATTCTGTTCACCTAATCTGCAGCTAAGGCCATTGACAATCAAGTTCTTGAGCTTTTCAAACTCTTTCACATGGAAATCCAAGAGATAGATGAGCCAGTTTCATCCGTAATGCTAAATATTGATGCATACATTTTTACTTTTTAGGGTAGCGCTGTAATTTATAGATGAGATGGCACACACAATGCGATTTGGGTGGATTTGAGCTGATTTTTGGTGGATTTGGTTCACTCGTAGAGATTTCCCCAAATGTTTTCATTTTAAAAATTAGCTGGAGAATGACCTCCATTAAGATGGGTTCAGGATGACTGCAATCTACTCCAGCAAACTAGGCAAGAACTGTCACTTGTGATTAATTGGTGCCAGAATCAGGGGATGCAATACCACCACATCATTGTATTAAACTACTGACATACATTCAACATAATACAACAGAAGTGATTACCATTTATTAGTGAATTCTGTGTAAACCATTTTAACAAATTGTTTGCTCATTAAAAAAAATCTTCATATTTTGTATCTGAAAAATATCTGATACTTTTTTAAATCAATAAAATTAATCAATGTGTATGTTAAGTAGGTGCAAATAAAGCAATATAAATTAGAATAGATCAGCAACATTGGAAATTAAAGCAATTACCCAGAATGCCATTCTGCCTCTCAACTGAAACATCATGGGTAATTGTTCTTTAGTCTATAAAAACAAGTAAACTATTTATGAATGTAGTATAAAAAAATACTTTTTATAGCAAATGTATTCAAAACCTAAATTTTGGAGTGCTGCAATTACTGAAAGTATATATACTTTCTGAAAGCATATACATGTATCAACATGCCCACTCCCTCCTCAACTCAATTGTAATTCTAATTTAAATTCAAGTAGTGAAAATATAATATCATAATATGTGACACATGCTTCAGATTTAACTGAAAACACACACAGACACGCACACAGACATACACACACACACATTACGTGCTGTATTTTCTTAACAGTAAAAATAAACAGTGGGAACAAAAACCTGAGAAAAATAACATTATCAATTTTCCAAATAAACATTTTGCTTAACTAAATGGTCTCTCTCTCTCTCTCTCTCTCTCTCTCTCTCTCTCTCTCTCTCTCTCTCTCTCTCTCTCTCTCTCTCTCTCTCTCTCTCTCTCTTGGTTTTTGAGTGGCCAAGTAGTCTCAAACGCTCTCAGTTAGGGATCACTGCCATCTCACCTCTGTTTTAATAACAACGTTTTTATTTAATACTCAGTCTGACACCCAATTCTGATATACCACCAAAAAAAAAAAAAAAAATAACAAAGGATGGTCCCACAAACTTGAGACACTAGCCAAGAGCTATTGAGTTCAAAGATTTTAATTTTATGGCAGACAACTCAATATATCTTGTTCTGTTATGGTGAAACTACATAATTATATAGGATATACATGTACATGTATTTATGATCAAAACATAATGCAAATTTGAATTTGGAACGAAATTCAAATGCAAATTTGAATGAAAATCCGACTAGAAACTGCCAAAGTGTATATAAAATGTTGATATGAAAACCGTTACATAGTAGTTCAAAATGTACTGAGGCAAAATTCATATCATCATGACTAAAATTGATATAGTTGCAAGTTTACTGCAAAATATACAGATCCAATTAACAAATATGAATTAATAGGGCAGCTGTATGAAAAAACTTGTATGCATTCCTTGCTTGTCCAGCCAAAGTCTGAATTATCAGTTATATCTTCAAACATCTCGTCTCTTCCTGCAAAATAAATTATATCACCACTAAATAGCTGATTAAATTTATTTACCTTCTGATGTATTATGCTAAATTTTAAAATAATATCCATCTGAACATTAATTTAGAATTGTATTGGGGAAAATATAATTCTACTCCAACTTCCAGGAACACGAAACTGAATAAGTATATTTCATGTTAATAATATCATCAAAGAAATGACAGCCCCTCTGTGTGAAATTTGGATTCAATAATTCTAGTTTATCAATCTATAATTTAATAGGAGATTTAATTTAATTATATCTCATACACTCTCTTATTTTCCCTCAATGTATGCGGAGCAGAAATGAAGTTGAACATATCCCGTGTTCTTTTGTTCAGAAGTCCTAATCTTTCTGTGTGTTCTAGTGATACTTTACTTTTGCTATTATTGGTCAAGACTTATTTGTTTATTTTAAATATACCATATTCTTCTTCCAGTACAAAGATAATTATTATCTGTTTGATTTTATCCATGTTTCTAACCTTTATGACATTTACATTTTTTATATACAATCTCCTTAATAGATCTGCATGTAGTTCCAGGCTTTGTCTCACCTATCACCACTTACTAACCTTGGAGTGGATGTAATCAGTTTCCGTTTCCTTGGTTGTCGCTCTTTTCCTGCCGTTTCATTTAGTTCTCGTTTCCTCTGCCGTCGCATTCTGGCTCTGGTCAGTGCTTCCTTGAGATCTTCTTCTGGAATTCTGAGAAGGTCTTCAATATTGTCATAGTGGACATGTGGGCCCAGTTCATATTCTACTACATCACCGACTTTCTTGAGACATCCACCTTCCATAAAATTTGGGAGTTCTGCCTCTGACACACCTGCCGTTAATAAATATTGCAGACAACTGTTAATTAATTTGCAAATACTGTGTAATGCAGTAACTGGAGGCATCCACAACTTTGGACTTCTTACATCTTTTCCAGGCAGTTTTATGCTTAATTGTCTTACTCCTTCCAAGGAACGTCTTTCAGCATCATGCTTGCTAGGGCAGTAGAGGTTCTTCAGCAGACTTATGTAAACCCCCGGGTCAATGGTTACACTGAGATGTCCAGAATCTGGTCTTGAGCGGATCTTGAAGAGATTTCTCCTGAAGGTTTCATTTTCAAATATTCCTTTCAACCACTTTTCGTGTGAGATTCCATAAAATTTGGGAATAAAGTCGTTACCACCCAGGCTGAGACTGAAAGACAAAATCACCGCTATTTTATCTTCATTATATCTCATTTCAAAGGCCCTGACGATTCCTGTGATGTTGTAGATATCAAGCTTACCAGCACTTCCAGGCTTTTTGATGACAACATAGACATGATTCTTGAAATTACCATCATCCTTTCGTGGCAAATACAATGAAATGGCTAGAATATGTATGGGAATGCTATCAATGTCCCCTGATGATACATAGCTGACAACATTTTCTCCTTCTTTAAGTTCGGTTGCAATATAACAAAACCAATCTGCCTGAGCTAGCTCTGCCTCACCTTTATTTTGCTTGATGTCCAACTTCTCAGAACGTACGTATCCTTTGTCTGATGCAAAATGGAACCGTATTGGAATATCAAACTGTTTACATGGTATTTCCTTGTGATGCTCAGGAGTATCGCATGCGCATGGACTGAGATAATACTCACTATCTATATCTAGAACTATATCTTTCATGATTCGAAGTTCTCTCACATGACCGGCCATGAAATTGCTGACCATTTTTTTTCCCTTCATGGTTTTAGTGACCGCAGGTTTGCTAATATTTTCTGTACTGATAATCTCACCATCATCTTTTAAGTGGTAGATGTCAGTTTTATTTTCTTTGGTTCTTTTCGCCCTGGTCATGGATTTGAGGTCATCTGGGGTGAAAGAATACTTCTCTTCACATATAACAACATGTGATGTAAATGGGAATTCTTTCAGCAACCATCTCAAAACTCCATTTTCTACGTATCGCAGATACTGAAGTCAAGACCTGCCCAATGCTTTAAATTTGACCCCCGAAAACTCCACAAGAATTGTGGTCGTTCTTTGGGAGATATCTACAGGAACGTTCTTCTCTTCAAGTAGAATTAAGCTTGCGTCCTTCTTTTGACGATCACCAATAGATAAACTTTCATTATTTTCATCGGTATTAAACTCAGTCAAAAGAGAAACCAAAGCAGTCCGTACACCTTTGGACTTTGAAACATTTCCCTTAGTGCACTCTGGTGTAACAACGGCTTGACAAGTATTCATCTCTGATGTGGCATGCTCGTTGAATTTTTCAAGCTTCAGTAGCATTTTCTTTCTTTTTTCTTGTTTTGCAGTTTCATCAGTCTTCTGAGGTTTAAATTTTGCACGTGTGATGGTAACACTCTTTCCAGCTTTCACACGTTGTTTTAGAGCCTTGGACGCATCAATATTGTCAAGGCTTGGTATGTCATGCTCAGTTAGAGAAAATAAGCTCTGTTGACATAAGTATCTTCTAATGAGGTAATTTCCAATTTGCAATGTTTTTCTGTCCAAGACACACTCAGACAAACGTGTGGACTTGAATTCATAAATGTTCTGTGGTATCTGATCTTCATGTGTAGGTAGGGCTCCTCGACGTAGAATCATTCTTATAGTTGGTATTACATGTTGTAGATCTCTCTCAGTCACATATTTTCCAAGAAATTGCTCATGCTTACATAATTCATCTTCCTGTTTGACAGTACATTTTTGGATGTTACTTTTTGAAACCGATTCTTCGGCACTTAACAATATGTCTATCACTGACATTCTTGGAACAATAGCTTCTAAAGCTGCTGATGGTCTGAATGCTTTCAGGGCATCACGATGATCCATTTCACGTTGCGAATCCAGACTAACGTTGGTGTCACTTCCACGATGTGGTGTTGAAAAAAGCGAGGCTTTGAGTTGCTGGTGAAAATATCCAGCACTAAAATGTTCACATAGAAGATGGATTGAAAATTTACCGTATGAAGCAGCACCATTTACAAATGCAAATGGCAAGGATGTTTTGACAATGGAAAGTAGCAAATTATATCCCTGAGTGCCACCTATTCTTTCAGCTATCGACAGTCCAACAATTTCATCACAATGCCTCATTAATTCTACATGAAGCAGGAAGGTTCCATTGCTACACCAAGCTGCATCAATGAACTCACGATATTTTCGACTCCATTTGCCTTCAAGATCATCTGAGGACATCACTGCCATGTTTTCTATAAGAGATTTTGCTGATGGTGGCTCAAGACACTCGACGAATCTTATGAAGATTGCCAAATGGAGAGTTAAAGATAGCCTTCGGATATTTCTTATTGCTGTTTCAATATGTGTTATGGTAACTAATTTAGTCCACTCTGTTTCGTCCTCATCATCCTGAAGAAATTTCAGGAAATGGAATAAGCCACATGTCTTATAAGCACTAAACAAGTTGGTAATCTTGGATTTTATGAGGTGTAGTACCGGAAATTCTGGAAGGAATTTTCTGTACTTTTTATTTTCTTCCATGAGAATAAACAAATTTGATGCTATTTTCTGATCAGGAGCAAATAAAATACGGTCTTTTTCACTTTGTTCTTGAACAATCTGCCCACTTTTTACAAGAAAGTCATCAAGGATTTCTTTTAGTTTCCATTTATCGTCATCTTTTCCAATTGCTGGAGGTGGGTGTTTGCAGAGAAGGCATGGTGGTTGATATTTCTTAAATGGCTGGGGTTTTATTGACTTTGATGGTTCGTTTCTTTCTTCTGCTAAAGTGCTATTTTCAATTACCTCATAGAGACTGTGATCTGGGTCACATGTTTCGCTGCCTTCAGTAGATATTTCTTGATCTTCTGAAAGGTTTAGGCAAGAAATTGTTGAAATAGATGATTGTCGTGATAGCGAACCATCTCCATGAAACGTCCAGTCTTCTTCCGGTTGCATGGTTGACGTATGTGGCATGATGTTACAGGGCCTACTCGTCTGCAATGGACTACTTGTGTTTGTTAATGGAATGCTTTTAAGTATCAAAGCACATTCATTCAAAAGTTCTTCCGCTTCTTGTTCATCAATATCATCATCAGTGGTGTTTGTAGAGAACAAAGACACTCTATATGGTGGCGAAGAATCCTCTTTGATTGTAGACAGCTGAGCTACACCCTGAGTATCAGAGAGTTCATGTGAATCGTCAAAGTACTTTTCTAAGTCATCCAATTCAGCATGTTCTTCATCACTACATGACTGGTCTACTCCTTTGGTGGCTGAGTATATGGGATCTTCAGTAATGCTTAGATCTTTGAATGAGTTCCCGATTGAGGAGATCTCATTGCCTGTGATAGCAATGGTACACCGTTCTGAAGCATCATTAAGTAGATCTTGCAATATAGACGAAGCTTTTATGATAGTACATAAATCCCAAAATATAATTTGGGTGAGCAAAGTCTGCATGGCTGTTTCTTCCTCAGATAGATTCAATATGCATCTCTCCATATCATTCTTGTTCAGTACTATTCGATCTTTACAACAACATTTTGGATCACCTTCACATTCTTCCAGATGCCAATCTAAAGTTACCTCGTTGTCTTTTGGAAGCCCTTTCACTGTAATCGGTAGTGTGCATATCTGGGTTGTATGGCTTGAGCCACGATCAGGATCTGCTCTTTTCTGCAGTCTGACAAGGTTGTCAAGGAACAAAATCAAGTGGCATTCGCGTAAGCTGACCAGATGTAGATCAGAAGCAGCACTGGTCACTGACTTGTATAGCAAGGGATGTTTTCGTATAAAACATTCAAAGTAACATTTTTCTGGTTCAGCCATATGCTTTAGCCACTTTTCAGCTGCATGAATACCACGAGTAATGCCACAGTCCTGTGTTATGCCAAGTACACATGCTACATTATGATGATTGACTGCTAGAATTGATGTATTTATTTCCTGTGTAATGCCAACATGCTTCTTATTGTAGGTGTTCAATATGATATCATAAATTTTTTGAAGGCGTCTAATCTTGCTGACAATGAAATTGGTCTGATTGTCCGATTTTCTCATAGTTTCAGCATTGACAACTCCATGTTCAAGAAGAAGACGGAATGGGAAGGGTACGTTCAATTTCCATTCATGTAAGG
The DNA here is from genome assembly GCA_029339505.1 of Unio delphinus. Taxonomy (NCBI): domain Eukaryota; kingdom Metazoa; phylum Mollusca; class Bivalvia; order Unionida; family Unionidae; genus Unio; species Unio delphinus. Next base: position 442,577 of record JAQISU010000135.1, on the reverse strand, counting down.
GATCGTATCCCTTCACTCTTAATGGATTGTCTATGTTCTTTTCAAATGCCTTGAAACAGATTTTGCAATGTTTTCCATCTAATGTTTCATCTAAAATATCGTCATCTGAAGTACATTTGTATACATAAATTATTTTATTGTCTATTTCCTTTGTAATATAAAGATCTCTGAGAAGATGACGAGGCGTATCCCCTGAGTTAGCTCCATAAATAGTGCCATGTTCCAGCCAGATAATTTCAGGTACATGGACATGATTTTTCAAGGAAGTTTGTAAAATGAAGGAAACATCAGAAAGCAATGTTCGTGGGGTTTGCTCACCTTCTAGTTCACAAAATACATGAACACCCTTTGAATGTCTGCACAATTCACAGCATCCCACACAAATTATAGTTCTTACGCGGAGTTCACTTTCTGTGTGATTAATTTCTTCAAGAGCAGCATAGAGACAGTTCTCAAGATACTCAGGAAGATGAATGATGTCCGTTTCTACAACAACACCATCTATTGCAATAGCAACAGCTTTCCGGTTCTTTATTGAAGAACAACATGCTCGGTTCGGGCTTTGCCAGTATTTTCCAAGATTTCGTGATAGAATACATGCATTGAAAAATGTACGCTTCTGCTTAAGCAAGTTACTGGTGAAAGACAGTTCAGTCCTATTTGGCTCGTCGCTGATGTTGGATTGAAAGTATTTTTCAAATTCACATATTCTGAGCCACTGCTCCTCTGAGAAAAAGACCTTGTATGGATGGTAAATATAGTGAAGTTTCGTCTCTTCAACATGATGGATATTTGAGACATTTGATGGTACCGAAAAATCTGTTTTAGTTATGTCTTGATACAAACCCAACAGAAAGTCCTTGTCATCTGTTCTGTATAGAGAAAATGGATCATTTTGTATATCATCCGACAACGAAGGTTTCTTATGTGCAGTTTCCTTTGCAGAAGATAAAAGTGATAAAATACTGTCCACAATTTCGCTGCAAGCATTAAAATCATTAGAATGGTGGAATACAAATTTCAAAAGTTCCTTAGTGCTGCAACAAAATTTCCGATTAATTGTCCTTGTTTCATTGATTATTCTATATAGTTCTGCCTTTATGTTACACTTTCTTAATGGTTTATCCAAAGGCTGAATGTTAGTAGCAAGAAAATTATAAAAATCATCAATATCCACCCATGGCTCTGAATTAATCACAAAGCAATGAATGTCATGCAGTTGCAGAAGTTTTGTGAATTCCTTTAAAGTATATATGGAGTCCTCACTTTGTGCCATCTTGAGATATTCCCATCTTGTATCTGAAATCGTTTAAAAAACTATATCATTTGTCGGTATGATTCATGGATAATGGTGCATAAATAGCAATAGAGAAAAATCCGGTTTGTCTGAATTTCAAAGCCAGATAGCAGTAAGGCTCATTATAACAAAAGCTACAAGGATTAAGTACACAATTAAATTAGAGAAACAAACACAATATGTGAAATATGTCAATTTTTTTAATAATTGTTTGTGGATTTTTTAAACTCACATAAGCCTTATGACACTGCCCCAATTACAGAAATTGTGTAACAATATCAAGATAAAATGAAACCAGCACAATACTTCTCTTTGCAATAAGAGGTAATTTCTCTAATCATGAGCATTTATGTTCTTGGAAACAATACCTGTTTACATAATTTGCTGTGAAAGTGGAAATGTATACTGTAGATTTGGGTGTAGAGACTATTAAAACATGAAAATTACTTACCTTTTCTTGGGTATCTTCATTATCTGCCAAGCTTAAATCAAAATCGTATGTTCAAGAACCGGCTTGTAAAACCTCAAATAAGGAAACCCTTATTTGTGATGCCTGTGTCTGTAGTTCTAGCTGACACATTTAAAAAGCAAGTTTTTTTAAAAATTTTATGAGCAAACAATTGTTAAAATGGTTTCCACAGAATTTACTAATAAATGGTATTAAACAGGAACTAAATATATCTAATGGACATTGCATAATCACTTCTCTTGTATTATGTTGAATGTATGTCATTAGTTTAATACAATGATGTGGTGGTATTGCATCCCATGATTCTGCCACCAATTAATCACAAGTGACAGTTCTTGCCTGGTTTGCTGGAGTAGATTGCAGTCATCCTGAACCCATCTTAATGGGGGTCATTCTCCAGCTAATTTTTAAAATGAAAACATTTGGGGAAATCTCTACGAGTGTGGTTGTGGATTTGAGTGAATTTGGGTGGATTTGGGTGTTTCGTAACACCGAGTCCAACATACCTATCTGGCCTTACTTCTCTTCCGACAATCGTATATCATTCCCACTATGAAAACGAAGTCATAGGGACAACTTTCGTTTGCATACCAGGGCCCAGCAACGTGGAACGAATTACCCATTGAAATTAAACATAAACACAGTGATACCTTTCAAGAGTGCTCTTAAAACTCACTTTCTTCGAGTGTAAGAACAAACTTAAAGACCTAAAAATAATTCCTACCTTAAATATTTTCAGCATGAATTTCTATTTTTCATATTCTATGGTGTTTGTTTGTTTGTCTGTTTTTTTTTTTTTTTTTTGCAGGGGGGTTGTTGTTTTGTTTTTCTTCTTTTTTTGTCAAATAATTATACGTTGTAAAGCGCTTGGAGCTTCGAAAGATGAGACGCTATACAAAGTCCTCATTACTGTTATTATTATTATTAGTAGTAGTAGTAGTAGTAATAGTATCTATAGGCCTGCGGTTGAAAGAATGTGTTTATATATTTGTATTATTGCGTCTTGGGAGGATCACAATTTGTTTTGCCAATAGCATTGGTAAAATAACAATTTGCTTTATACCAACACAGGAATACAAAATACATTGTACTTTGGACAAATTTGACCTCTCGAAAAGGCAATAGATATTGAAAGTCAAACTTTACTGTGGACAGGCATAATAATAATAATATTGCGGATAGGATTAATGATAATATTGCGGATAGGCATAATTATAATATTGCAGATAGGAATAATGATAATACTGCGGATAGGAATAATGATAATATTGTGGATAGACAAAATGATAATATTACGGATAGGAATAATTATAATATTGCGGATATAAATAATTATAATATTGCGGATAGGAATAATTATAATATTGCGGATAGGAATAATTATAATATTGCGGATAGGAATAATTATAATATTGCGGATAGGCATTATGATAATATTGCGGATAGGAATAATGATAAATTTTGGGAATCGAAATTTAAAGACTTTAAGAACAGCAAAATGAGATTGCGGACTATGATAATATATTCAATGATTGTTCAGAGTCAGGTGTTGACATTCTTTGTGGGAAAATTGTGATATCGACATACTAAACAAAGCGTAGACATTCTTTACAAACGAGTATCTTGGCTAATGATTTAACGCCGCCTTTTATGTGATAATAAATTTGGTGTCACGTTTGGGTGAAATCTTCTTATGTAAACGGAAGCATTTACATGTGACAGATTTTTGAAGATAATTGAAAAGCAAAGAATAGTGGGAGTTTTATGAAGTAACTATACAAATGTTACTCGAAAACTTAATACTATCGCTCTAATGAGATAAACTTAGCATTATACACTTATGCAAGATCTATATTGAAACACTGTTAAATACAGGGAATCCATTACCAATCAATAATAAAAGTACATCGTTTAAAATGCAAGTATAATTAGGATACATGTACATATATCGACATATTATTAATAATTTGATATGTTGCATGTTATCTAGTACTCCAAAAATATATTAATGAGAGTTTATCAGTTGTATTTATCTGGTAGAAATGAATGTACTTACCTATCTGCTCTTGATTACATAACCAACGAAATACACATACGACAGAATACACAAGACGAATAAACCTCCGTAAGACCAAACATTACGAAGACATACATCAATGAGAAAGTGTCACTATCATGTATAGATATATATTGAATACAATTAAAAATATATCGTTAAAAATAATGTATCCATGGAGCAAACATATGCAGGTATGAGAATGCATCGAAAATAGCAAGCATACGTCATCAGTTTTACCTAAATATATTGAAATTGTCATACATACATTCTCACATTCTTTATTGTGGTTGGAATTAAATGTTAGTGATATCCACTTTTTTCTCTTTATATGTCATAAAATATGTGCAGTATTGGGTAAAATGAGTAAGAAGACACCATGTTCTAAATAATGTTATATTTTAGGTTTTAAAGATGAATTATGCTGGTGGAAACAAATGTACAAGTAAACTTAAAGGCCTCTAATTTAAATTTCGATTTGGCTACGTTTATTTGGTCAAGATTTAGATAATATAGAATTTTTTTAAAAACTTAATAAAAACTATTTAGGTTAGTATGTTACAAAAAATATTAATCCGAAATTTTTGAGGCTTTCTTTTATAAATACTTTCATCGAATTAGACTAAATTACTGTTTTAAATAATGTTACAGACAGAATATATCTCAACTAGAAAATTAAATATGTATGACACATATTATGTATTAGATGTACATGTATATGCTATGTACATGTATATATGTTGTGCATTATGAATTGGTAGGCTTGAAATACTTAATACACATTTTGACCTTTGTCACAATAAGAGCAATTTGGAGATTTGCTAATATTTTTCAAATTTAGAACATTATCACAACAATTCTTTGTATGTTATGCACGTCAAATCCAAAATATTAAAACTAAGAAAATATGATAATAATGCTATAAATGCAAACGCTGTAATAGTTGAAATTCAACATTTTATGTAAGTCCTACATTCTTTCGAATAGACTCCACCGGAAATGAACAAACCATCTCCGTCCCACCACCACCCAGACATCCGAAAAGAAAGTAAAATATCAAATTACTATGAAAATCAAGACCTTTCTCTGATTAAAATATTGAGAATGTCATCATATTGCTTGGTGTAGAGTCATTTCACTGGGGTAAGATCAGGCACAAGTCATCAAAGGCAGCTTATCACCTCTGATCCATCTCAGTTTGAAAATTGTCGTTGCATACTTGATCTCAAAACGTTTGGGGGACCAATTATAACACAAAGAAATGTAAAAGTCGTGAATGACAAAGGTTATGCAAAACATCTGATACAAAATTAATTTCATTCACTTTAACTTTTCCTAAATGTTTGTGTGTGTATTTGTGTTCACTTGTGTCTTTGTATGCAAGTTGGTGTGTAGCTGCACGTGTATGCACGCACGTGCATAGCTGAAACGAGCCTATAGTTTGGTCCTCTCAAATCTCTAACCCAAAGTTCAGGGTAAACGTATCAAATGTAAAATTTGTGATAATGAGCAATCATAAACTTCTTTTCAAGAAAAGGATATAACACATTTCACTTATCATTGATCTACGTTATCAATCCACAAAGAATATACCTAATTACATTACAGATTCAACGACCGGAAAAGACATGCACAACGTGGTCATGAGTTGATGCAATAGGACACTTCTGTCCTAGGTTACTTAGTGATTTGGTTACACCCCCGCCCTCCCAGGGACTGAGAACATGAAGGAACTATAAAGTAATCTCTTTATTCAGCCAGCTTACCTGCATTAATCCGCGTGGGCTTTATCAAACAGGAGTACACTTACCTTATAATGCTAATAGAATTCCATTTGGCTATACTAACGTAATTTCAATTTTGAATACTATTCATGTTATCCTAATGTAAATCATGTATACTTGACATCAATTGTAACAGATAGCTGTCAAATATTGCGTCTGGCAAACTCATGTTGTTAATGCATGGTGACAAATCGCTAATCGAATGGAACGCATGTGTTTATATAACAAAGCAACAAAGAAACGCTAATTTTGACCATATAATTGCTTGGAAGCGGCATATTTTTTGAAGACATATGGTAAAAGGTTATGATACTTTGTGGAGACATAGTGGTTCATGGCTGAAACAAGTGCGCGTGACTGAAACCTGGTAGTAAGCAGCTCTGTGTGACAAACGTGTTGGTGAGTATTGAGACATGCATACTGAAGATGAACAGTCGAACCATGTTAAAACTGGTGCTGTAGCTTGAACAGATTATATGATATGTGCGAGTTGTAGACGTAAGCATGTAGTAAGAGACATGAAGAGAGAAGATAAAAGAGAAAGTAAACGTTTTAGTACAGTTAGTTGGAAACTTCATTCAAGGTGTACAGTTAATTTAATTTTTTTTTGAAAATAATAGCAATTAAAGTCATAACGCTTCACGTACATGTATTCGCCGAAAAGAAATCTATTTGGAGAATCGTATTAATATTTAAAACGCTTAACATAGCGCAGCACTATATCTGATATCACGCGTTTGAGTGAATGGCGCCAGAGAGGGCAATTATCCAGGAGTGAATTTGATGAGTTTTTTCACTCTTTGTGAACGGGGCCCTGAAACTAATTTCTTCACCCAGTAGGAGAGTGCGACTCGCGCTTAATGCAGGTACATCACACATCGAAATGACAAGAGTGTGCCTCAATCTGATCCCGCATTTGACAAGCACCTAGAACAGTAAGCTATGGCAATCTAAGCCGAATTCTCCAACACCTCTGCCATGCTGGCAAGCAGCGTGAATCAGCTAGACATCGTTAACTGCGCGGCATTACAGAGTGGCCGTGTAAAGTCAATACTTTTGAGACATTGGTCACAATGTCGGTTCAGCATGACCTCAAAGCCGACACCTTTGAAATTCCTAATACTTTACTGGCTATGCTTCACTCATTTCTTCTGCGGGACCGGTCAGCCAAAAGTACAACTGGTAAGAGCTATACCTTGCTTTGAAGACGTTTAAGAATACAAAAGGACAAATAAGTGATGGTTTGGTCTTCTGCCAATGACTAAGTCGTGCAGCGCCTCGAGAAGTACTTGGAGGTGCGTGCCGAAGCTAATGACTTCATACTTATTAGAAACAAAACTTACATGCTTGCGGAGTCTACATCGGTATTTGCCCACTGACAATAGTTGGACCTCAAAATGTACCGTCCATTTGACAGTCAGTGCTACATTCCATCGCCGAAATTTATGCCGCGACGTTATGTTAATAATGTGGGAAACATCAACAATCCATTTATAGAGTTGACTATTCTTTCGGCTATATATGCAGATGACGATAAACATCATGACAGGTAAGGTAAGTAGTACCGCCATCAAATGAGTGAGCATGTCTTTACAGGATTAACTTTTCAGTCAAATGTAGTGCTATTGTCAAGCCTGCCAGCTAAACGAAACCAAAGCATCACTCTGAAGATCTCTTACCAGCTTCCATATAACTTCGACTATGTCATTATATGTTTCATTATATGGAGACCTTTAATAGGTGCGTAGGTACGGAGATATATACATCCGATAGTGTTGAGAGAGGACGACATATGCAGTTTTCAAGAAGCCGTTGATTACCATATCTGCGGCGAAGGCAGAAAGGGTACTTTCCCACTGCACTCACATCTGCAGACCTTCTATAGCCAACTTTGTAACGAAGTTATCAAAGCAAAATAACTGCGAACCATTCGTGAAAGTCATTTGGTTGTCAAAACCTCAGAGATCACAAAGTTCTATGCCTAAAAACTAGTGTTCTTTCTGGTCAACGTGAATCAGGCGTTTCGGAATACTTTACTGCATATATACAGCCGCGATACAGCTCTCCGGAAATGAGATGTAATGGCGTCCGTAAAGGCTTGATTAGTTACAGACTTCAACCTGCACTTATCAAAGTTACATGGTTACATTTCACTATTACACCGACAGCTTACAAATGCAAATAGCTACATTCATGACGACCACAACAATACAAAACAAATATCTGGATAAGTTGCCCATATAATAACACTTGCTACACAGACTGACAGCTGGTGGTTCTAAGTAGGTCGAATTACCCGATGTTAGTTAAATCATGGATGATTCAACAGAAGCTAAAATATATATGTTTACCTCAAATACTCAGAGAAGCTTCAAAATCCACCGCAACTAGCATCCGATTCAAGCGACACTACGTATTCCATAAACCTGACTTAATGACTACTGGCTTAGTGAATGAACTGGGTTGTAAGATAACTGGGTACTCAAAGCTTCGTCCATGTCTGCTATGGAAGGGGTGCTTGCTGATCAACATCGAAACTAAAGATCTATACCGGGACATGTTGGAGATTCCCCTGTACCACAGCAGCTACTACCCGGTTGGCGATGTTTTACGTCAACAAAAACTGTCCTATCAAAGTGGAATGATTAATCTAATTGGATATCAGTATTGGGATATGTTGGGCTCTGTTCACAAATGTACTATATGAAGCTCGCTAGATGGATTAGTACTAGCGTAACATTCAGATTTCATAATGAGGCCATAGGAAAAAAATGCCAAAACGTGATCTAGCAGAAAAACGATATACCAAAGTATAGTCGAAATGTAGTTTCACCATAACATGCCTCAAGAGTTTCAGGTAGCAACATCGCAGGCAGCTGACGATATAACCTAGTGCTAAGCATTGTTATCTCGTCTTCCGCGGTACCCCAGCTGAAACATATTTGTAATATATATGAATGATGAAGGCATAGCATGGATCAACCTCATACGGTTAAGACAACTTTAGATATAACAAACACGCTGACAACTTTGGAAGCCGCCTTTGTGAGTAATGGCTCGGCCTCCTTGTAACGGTGTGTGTTTGTCATAAGCAAGAGGTAACCTGGTGTAACTCTGTAGGGGCTGAAACATAAAGCTGCGATCGTGCATGTAGTTAATACTGCCACATGACCTATATTTTAAACCATTTCCTGACAGCATCTTTTAAAATATGTATGGCTACTACACGCTTAAAAGAAGATTCACTGTTTGAGCTATATTACCGCAATCTTTTTTGACGGGTAAGCTCCTGATGCGCATATATAGGTTTCAAAGCAGTGTCTGTGGTTTGCTGTCCCGTCAACTATTGGCAGCCGCTCTAATTATATAAATAACTGTAAGCCACATAGCCCAAGGCAGGCGCAAAGACGTTCTCTGCATTTATGATAGTTATTAGTACGAGCGTGCAGATTCTTCGAAATCTTGGTAAACCCATTCAACCAGCAGTACATCTTGCTCTCTTTCAGTGAGATAATTGCTTACGTTTATACACGGCCCGAGTTATTTCCAGTACTTAAATTAATAGACTTTTCGTGTTAAATGCGCTCTTCGTGAGCGAAGATTATGTCTGGGCCATTGATTACAAGGGGTTCATAATTTCTCTGCCAACCATGAAAAGAGCATCGTGTATTAGACAACCCTGATAACCTTATCTAGAATCGTGTCTTTTAGATAGTATGGCCTGAGTCTAAAAGCTAAACGCTGTAATGGCAACGGCCTTTTCTGCAACTTCAAAATCTACGCAGCCAAATTAGACAGGTTTTGTTTTTATCAATCTTTGAAAATCATCTTATAGGAACCACACAGAATCTAGTACTGCTTTATCGTAAAGGAGATTTCCGAAATCTTTGACGTACAGAGGTACAAATCTTATGTGTTTCGCTAAATTGCAAAACACTTATTCCATACAAATGTGTCGTGTACGTGTATAGTAGTGGTTACTGGCGCTTGCGTACGGAAAGTTTGTCGTTTCTCTGGCCGTTTTGGGTTATACGCGAGGACGGACGACAAAGCTAGACAGACCAGAGACATAATATGGCACTACATTATCTTGCTCTATAGCTAGCTTGCTAATTTTCGCGTCCTTCCGTGATGTTTTGACTGATACGTGACCGAATTTACTCATATTGTGGGATGTCTTTTTTAATTTGTGGTGTCTGCTTATTTTGAACGTGATCATGTGGTATCATGACGGATGAGTACTAGAGATGGCTGATGCAGCCTGTCAAAATGGCTTGATGAGCGAATCTTCATTAAAATCACTCATTAGGGGCTCATGGTTTTATATGAGCATAGTGTGGTTCGTGACTGCAATATAATGGACAAACAGAGACGATTCAAGCAAAACAACCAAATAGCCAACCTGGTCTACATTTTAGCCTCGTAAATATTACGTATGTTTAATTTATTTGTCTGAATAGGATTTTTAACGTAGCTTTAACAATGTTTGAGTCATATTGCTACGCTGTCTGTAGTGAGGCTGTTTATAGTGATGTCTAGCAATGCGGCATCATGCCGAAGACTTGTAGCACGATGTCCCACCTAGTCACATTATCCTGACATCAGGCCGACCAGTCCTAACACTGACCTCATAATGCTGAGCGCCAAGCGAGGCACTTGTTAGTACCATTTTTGTAAGTCTTTGGTATGGCTCGGCCGTGGATGGAAGCCACGACATCCAGCTTCGGCGAAGGACGCTCTAACCACTAGGCCACCGGAGCGGTTACGTATGTTTGCTTCTTCCTCATCACTCATCGTCTAATGCCCTCAAATGTAAGATGCCATTCCTATGTATTCCTACATCACTCCAGAATTCACTAGCTCAGACCGGCAGTCACGCTGAGTTGTTGCTGATCTTGTGATGTTGTTCAGTGTGCGCTCCGTTGCTGCGACAACGTCTTCTGCTGAACTGGATGCAAACCCATATAAAACCTTCTCAAGATCAGGCCTCTACCATGACTCTTATAAGTTCTGAGTATGACTCAATCATCTTCTAACTCAAATGAAAATATAACCTACTGCCTTGTTTAAGTTATGGCTGGCAACGCGCAAATTATCAAACTACCACATTAAAAAAATGTCTTGACAAGGCGTCCAAAATCGAACCCAAAATAAGAACAAGCTGTACGACACTAACGAATATATGCGAAAAAAATAGTCCTACATCGACGCCTGGCCTCAATAATATCGTGTACGCTATACATTCCCATAAACTAGCCCTGGTCTTTGAAGTACAAGAGGAGTGTCTATTAGTACAATAAGCGTATGCACTCTTGAGGCTTATAGTAGGGATCATAATTACCATAAAACCAAGTGGTCCTGAAATTAATATTCGAGACGTTCATATGGCTCAACACTTACCAATATAAACACATGGCTTACATAACTTTGTAAGATTTATATGTGCGCGTCAATCTAGGCAGTCTTCTGGTTGTATTTTTCCTTCGATTTTTCAGCATTACACCTAACCTTCTGTTTATGTGGTCTTCCGTTGAACTCATGTTAATGACAAGGGAATAACAATGGATGGTCAGAGTCGCCATTGTCTATCGATCTTTAAATATTCCTTTTCATGATTTTTAATGTCTTTTCCCACTGCCGATATCGTGATTGTCGATGGAGATTGACAAAGATTATGATACCCTCGTTCCTCGACGAGACATTGTAATGATGTTGTTAAAGTACTCCTGTATACGAAATGCCCACCATTCTTATGCAATGCTGCCTAACTGTTGAGATGAACTAGTTCGCCCCTCGTGGATCGTCCCGAACCAACGTTGTTGAAACTTTATTACGCCTCCAAGCAAATAAGATATAAATAATGGAGATGGCAATGCTTTCTTGGGCTGGCGGCATAAATATGCCAGCCTGTGCTACTTCGATCCATATTTTAAAGTACTAAAGTTTTTTAAGCGCGAAACCATTCATAGTTACAATTGGAAAAAGGACGGAGCCTTCTAATTGAAGTTGAGTAAACATTGGTTTCCACTAACTTGGAATTTCAAAGGCACAAACTATATCCCTATACACGCTATGATGGCGTGGAACTGATTTCGTTGGGTGTGAGTCCTAACAATCAGCGTTTCTCGCTGAAGCACACATAATGCTCGAAACATTTCGAGAAGAGAGCCCAAATTAAACACTTGTTTGCAGAACACGCGTCAGTCCTTGAGGCAAATTTAGCGGGCACTGCCATACGGAGCGATAACACATAAATTTAATAACAGTCCTATGCGATAGATCCTTACTTTCAACAATGATATAAAGATGAGTAGCATACGCTTAAGTTTGCTATAATCGCCATTAAATTCATTTAATATGTCACATTTCAAGCATCGTACATGTATGGTGACAACTTTTAACAGCTATCATTCCATAATAACTGTTACAAACAAAGATATTATTTGTTTCTTTTACAAAATGAGATGCCCATTACCATTTATGGAAATGAGATTAGCAGTTCTAAGATTGCAAATTTAACACATGTTGTAGCCACTAAAGAAACATTGACAATTTACAAGAAAATGATGATCCCGTCACTCACAATATATTATGAAAAGGAATTTAGTTTCAACACAAAATCCATAAGGTTATATCTGTTGTTAACACAACGAAAAGGATTTTATGTTTGTACACGTGAAAAGACGCATTAGTAAATGACACTTGTAATCTCTTCATGTACAAAGAATCAAATCATATACAATGAATTAGACACAATATACTGTACGTACCCAAATCATATACAATGTCCTCCTTTTCATAAACTATGTGGCCTTGAATCATATACAATTTCTTCCTTTTCATGTACTCTACGCCATCAAATCTTTTAAAATTTCCAATAGTACGATGTACTTCACTTGCTTCTGTTGTACATAATCATACCGTTAAAGTAACATTTATTTTAAACTTATTTCGATAATAAATTCATTTTCGGTAAGTGCTTTTGCTCTACTATGTTGTTAATTTTTCCAAGTTCTCAAATATTGCTTTTATAAGGATTTTGTATTATACACACTATGAAATATGTAAAGAATTTAAGGTAATAAAACTTTCGGGAACGTACATTGAACTCAAATTTTTCATATATTTGTCCGTTAATAAACTATTTTCTCAATACATACTCGTACATTGGGAGAATACAGGGAACTTGTGTGGCTCTTCAAGTGCAGAATAGTAAAACTTAATTTCCACCAAAAGTAGATCAAAGTAAAAGTGATAAGCAAGATGAAATTGGAACATTGTTTGAGGGGTTACTGGTATTACCCGTCCATCGCATAAGTAAGCTTCCAAATGAGACAAAACTATTTCATGATACGTTCTCATTGAGGCACACACGTCATAATATAAACGAAACTGACATAATGGTCAGCTTTGTAAATACAACACAGGATATTTGACTATGTATAAATCTGAGTTCTACCAGCTTGTTTGCATGTTTTGATGCCCCAGTGTCACGGTAAGAGACAATGAATGAGCATCTGGCTAAACGTCGTCTATCATATAATGGTGTTATGTACCCATATAAAACCAAAACAATTATATTAATACAGCACATGTTTAGTATTTACAGGGAAAGACCTAGACACAAAGTAGCCTAATCAGCGAAATATTACTTTTATTAGTGTGCTTCACTGTTCGTCCACAGCGTCGGGTCTCCAACAACCCGCCTCCACAAAATATTGATGGTCTACGTTGATTAAGGTTCTGCGAAAAATATTTAAAACCGTTGCATGCTTTAACAAACAATCTAGTTATGTCCCTTTAAACGTCCTCTACAGTGTGTTATGTGGGGGGACGTTACAGCTTTATCACAACTAATAAAATATTTCACTGAAATAGATATTTTAGTTTTATCTTTCAGTTATGTCCAGCCTCCATGTCTACGCGTTAAAAAATACTTACTTTAACATAAACAAATAATATTTTTGTATGTAATACTCAATTTTGTTACAAAATTGCTTTAAATTACTGGGGACTTAACAAGAACTCAAAGTACATCCCTTTTATTAATCGATCTTGAGGTTCCAAAACAGTTGTCACACTTCTTCGTACAAATGCTTTTATGGATAGTTTTGTTTAGGAGAAGATATCTGATAGCCTAGATAACTGATTATTTGTTTAATATTTTGTTAATGTCATCAATCTGCCACGATTACACAAAATGGGAAACACATTGCAAACTGTAATATGTATCTTTCGGATTTCAAAAACTGATAGTTTGGTTTCATAATTAAATTAATGGATAAATTATAATAAATATAATATGATAGTGATGCTGACAGCATAACGTTGAAAATATACACTTTTCTTATCTTAAATTTAATCATCCAATACACGTTTCCTATCTTAATTTTCATCATGTAATATATGTTTGTCACTTTAATTTTAGTTATTTTAATCGAAATGGATATAATGCTAATTAAATGTAACAGATGCGAAACAAATGTGAAATTTGTTATTTAATACTGGTAGACACGGCATCTTTATGGAAGTAGAATTTCAGTGTTAGTTGCAAATCAAGCTGATGTGCTGCACAACACTCGAGTGACATCACATACCCTTTTTAGTTTAAATTTATATCAATCTTTATAATAAGTGGTATATAATATTACACAAATATATTTTGAGTTCGATTTACAATATACGTAAATGTCATCGATTCTTGTTTTTAATTTCATCACCTACATTGCATTATCATAATAAAAGATGCGCATCACTAACAACATTAATCTCAAACGCAGAATGAAGAGATAAATCAGTCACAGATTGTGGACATATTAAATAATTCTAATCTTGTTTGACTCTCACTTCCACGATTATATGTTTAGAAATTTGAAATAAAAGCAAAGTTTATATAGTCATTAGGTATGCTGATCTTTTGTTTGGCATTGCTCTGTGTTGAATTGATGATGTCTTCAGAAGCTATATTCCGTATACGCAAACAAAAACTTTAGAAATGACGACCGCAGCAATCATTCGAAGTTATTTTACTTTTGGTTTCTTCCTGTAAAGAACTTTTAAATATTTTCACTCTCCCGTACGAACGAAAAACCTGTTTTTACCAAATTAGGAATGATGAAAACCAACACTCAAGCATGATAAAACGATTAATATGTGTGGAATAACAGGATAGCATATATTTAGAATTTAGTTATGTTTGCTTTATGGGTCAGACATACAATACTCAATACCTACACTAGAAAATGACGTTTAACTATAATCCTTAACAAACATTAGTCAAATGGAATCAACATAATACAAGTCTAAAAGCATATATAACCTATTATGCAAATAATTAAACATATATATCGTGACCGTGCTGTACCGTTTTGAATCCATTTCTGAGCATTCTAGCTAGCGGTAAATTAATACATCTATAATAAGTATTTTTTTATTCAAGCGGAGTAAGGACAATGTGTTTCATTATATACAGGTTATATAAAGTCGGTAGAGATAGGATAGATGTTTTAAACATTTTTGGATAATCCCTAAAAATATATTTTGATTTGGACTAATCTTTGAGAGGTATCTGCCCAAACTGAATGAAACAAATTTAAACGAATTTCTCTTATTTGGTTTTGAGAAACTGGCATTTCAATGGATGGCAGCCAAAGCATGAGCACAAAAGGATCATCGCTAATGTTTACCTGTGGACCATAATATATTCTTCTAAAATATATTTTGATAGAAAACACAGTGTTGGGTTATGGATTTATAGATAATCTTTTGCTCGAAGAAGAGCTACTGACAAAATTTGTCGAGCAGAAAACGAGATGCCTATTACCATTACAAAACTGGAGGGTCCTTATGGGCTGCATAGAGATAAATGATGATATGAACACTTTGTTTTATAAGATCTACTGATTAAAGTATTTTCATTCAAAAACCTTCTTGAATATCTTTTAAGCAAACGTCTGCTCCAACATTTTTGGATGAAATTCTTTGAGCGAGTTCCAAACAACACGGAGTCTAAATATGGAAACTGGATAAAGAGTGAACGAAGTTTGTCCCTAAAGGTCTTCAAGATATAAGAGGTTTAAAAAATGTTAGTCATACAAATGTGGTAAGGAGATTACCTCTTATCTCCGTCTATAAAGATTCCGTGCTTAGTGTGAGATTACTTATTCTGGGATCTATTAGGACAAACAGCACGAAAGAAAATCTTCGAGCTTATATAAAATATAAGGAACCCTATATGGAACGGTCTTGTTAGATATATATGTTACCTATGAATTGGCCAAAGAGATCATCTTCTTAGCAGATTGTGTTCTTGGAACCTGTTGTGCTATTTTATAGCTAGGTATCACCTGAGACAACAGAATATTTTCATTCGAACCGAGGAAGGAAACGATTTCTTAAATGATATTAGTACTATTAATATATAGAATTAACACACTTCTTTGTGTGTGACCTTAGTGTCAGATTCATTTGGATTCTAGAAGACATCCTGATCAAATTAAGTAGAAATTAAGAGAACAAATCTGGAAATCGCTTGAACTTTTCAAAGGTTGTGTTTTAATTTTATGTTTAAACACTGTTCAAAAGGATAGATAATATCATTGACATTGTGCCAGATAAAGGTTCTACTGCATAAGTAAACAGCTATCTGTGCTTTTTAGATGTTTAATAGATTATGTATCTATACGGGGGAATACGAAAATTGAATATGGCTCTGATATTCTTAAAATAAAAAAGAGCGTATATATACATTTTCCACAGAGAATAACGGAAAGTGACCAAACAATTCAATGAAAAACGTTATCATAATGCAAATAAAATGATTTCGACAAAGGACGAAGATATACATTTTGATGAAACAAACCTTTTTCATATAGGTAAAAAAAAAAGACAAAATTCGACGAACTTTGCAGATTATAAACATCTTACTGGAAAATATCGAACTTTAGCATGACATGATTGTATTATAAATTATACATATCTAAGTAGTTATCAGTCTTTACAATTCACCTTTTATATTGCAAATTGTGTCAAAACTAACCCGTCAAGATTTAAATATCATACACAATACGTATAAAAATATACAAGTTGATTTTTGTTATGCAGTTAGCTACTGTATTTCTGAAGCAACAACTAATTTTGATAATTCAAACATTTGGTTGGTCCGTCAATAAACATCAATGACAGTATGACAAGAAATCTCAGCTAATTGTACAAGTTTATGTGGCGGAGTTTTAAAAAGAGCTACCTCGCTTCCAGACAAACCAGGTGAAAAAACAATGTTCGTACACTCTTCTTCTTCCGTCTTTTCATATACTGTTTTACATTGAATTGTGAAGGAGAATACTGACAGTCGCTGTGCCAATTTACACACTGCAGATACACAATAAACGGTAAATCTATGAAATCATCGGGCGGGTTAGATTAAGGAATTTACTACTTCAATCTGTAATAATGCTGCTAGCAAACACGTTTAAGCACAAAATAAAAAGAAAACTAAAGGAATTATCTTATCTCGTGGGTAGAAAACAAGTATTTTACACGTGGTTACGACACTTGTAAACATCCTGCATTTTTCATAACCCGATGAAATATATCAGTTAGTCACTTCTTGCTGGCAAAATATATTCTACCTATTTCATTTAGTGAACATTTGTCCGTGGATAAGTTATTGAAAAGGGAAAATAAGTTTTATTTTAAAGAACTATTTGTATTAGTGAGCAGTTTTAAATTAATGACACAAAGTCTAGAATAACTTGTTCAAGTACCTCGTTATTTGTTACTCGATCATTTCAAGTGATCCCGAGTATGCGTTGGAGACATCACAAGTGAAAGGCGCTCACTCTGTTATCTTGTAAGGCGTACAGAGCCCAGGTTTCACTGGCATACATGAGAGTGGTTAGCTCACAGGTACGGTACACGGAGATCTTAGTGTTACAGATAAGCATGCTGTTGTTTCGCACTCTTTGCGTCAACCTGGAGAGAGTTGTTGATGCCTTTCCAATCCGCTTCTTTAGCTCAGCATAGAGCCATAGGTTATTGTTTATAGTACAGCCAAAGTATGCGAACTGACTGACTGCCTAAAGTTTGTAGTTGTTGATAATGATGCTTGGGGAGATCGCGTTCCGAGAAATTACGTTTCTGTTTTTAGGCTAATGGTCAGCGCAAACTGACCGCATGCTATAGCACAGCGGTCCATCAGGTGCTGTACCTCAGCTACTGTATGTGTGGCTAGGGCAGCATTGTCTGCGAAGAGCATGTCCCTGATGGTTGCTTAACGCACTTTTCTCTTTGCCTTTAGCCATGCCAGGTTGAACAGTTTGCTGTCTGATTGTGTGTGTGCAGGTAGATCCCTTATGTGGACTTCCAAAAGGCATATATGAGCAAGACAGCGAAGAAGATGCAGAAACGCGTGGGGTCTAGGACTAAACCCTGTTTCACTCCACGGCGGATGTTGAAGGTGTCGGACGTTGAGCCATCGAACTGCACTGTGCCTTTCATGTCATCATGGAAGGACTGGATGCTTAGCAGCTTTGTAGCGCATCCAATCATCGCTGCAATTGTGAAGAGTCCGTCTCTGTTGACCAGATCGAAAGCCTTGGTGAGGTCTATAAATTCCAGGAAAATACTGACGACCAACAGAGGTTCATTATACATCAGGGTTAAACATTTATATAGGTTCATTATGTATCCAAGTGTAAGATGATGATGACTAACGCAGGTTCATTATGCAACCGTGTTTAAAACGATACTCATAACCAACACAGGTTCATTAGGCATCTACATCTAAAAGGATATTGATGACAAGCAAAGGTAGATTATAACACGAACAATTATACTGATGATCTTAAATGTTCATTATAAATGCACCTGTAAAAGTATATTGATAATCAACACATGTTCGGTATACATTCAAGCATAAAATATTATAAAAGACCAGGGCAACTATTACGTATCAGGTCAAAAAGATAATAATCACGAACATATGCTCATGATGCATCGAAATCTAAAATGTTACAAATGACCAGCATACTCGTTGTGCGTCCAAATTAAATATGATAATGGTGTCCATACAGGTTAATTAAGCATCCAAGTCGAAAATCGCACTTGTGACCCACACGTGTTCATTATGCATCAAACTCTAAAATCATACTGAAGACCAACACAAATTAAATAAGCATCCACGTGTACAAAGATACCGATGTCACGCACCTGTTCATTAAGCATGTGAGTCGTAAAAGATACTAATGACCAACACAGGTTCATTATGCATTCAAGTCTAAAGAGATACTGACGATCAGCACAGGTTCATTTTAGATCCAAATTTAAAATAATAAGGATGACTAAAATAGATTGGTTAAGAATACATTATACCTATGACCACACATGTTATTAAGAATCAATGTTTAAAAATGCACTAATACTGGTTTATTATGCATACAAGTATAGAATGAGAAGTTCTGCAGAGACAACGAAATGCAAAATTACATTTTATCATATTATCTATGACAACGAAATAGCTTTTCTTCTTTTTCAATCTTAAAACAAATGTTATGGAGGAGAATTAAATTCATTTACTTCCGTTAATTTTGTTAGGTGTCATCTCAACCTACAACTATCACTTATTGATGTCCCGAAGAAAAACATCGGTTGACCATCACATTTGCGGGACACAAGCAAATAACTGTATTCTTTGTAATAGGCGATATCGTTCGTTCGTGCTCCATGATTAATTTTGAGTAATGTATCCAGAGACACCCACATCTATTTTTCTGTGAAAACAAACACCATCAGTTTGTTCATCAGCCGCAAATCCCAAAGTACTATTCAGGTGAGGTGAGCGTGGTTTTCCAGCCAATCTTGATTTATATATCGATATTTTCTTTAAGTACTGGAGTGCCTATTATCTTTATGAGTTGTAATTATTTAGAGTACCTGTACGATTTATCCGATAGTTGTATATGAATGCATCCACATATCATATGATGTTTTCGATTCCTTTGATGATTTTATCATCTCTTGCAATATTTTTACCGCACTTAGTTCGTTAATATCGGTATTTATTATATCACTCCTTCGTTCAAGCAACCTCCTAACATTGTTTATTTTAGATCATTGACTGGCCATAGGTAGTTTTAATACTTTTAATCCTGCTTCCGTAATGTGTTTATTGTATCAATCTTGTTTTTCATATTTCCCAAATAATGTACATGCCGCAACTCTAACACGTTATTTATACCAGCAGTAATCTTGTTGATGAAGTCAGTAGTGCCTGTACACAATTGGAACATGATTTATATTTACACTACTTGAATCTTGTTATGTATATCTGACAATATATATTTATTTAAATTTAACTGTTTGTACAATTAAATACAGTTTTATTGTTAAATTCATTATATGTCAGAATAATATTAATTTGTTCACTTGGGATGTAACAAAAGTTTCACAAAATTGTTTTTACCTGACCGTTTCATAGTAAACACGATGTTGACCTAGATTCAAAATTAGTAGCAGCTACATAAACAAGTTCTTTTTGTGAGAATAATTACAGCGATATCATGGCTGTACTAATACGTGACCCTAGAGTTGTGTCTGGGTTTCACGCAGTAAATCATTTTTTTTATTCTTAGAGTAAAATGATTGGTTAGACATACGTGATGTAGACACGATCATGTGACCCTCAGGGATTTCCGAAACTGCGTCTTAGTTTAGTGTATAAACTTTGTTCATAGATATTTTGTCAGTTTGGGCTTTTACTTTATTCTGGAAAGTGTATGTTTGTGACCAGATGTTTGAGGTTTCGAGTTTGTTAATTTTTCTTCAGATGATTTGGATTTTGAAACATTAATCCGTTTCTCTGGAAATATTTGATATGCACTTACAGAATTCTTGGACAAAGACAGTTTATCAAAAGTGTATTCAGATTTCCAACACCGGAGTGTTAATTCTTGTGTTTATAGAATAGACTATTGCATAAGTCATCGTCTTCCATCTTGGCTTTTCCATCAGGATTCAAATTTGATTTCGTTACAACTATTCAATGCTAAGACTTTTGCTATTTGTTTCGTTGGTTATTCTAGGATTATGTTTGGATTTGATTCTCAAAACTAAGTTATTTTTTTCCATTTCTGCAGTCTTTTGCCAGGAATATAAATTATTTGTTAATTTTTTTACAAAGCTTGTTGTTTCACTTTTTATGTGTTAATGTTTATAATAGCCTAACACGTAACAAATCTCGACACGCATTTTTCTACTAGAGATTGCAGTCATTGTTATTTATCAAAGACCATTATTTTTTTTGTGCTCTGGGACGTTTCAAAAGTTGGAAGTCATATCCAGAAGGTATTTTGGTTTCACATATTTAGGACGTCATATAGATCTCATATTTCTCAACGCCTGTGTAGGTCGTACAGCAGTTCTGGTTACATGAAAGCTCTAATTATTAAAAAAAAATCACGTAGATATAACGCAGGTACATATCCTGGCCAGCAGTTACGTAAATATCTTGGTTTTAATTGTAGTTACCTATATGTACAGTGATGTAGGTACATACATATCCTGGCTTACACAGTATTCAGGTACGTACATGTCCTGGCTTACACAGTCTTGTGTGTGTGATGTGATGTGATTTTGATTTTAATAAAATAATAACAATAATTCAGTCATATCGCTACGATGCTTGCAATGTGGCAGTTTATAGCGATACCAAATACTGGGACATCATGCCGCAGATATATAGCATAATGTCCCACCCAGTCACATCATCCTGACAGAAGGGCCGACCAGTCCTAACACTAACACCTTAATGCTGAGCGCCAAGCAGGGCAAATTGTAAGTAGCATTTTTAACCTAAGGTCTATCTTATATTTAGTGCCAGCATCTGATAAGACTCAAAAACTGTTTGGTTTGGTCTGGTTAAGTGTAACAGCATCGTATATGTAATATACTGCTAACCTAATGAAGTGTTTTGCCCATAGACATCAAACGGCAACCGACCTATTTTACGATTATTTCACGTTTTAATTTCTTTTATTAACATTTGTGCATGTTATTGCTTTTGGTTATTTACTGACCAGCCATATTTGTGCATGTATACGAGATTTGGTCTAATAGAGTGCATAACAGTTCACACTACATGGGCTTAATTGCCATTAAAGGAGAATAGTCAGTAATATAGATAATTAGTAATGGTAACTAGTTATATTGGAGAAATACATGAATGTTCCTAAATTATGTTAACTGTCTATGAAAGGAGAGACGCTTGAGTGTATGTAGACAAACATGGCATTGTTTGAACTGGATGCAAGGTTATGACAAGATTATTTTCAGTGGATTGTCTGTTGTCAAATTTGATACAGGTTACCGTGAGCTTACCTGATAGTGGAATATATATTCTGTCAAGAACGTAGGAATCGAGCAAAGAATATGCTGCATTTATTTTACTTTATCAGGAAATTAGCTTCCACGAGAGAAGAAGCGATTAACTGACCATATAAGAGATTGGAAGTCCAAAACAAGCCACTAAAGACAGTTTGATGCATAAGTAGGCCACAGGGTACCCAAGTAATTTACATTTTAATTCGACCAAAACCGACAAGCTTTGCTGATACTGGATTGTAAACAGCAACCAGTTATCAAGTTATGAAAGACATGGTGGAAAACTGATGTTCGAAAACTCGATTTAGTGATGAAATTGTGGATATCAATACAAAACATAACTGGGAACTGCTAATTACATTTGTAACATTCTGTTACTTTATTTTTCAGATATATGTCCATCGTGCAATTGGTTCTGTACAATCTTGTTTTCTTACATCAAATGAAGTAAATTATTATATTCTGCATACAAGTGGCTCGTTGAGTTCTATTTATTTCATTCATTAAATTAATATGTGCTCTATCCGCGATATAAAACTTTGTTTATCATCCTCCAGGCATAGGTGAGATGGCCGCAGTTCATAACGGTGAGCACTTAAAACCACTCGGCCACTCGAAGCTTGTGCATCAATGTAATAAGGCGACTATAACATAAACAATGTTTTGGGAGTGTAATAACGTATGTAAGGAATGCTTTTAAATAATATTATACACGATGATTTTGATTCAAAGTTCAGCTCATACCGCCGAAAGACAAATAAAATGCTTAAGTCTACAAGCTTGTCTATGAGATTTGGAAAATAATAAATTCAAGATTTGTAATTGACAATCTAAACCACAGGCACATAATACCTTAATATATGCAAACACACAATCTGTCTCCTGAAGCACAAACAGCCATATTGTGTTCATATTTTGTTTTTGTTTGTGTTTTGTTGCTAAAAAAAAAGCAAATAGTGCAACTCTGTGAATAGCAAAATAATTTTGTGTTGACCATAAGCCACAAGAAATGTCTAGAGATTGAATATCATACCGGGGTTTGTCGGTGCTTTTCTCTTAGATCTTGATAAGGTTTATGAATGTAAAATGCATTATATTCAACATCTACGATCGACAAACTACAGCGTTAATTAACCCTGCACAAATCATATATAGTAGTAAAACCATTATGTCTAACGATCTTTGTAAAACTAAATCATTTGAATCTTGAAAAGCTTACATATGGAAAGATACTTTTTAAAATTGAATAATGTATTAATTGTATAATTGATAGTATCATCCCATTATTGACCAGGAGAATGATTGACTCATTGACAAAATGCTGTTACAAACTTATTAAGATTTCCATACAAAGTCAACCACATGGTTAAATGTTTCATGTGTGATGCAGATGTTACACGCCCGTTATCATCTATTAATTTAAGCATTTGTAAAACTTTCTGCTGGATAGCCGCTCTTATCCATATATAACAATCTACTCCAATATTTATTACACCTTGAGTATTATGTAACACAGAACGGTAGTCATATTTTCCAATGGTAACATAATGTATACAAATTGCAAGAGATGCATATAGTTTCAATCCATTATGAATACGTGTGTCCCCAAAGTGCAGAAAACATAATTGAGATTTAACGATATTATCAAATATTTTAAACGATATAGTTTTACTTTATTATAAAATACGTTAAAGGCATCTACACAGCTTGGGTAATCAAGTTTCCCTTGCACATGAAAAAAGTCATAGCAGATATGATACCCTGAGGTGCTGATTTTTAAAGGCTTCGTCAGTGTAAACACAAGACTCATATATCTGTAGAATAAAACTGTACCAATTTGCGACCCATTTAAAGATCAATTTTTCATGAATCCATATTGGTCCACCATTGCAAAACAATTAGTTCTGTCTTATCCATTTGTGTAGGAGTGGTGTTATTTTTTTCGTGCAGGCAAAAATCAGATAAAACGCGACACAGGCCAAAGATATAACGTATTTATTCATCGTGAGAAATGAAAGACAAAGCTGCAGACGTAGACAATTGGTAGATTTGTATTTACCATTTACCATTTGCTTTTTTGCTGACTTTCCTTGTCACTTCTTGTGATTGTCAGTAGTTATGTGGACCTTAACTCGGGTCAACGGGCAAAAATGAGTCAAAATCATCTTCGTCTGATGCTGGAGACATACATGTGGTTAGAACAGCAAAGTTAACGAACTTAATGAATCGCCAGCAAATTCACAGAGGGATTGACCAAGGAGATGAGTAAAATGAAAGACATTTTCAAGATAATGAACCCCAAAATATAATAAATGAATGTTACATGCGACAACTTAAAAAGTATTTCTAAGGATTTGAAAGGCTGATATTGATACCCTAAACCAGCGAGTATCTAAAATGTGAAACTAACCCTGAAATATAATATTAAGACAATTGAGAGCCAAATAAACACGTTTGAGGTATATTCTCACCCGAAATAATTTGCTTTTTTATGAATTCAGGTCCCTCGAACGAAAACTGGAACAGCTGCGACTCCAAGGTTAGGTACTTTCCCTAGGACAAACGCATGCAGAGACTATTGTTAAAGAGTGTGCCCACAGATTACCGTTCAGAGACAACATAAGCCTGACAAAACCATCATTGTCAAATGCAATACATATAAGGGAAAGTAAAACGTGTTAAGACGATAACTAAAGCAGTGAAAATAACATAATATTTATTCAATCATGATGACATTTTAAAAATATTCTTTTAAATTTGTTATAGTAAGTACGCAGTTGGGTCAGCTTGACAATGATACAATTTTCTGAAAAATTGCGTTAAACCATAAAAAACAAGCAAAACAAAACGTTTATATATTTCAATGGCTTTGTGCAAGATGTTTTCTTACAGCTTCATCCGCAGAAGATGCCTAAATATTTTTCCCAAGAAAATATAAATGCATCAAAATGATGCGTACTACATCTGTTATAACATTATGACATGTGTCGGGATTGTGACTGGAGGACAAGGCTCTCATCAGATGCTTATATAACGAAATAGTACTTATTTCCCTTATTATTGATGACATTATATCTGAAGTTAATGTACCAAGAAATTCAGCTCCTTTATTGACAACGCAATGGCTCATAAAGAATAAAGAAAGAAAGATATTCGATTATGATATTAGATAATATTTGTAACAGGTTTGTGTGAGAAGTTTGCAATGCGTCACACCATCTGTCTGCCACGTGACCCATTTCATCCTTGATTAAAATGTGGAAAGAGATCTACCGCGTTAACCAACGTCTGCCCTGGGTGTGAGATTCGAAGCATATCAAAGTCAATTAATCATCAAATAAAAGAATATTTTTGCAACAAGAGAGCTAAAAACGACCACACGACTGGCCTAAACAATCATGTATGTATCATTTAAAAAAACGACCATACGACTGGCCCAAGTAATCATGTATCATTTTTTAAAAAAATGACCACACGACTGTCCTAAGTAATCATGTATCATTTAAAAAAACGACCACACGACTGGCCCAAGTAATCATGTATCATTTAAAAAACGACCATCAGAACTGGCCTAAGTAATCATGTATCATTTAAAAAAATGACCACACGACTGGCCTAAGTAATCATGAATGATTTTAAAAAAACGACCACACGACTAGCCTAAGTAATCATGTATCATTTAAAAAAATGACCACACGACTGGCCTAAGTAATCATGTATCATTTTAAAAAACGACCACACGACTGGCCTAAGTAATCATGTATCATTTAAAAAAACGAAAAACGACCATCAGGACTGGCCTAAGTAATCATGTATCATTTAATCATATACATGGTCACTTCCTTTGGTAAGCCTGTTATCGTCTTGTTTCTTGATTCAATTTTTTTAAAGTCTTTTCGGACAAAATTGATTGTACCTGTAATGAACATGTTCTTCCAAAACGTGTGTTCATATGCTTAGCTTAAACACCGGTAGTCAATGGGTGTTGCTGGCGTTTTATCGTCTGAGGACGTCTACAACTATTGTCGTTTACACACAATTCTTCGTACCTACAAACCACGTAGCATGATTGAAAATATAACGTTACAAGTATTATTCAAATGGAACGTTAAATTGTCTGCAAACACTTAACTTGTATTCTTTCTTGCCCCAAACACAAGCAACACGTATTGTAGCTGAACGGTAAGTGGTTGTTTCTTTCTCAGTCCCAGCAATACAGTCCGACAGAAAGCAACAGGTGCGATGGCTACTGTGGACACTTGCTTCCCATCTATTTCTGGTCTGATGCAGTGTGGTATACATAAAAAAAACTCGGTAATACTGACTGAAACACAATAACGATTAACCAATATGTATATATTGCCAAACTGACTGTCTAACCGATTGTATGTATGTATGTATGTATGTATGTATGTATGTATGTATGCATGCATGTATGTATGTATGTATGTATGTATGTATGTATGTATGTATGTATGTATGTATGTATGTATGTATGTACAGACACACACACGCAGGTTCACGGCTGAACAGGTCGAATGCTTAGAGTGGGGTTTCCACAATATCAAAAGTGCCCTTACGTTTTTGAAAGGGGTTTCAAAACAAAAGTCTATGTGCATTTACTCAAAATATGCATAATTTCCAATAAAACACATAAAATTCAGTGTTAAAGTGACAAGTGACTCTGTGTGTGTGTGTGTATGTGTGTATGTTTTAGCCCCGGACACAATGGAATCCATCCACCCACCCACCACCCGATCCGGCGCTGAGGTTTGATACTGGACCAAGCTAGATTGACAGCCTCTGTGTGTCCATGGAAAGAACATTGACATTTCGTTTTCAAGGCATGATATAATCAATAAAGTGTTCAAAGTGAGTTAAGAGACAACAACTGACTAAGAAACACAACGATGAAAACCCAAATAAAATGCGCAACTTTACCATTTAAATTTACCTTTACAATGTCCTGTTGGCTAGTAAATTGTTCCAGACGTTGCCATTTAACCACCTAATTTATATCATATTTGGCAATCTAAACCACAGGCACATATTTGGGTTTGTTATTAATGAAACATGAAATCAATAATATCGTCTCTTTTCTTTAATTATAGAAACAAGACAACCTGTCCCATATCTTGGTAGATTTGAGCAATTCTGTTCAGTTAAGTCTTTGTGTGTTTTGGACTTTTAACGTAGGCTAAACAATTATTCAGTCATATAGCTACGACGTCTGCAGTGTGACAGTTTACAGTGATGCAGACATGTAGCATGATATCCCACCCAGTCACATTATCCTGACACCAGGCCGAGCAGTCCTAACACTAACCTCTTAATGCTGAGCACGTTGAGAGGCAGCTGCTGGTACCATTTTATGTCTTTGGTATGACTTGGTACTGCCCCTCGACCTCACGCTCTAACTATTAGGCCACCGGAGCGATTCCTTTCAGTCAAATGGTCCTAATATTTTGCGTCCTCCATCTTTTACTATTTTAGTCTCTCTTTCTTCTCGAAATCTAAAGACTATGCTGAAACATAATAGACCCTTTAATAAAATTACCTGTTAAATAATGGCTCTATGCAATAACATTTTCGCGTATCCAAAGATACGGATGAAAGTGAATCGATGACATTATACTATTTATTTGGTATGCTCGTGATTTACAGGATACTCATGTATATTTTTTGCAAAAAGGTAGTTTGATTGAAAATATTAACATCTTGTCTTTACTTAGTCGAGTTCTCGCTCAGTGCTCAGCATCACTGAACTTTTCAAATCGTCTGCTGTTTAATTGCCCCTGAAGGAAGATGAAAGGAATCAAAAACATACTGTCTTCTTTCTGTTTTATGCATATGTTTCCTTCCAATAAATATTTATGTATATTATAATCACGATCGAGACAACGATAATACAGACGTAAAATCAAATTCATGCTGTCCTGCATGTTCAGTTTTTAATTCATTCTTCAAGATCATAGATTATTTAATTTCTTTTTAAAGGTGTACCCAAGAAATCGATATTTTAACTTGTGCCTAGTACTGCCACTATAATTTATTGCAGGTGAACAGCACTGTAAACTGATACCATTCGTCTTCAAGAAATGACATTGTCACGCTTAACTTTCAAATTATTATTTCAAATCCGAAGGAAAATTGATAACACTTGTAACAGCTTGAGGCAGTTGTGTTCTTTTATCGTTCGCTTCAACGTAATTGAAGCCAAAAATGGCGTAATTAAGTCAAATACAATATGCTACACACTAAACGAAGTGATGTATAGTTTAATCAAAACAGCTTTCAGGCAAAAGCTAGGATATTGTATAACAAGAGACTATCAAGGCACTTTTAAGATGTCGGCCTTGATTTGGGTTTGTAATATCGATCTGGATTAAGTGTCGCGTCGCATTACGGCCCTCATGTGCACGTCGCAAAGTGTCCGAATTTGTGAGCAGTTTCAAAGAATATTTAAATGAAACACAAAACTTTATGTAGTCTATAGTTCAATTTTCAAATATGCAGACAACTTGCGCACTATCTCTACTACGTTTAGGCAAAATCGATCTACACGTGTATAGGTTCCTATATAAATATAGTTCATAAACAACAGCATCAGGTAAATGTTTCATTTTGTATTTCTAGTTTTAACTATGAAATATTTCGGGGTTTCGGGCATTTTTTCATGACTGGTGTCCCGCTTAATATGGGGTTCGTTATCTAGAGGTAAACCGCCTTCGATGTAATTGCACGGTTTGAGTAAATAAAAGTGGTGAAAACTTATATATGAACTATATAGAGATCTAAGCAGATATATAGAACAAAGAAACACGAGCCCCCGTACATGTAAACAAACAATTTTATCCATTATGTAAAATAACTTTGCGAATCAATACATTGGGAATATACCTGCTTTTAGAAAACAAAACGTTCTCGAATTACAAAGGAAATCACAAATGGATTCAAATAAAATAGCTGATCTGTTTACTGATAGATTTAGTTTATCATATGATCGAGTGAACAATCGAAGTCAACGTCTTGTATGATTTCATAACCTGTTCTTCGGTTCGATCGACTTCCACTGTAGCTTTTCAGACGCCTGGACCTTCGGAAACTACCCTCAAGAATCCGTCCCAGGACACTCTCAGAATTTATACGTCGCAGGATTACGTCACAGAATTATACGTCTCAGGAAAACACATCTCAGATAACCCGTTTGAGACTGTGCGTCTCAGGAGCTGTTTCCTTCTCTTTGCTTCAAACGTCCATCAAGTTCGTCTGATTCCTTGGAAATCAGTCCGCTTTCGACAACAGTTTTTACGAGGGAACTTCTTATAAATTCCTCATAGCCTATTCTGGTTTCTCTTGCATAGAAGCTTAAACTGATTAAATTTTCGATGAAATTTTGTGTGCGAAACACGCCCCTTAACTACCGTAACCAGTCAGTCAAATCTCTTATCCGCTACTTCAGTGGCGCCAAAATTGGGGTCAGCTTGACCTGGCAGTTTCATAGTTACAGGGTTTCTGCGATTTTTCAATTGTGACAGCCTCATCCTGAAAATAACGTTTACTGTGCCCATAATAGTCCATGTGGCTGCTTCCAAACAATTGATTAACAAAGGATAGCATTCTCCTCTCCAAAGGACATTCAAAACATGGCAGTATGACGATTGAGTCGCGTCCATTTTCTAGAAATCTACTTAATGGTTATCTGGTCTCAACTAATGTTTTCTTGTTATATCGCCAGAAGTGTGCTCCTTCACAAAATACATATTTCACTTCGATGCATTATTGATCGGTTGTATGTGTGGACATTGAAATTCTACGCTCTGAATGTGCGTTACTTAACGGGTGCATGGCGTCGATCTTCGAAAAGTGCAGCTTGCACTACGTTCAGTCCGAATCGTACGTTCAGTCCGAATCGCTGGTAGCTGTATGTGTAATGATGTGATTTTTAATGTTTACGTATATTCATAGAAACTTATCATGTTGATATATTCTGCCATAGACTATTTTATCACATTTACATATGATTAGTGATTGCATTTGAACAGGAACCCCTTAAAACTAATTTGGCTTAGTTAAGTCAATGCATTTTGCCAAATTCATTTTAGTATTGGTTCATAATTATTTTATTATTCGCTTTCAATTCAAATTATTGGTTCTGGTCCACAGCAGAAAAATAACTTTGAATCTATCAAATAATTATTCTCTTTTCTGTGCAAGGAAGCGCAGAATTATGTGGTTGGGGAAAATCTGGCGTAGTCAGCTATTAAGTTTTCCAAATGTTGACCAAAGGTGTTTAAAGGTGAAATTGGGGGAGGGAGGTGGCGCCACTATTTGTGTGGGAGCTAGCTGAACAGGCCAAAATTAAATGTAATCATTAAACAAACGATGCAAATTAAATATATATAACGGTATGAACTTCTTGGATCCATTGCACCAGTGTTTTCCTTCTGTAAAAAATAAGGAAACTTGTGATGGTGTTTTAATATGAAAAGAAATCTAATGTCTAAATGACTAGTTAATGGAGAAGAAGAACGGTGACAAAGACTTCCTACGTATCGACCTAAGGCAAGATCGTCCCGGAGGGTATACAAATTCTCAGACATAGAAACTAAATGAGTGACGCCTGAGGTAGTAATAGTACCCCTTCTTCCTTTTATCAATGAATCCTAAAATGATCCTATACATATCTAAGAATGGAAAGAAGGGTGTGATTTGCATCATGCGCTTTTCAGACATACAGCATGTTGAAGATTTTGCGCACATATCCTTAAATAACTCCAAAAGACGTCATATTTAATGCATAATTGCCGCTTTGCACTGGAGAAACATGTCAAATCAAAGTTTGCAGTTTCATTCTTCGCCTGCTCACTTTATATAAGACTGCTTCTAGTTTCATCCTAGTTGCTCAGTATGCTGTATCAGGATTTTTCATCCTTTGTTTTGCAAATGACAACATAGTGTAGAAGGCACTCTTTCAATAATATATTCGTCGATGCAAATATACGGTTAATCGGTGACTTTAAGAGCTAATAAGTCATTATTTTCAATTATTTCATCAAAATAATATTTATTGAATGTTACCCACTAGTTTTGAGATGTCAATCACAAAGATTTGAATACCCTTTAATTTGAAGGTCTTACTATCCACTGGTTTTGAATGAGTAAGTTAACTGCGAGTGAGTTCAACCGTTAACAACCTTGAAGATAGTAAAAC
The DNA here is from genome assembly GCA_029339505.1 of Unio delphinus. Classification (NCBI taxonomy): domain Eukaryota; kingdom Metazoa; phylum Mollusca; class Bivalvia; order Unionida; family Unionidae; genus Unio; species Unio delphinus. The sequence goes on along the minus strand of JAQISU010000135.1, from coordinate 411,380 downwards.
GATGACAGCGATGGAGACCGCAAAATCAATGAAGAAAACGAGAACCATCATTATCACCGTCAGGAAAATTTTTTAGATAAATGCCTTCGGCATATAATATATTAGAACAGAAAGCACGTTTACACAAAGGTATGTTACATTCACTAACAGTGAGAAAGAATGTCTGACAATCACAGACGATGCAAGAGAAGTGCACGGAAGGGTATGGCTTCATATGTGTCAGTTGATATTCGAATACATTGACACATGTACTATACAGTAAATATACAAAATAACAACACATTTACAATCACTGGATCTAAATACATAATAGGTGGTCCTTTAAGACTCCCTAAAAATTGATAATGGTATGTAAGCATTGATTTGGCTAAATCTGGGTTTGAAGCTTTTTGAGCAAGGGCAGTTATCATTTCTGAACAACAGTCTGCTTTCTATATGCTAATCCGATTTTTGTAGCTACTAAACTAAACTAGTATCATGAACTAAAACTATTATATTGTTAATAGCCCTACACTGCACTATGGAACATATATTACCGCCTGAAATAAAGAAACAGGATAAGTAGAAATAGTATCAAAGCAGTAACTGAGAGGAACAATTAGTACCAGTAAAAGAATTAGATACATACATACATACATACATACATACATACATACATACATACATACATACATACATACATACATACATACATACATACATGCATGCATGCATGCATGCATGCATGCATGGAGGCATGGAGGCATGGAGGCATGATGCCCCAATGCTAGACATCACTATAAACTTAAAAATACAAATCACACACACACGGACCCACACACTTTATTACTGCTAAAAGTTTTCATACTGGAATGTAATCTGATAGATTTGGACAGTGGAATGTAGGATATGACATCTTTACAGAGATCAATAAATTTATTTATAAGATGTTTCCTGATCAGCACGATCATTATATGCTAGTGCATTTAGGAATGTTATTTGCCATGTGATTTGTATTTACTAGCATAGTTTAAATAAACAGTTTAACTATGTACATGTACACCTAAAAATGTTTTGTATCTTATATGTTTTCAGCATGTTTTTATGCTTTCCAATTTCATTGGTTGTGTCATTTGTTTTTCTGTAGTGTAGTCATATCATTATAGGTGTTGTAAAGCGCTTAGAGCTTCTAAAGATTAGGCGCTATACAAAGTCATTATTATTATTATTATTATTATTATTATTATTATTATTATTATTATTATTATTATTATGTACATTTAACATGTGTGTAACACACTCAGCATTTTCAACCATTTTTAGGGAACGCTCGCCAGTTAAGAGGTGTAATTCGTCCCAGAAGATGTCACCACTTACGTTTTGTGTAATGACAATGAGAGAGAGTATTAAACAAGAAATGCGTAATCACAGGTTTAACTAGAAATACACGAGATTTATCTTGCATGCCACGAGAATGTATTAAGTCTCGAATTCGTAATCGCAGTTTAGATTAAAATTACATTATTTTTACATTAACATTCCACGAGTGTGGTCTTAAGCCTGAATTCTTTAATCACAGCTTGGACGAAACTCTCAAGAGATTTTTATTGCATGCCACGAGTGTGTTTTAAATAAAATTTCTAATTAGAGCTCGGACTAAACGCTACACCTGTGATTTCTAGTCCCAGATCTCATGTATTTTCTTAAAAGTAAATGATCACACATTTACATGTTGAAGCTTGGATTAGTGCTTATGTTGCGTTCACAAAATTTGTATAACATGCATATATATATATATATATATATATATATATATATATATATATATAAGAGAGAGAGAGACATATATAGACAGAGACAGATTTACAGATATATATATATATATATATATATATATAGAGAGAGAGAGAGAGAGAGAGAGAGAGAGAGAGAGAGAGAGAGAGAGAGAGAGAGGGGGGGGGGGGGTCTGTGTGCATTTTCTGAGATACTTGCTCACATCAACTGCTATTTATTTGACTTCACATGTAAAGACTGACCTGGTGCGTCTTTTGTTATGGTTCTTATTAGCATTTATGAAAAATATTATATTTTTATGTACAGTTAGAGTGATGTAAATGCAAATATTTTATGAAAACTTTGACATTGTTCAGTGTATCTTGCTATGTAGATGTTAATCTCCTGATTGAAATCGTACCCGCATCAAACCTGATGATAGTCACTACTTCCGATTACAAATAAGGAACCGTCATCCAAGTCATTCTGTCACATTCCAAAAAGGAAACTCATTCGTCACTGTGCGGGTTCCCAAAGGAGTAAACCTCATTCTAATCAACGTGTCATGTTCCAAATGACGAAACCTCAATCTAGTCACTAGGTCACGTTACAAATAAGACATCTCATTTTAACAACTTCTTTACATTCCAAATAAGGAAACCTTATCCTAGTCACTTTTTCTCTTTCCAAATAATGATATATCATCCTAGTCACCGTATATTACAAATAAGGAAATCCCATCATAGTCACTGTCACCATCCAAAAAAGAAACGCTCTTTCTTGCCAATATTTTAAGTAATAGGTATGTCACAGTCAAATAATAAAATCTCATTCTTGTAACTATTTCACATTCGAAATAGCGAAATATTATCATAGGCACTATTTCACATTCAAAATAATTAAACCTCATCCGAGTCATTATTTCACATTTCAAAAAAGGAAACCTCATCCTAGTCACTATTTTACATTCCACAAAATGAAATATCATCCTAGTCACCATATATTACAAATAAAGAAACCCCATCATAGTCACTGTCACCATCCAAAAAAAAAACGCTCTTTCTTGCCAATATTTTATGCAATAGTTATGTCACATTCCAATAATGAAACCTCATCCTTGCAACTATTTCATATTCCAAATAACGAAATGTTATCATAGGCACAATTTCATATTCAAAATAAGGAAACCTTACCTTTGTCATTGCCACATTCCAAATAGCCAAAAAAATGGTATAATGTAACATAACAAAGAAATGCTTTACAGCTGACGCATCAGTTCGTCATCGAGAAATTGTTTTGGAAGAGTAAAAATGAGGCTACAAATTGAGAATCATTACTTTCAAACTGTTTGTTGCTAAGAACGTTCAGGGTTTCTTAGCAAAAATATATTCAAGGTGAAATACTGCAAAAATGTGAAGCTGCTTTATACAGTTATTTTCCTATGTTTTAAACTTAAATAGAGTAAATGTTCACAGAGATGTTGATGTTTTGGGGTTAAAGCCATTTTTTTTAGAGAAAGATAGGCTATACATGGCGGCCAGTATGTCTGGTGAAAGAGGAACCCTTGAAATCTCAGTAACAACCACTGACCCTCGGGACGATACTGGACATCTTTTTAATAAGCCCACATCAGACGAGACCGAGATTCGAACTAACGCGGACAGAGGTGAGATGGAAGAGATAAGTAAAGACATGTGTTTTAGACTAATCGGCCCTCTTCCCAACACATATTTGTTTTCTTTTTAAAGTTTTTAACTGCGTGTATTTGGCATTTGTTGCACAAGTTATCCATCTTATGCAACAAGCTCTTCTGCCTGCAACAGACCAGACATGGACCTTCACCAAGTGAAAAGAGTGGATAAATTACTGTCAACGCACACGAGACCAGTGGACCTCACATGTTAACAGCAAATAATTTTTTTCTTGTGAACTTTCTTTGTCCATCTTATCGAACGATAACAGATATCGTTGCATAAAAATAACCTTTGAACGTTTTACTCGTACACTTATTGACATATTATTGTCGTTGTGCGTCAGGCACCTGCGACTTTATTGTGACATCTGCCGACCACTTTCATTACACTTTTACAATAATTATTGTTATATATTATATTTAATTGTTTCTCTGGTGTAAGTGAGAGTGAAAAACGTGAACATGTTGAAAATTGTTTGACTCAACGGTCGTTATTGTTCCTGATGTCACTCGCTGTTGATGAACATTATAAAATACGGACTGTCTACACGCAATCTGATTTTGCATGGGTATTGTGCAGATCTGAGAAACTCCTCTTGAAATATTTACTTTTTACAGAGCCTGACACGTGAGACATTTCTCAAACACAAGCTAACATTTAACATACATAGTTTCTGTTAAGGTCTCTGTTAACCAATTGTTCAATATTGAGTTACCTTAAAGCAAATGATGTACTAAATGACATGCTGGATTGTTTGAAACTGTATTTTGGTAATTTTACACAGCTGTCTAGTAAAGGTCTTTGTTGTTAATGAAGTTTAAGCATTAATAACATACCATTTACACTCATTGACTTGCGTACACTTTGAACCATTTCATTTTACTAAATTAATAGACAGAAAATGACTAAAAGAACATTGATCTCTTTCATGAATAACAGTAATAAAGTGTTTTGTGTATTGAAATATGTATTTCCAATAATATAAATGGAGTTGTCAAACGAGCGTAACGTTACTGGCATTATTCTGATGAAAAGGTTGTGTAAATATGTAAACTATGAGTTCCGTTTTATAAAAGAGTCATCAACGCATAATTTGGCCTTTGCACTATTTAAATCAATTGTTATGATTGCAACAGCTGATTGTAGATATTTAGAATTCAATATACACATATAATAATAATAATAATAATAATAATAATAATAATAATAATAATAATAATAAATAATAATAATAATAATAATAATAATAATAATATTATTATTAGTAGTAGTAGTAGTAGTACTAGTAGTAGTAGTAGTAGTAGTAGTAGTAGTAGTAGTAGTAGTATTAATATAATTATTATTAAAAATTCTCTTGATTAAATAGTTTGCAAAGCAAAGAAAATAAAATACAAACAAATAAAATACATGAACATTGAAGATTTACTTTGGAATTTATAACATCATAACATACATACATACATACATACATACATACATACATACATACATACATACATCCATCCATCCATCCATCCATCCATCCATCCATCCATACATACATACATAACGAGGACTTTGTATAGCGCCTAATCTTTCGAAGCTCTAAGCGCTTTACACCATCAATAATGATATGACTACACTACAGAAAAACAAATGACAAAAATAATGAAATTGGAAAACATAAAAACATGCTGAAAAACATATAAGATACAAAACATGATTAGGTCGCTAAGTTTGTCCCTGAATTCGAAACAGGTGAGTTTTAAAAGCACTCTTAAAAGGGACCACTGTGTCTTTGTGTCTAATTTTAATGGGCAATTCGTTCCACGTCGCCGGGCCCTGGTGTGCAAACGAACGTTGTCCATATGACTTTGTTTTCAGCATGGGAATAATGAGTATACGATTATCAGAAGAAGAGCGTAAGTATCTAGCTGGTGTATACACATGGATGAGGCTGGACAAGTATGTTGGACTGGAGTCTGTCATTGAAACATAGCACAGAGAACAAATTTTGTGTTTGATTCTGTATCGAATCGATAGCTAGTGTAGGGTACAGAGCAGTGGTGACCTGTGCTCTGATCGAGGTACTCTAAAGATGATCCATGCAGCTGTGTTTTTGGACTTTTTGAAGTTTCTGGAGTAAATATTGTGACGAACCAGACAGAATTGAGTTACAATAGTCCAGTATTGAAAGTACTAATGAACACACAAGTGTTTTAGTGGCATCAACAGAAAGATATTTACGAATGGAACTGATGCGTCTCAATTCAAGATATGCAGCCTTGCATATGTTCATGACATGTTGGTGCAATGTGAGAGTACTGTCTAGAGTAACACCCAGGTTTCGTACTGACTGTGGAGAATTTAATGTTGGTGTTGTTGATATTTATTGTCTGAGGTAAAGTATGTGAATGAGAAAGTCTTAGTGTTGTGATCAGAATAGCCTCAGTTTTATCATCATTCATCTGCAGCTTGTTACATGTCATCCATGATTTCACATCAGAAATGCACCTCTCTACTCCATGGATGGTAGCATCAACTTCAGCTGGGTGGCTAGACTTGTATATTTGGGTGTCATGAGCATACAATTGGTGCGACACTGGGTGATGATCTATAACACTTGAGAGCGGCTACGTGTACAGAATGAAGAGAACAGGTCCAAGAACAAATCCCTGTGGAACATCACAGCATACGTCAACTGGGCTGGAGTGTATTCCAATTGCAGATATAATTTGTGTCATGTTGACTAAGTAGGACTTCAACCACTGTAAGGCTATATTCTGAATGCCTAGTACATGCTGGAGACGGTGAAGTAATATATCATGGTCTATTGTGTCAAATGCTGCAGATAAATCCAGGAGAGTGAGGACTGTAATCTTCCCACTATCCAAAGCAGAGAGAATGTCACTAAATACTTTCAGAAGAGTAGTTTCCGTACTGTGGCAAGGGCGATATGCAGACTGTACATTGCTAAAAAGACTGTTTGAATTCAAATGAGATACAAGCTGAGTTAGAAAAATCTTTTCTAAGACTTTTTATATGAGTGGGAGATTAGAAACTGGGCGGTAGTTCTATAAATCGTTATAGTCAAGTGTTGGTTTCTTCATCAGTGGCTTTACTATGGCAGTTTTGAAAAATGACAGGAATTCCCCCTGTCAGAGAGAGAGAGAGAGAGAGAGAGAGAGAGAGAGAGAGAGAGAGAGAGAGAGAGAGAGAGAGAGAGAGAGAGAGACAGACAGGCAGATATATATATTAATAACAACCGTTAGTGAAATCAATATTGGGTCTAAGCGCTTAAGCAGCAATGATGTCGGAATTGGATCAAGTTCCCAAGACATTGGTGCACTTTTCATCACGATTATCCGTACTAAATCAATAGAAACTGGTTCAAATTCTCCTAACGGTTGTCGCTGAAATTCTGCATCATAACTGTATGGTGACGAGTCAGTTAAAATTGTGCTGTCAAGCGAATCTCTAATGGTTTGTACTTTGTCACGGAAGAAATTTGCAAATTGGTCTAGTGGAGAGAAGGTTGTTGGAAGTGGTGTACATTTGTTCCTTGACATTAGTTTGTTAGTTATCTCGAAGAGCTCTTTGCAGCTAGAACTCTCCGTGATCTTAGTACTGTAGTGGGATGATTTGGCTAAATGGACTATGTTTGTGACGTTCTTCTTAGCGGCTTCGTAGATTTGTTTATGAATAGTGAGACTGGTGGAAAGCCAAAGCCTCTCTGTATTTCGGCGATGTCTTTTAGCAGTGCGAAACTGGTTCCTAACACTGCTATACCATGGAGAACACTTTTTTATTGATACTCCGCATTTGGTGGCTGGGGCATGTTTTTCAAGCAATGAACGCAGGCAGTTATCAAGTTGTTCCGCTGTTGGATGTAAGAAAGTTGTCAGGTTTTATTGGATGTCATGCATGAATTTTGTTCTATTTAACATACGGAGGTTTCTCTTAGTAGCAAATAGAGGTGGAGGGTTAGGGACTGATGGCATACAATGCAGAGGTGATCCGATGCAAGTTCGTGGGATACAATGGTGGATTGCAGAATACTGTCATCAGGTCTTTACAAAATCAGTCTAAACTGTGACCAGGTTTATGGGTAGGTTGGTTAACTGACTGTTTAAGATTGAAAACATGAATGGAGTCTAGGAGTTTTGACGTGTATTGTTTTCCAGGACAGTCAAAGTGAAAGTTTAACTCTCCAAGAATAATTAAGCTACCACCTATCGAATTTCCATACTCTAGAAGATTTGGAAACTGCTCCCAAAAGAGAGATTCAAACAGTTTGTCTTTATCTACTAGGAGAAGACGGTAGAGATAGAAAAAATGGACTGACCTTTGTTCCAGTGTGAGCGTTGTTTGGACTAGTTCAAACGATGTGTGGCAGAGATTGAAGGTTGTGTTGTACTTAAGGCATTTGATCACGGAATTCTTTGTAATTACAGCAATTCCACCTCCGCGATAGTTGTGGGGGAACGACTTGATGGAGTAATCGCTGGGTGTTAAAACTGCACACTTAGGTTCATTACCTGCCGATTGTAACCAAGTTTCTGTGAAGAAGAAGACTTCAATATTCTGGTCGTTGATAAAATTAACAATTTCTGTGCGATTTCTGGTGATCCTACTGATTGAGCGTTGAATGATGCAATACGTAGTGGTATCCCTGGGACAGTTGACACAACGGTTGACGATTTAAGAGGAATTTGAACCAGGTTATTAAAATTAACGGCAGAATTTTTAAATTGTTTATCTGTTACGGGCAAAAGGGAGATAACTGGAATTCTTCTTCCTGTTCTACGCCGGCCAGCTTTGAAAGAAGGTTTCTTTTTTCGAAATGATGAATCTATTCCCAGTTCATTCAGTCTTGAGCACAATGTAGTATCTAGAACCAAGGTGTCGTCATTTAATCAATGAGGGTCCATCGTATTGTAAGCGGTCACGTGACGGCGGTTTATTCTAAAACAAATGACACCTTAACAGTGGAACAAAACAGCTGAGCAAAATTCTAATTGTTCTCGTTTCCAAAATAAGGAGATGAATTAACACATACGAACGGAACAGCCAATGCATGATGAAACACAATAATGTAGATGAAGATAGAGACCAAGCACAAATATAATAAATATAACACATAATCGGAAGAGCCTTTCTCGAGCAGTTAAACAATGGCGTCCATCTTTCCGGAAGTACATACATACATACATACATACATACATACATACATACATGCATGCATGCATGCATGCATGCATACATACATACATACATACATACATACATACATACATACATACATACATACATACATACATACATACATACATACTAAAATTGAACAAATAATTTTTTCCTTAGAAAAACAAAGTAAAAATGAAATAACTAACATACGGTTTTAGGAATCAAATGCAAAATATTTAAAGAATAATCCAAAAATTAAAATCTAGAATTTATTATAATAAAAAGTTCTAATGAAACTAAGTTCGAATCCCGATGAAATCCAAAATGGAAGGAGATGATGTACCATGTGGTCTTTGCTGAATCACAGAAAAGAATATTCCAGTTTTTGAATTCTTTGTAAATTTGGATAACTGTCCTAGCCCAAGAATTAATTTAGAAAAGAAGTATTTCCAAGGAAAAATAATCTCTTGGAATTCATATAATTTGAAGAAAAAAAAACGAAATATTTAGCCCAAAATACTGGTCACAACATAAAACACTTAGATGTATCTAGTATTAAGACATAGAATGGCTATTCTTTCTCAATACATCAGTAATACATTTAGCTACGGCGCAAAACAGATTCCCGTATGTGGGCCAATCCACTGGGAAAAAACAGAGTTTGAAATAATTGCTATATTTTATTTGTTACGTATGGCCTCTATTTCACTTTATGAAACTTACTCTAGAAAAGAATTAAGAAAATATTGTTTGCATCAACTCTTGCTGCTTTTTGAATCAATGTCAGGAACTAGGTGAGAATTAGATATAAAATATATATTATTAGTGGTTATGTAAAACAGGTCAAACTGAATTGAATTTTCTGGAAAATGTGAAATCCAGTAAATAAAGTTACTTTACAATAACATGTATTAGAAGAAGAAAAAAACACTATAACTAATAAACAAAAAATTAAAATAAATGAAATATAAATTAATTTTAAAATACATCACACTCGCCTTATAAAGAAAAAGAAAGATTTATATAATAACACTTTCTTTTTACCATATATTACTTATATAAGGTTTAACAAAAAACATAAGAACTTTTATGAATTTTACAAAGTGTACATTAAATAATGCATTTATATACGGGAAAGTGCATCTGTTCTTTAATGATTTTTCTCTGATGTACCTAACGTCAATCTTATATTCCAATAGCACCATACTCCACCTTACGAGTATTTGATATTAATGTTTCATCTTATTGATGAAAGTAAAGTTGTTGTGATCACTAAACACAATAATCGATGAAGGAGCTAAACTAATGTAAACTTGCATAGGTTGTAATACCAATATCAACGCCAAACAATCCTTCTCGATTGTTGAACAATTTCTTTTGTCCTCATTAATCTCTCAGAAAAATAGCACACTGGATGCTCAACACAATTTTCTTCTTCTTCAGTCAATATTGCTCCAACCACAACATCACTTGCATCAATAGTTTGAATGATTGGCTTACGCTGGAGCTGTAAGAACTGGAGCGCTCATAAGTATGGCTTTTAACGTGTCAATAAATTTGCCAATTATTCAGCAATTATATAAATTCGAACAACATTACTGATATTATCCATCCTTACATAAAGCTCGTACCTGTTGCGTTTACTAACGGGCACAGAGAATTTATTTAGAGATAGCCGTTACCTTAGCATCTATAGATTTAACTTCTCCATGTCCCACGATATGTTCTTCAAATGTTAGACAAGCACGACAGAAATTACTTTTGAATAAATTAATCGATAAACTTACATCAGTGAGTCTGTCAAAGAATTTTCGAATTGTTGCTAAATGTTCTTTCCACGTGTCATTACAGATGATGCATCGATGTAAGCATCCCGATTAACTACACTAGAGGTAATCATATTCATTGAACGTTGAAAAGTACATGGTGAAGGTTTCACCCCAAACGGTATTGCTTTTTTTCCATAAAGTTCATCCTGCGTCTCGAATGCCGAAATTTCCGTTGCTCTTTCCGTTGGAGGAGTTTGGCAGAATTATTCAAGAAGGACAAATTTGCTGACATACTTGGCATTTCCGATTTTATCAATACAGTCATCGATTCGTGGTAATGGATATTAATCCGATCTGTCTGTCTGTCTGTCTCTCTGTCTGTCTGTCTGTCTGTCTGTCTGTCTGTCTGTCTCTCTCTCTCTCTCTCTCTCTCTCTCTCTCTCTCTCTCTCTCTCTCTCTCTCTCTCAATCTGGCTATAATTGGCTATAATTTTAAGTGAGAAAGTTTGGCTTCGGGTAAGCCTCTAGAGGAATAGTTCTTATCTCGTTAACCAAGAAATATAACTATTCTTTCTTCGTTAACGCATCTGAGGCATTTCCATGTTTCATTATTTATTCTGTTCACTGATTCGTTCTTTTGATATCGAGTCTCTTTGTCTTGTTCCTACCGGTGAACCCTTGTGATGGTTTTAAAAGAATTAGTGAGGTCGACGTAAAATGAAGCTTGTTACATCAAATGATACCAAAGAATGTTCACTACTATCTACGGTTTCTTTTGCTATCGTAAGAACTACAACCGTACCCACTTTATAATTTAGTAATAATAACCATATCAAAATTGTATTGACCTCGAAGTGTCTATTTATACACACGCTTGAAAGTACAAGACAACAAAAGTCGGCGCAGATCATTAAAGATGGATAAAGCATGTAAACAAATTATGGCAGATATTATTTAAGCGGTAATAATAAACGGCATTCGTATGACACTAATTCATTGAATAGTTGTAATTAATCTTGAGTTTGGATGTCATTAAACAATCAAAGACCTTGTTTATACATCGCACGAAATCTAGGAATTGGAAAGTGATTAGCTTTCATATGTTGCGCCACAAAGAAAGCTTAGTCTGATATACAAAGAAATTTGATGCGAAAGGAAAATTACCATTGCTTTTAACTTAATGACATTTTACATTTATTTAAAGACAAATGTCATCCAATGAATTACGGCTCCACTCTGATATACCGCACACAGATGTAGGAGTTCTAAAATTAAAATGATGCATTTAATTACGTTTGAAAATATTATCAGGCATACAATATAATTTGGCTTTAATTGTAACCAAACTTTTAAAATAAATGGAGATTAACTTTATTATATGGATTAAAATGTACAGAGCAGGAAGTCAGAATGCAAGGACTCTTAAATAGGATTTTCAACCAGATATTTATCTTTACATTTAATCGTGATTAAAGGAAAAGTTGGATAATGGATATCGGAATTAATATACTAACAACTAGTGGATTGTATTGATTGCATATTGATGCACATTCTAATAAATAACCAAAAAGAATATAAGGATAAAATTTACACCACAAAACATAAACATTATAGAACGCAAGCCATTAAGCGCTTATCATAACTATACTGTATAATTTGATAATGACGATTCAGGGAATGGATATAAAACACAGTATGATTTTAAACTTGAGCGAAATCAATTAAACTATGCATGGCAACTTTAAGATGAAGACTATCTTATTAACATATGAAAGTCGAGTTAGTTAATCAATACATTTGTTTCCTTACTTCTCTCAATAAGAAAATATTTTGCCTGACACTCTCAGTACAATTATATAATGATCAGTCTTTTAATCTAAAACAATTGAACATAATTTGTAATACCTGTAATATTCCTCTTGTTTAAAACTGGAAATATATTTATGGAAATATATATTATCGATCAACTAAATAACACAAATAATGAGAGCAATCGTAGATTACTATGAATCATGTCTTGATAATAAACTGCATTAAAGTCCTTATGTCTTTTTACAGTGCTTTTATTTCATAAAAAATAGCACAAAATAAACTATTTGACTTTGAGCTTTAATTCTAATAAGGAATAGCAATAGATCTTTACAGTATACCTATAACTTGGGTTTTTTTTTAAGGCACCTCAAGGAACTATTACAGGAAATGATCCAATGAGCGATTCAATCAAAACCGAAACCAAAATAAATTTAAATGAAAACATGATCCAATCAATGAAAAGACTTATGATTTGTCATTACGTGACTTAAATGATACAATAAGAATTTAACAAATGAGGATTTGAACACCCTAAAATTGAACTATTCATTGGAATAGAGAGGAAAAGTTAACGAGGTCAAGAAAATAAAAACCTAATTCAGATCCCAGACTCTGTTGGTATTATTAGTCTAGGCAAGTATTGTCGCATTAGAAAACAAGATCAAGAAGGTAATTAACTAAATGTGCTAATAATATTCGTCTTAGACATGTATTCTCGAATTAAAAAACAAGGTTAAAGATTGTCATGATATTAAGGCAATACTAAAAACAGAAACAAATGAAATCGTTGAAGAAATTAAGAGTGCCATAAATAGAAAGATTCTATCAAACGTGAATGAATTCATACCGCTAAATCCGAAGTAAAATGAGGTATAGAGAAATTTAAACATTATTCATCAAATTGTTTTGTGTTTTTTATTGGATGCGTGGTTAAAAAATTAATAGTATCACAGTAAGTATTAATAAAGACGAAATAGTTAAAAAAAATATTTTTGGTAATATCAATCAATAATAAGAAACAAAATATTTTTACAAGAAAACAATATTCGTTTTACTTTTCAGATTACCATTTAAATACATTTGATAACAACCATTATGAGTGGAAGAGCTGTTGTTAATGCTTTAAAATTATCAAGGAGAAAACTCTACGTTTCATGGATTTTAATTATCAAGGAGAAAACTCTACGTTTCATGGATTTGATCGAAGTGCTGCAAATAATGAATGTGGAAGACAATATATATGACCAGAGGAAATGCATAAATAAATATTGATTTCAATGAGACGGAGAAAAATTACTCGACTACTTACAGGAAAGATTGAGGAAACAAGTCCTGGATACTCAGTATCGTGCACATGCCTAGATGCTGTTTTAGACAAATGTCTGAAACTTGCAGTTTTAATAAACATGAACTTATGAATATTTATTTAACGCACTTGTATTTGGCGCTGGTGCTTATTAGGTGTTACGACGCCTTTAGAACTTGAAAACATACTCGCTAATTATGCTAAGGACAAGTATCGGGTCATGAATGCTTTCCTATCGATTATATCAAAGTAGAGGATATTGATTTAAGACACTAGTACAACCCTGTTAAATGTTGTTCTTGTTTTCAGGAAACGAAATAGTTTCCAAAGATTTTATTGGAAAGACACACAACACACTGATCATGAAAAGCATTTTAATTCATTAATATATGAAATAATAATTACAGTCAAATGATTATCAAACATATCGCACTCAAATGGAGATTCAATTAATTTAACAGTTACAGAACAAGAAACTGTTTTTGCGAAGAACACAACTACAGAGGCAATCAGGAATAGTTGTGTCAAAACCTTGTATAACCCTGGTTTATGGTTTGATTTCAGACGTACACATGATTATAGTTTGCTTGAAACTAATAATAAATTAGCTAAAGTTCAACAAGAAATACACATGCAGATACACAGAGGAGGAAATGAAGATGCACACAAAATGTATATTTATTTTGTTGTAGATACTCACGTAAATATTCAGAACAAATAAATAGTATAATGTATGCTTTAGGGAAGGCAATACCTGACATACTTGGCATTTCCTACAAGTTCTAGTGGCGGAGAGGGGTACATAAAAACGAATAATCATTGAACCAGCAAGTTTCTCCCGTTAACATAATTAAATATAGTGTTACAAATAATGAAAATACAACGTAAGCATTGGATTAACTTTAAAGTTGAAAAAAAAAAGGATGGATGGGATTAACATCTCTCTCTCTCTCTCTCTCTCTCTCTCTCTCTCTCTCTCTCTCTCTCTCTCTCATACATAATAAAGTAGCTACATGGGTTTGTAAAACCCTTTAATCTCCTCTCAGTTTTTTTCTTTAATGGTGATAAATAAAATGAATTATGGATTATTGGTTTATGGCATCAACTTATAGTCTTATAAATAGTCGAACAAGTTGTTCTTACTTCTAAATGTGCTACTCAAATTCCGACAAATGAGCAAGTGTCACCCCAAGACATTCGATGTTTTCCGGTAACTTTAGTTTCATGTCTGGGTGCCTTTTTACACATTTTAACAGTTATTGGCTGACACATGACCAAGTCACACACATTGACTTGTTTTTAATGAATGACCTTAGTATTGATGTATTGTATTTTCCATCATTTCTTTTTTGGCCGTCATTAGCGAAATCACTTACTCAACATAATATTATTAAAATACTTCAGCATAGCTATTCCGTTTATAATAAATCCACCTTTGATTATAGATTAAATACTTACAAGCATAGAATAATTTAAGAGTACATCTAATTCTGCTTTGTCACATTTCAAACTACTTGCATAAGCTAATCCGAGTACTCAAAAACAGTGTGTTGTTTCTAGTTTACAATTATTACAGAACGGGATTCTTTATAAATATAGCATAACATTAAATTATCTTTCCTTGCACGATAGTCTGAAGACTGCCAAGATAATTTAATTTAAAATATTTTAGTGCTTGATTAAGATCAGGAAATTTTTGACGCTAATTAATGTTAGAAGGAGGTTTGAAAGAATATTTTTTTCGGTAATTCCTTTTCCTGAAGCCTTTTAAGGACGACTCAGTTATGTTCAAATTGAACAAAATGCATTTTCATGTTAGTTTTGAGACCTTGTTTATGTATCAAAGTTAATTCGTTGTTCTTTCATTGTTCATGCTTTTCTCGTTGCTGACGTTGCCATGGTGTTTTATTATTTTACGTTAATGTTTTATCAAAGAGATCTGAAATATTGTATTTCACAGAAACTTCTAATTTAGGGCCTTTGCTTACTTTTACAAATATATCGGCCATTACAGCTTTATAAAACGATAAAGTTTTTGTCATGTATTGGTATAATTGATTGTTGGATTTTTATCTGGGTCACTTATAGTCTTGGTAACAAACAAAGAATCATCTCCACCTATATTATGATCGAATAGGGAAATGTTTTGGAGATTTTAAATTGATATTGCACTTGGTATGTGGACCTTTATATTTTCTAGTTAGGAGATGTTACCGGTGTGTGTTGTACGCTTGAAATATTTACCACGGTGAATTAACAGTTGGTTAACAAGTACATATTTTTCTATAATAATTTCAAAATCACAACATTTAGAAAAAAATGAAACCCTTTTTAAAATGGTGATTCCAACCTAATAGGGCATGCTATGCATATTAAGTTACCTAATATATCTAACATAGTTTGTGTTCTTGCAAGGTTAATTTAGACCTAAATCAGACACTTATTGCAAAATTGTTTTCATGGAGTGAAATTTTTATTACAGACAATACTAAACTTTTAAAATATTATCTTTAGTAATGTTAATATTTTAATCTATCTATCTATCTATCTATCTATCTATCTATCTATCTATCTATCTATCTATCTATCTATCTTTCAGATTCAGCTTTAATTTCGTTTAGTTTCTATCTTTGCCGGTGATGTTCTGTGATACCAAACTATGAGATGTATATAAAATAGCCAACCAGCACAAGCTGTTATTCTGAATTGAATCAAAACCATACTTGTATGGAACTTAAATCCCTAATTGTTATTTTAATATATTACAGAATAATGGTTCAATTGTTTTTTAAAATCATATCTGACAAATGATACTGATTTATTTCAAGTATAAACCTTTATTCACTTATTCATCAGATAAGCTAGTCTCCTATCATTTTTGCCACTATTTTTTTTAAAGGTTTATTTATAGTCCTTTTAACTTCTCTATATAGGTCGTTTAGTATCAAGATCATCGCCCACCCTTCTCAGCGCAGATGGGAATATACTAACTATTGACAAAGAGATGAATCTTCAACGATAGGCTGAACACTTTAACTGCGTCCTGAACCGCCGTTCATCCATCAACGAAGAAGCCATCATTTGTCTCCCCCAATTACCCATCAGCAAAGCACTGGATGACCCTCCAACCTTGCTCAAGACACAGAAAACGATCCAATCACCTGGACATATCCTTACTCTCAATTGCAGGAAATATACTCGTCAGAATCCTACTGAACCGCTTAAATACAAACCTTGACCAGTGACTACTGCCAGAAATCGAGAGTGGATTCTGAAAAAAACGTAGGATCATCGACATGGTGTTTGCTGCGAGCCAGCTACAAGAGAAACGTCAAGAGCAAATCCATTGAGGTTTTCTCCATCTATGTCGACTTGACATAGGCCGTTGATAATGTCAGCAGAGAAGGCTGATGGCAAATAATGGCCACGTACGGCTGCCTGAGAAAATGTATATTAGATGTATATCCATGGTGCAGCATTTCCATGACGATATGACGGCACCAGTCCATGACAATGAAGATATATCTAAGCCATTCCCAGTAACCGACGGCATCAAGCAGACCAGTGTTCTGACTCCGACACTGTTCAGTCGAGTGTTTTATGCCCTGCTGACTAATTCTTTCAGAGACGGCGAGGCTGGAGTTGTAATCAGGTACCGTACAGATGGAAAACTATTCAATCCCAATAGGATTCAAGCAAAAATCAAGGTTATGACAAACACCACGAAGGAATTCTTATTTGCTGATGATGACTGGATCAAAACGCGACCTGCAATGCAACGTTGACAAGTTCTTCAGCTTCTGCACACGGTTTGGTCTTGCCAAGAAGCCTGACGTACAGCATCAACAGGCCACTGGAAAGCCCTATGTTGAGCTCAACATCTTCGTTAACGGCTAAAAACTTAATGAACCGCTTCACCTACCATGGTTAATACGCTGTCACAGAGCGTTGCTATTGACGACGATGTAAACTTTCGTATAGTCAAAGCCAGAAAACGTTCCGGAAAATTGCATGCCAAAGTATGGAATAGATGGAGCATCAGCATCCAGATCAAACTACATGTCTACAGAGCAGTTGTGCTGCCCACACCACTTTACACAGGCGAAACGTTAACGGTGTACCAACGCCACGGCAACAAGCTGAACCACTTTCACACCACAAGTGTCAGAAATATCCTCAACATCAAGTGGCAACAGGACTAGGTTCTAGACACTAAGGTATTCGCCCAGGCAGGTCACCCCAGCATCAACACCATCTTGATGCAGTCTCAGCTCAGCTACGCTACACGAGACATGTAGTACGCACGAAAGATCATCGGCTGCCTAAGAGACTTGTCTTTAGAAGATATGGAGACCTACAGCTCGGACTGCAACCCCACGTATCTATCAGAAGAAACGCATCAAAGACAATCTTAAAACTGCATCGAAAGTGTTCAATATAAACCCCGATTACTGATAATAGTAGCATTGCTTCAATATTTGTATTTAAACAAGTTGCCCTCAAAGAGGTTTATAAAATGATTAGATGTTTAAATTGCATTTTTTTTAAAAACCTGAAGTTGATCTAACCTCCTGTTAAACTGTGAAAAGCTGCGACACTGATCAGTGTGGGTCATATTATATAAGTAATTAAAACTCTTTACAAAAATTCTTTCTTATCGTCTGAAGGAATCTATGTTCTGATTTTCATAAAGAGCAATCATCTTGATAAATGTAATCATTGACCTGTCAAAATTCTACCTGTCATACCCAAACTGTTTGAGATATCATTGAAGACCCAGTTAGCATATTTTTTTATTTGAAAGTGCATTTGTACAATCCATTTTACAGTCAATTATGTTTGCTTGAAGACTGAAGTAAGAAAGCTCTTGATGAAAACAAGTTTGTAGCTGTAGTTCGATGGCTTTATACAAGGCTTTTTACTGTCTCCATTATGATATTCTCATTTTCCAGGCAGTGGCTTAAAATGTATTACATGTACTTATTTCAGTAGGGCCTTTACTATGCTGTCTGTCAATTTGGGCAAACAAATTAAGATGCCAGGTGTCTTGAGTAGTTTGATTGCTATTCAAAAAGAGTTTCATCGGGGTCCATCTTCAGACCACCACTCTATATAGATGTAATCAATCATTTCGTCTATTTTATTAATATGGATCCTTATATAACTATGCCGACGATAACACTGCTCGTTTCCTCGCCGGATTTTGACGCTCTGATTAACATACTTGAACAAATCCAAGCTAATCCGGAAATGTTTCAGTCGCTAACAGTGAGTGGAAAAAGACATTCATTCTGTATTAAACATAAGCAGTACCAGGACAGGACGTGACAATGACTTGACTGCAATTCGACTTACATACAAACAATCAGTGTTGGAAATCTAGATGACAAATGTCTTGTAATGTAAACAGACGCAGCCAATAGACAATCATACATATATTTATCATTTCCAAATTTAATTTCTGTCCCTTAGACATGCATTTCAGCTGTGACATGAACATTAGAAAAAACGTGATGAGATTTACGAGCGTGTTCTGTGTATGATGACTACACAGGCAGCTATTATAAACTCTTACTTATGGCAAAAATGCCAAACGCTGAAGGTGCGTACATTTCGGATTATGGTTATCGAGACTTTCAAAATACTGTTCTCAATTGGCTGTATGATTTAATATACTTTAAACAAAATATTTTAGATGTACCTAGATGTAAAACCTCAAAATTTGCAAAAGATATCATTTAGTTATGCAGCTGGAATCCAATGAAAATGTGCCACGATATTACTTCGGAGAGCAATCAAATTTGAATTAATGTATATTTTACTCTCTCTTGTAATGGTAAAGATTATAAATCTAATATCTGCAAATATCACCCCGCCAGTGCAGACTCATGTGTGTGGAATTCTGCCACTGTAATAGGCTTCAGAAAGTTGCTTTATGATATCGTGATCATACTTAACACTGCATCGTAACAACGATGCCAAGTGCAACACAGAGTGTGTCAACTCGAGTTGTTTCGATTCCTTCAATCTTCATCGTCATATTAATCATCAATGACTACAGTGAGTCATATATTCTCTAATCATGCATGTGCACTCATGATCGGGACTCATTTTTTAGTTCACATCATCTCAATATAACGAGCTTGTTTCATCTGTCACGATGTGGCAACATTTGTATTCTTGTTTTGATTGCTGAAACTAAGATATCTTTGATACGTTTGGGAATATCTACGTGATTTCCTGAGAAATTCCCGTTGTTCGCGCAAGCACTTGCGGTGTACTTCATCAGCCTCTGTCTTAGCATCACTGGCAGGTTTCATCATTATATGCATTCTGTAGTTGTTTAATTCGATCATCAAACGCGTTCGCGTGAGACATGTTCGTGTGAGAACCTGCGCAATATTTTCTTCTAGAGGCTCCAATCAGGTCGACAGCGAGAAAACTACACGAGTTTAAGGTGACCCACGCAGACATAATCCGAAAGAGTTCACGTTAGTTGGAATATCGATTGTAACGTGTTTAACGGCCGCGGAGTTTTAAACAGTCGCTAGCATTTATATCAATGATGCATTAACGAAACTCTCCGAGGTACCATGGCGTCACTATACTGGTGAAAAACATCTCTGGACATCACTGCAGTGGGATTAAACACGGCTAGATATACTACTTCTCTTTTACGGGCCAACATAAGGAGAAAAGCCTGTAAATTGCATCGAAGTTTCATGCTACCCGAATGATATATTACACAAGACATTAAATGATCTTCGTGTGTTTCAATGCGCAGACATGGATCTGAGCCATAACTTGAGCGAGATTATCTGACAGGGTGTCAGACGAAATATTTACTAACTGGATTTTCAAAGGAGGTTTACTTCACAATATTGCATATGGATTCAATGCCTCCATTTTCGGCCGCGGTAAGATTAACTGACGAGTGGACCATATGTGCTTTATGCTATGAAACCCAAACAGGTACCAGGTCTGGCTGGCGAGGAGTTTTGTGGCAGATTTTCCTACCGGCGCCAAGGAAAGGTTCCTGTGGATGGTTTTATGTAAGGACCCACAACGAATTTCACAAGTCTTATCTTAAGTTTCGCCAAAAACATTAGGAACATGACCGCGAAAGCAGGCGCGGACAAGCTTACAAATAGACGCTGAACGTCGTATAGTTTGGCAAGAGGAACAGGGCAGATGTGTTGTTCACGTCTGTCGATTCAACAAATGCCGTAAATGCTTTATAAAGTATCATTGCAGACGGAATGTTAACATCGATGCGACTGCTACGGGTGGATTCAGGTATATCAAGAATTACCTAGAGCCGTTCCTGCTTTGTTGTGGGCAGGTCAAGAAACAAGAGAAGATTTTTTTTTATTACACTCAGGTGTACAAGTAATAACATATTTATATAAGAAAAGAATGTGTGATTCTTCTCGAGGTTGCACTATTTAGAAAACAGAATGTAAGAGCTGCAAACACCTTTACGAATCGTACGTTACCTGTATTACTTGGTTATATTTGTAAATGTTAGTTCTAAACGTTTTACATATAATATATACATTTTTGTCTTTCATAATGTCAATATTAACACGACAGAAGTTAATAATATTCATCCCTTAGTTCTTAGTCTTGAGACTGACAAAGTGTGCGATGATTTCGTTATATGGATCATTAGCCAACACACAAACACACACACACACACAGATATATATATATATATATATATATATATATATATATATATACATATATATATATATATATATATATATATATATATATATATATATATATATATATATATATATATATATATATATCTTTCTTAGTCGTTGTTCTTTTGAGTTCGTTAAACAATTAACTGGAAAAAGACTTTCGTTTCTCCATACGAAACATAACCCAACATCATCTAATAGACTTTACTGAAAGCAACCATTAAATGTGATATTAATTATTAGCACATTGTTTATATAAGGGACAACGCAAACGATAAGATAACTTTTCTTCATAACCACAAACCAGTTTAGTCCAATCGTTAATTAATGTGAAACGACGAAGTTTGCCTTATACCATTTATAGAGAATACGTTTTTTTTGACCTTCAGTACACTTCGAAGGAAAGAAAGTGGCCACTATATTTACCATAATGTATTTTTATAATTTCAAACATTTATTGACGTTCAAAAAAAATAAATTAAAACTAGACGAAAGTTGCAATAATGCGCGATCTATACAGTATTTTAGAGTCTAGAATGTTATTTCTAAGTCTAAGAAGTCTGTCATTTTGGTCGAGCACTCAGAGCTGCATCGGCTTTCGATAATTCACTATGCGCGTGTTTGTTGTGCTCGGATATAATTATCGAATGCGCCCGTTGAGTTAGAGAACGAAACGTTTGGAAATTCCGTTTTGAGAGCCTTGTCGACCAATCAGAGTACACAAGATGGCATGATGTCATCGGTTACAACTCTTTAGTAGTCAACAATTTGGTGTTGAAATTAGATTTTTCAAATAAATATTTACCGTTAAAGTTGATAGGCACGAACGTGGCTTACGTAGAATCAAACGATGCTAATAAACGAACATGTGATGACATTGCTTGTCATTAATTCAACGCAGATTGGGCGGAGAAATTTAAGTTTGTGCCTAGTCGTTGTGGTAAACCGGTTTGCTTAATCTGCAGATTGTGTGCTTCTGTTATGAAAAAATACAATCTGGAACGACACTACATGACCACACATTCGGACATAAATGTTCAATATCCCTTCGGTTCGAAATTAAAATAAGATTTCATAGCTAAGGAAGAAGGTTCTCTAACCAGTCAGCAGTCGTTTTTCACCAAGGCTAAAGAACAGAGCAAGAGTGCTGTTGTTGCGTCGTATGAAGTCGCTCTTCTGTTGGCTTGCAAAAGAAAGCCGTTCACCAGTGCGGAAGAAATAATAAAGCCTTCGCTTAAAATTGCTGCTAGAATGCTTGGGGATAAAAAGTGTGAAAAAAATGTTGATCAGATTCCTTTACATAATAATGCTATTGCTAGGCGAGTTGAAGAGTTGGCTGAGATGTTCATTGTCAAGTACCAACACGTGTAAAAAATGTAAAAGAAAATGGATTGGCAATGGACGAATCCACTGACATTTCTGACACAGCTCAGGTCGCAGTTTTGTTTATTGTTCGAGCAATAAACGATACTTTTGAAGTCTTTGAAGAACTCCTAGGATTTGAATTGGTGCATGCGATTACCAATGTAATTGATCTGTTTGAAACTCTGAAGTTGTGTGTAGAGACAAACAACATAGAATTGACAACACTGGATAGTGTATGTACCGACGGCTCTCAAGGTCAAGCGGGTAAATAATCTAGAACAGTTTCTTGACCGCACTTTATTAAAGTATTATTGTATCATTCACCAGGAAGCACTGTGTGGAAAGACATTAAATCTGAAACATATCATGGATGTTGTTCTGAGATGTATACACACAATTTGAAGCAAGCCGCTGAACAGGCGTGAATTCAAACAGTTTATATCAGACCTGAACGAGGAATACGGTGAGCTACTGATACACTGAAATAAGATGACTGTCTAAAGGGAAAGTACTCTCACGTTTCTGGGCACTGAAAAATAGTGTATATCTGTTTGTATCTGATATAAATGAATTACCTACAGAACGGGAATGTCTGCAGAATGATGACTGGCTTAATGACCTGGCATTTTTTGGTTGACATCACGTCTCATTTGAACTCTTTAAATGCGAGGCTGCACCTGTTTATCAGAAAGCTGACAGAAGGAACTTTAGAGTCGTTTCCATCTCTGAAGACACTTGTGATGGAAAAGAAATTTGACTTGTTTCAGAACAAGGTTAAAGTGGATTGTCTTCTGGATATCTTTCAATCGAGATTTCAAGAGTTCACAACAGAGGAGTATAATGTTGCCCTCATCATACATCCGTTCGTATTTCCGGAGGCAAAGATCTGCCAATTACAGCAAAAACGATCAGCTTGAAGTACTTGATTTGAAATGCAATTCTGCACTGAAATGTAAATTCCTGGAGCTGCCTGCTTCACCATCAGCTGATCATATGATGTAATTCTGGCGACCATTGAATGTCGAACAAATTGAACACTTGTGTTCATTCGCACAGAAATATATTTGTCGCTTTGGTTCGACTCATAGATGAAAGCATTTTCCGCAAAGACTGTTATAAAAAAAAACGCAACGTTCCAGACTCACTGAGAGTAACCTAGCTTTAGGCAAGACAGCTTTGTGCCCAGACATTGATAAAATGTCATCTGAACTTCAGTAACTGGTTGTAAAGAACAGTTACAATTGTAAATTAATTACCGGTATATTAATATCGGTTTTCGAAACTGATTAAACATTTTTGAATGAACATTTGATTTAAAACCTAAAATGACTGCAGTGTAGGACTGACACTGACTGCTTTTAAAGTTTTAGAATTTGTTTGCTGAAAGTTAATACATTTAAAAATAATATTACACGACATTTAAAATTATATAAACATTGATAAACATTTATAATTTTATAACGTTTTGGCCCGCTTAATTACCGAAAATAGTAGATATGGCCCTCTACTTGAAAAGCTTGGAAACCACTGATTTAACCGAACACATGCGGAACGTTTTATGGGACATCAGTTTGCCAAGAATTGCTGATGAAATGCAACGCATGCCCTCAGATGTAGGTGATGGGACGCCTTTGGTCATAACTATTGAAATATACCATTTCATCCCAGATTTAACCGAGTTGTTCCGTAATTATCCGAATAACCTCAAACGTCAATATATACCCAATCTAACGCTGGTGGGCACATGTACATAGCACAACGGCGTCAATTGTTGTATACTACCATTTCATAATTTAAAGATTAAGAAATGTCCGCTACTTGTATCATCAGATGCTGCAAAAGTAGCTTCAGTCAAGGATGTGGTATTAAATTCCATCATTTGTCATGTCTCTCGTATGGATTTCAAATCAGCCCTGGTTTCCAGATGCAAAGACAGAATGATTCCAATATTACATTTCGTCAATATCTGCGGCAGCATCGCTGTTGAATATGCATTTTTCAACTCGATAAACGATGTTGAAGTCGTTGGGGAATTTGATGCTGATGCTGCAGCGTCCGATATATTTTGCCCACCAGGTATCGAGAGGCTATTGCAGTCAGCTGACCACCCTCCACGTGATAAACATTCCGAAAAAGTTACGAAGTTCGCCGAAGTCTGCATGAAATGTTTTATTTCCCGGTGGTCAGGTTGAAAGCTGCCGTGTTGATGCAATTCGACAGGAAACAATCGCGATCATGTGAGGTATCTTGCAGCCGCAGTCTCCCACGTTAGACTTGATATTGTGGTTCAGCACCTGTATGCCTGAGTGCGCTTGATGGTGGGCAATGATGTAAGTCTGACCTGTTACAGTTCCTCGATGCATTTACTATCTAGGAATATATTGATATTCCCGGACAGTGAACATGCTAGAATATGTCGCTCCTCGCAGACGAATAGGCAGCATAATCACCTATTAGGGCGCTTGAGCGGGAGGAAATATACAATTACTGCCAAAACCTATTCTCGGATCTGCGCATGTCCGTACTGATAAGGAACAATTCCATCAAGGAAACTCCACTGTCTGATGTCCAGCGTATACATAATTACTTTGGTGCATTGTTACAAGCCCGTGGTCGTATGATCAAAAACTATCCATTGCATTTTATATACATTAAGATATAAAATAACGCATGAAAAAAGGATATATTTGCTAAGGTCGCACATCGTCAATCAAAATCATATATATAATTACTTCCATTAAAACAAAATAATCATCTTGTATATGTATGAAAGGATTGTGTATCTGTGTATAGTTGAAAACTGATCATAACTAATTATGTGACGTAAAAAGAGTGAGAATCTTGTTTGATCCCAGGAGAAGACAATAATCTGACACTAATTTAGGTTGGGTATTATGTTATATGAGACCGTTGAGAGAGAGAGAGAGAGAGAGAGAGAGAGAGAGAGAGAGAGAGAGAGAGAGAGAGAGAGTTCTGTGATGATATTTACACATACTTTTGCATCAGTCTTCATTAGGATTCTTTAGTAACTTGCGCGATATACTCTATGCAAAATACAATTCCGCATAATTGCGTTACTTGTTTTCCCCAGCAAACGTTTTTTTTTAACTGTTCCTTGTTTTCCAGTTTCAAGTTACACATTTTTCACTTCAATTATTGACTACGTAAACAAATTAATAATTTGAAGTGTCCATAATTTAATAGTCAAAAACACCTATAGGTCGGCGTGTCCAATTTCATGCTAAACCTATCGATGCAAGCAGACAAAAGTAATAGACTCAGTCTGTATGGTACTGATCTACATATTTTGTCTGTGTACCAAAGATAAAACAATTGCAAGAGCAACGTAATCTTATAGTTAGCACATTGATTTTCAAGAAACAGTTGCAACAAATTATTGATCTCTCTCTCTCTCTCTCTCTCTCTCTCTCTCTCTCTCTCTCTCTCTCTCTCTCTCTCTCTCTCTCTGTATGTCAATTGGTGTGTATGTGTGTGTGTGGATGGACGGATGGATGGATTGAGATGTATGTATGTATGTATGTATGTATGTATGTATGTATGTATGTATGGATGGATGGATGGATGGATGGATGGATGGATGTAGAAAGTTGGACAGAATATGTCCGCAAAGAAATTCTAAATTCATCAATTAGTGTTTTGCGTAATACATACTTTATTCTCTCAAGCTGATGAACGTATCATTTAAAATGTATCAACTACGTTTCAAAATTGAATAGATGCATCAGCTGTGAATTGATTCATTCGTATAGACTGCAATTAAGTTAGTAACATTTGCTACGAGTTGAAATTATTCACCTGATAAATAGCCTGTGTTGTTGAGAGTAGGCATATTAAATACGTCTAATGTAAATATGTCAAAATAAAGTATATTTGACGGCAATTATTGTAACAGATGCACTATATAAATCACACTGTTTTGCCAAATTTAACAGGTTTTGTGTTTGATTTGAACGGTGCAGAAAGTTACCAATCTATTATTTTTTTATTTATTATGTCAGCAGAATTTCCCATTTCAAAAAGTGCAATCAATGACAGCTGTCCAACAAATATAAACAATAACCTGATAAAATTTCAAGCTTTTCCTTACAAATCAATGTTCACTAATTTATTGCAGATATTTACATTGGGTTATGCTTTCATCTTTAAAATACTTACGTAATCAGGAATCATGTTTGTTTAATATGTATAAGTCGCGCAGTACTTACAGCAGCTGCTGTTTCAATGCGTAGATAAGGAATATTGTTTCTCCTTCTGTCTCCAAGATGGTTATAACAGAGTTCACTTTGTATATGTGACGTGTATCATAAGAAATATGCCCGTTATGCATAGACCGATCTAAATGTGACCACCTTTATGGTGGCAATGTATTATGAGATAATGTATGGTTTGTATTGCTAATGGGTAGAAAATATATCTATATAATCATGTTATCCTTACATATATATAGAAGGAATATAATCATAATGTCTCATCTGAAAGCAACTCTTTGGCGTCTCCGTATATTGGTGATTCGAAATAGTAAAGACTGGTATGTCCTCGAGCGCAAGGAAAACCCCCCAAAAAAGCTAGGCTTTTATTCTAAATTTGAATAAATAAATAAAATGTTTTTTTTCAAGATTATTAACGATAAAAATACAAGCCCTCTTTTTATACGAGCAATGAAAAAGCACATGGCTGGCGACTGAATATCATTTTTGAATTCATTCATGTCTCATGTATCCAGTTTTGTTGCATATAGGATGTTCTTGCAATATATTTCTTCTTATGTTCAATAGCTTTTCAGCAGACTCAATCGCTAATTGTATTAAAAACCAATTGTCACCTCAATATTAATAGAATTCATCATGCGCTTCTATTTTTCTATCCCATCCTCGCTGCACATGTCTAAATAACATTCGTAGAAGTAACAAATTTTACTGAAAAGACTGAATGCCAATCATGAACTCTCACCTAAACCGACAAAAAATGTTTAATCCGTAAATCATTTATTTCTTATCTCTAATATTTTGCAAATTTCCTTCTTTTAACAGTCTTGTATTCATAAAGGTTTAGGCCAATACATTTTCATGAAGTGCTCTTTGATTGAAAGGGTGAGATTAGGTTATGAACTACTTTTTTTAAGTTTTTATAACATTATGAATATGATCTTGTACGAGACATGGAATTATATGTCATTTTATTTGTCATTCAGTCAAGTTTTTGTAGGAAAGTGTCTACGGTCTGTTAATAGACGAGTAGAATGTAGTATTATTGTTGTGAAGTACAAAAATGAAGTTAATTTCACACAGCATAAATTAAAAGCTTCCACTTTTGATGAACCTAAATCAGTGGAAGAAGAGAGACCTATCAATCTCTTTTCCGACAGGTGCGCCGTGAACACCTTGTGATGGTATTGGAAAAAGTAATTAAATTGTACGTATTTATTTAACACCTTGATATATTCTAATCTAATTGCGTATGGTTCATTCCTTAGCTAATTATTTTATTGAAAACTATTTATTCTCTGACTTATTTCCTCGAACCTTTATACTATGGGCTCCAGGTTAGTCTTGGGAAATTTAAGTTAAATGTTTGGTTAAAGTTGTGTTTATTTACTTATATGTCTTCAAGAGTTTGATAGATTATCTTCATACTTTGCAGGAATCGCTAACAATCACTAGAAAGCTACAATGACATGATTGCTCAAACGTTGACATCTGGGTTGAGGCCACACGTTTTACAACAAGGCTTCGATCATGAACTTCTCGTGGAGAGTCTAGCCTTCTGGTTTGCTAATGTGAGATACATTAGACGGATGTTTGTGCAGATATAACGTTTTGGCACATTCAGATCCATTTTCCAGGGTGTCAAGTGCCAAATTTTTCGTCAGTGAAATTCATTAATTAATTCGTAGGCTAGCCGACAATTAACTGTCTTGGAGTAGAGCTTGGACAAAAGAATGTTTATTTAACTGGGTCACGCTGTTAGAACTGTTTATAGTGCAAACGTACTGAGTGTTTGACACGTTTAAATAGGTGATACCTCACGTAGAGCTGTCAGAGTGATTGGAAACAAATGATAAGGTGATATTGCGACCCTAAGTGGCATTTTTGGCATCTTGATAGACGGTTTTCAAAAGGTCCGTAGGAATAGCATTTATTCCGATTGGTCAAATGTAGCGGGAAGGGGGGTGTCGAACCCCAGAATCGGGGAAATATATACTACGTATCAAACGATGTTAGTCAGTCTAGGAAGACCTCTGCAAGAGAGGAAGTAGAACAATACATAGGAGAAGATCCGAAGGTATTTTTACAGCAGTGCCTTCGTAACAATAAGCTCAGGAAAGTCCGCCGGAAATCAAACGGCAAAAGCACGCCAAAAACACAAGGAAAAATAGTTTGTTTGAAGATCGACTAAGAAATAGCGAGGAAGTCGAAATTCAGAGACGGAAAAAGAAGTTGGAAGACAGAGTTGTGTAATCCCACGTACAACCAAAGGGCAGGCTCAAGTTGAGACTAACGCAGAAGAAGAAAAAACCAGTCGACGAACAAGGTCATTTTGAATCACCCAACAGTCCAATGTTAAATGAACATTCGATTCCATGATGAAATTTACTCTCAGTATTAACGGCTAACTTCATTTATTTTTATTAGTGTTTGGATTTAATGAATGTATCCGTTATTTTTAAAGCTTCAGTTTATGTATTTCTGAACTAAGTGTATTCAGAAAGAAAGAAATTGTAATTTATTGTGTCATTCTTCTTTTGATTGCATTTTAATTAAATTCCTATTTTATCTTTACGGGGGCTCGTGTGTTGTCTTTGTTCAAGGTACTATCTCGGATTACCATATCCGTTAACCGGGCAAATTATACCGTAGAGGTCATCCTCTAGATAACGAGAATTAGCGGGAGGCAGTTTTCAAGTGTTGTTTTTCCAAGTTGCGCAATACCTCTGACCAGGCCTTGTGCGATATTGTACTAATAACACTTTGATAACCGGCAGCATCTTACACAGGGCTTTGCGTCCCTATATAATAAAACTTTTCGTCGATATTTGAAAAAGAGAAAATACGAGATATTTTACTGTGGCACTGATTTCCACTATTGCGGATCCAAGAAGAATAGGTAGATATATTAGGAACATTCTGCAAGCCATATAAAATCTGCTTTGAAATGTTTTTGTTAATGTTCTCATTTTTCGTTGCTTAAGTCAACACTTATGAAAGGAATTAGAACGACGGGTATTTATTCTAACTTTACGTGTATCTGTAAATTGAGCCACATATTTATGGAATGAGAATAATCATTTAGATACATGCCAGATAACAGGGAATGAGAATACTCATTAGATACATGCCAGATAACAGGGAATGAGAATACTCATTTAGATACATGCCAGATAACAGGGAATGAGAATATTTATTTAGATACATGCCAAATAACAGGGAATGAGAATACTCATTTAGATACATGCCATATAACATATTTTCTTTCATGCAACGTTATGTCTTTCAAAATGATGTTGGCACTTAGAAATGTAGAAGGTGAATAAAGTTTTATGCGACATGTTTTTGTAAAGTTGCAAGAAATCAAATATGCTTCATAGTGCACCGTTCCATCTGGCTCTGTGCATTTTGTTAGGAGTAATCAGTCCAGCAATCAACTTAGCCCTGATTTTGCAGGAACAATATACTACGGCAGATCAGGATCTTTGCTGTTTGCAGTTTGACTTGATTTATCAACGAGTACAGATGGTAACATTATTAACTGGTTTATGTTTAATACGTTTGGTAGAATTAGGTGTACGGCCCTCGTAAACAAAGGTAACTTGGCCAATTATTTTAATCAACGTATTTAACTTTGAACGTTCCTTAAACTTTTATGTATACTGAATTTGTATTGTTGAGTTTTGAACTTGACCTTATCAAGTTCACTGTGTACCTTTATTACATTTTATAATCTTCGTCAGTTCTTGTTTAACTGCTTACTGTTAGTCAATATGGGACTGCGGACGATGTGCAAGATTTACTTACCTCTGGAACTGAAGAAATGGGCAACGTGCTTGAAAATTCAAAATTTACTCTTACTGACTTTCAAACTGATTCGCAGTTGACCATTGTGATACATGAAGAACATATGGCTGAATGTGCGAAGAACAGCATCTTATGGTATGATAGGTCTTGAAATTAACACTCAAAAATATTTAGTGCACAAATAAAGTTTCGAAGTAAGCGAGGTAGTATTGTCGTTTTTCACGGTCTCTTTTTGGTAAGGTCATTTCTCTGATATCCGGTAGCTGCAAAATGATTTAAACCTCGAGGACTAATTTTGGTATCATCTCATCTTTGGTATCGTTTCCTTTCTAAGCAGATAACTTATCGGTAGTATTTCTAGTTACAAACTTATATAACTCTTTAAATAATCTGATTAATTTGGCACGAACTCTCTATGCTATGATATTTTCCTGTGTTCCCATGCCAATATTGTGAACCATATATACCATTTCTTGACCTCGCCCTTTTTGACAAGCGTCCCTCATTGAAGTGTGCTAAATATAGAAGTTCTTGTTGGTCCTTTGAAGTGAAATATGGCAGTGATATAACGCACACGTAACAACAATGTCAATAGTACTTAAAGTTAAGACATTAGTTCAGGATATATCTCTATCCAAAGTTTGAAAAAACTTTAACATCATTTGGATGACTAAACTCTGGTGAAAAGATTATTTAAAATCTCTGACAGAAAGATTATTTGAAATTTCGGATAAAAAATTGTTTTAAATTCCGGAAAGATTATTTTTAATTTGGGCAAAACGATTATTTTAAACTTAGGGCAGAAATATACAACATAGGTCTGAGATTTATAAGCTGAATGTTACACGGTGAAGTAGTACAAATATATCTGATTATTTACCATGTAGGGAAAATAATATTTGTTCCAAGAAATATCATTCAGACAGATGAAGCATTATCAAACATTCAAGAAATTGTGAACGCAATTTTATCTTAGGTACGGCATTTTTCAGGTCTGACATTCGCCATTTGTTTCGTATGATTGGGAGGGGGTGCTATTAAAAGCAAACACGGCATTTGCATGGCTTTTAAGAACTCACCACTTGTGCTGGGATATTATATAAATATTAATTCATTATTATTTAATCCTCAATTCTTAGAAAGAAATTGGCATTATTTGCCTCCATTGTTTCCATCTCTTAAATGGCATGGGAAATCTTTCATGTCGCTTTACGAGGTGACATTTTATAATTAAAATGATGGTAGACTATTAAATCAAAGTGAATGTATAATTTAAACAAAAGCGTAAATGTTGAAATGTCTCGTAATCTTGCGATGTTTTGTTCCATGTTGTGACAGTGTCTACGTTTATTGACTTTTTAGTACCTCGGTTCCTCGTCCTCTCCTTTAACTACTGCAATTACGTAAGAAATCCATCAAAAACTGGATAATAAACTTGACACAATACAAGTTTTATTTGTTATTGAAATCTTCGTCGACGTTCTTGTACATGTTAGGTGGCAATGTATGTAGAAAGTATGTTTTTTTATACGTTTTAAGGTTACAGTTTTGTCATATATCCGTGAAGTACCGAAATGTGCATAAGCCTTGAATCTTAAATTTGAATGCACTGATCATTAAGACTTTATCCTCTTTGGACCGATGAGTCTTTGTGCAGGGTCATTTCGACCTTTATTCTTATTTTTTGCATGCCAGTGTTAAAACTTTAAAGGGGGCATTGTTCCGATTCAATGAAATTGATCGGATATATTACATAATTTATGGAAAATAAAAAATAGCCCAAAACTGTTCACAAGATAAAACAGTTTAAACTTGTCAAATGTTAAGACAAGAATGACTATTCTTTCTCAAAACATCAATAATAAATCTAACTACGATGCAAAATAGATTCCTGGATGGAGGCCAAGAGTTCATCCTTCTGGAAAAACTAAACGTTTGCAAAAATAAACACGTGATATTTGTTAGGCACTCCAAGTATGACCTCGATTCCATTTTATGAATCCCAGTATGAGATAGAATAAAACAATTTTAACAAGTTGTTTACTATACTTCTAACTGGTTCTGAGTCAAGGTCAGAAAGTATGTCAGCACTAGATACAAAGTTTCTATAATTAGTTGTTTGCTTTGAAAACTAAAATAAATCATTCTGAGCTGAACTATTTTCTAGTACATTACAATAGCTTGTAATGGATTAATAAAATAAAACTAACAAACACTTGAATTAAATCAAATAGTAATTAAATCAAATATTCATAACACAAAGCTGTGCTTCATAGGTTTTATAAATACATATGTATTACAATTCCACACAAACAGAAAATGTATATCCACGAAGTGTAAATTTGAAATGCGTGCAATTGCCCAATTCAAATATCAATAGTTTAATTTCCGTTAAATTGATATAGTTTTTCGAGAAGAAAGGGTACGCATCAATTTCGAATATAACAGTGTCATTTGCATATAGTACGATCAAATTAAAGCTCCGTTGCACTCATATTCTTGTATAAATAAATCCATGCCATTCAGGAACAGTACAAAGTGTAGCGTCCAGTGATTTTCATCTTCCCAACACCACAAAGAACTGCACAAAATAGAGAGTTCTGTCCAGCGAATATCACACGGAATTTGATATTTTGTTTTCAATTGAGATAAATTATAAAACACTTGAGATTTATATTGTTTTCAGTAACTTTTACTACACAGAACCGATTCGGTATTTTGCTAAACTCGAAACATTTTTCTTTTTGTGCAGTAAGATTTCTGGTCATACGTGTAAAGAATATATGTGATCTTGTAATGAGTACACAGCACTAAGTGTTCTGCTGATATATTGCGAAGCTGAGAAAACATATGAGCCAAGAGTTTAATGTTGCGGTAAACGGTCAGTAAATTGCGGATTTGCATGATCTCCGATCTTCTTATAAACTAGTCTAATGATACCTTCAAGCCATGTTACCGGGATACGATCTGTATCATGCATCATACTAAAAACTGAGATATAGTTTGGCATTAGTAAAATGTATGTGGGTTATTTGTTTTAAAGATATTCATTGGGTGTATTATAATTCAGATGGCATTAGTAAAATGTATGTGGGTTATTTGTTTTAAAGATATTCATTGGGTGTATTATAATTCAGATGGCATTAGTAAAATGTATGTGGGTTATTTGTTTTAAAGATATTCATTGGGTGTATTATAATTCAGATGGCATTAGTAAAATGTATGTGGGTTATTTGTTTTAAAGATATTCATTGGGTGTATTATAATTCAGATGGCATTAGTAAAATGTATGTGGGTTATTTGTTTTAAAGATATTCATTGGGTGTATTATAATTCAGATGGCATTAGTAAAATGTATGTGGGTTATTTGTTTTAAAGATATTCATTGGGTGTATTATAATTCAGATGGCATTAGTAAAATGTATGTGGGTTATTTGTTTTAAAGATATTCATTGGGTGTATTATAATTCAGATGGCATTAGTAAAATGTATGTGGGTTATTTGTTTTAAAGATATTCATTGGGTGTATTATAATTCAGATGGCATTAGTAAAATGTATGTGGGTTATTTGTTTTAAAGATATTCATTGGGTGTATTATAATTCAGATGGCATTAGTAAAATGTATGTGGGTTATTTTTTTTAAAGATATTCATTGGGTGTATTATAATTCAGATGGCATTAGTAAAATGTATGTGGGTTATTTGTTTTAAAGATATTCATTGGGTGTATTATAATTCAGATGGCATTAGTAAAATGTATGTGGGTTATTTGTTTTAAAGATATTCATTGGGTGTATTATAATTCAGATGGCATTAGTAAAATGTATGTGGGTTATTTGTTTTAAAGATATTCATTGGGTGTATTATAATTCAGATGGCATTAGTAAAATGTATGTGGGTTATTTGTTTTAAAGATATTCATTGGGTGTATTATAATTCAGATGGCATTAGTAAAATGTATGTGGGTTATTTTTTTTAAAGATATTCATTGGGTGTATTATAATTCAGATGGCATTAGTAAAATGTATGTGGGTTATTTGTTTTAAAGATATTCATTGGGTGTATTATAATTCAGATGGATTTTTCTATATTTTTTTTTTGTAGCTTTAACTCCTTTAATGATTTCCTCTTGAGTTATCTGTGAAATGATTTTGTCATCTTTGTCGTCCAGTTCTGTGTCTGTGTATGTATGTATGTATGTATGTATGTATGTATGTATGTATGTATGTATGTATGTATGTATGTATGTATGTATGTATGTATGTATGTATGTATGTATGTATGTGTTTATGTGTGTGTGTCTTTATGCATGTATGTGTGTATGTATGTATGTATGTATGTATGTATGTATGTATGTGTGTGTGTGTGTGTGTGTGTGTGTGTGTGTGTGTGTGTGTGTGTGTTTGCCCTGAGTTCAATTACAGTATACACATAAAGTTCAGACAATTGAAAAGAAAATTAGTATTGCATGAAAATAAACACGATAATATATGCGTTACGCTAAGTACACTTTATGATATTTTTTGTGTGTACAACATATAATGGACCATGTATGAAATACGTAACATCATTAGAAGGTTAAAATTGTCCAGTTAGCCTATGTAGATTCGCAAAAGATTGTGTGACATGGGAACACGACTGTTTTGGAACCCGGATAATGGCGTGGTTTTCATTTGATATTGGCTTGTGGAAATGGATGGAAATTGGGCCAGGAAGCAGATATCTTTGTATTGTAATCGACATCGCCTTATTAGCAGTAAAGGGAAAAGCTCCAGAAGACAAAGATTGTCTGCATGAGCCAGCGGCGTTTGTAGTGACCTTTTATCAAATATTGTAGCATCCAAACTGAAATGAATGCATAAATGCGACAAATTAGCGATTGAGCTGGGCAATGGTAGTTACATGTTGTATGTTATCCCTGCTTTAAAAAATGACAAAGAATCTGTCGGGGGCATTATCGCTAGGGCGTAAGCAAGCTTTACAATTGGTCATGAGTTGATTTTTTCCATAACCAAATGCGGAGTACATATTTGTTTCGTTTCATCCAGAATCAAAATGTTATTAACAAGATTCGTGGCCCTGGACATTACCTTTTCCCGTGATGTCTCAGGAAAAAAATGAATCAAATAAAAAATCACCGTCATTTGGTGAATTAATCCTCGAATGTCGGACGTGGTATTTGTTAGGACCAATACGTATCATTTCGTAAGCAATACATTCCATTTCTAAGCAAATATTTATAATTTCGTGACAAAAGTATGAGAGTGAAACAGGTCATAATGGTCTTTGAACTGTCGCTCATTCGGTTTTATGAACCTCTAAATGGCCATGTAATAGAGAGATCGTACGTTCCATGATCTTCTTCTTCTCATTATTATTATTATTATTATTATTATTATTATTATTATTATTATTATTACAAACAAAGTATAATATCAAGATAGAGCGTATGTTTATGGAAAAGGTTTTATGAAGAATATACTTTAGCTTACGTACTAGACCGTTTAATCGATATTCCGTCTATCCTTACTACTTACTTTGTCCATAGTTGATTGAATATTAAATTTTCTTGTATTCCAGATATCGTAGAACCATGACAATTGACAAGCATTAATGAAGTAAACAATGCGCAACTGGATTTATGGTTTGAACATAATGGAGTAGTGTTAGTTCTTGGGTATTATATTATACCGAAATCACATCTGCATGAAAGATTTTATTGAATTCAAAGGCGTTCATTCGTATACTCAATTAAAGGTTATAATTGCGACATATAATACTAACATCCATAGCTGAAGAGAAAACACGTGCGTTGGCTTTATACTTCATAGCTTATAAATGGTGCTTTCACTGCCCTGAACTTTAACGTAATAATAACAATTATCACCTCGACTACTGTCACGATGCAAATATTTTGTGTCGCGTACAAGTTAAAACTTTTAACCATCCTCAGAAGAGAAAACCCACATATTTACTTGCTTGTAGCAAAAACTGAATGGTAATCAATAACTAACTCAGTCCGATAATTGCAGTTACAATAACTGTATTAAGCAATCACAACGTCTTTGGATATAGTCACAATATATTGTAGATGATATTTCCATTATCGTTGTTCATTCAAAAACCATAAAGCTTTAATCGATAAGAAATTATAAAAAATGACAGTCATATCATCATCTCTGTGATTAAGTCACTTCTAATTTTTTAATTTCTTATTCTAAAATTAAATCGCACTGATAATAGTAAAACATCATTTATAAAGGAGAGATCTATATATTTACATGTTTATCTAACTTGAAAATTGGTTTGTCAACATAACATGACCTCGTATCAGTGTATATTATATCGCCGTAATGTCATAGTTCTCGACCATACTCAAATTGGTTTTACCGTGTCATTCATGTCCATAGTACACTTAGCGAAGGGTAAAATATTCTGACATGAGGAGGCGCATTTTGTTGTTTACCTGAACATTATACGATCTTATACAATTAAACGTTTTGTAAGACTACCGTGAAGAAATGAGTTTGAATGAACTAAGAATCTGAAGATTCCTTAACGTATTCCGCTATCTGTTTGTGTGTATCTATGTATATGTATATGTATATGTATATGTATATGTATATGTATATGTATATGTATATGTGTATAATTCGTTAATTTATGAATCCGTCTGAAATAGAGTTCTGGCGTTTAACGAATAACACTTTCAGTCGTGAAAACATTTGGATAAAACCTCGTACTATGAAATCAGATATTCTTAGGATGTTCTTTTGTTGTACATTAAATGGTGTACGTGATCAATTTATTTACATCTGTTAAACTATCTTTTGTATTTACTAACCAATCTTACGTTGTTTCAGTAAAAATTCCCAGTTATTTGGTGGTCATTGTTCCAGCAGCAAACTTCCTTAGATTTTTTACTGTATCTGCAATGATTATGCACTTTTGTATATACACTCATAACTATCTGCATATATTCACTCATGAATACACATGTTTATATGCCTACGTAACTCGTGAAGATGAATACACATGTTTATATGCCTACGTAACTCGTAAAGATGAATACACATGTTTATATGCCTACGTAACTCGTGAAGATGAATACACATGTTTATATGCCTACGTAACTCGTGAAGATGAATACACATGTTTATATGCCTACGTAACTCGTGAAGATGAATACACATGTTTATATGCCTACGTAACTCGTAAAGATGAATACACATGTTTATATGCCTACGTAACTCGTAAAGATGAATACACATGTTTATATGCCTACGTAACTCGTGAAGATGAATACACATGTTTATATGTCTACGTAACTCGTGAAGATGAATACACATGTTTATATGCCTACGTAACTCGTGAAGATGAATACACATGTTTATATGCCTACGTAACTCGTAAAGATGAATACACATGTTTATATGCCTACGTAACTCGTAAAGATGAATACACATGTTTATATGCCTACGTAACTCGTAAAGATGAATACACATGTTTATATGCCTACGTAACTCGTGAAGATGAATACACATGTTTATATGCCTACGTAACTCGTAAAGTATTTACAAGTTATGAACATCCTTTATCCTTATTGCCTTCATTTTCTTGTGTTCCTTATTTCAAAACTTCCTTCCCCCTGCGGATTCGGGGTTTTAGAATTGGCTCGACGTGCCTCGCCACGTGTCGTAAAAAGCGACTAAGTAGAGGCAACCTGTTTGCCGTGAGTTGCGACCCGTGCTGGAGGAGGAAAGTATCCTGGTAGTTGAGCGGAGGCTGTTCCGATGACATATACTGCTTTGGCCTCTACTTCTCTTAGACGGGTGGTCGAGATGGGCCCGGTCTCCACAAATCGGCTGGTCACGCCGAGCCCTAGGAGGTCTTTTGTATTACTTACTCATCTTCTCGTTCTTTCTTGTATCTATCTTGTCCTTTAGCTTTTACTTTCCCAAGTTTTAGAAGACTTTCTAGAAGGCGGTGGCTCAACGGGTCAATCGGGAGGTAATTTTACCAACCCTAGAAGGAAGCTTCTTGGGTCAATCCCAGGTAATTTTATCTAACGAGTATGGCATCTGTCTATCCCTGGCACTTGAAAAGTGTCCCCTCGTTGGGCTCCATGGTGGGTTGGAAGCATGGGAGCTGAAATTTTAACTCTTAATCATGGCAAATGCAACAAAAAAATCAACAATAAACGTACCAAACCACTGTCTGACTCAGATGAAAAAACAAGTGGCGTGGAATCATTTCCACGCTTCACGGTTTTCAAGTCTAAGTATGATGCTAAGCCGCTTTCAGCTTTATCTCCGTTTGTTATTGAGAAAACCATTTCGGGATCGATTGGCACACCAAAAAGTGTCAAAAAACTCAAATCGGGTTGCCTTCTGATTGAGTGTGAGCGAAGGGGTCAAACAGATAATATCATGAAAAAGAAAACCTTTTTCGATACTCCAGTGGCCTCATTCGTCCACACTACACTGAATTCGTCCAAAGGCGTAATGCGCTTTCGTGACTTGGCTGGAGTCAACGACACAGATATTATAGATGGGATGAAACATGAAGGTGTCACTGCAGTGCTTAGAATACGCATTAAACGTAATAACAACCTGCAGGACACCAACACATTTGTACTCAACTTTAATAAACCGACGGTGCCCAAAGTGGTCAAGGTTGGATCTTTGCAAGTAAAGGTTGAGGTCTACTTACCAAACCCCCTTCGATGCTATAAGTCTCAAAAATACGGCCATCACAAGGACCGATGTTCCAGAGTCAAGATATGTGCCCGATGCGGAGACCACTCTCATCAGGAAGCTGATTGTAGAGCAACTCCGCATTGTGTCAGCTGTGGCATGGAACGTCACGCCAATTCTAAGGATTGTGATACATGGAAACAGGAGAAGGAAATTCAGAGGGTAAAGTTTACCTTCAACATTCCATCCCCAGAGGCCAGAAAACTTGTCCAGGCTAAAACATCCCTTCCTTGCCCATCCTTCTCCACAGTCGTGAAACACAATCCAAAAATCACGAAGGACGCGCAAACACAGACGGATCAACCCGATTCAACAACAAGTGCTAATATCCCTCATTGCCAACCACAGAAAAGCACAGCATCAACTCAGATAACATTTAATAACAACCCATCATCAAAAGCTCCAAGAAATAAACAAAAAGCACAAACTAATAAGCCGCAAAAGGGGTCAGATGACCCCATTAATCTTTACAATATGTTTGGAGACCTTGAGAGCATGGATGCAGTAGAAACTGCTCCATGTACTCAAGGTTCCTCCAAACCTAGTAAAACCAAATATTCTCCCTTACTTCCTCCAGACAAATAACAACACAAATTTTCTGACGAATAGTCTAATCTAGCTCCAGAATCTCCAGGATAATTTTATAATGAAGAACACCATCATACAATGGAACTGTCTGTCGAGGACTTAAAGCTAACTACAATGATATTATTCTGCTTTTGCCTGAACACGATCCTGCTGTACTATGTTTACAGGAAACATTCCTGAAAGAGACAGATAAAATTACATTTAAAATCTTTTCCCTGTTCAACATGTACTTTCAAAACGCTGACAGGGCCTCAGGAGGAGTCTCTGTTGTTGTGAACAATAGAGCCCCTCACAGAGTCATTCCTTTCAATGCAAATTTACAAGCCATTGCTGTAAGCGTCACTTTACATCGAGTGATTACTTTTTGCTCCATTTACTTGCCACCAAACACCAACCTAGTACAAAAGGAATTAGACAATCTTGTTCAACAACTTTCCACGTGGGAAGT
The DNA here is from genome assembly GCA_029339505.1 of Unio delphinus. NCBI lineage: Eukaryota > Metazoa > Mollusca > Bivalvia > Unionida > Unionidae > Unio > Unio delphinus. Next base: position 370,979 of record JAQISU010000135.1, on the reverse strand, counting down.
TGTTGAACAATATTGTCCCACGCCCTTCGATTTACTGCCTAACCGCTTCGGTGGCCTAGTGGTTAGAGCGTCCGCCCCGGAAGCGGGAGGTCGTCGGTTCGATCCCCGGCCGAGTCATACCAAAGACTTACAAAAATGGTACTAACAGCTGCCTCGCTTGACGCTCAGCATAAAGAGGTTAGTGTTAGGACTGGTCGGCCTGGTGTCAGGATAATGTGACTGGGTGAGACATCATGCTACATGTCTGCGGCATGATGTCTCAGTGCTAGACATCACTATAAACTGCCTCACTGCAGACATCGTAGCGATATGACTGAAAAATTGTTAAAGCTACGTTAAAAATCCTAATCAAACAAACAAAAATCGATTTACTGCCCATAACATTTTATGGGGATTGAATCACATAAACGGCAGAGGCCATAAAGTAGAAGATTTCATTTCTAGACACGATCAGTGTCTATATAACACAAACTCACCGACATATTTACACCCAGAATCGGGTACGTACACGTGCATATATCTGACAATTTTCTCCCCTTCTCTGCTTTTGGACTATGAATGGAAGGTCGCTGATGACCTTCACAGCAGTGATCACTTTCCGATCACTCTTGAAAATAACTCTAAAATTGATGACGCAATTCCACAATGGAATAAAAAGAAGGCCGACTGGGCTATGTTTGAAACACTATGTAAAACTAGACTAAATAAGGATACAGTATTCAACGCTGTTAATCCTATATAGCATTTTACTTCAATTCTAATTACAATTGCAGATGATCCAGATCCTAAGTCCTCGCCGAACATTAAGAAACCGCAAAAGCCTCGGGTAACCAAGGAATGCAAAGAAGCCATTAAACAACGCCGAGAAGCATTAAAACAATTCAACAATCCTCCAACGCCCGAAAATTTAAACAAATATCGTATTGTCGGGGCTAAAGCTAGCCGCAGAATCAAAGAATGTAAACGTGCATCCTGGAAGAAATATATTTCTTCTTTAAACTCTCATTCTCTCAATGAAACAAGTTTGGGATACTATTCGAAAAATAAATGGACAGAGGAAACACAATTCTATTCGACACCTGAAAACAACAATAGGAATTTTAGTTCAAAACGTGACATGGCAAATATTCTTGCCGATAGTTTCTCAAAAAACTCATCGTCATCTAATTATTCAGAAGATTAAAATCTCAAAAAGAAAAGTCACGTTTAAAATTCACATCGAACAACACTGAAAGCTATAACCAGCTGTTTTCTTTATTGGAGCTAAGGAGGCTTTAGACAAGGCCCATGATAGAACTGCTGGGCCTGACGAAGTACATTACCATTTCTTGAAACACCTCTCAGAATCGTCTCTGACATTACTTCTGAAAATCTTTAATGATTTATGGATTGCTGGTAATGTACCGAAGAGCTGGAAAGAAGTAATAGTAATAACGATTCCCAAACCAGGCAAATATATCGAAGATCCTAACAGCTATCGGCCCATTGCACTGACAAGCTGCGTGTGCAAAATAATGGAACGAATGATTAATTCTCGGCTTGTATGGTACTTGGAAAGTAATAATTTAATATCTCGTTTCCAAAGTGGCTTCCGTTCTGGTCGTAGTACTAACGATCATCTGGTTAGACTGGAAACATTTTTTCGCGATGCATTTATCAAGAAGGAACATTTTGTAGCAGTCTTCTTTGATTTAGAAAAGGCTACGACACAACATGGAAGTACGGGATACTAAATGACCTGCACGATCTGGGTCTTAAAGGCCGTCTGCCCGTTTTCATCTCCAATTTTCTCTCCGACAGAGAATTCAAAGTACGAGTGGGCTCTATCCTCTCCGATATGCACCAGCAAGAGATGGGTGTGCCCCAGGGCAGTATTTTATCTGTGACGCTATTTAATATCAAAATCAAAAGCATCACCAAGTGCTTAACTCCCGGTGTGGATTGCTCATTATATGTTGTTACGTATATTTGATTTAAGTCATTTATTTTTGTTTTAATTGTTTGTTTGTCAGATTCAAGTTTGACATTTTAAGTTTAAGATTCATTTATTGGGATATATTTTTTTAAAAAGTGGGATGACCTGTACTCTACTAATAAACACCAGATGTTGACTTCATTTCTAACCTGGCTTCAGAGTTGTAAACATGCTTTTAGAATGATTGGTTGATTCCAAGGACATTATGGAGCTTTGTTGTAAACATCTTTATATTTTTAGTTCTTGAGAGTAAAAATAACTAATTGTCATCTGGGTCATACGGTGTGCACGAGATTTTTTGAAAGTAAATTTGCTCAAAATATTCTAGAAAATCATGTGACCCCTTCCTTGTTTACGTAAACACATGTATATAAATTATGTTTTGGAGCGAACTATTTAGTAGAAGTTGGGCTGTTAGAATATTAAGCTGTGTTGTTTTGAGTTATTTTAAATTACCTTGTACTGGAAATTATTTCAATGCGTTTGGATCAAGAGGATTTATTTTGTTATTTATCTGGAAAACAATTGTGCTCATTGAATTTCATAAGACAAGAACTGACTTCATCACGTGACTTCGTCTTCCATCTTGGATGCTTCACTAAGATTCGAACTGGGAATTATTAGAACATTTTATTACCAGGACTTTTGCAATTTCACTAGTGGATTATATTTTGAATTATTTTTGGTTTAATTTTGGAATTGATTCTTAAAACCGTAAGTTTATTTTTCTTTTCTGGAAAATATTTGTGCTCAATAAATTGTTTATTAAGTTTTTACATGCATGTTATTTTCACTCTTTCTATGTTACTGTTTATTCGAGCCGACGCATGTTACAATGTAGACGATTGTTTAATTTGTTATCGATCAAAGCACATGCATACAATTGAAAGGCAACTCCAGCAAAATATCAAAAAGATCAAAAATTGGGCCAATAATAACGGTTTCAAATTTTCAAACTCTAAAACAGTATGCATGCATTTCTGTCAGTTGCGAAGACATCATGATGACCCTGAACTCACTCTGGATGGAACACTTATTCCAGTTGCTGAGTAAACAAAGATTTTGGGGATTATCTTCGACAGAAAACTGACTTTTATACCACACATGAAGAATTTAAAAGCTAAATGCTTAAAAGCTATAAATTTACTTAAAGTAATTGCGCACACTGACTGAGGTGCTGATAAAAAACGTCCTCTTCAATTCGTATAGAACATTTATTCGCTAAATACTAGATTATGGATGCGTTGCTTATGGTTCAGCTAGGAAGTCCTATTTGAAAATGCTTGACCAAATTCATCATCAGAGAATAAGCCTCGCTCTAGGAGCATTTAAGACATTTCCATGTGAACGTCTTCTCGCGGAGGCGAATGAACCACCTTTATCGCATCGCAGAGAAATGCTTTCTGCACAATACGCTCTTAAGTTAAGATCAAACCCTCTGAACCCTGCTTTTTCGGCTGTTTTTCAACCAAAATACAAAACTTTATATAAAAATAAACCAAATGTCATACCTTCATTTGGCATCAGAACATCATCCAGCCTTGACAATATCAAAATTAATCTCTCTACAGTTCAGAAAACGTTTGTCTCGAAAACACCACCTTGGCTCCTTAAGCAACCCAAAGTGATTTCTACGTTACACGATGGGAATAAATCTGAGACAAACCCTGCCATATTCCTGAACTCTTATCATGAACTTCTCAACGAGTTTACAAATTACACTAAAGTTTATACTGATGGATCAAAGGTTGATGAAAAGGCTGCTGCAGCCTTCGTTAGTGGCAAACACATAACCAATGTGCGCTTGCCAAACGATGCGTCCATATTTTCACCGGAAATCAGAGCAATAGACCTTGCTCTGAAATTTATCGAACAGAAACGCATATTAAATAGCATTATCTTCTGTGACTCATTATCATTGCTTCAGTCGCTACACAATAGAAAACTAGAAAATCCATTATTAGTCAATATTCTCGTCAAAAGCTCGGAGCTTAGTACCTCCTACAATATAGTATACTGATGGCTACCTAGCCATGTTGGTATTAGAGGTAATGAAGAAGCAGACCGGGCTGCTAAGATGGCAAGAACCATCGGATTTTAAATTGGCGTTTGCTGATTTTAAACCTTGTATCAAAAAGTATCTACGTCAGAAGTGGCAGGTGTCATGGGATGATGCAGTTAATAACAAACTTCATGCCATAAAACCAACCCTGGGAGAATGGACTCCTTCCTATAGAACTATCCGTAGGGAGGAGATTGTCATTGCAAGAATCAGAATCGGTCATACATATATTACCCACTCCCAGATACTAAAAGGTGAAGATCCACCAGAGTGCGTTTCTTGCAATGAACCATTCACTGTTGAGCACTTTATGACCTAGTGTTCCGACCTGCAACCTAAACGTGATAAATACTGTAATGTACATAACATGAAGGAACTTTTTGATACTATACAAATCACTAGTATTTTAGATTTCCTGAAGGAAGTAAATCTTTTTTTTAAACTATAACTTGTATGACATCACCTAAAAACATTTTTATCTAATGCAAATACCGCCTCTTATTTACATTATCTTATCATCAACATACACCATTTACATCTCCCCTTGATTGGGAAGCTTCATATTTTCCTGTTACCAACATCTTACCATTTTATATTTTACTATTATGGTTTTTTATATCGCTGGTCGATATTAAACCTTTCGTATTTTTAAACATATAACCTATTGTATGGCGCTAAATAGCCTAAAAGTGCTAGTGCGCCGTTAAAATTCAATTAATCAATCAATCAATCAAAACTTCCTTGCTTTCTTAGCATCCTGCAGATAATTATTGTATATACCAAATACGACCTCATTGCAGGTAACAATGTCCCATCACTACAAGCAATTATTGCATATTACCAACAATTTCTCACCGAGGTTAATTATGCTTCATCTCTACAGGTAATTTTAGCATATGTCCAATCCTTCCTCGCTACAGGTAATTTTTGCACATAACTAATGATTCCTCATCGAACCTAGTTATTGCATATAACAAATACTTACCCATTCATATAATTTTTCGATATGTTAAATGCTTTCTCACTGCAGGTAAAGTTATTGCATACATCCAATTTCCTCATCGCAGGTAACTGTTACATTCATTAATTAGTCTTTCATTGTTTCACAGTGATGAACAATGAGTGTAGTTTTTATTAATATATTTAATTAGTACGCAAGAAAGATTCATCATTTTAAAATAGAATATCTTGATGCATAGGTAGTATTTTATTTCGAGGACACTAAATGTTGATAAATGTGATATCGTATTTACGGCACATTGTTTCAAATTAAACTGTTATCGAGAAAAAATTATCACATCGTATTTTGAAGTTATGAACCACACACCTAAAATGCTGCATCTGTCTGTTTTATTCTAAGTAGCATCTTCATGCATACAATGCTTTACACCAATTTTAATGTCAACATTTATGGATGAAACAAATTTGAGTCATAACGAGTCCGACCGTACAGTGGGTGCATTAGTCATCCTTAGTAAGGTAAAATATATCGTTACCTGCTGTACAGTATGTGTATTGATAATGCCTAGTAAGGTAAAACATATCGTTACCTGCTGTACAGTATGTGTATTGATAATGCCTAGTAAGGTATGAAAATAGCCATACCGGCCGTACAGTGTTTTTATTAATCATGCCCAATAAAGTGGGAAAATAGCCGTACCGGCCGTACAGTATGTGTATTAATAATGCCTAGTGTGACGATGTATATGGCTGTGGTGGGGTGATTCCAATATGTTATTTAAAGTGTTATAAAAGTCACATCCTGGTTCTATTTTGTTGGAAGTAAATTTATTGAAAGATAGATGTAAAGATCCAACGGTGGGATGGTTTAATATATATATATATATAACGGTTGAAATTCAATGAATGAAAATACTGTAGTATCATTTATTTTCGTTGGGCTCAATTTTCGTGGTTTTGTAAAAAAAAGGCATTTTCGTGGGGACGTAAATTCGTGGTTTCGCCTGTCAAATTTTGCATATTATAAGGTAGTTAATTTCATGGTTTAACCTCTACAAGTACCCCAAATAAAGAATACAAAAGAATAAAACGATGCTGACGCAAACGGCGGTCACATTAATGTTTAAAACAATACTACCACCTGTATGAGTACATATCTAAGACCCGGCAAGTTCAATACTTACAAAGTGTTTTTGACCAAGTGATTAACATCTGTCAAAGCAGACTCAGCCAACAACACTAAAACAATACTTCCACCTATGTGAGCACATATCAAACACCCGTCAGGATTAATCAGTTTCGCCATGTTTTCGTTTGAGTGTTCAAGATCAAAGGAAGCCGACGCCGCCAACAAAACCAGACCAATCAGTTAGTAAAGTACATTGGAATGATCTCTTACTTAAACCACTGTCCATAAAGTTGCAATATCAGTACTTTATGACTACCATGGCGTTAACACAGTGGCTTAAGAGTGGTCAAATTCAACATAAATCACCCTCGGTTCCTGGACTTCCTAACCCATCAGAAGCTGAGAACCCGGCGCAGGCTCTCGCTTACCAGGCAACTAATGACGCAGTAGAACCACTGCTTCAGTCTGTGTCCCGGAAAAGAAAGAGAGGAGAGTATAACTGTTATAGCGAGGAATTACGGGCAAAGATAGCCAGATATTCCATCGATAATGGTGTTGCCAAGAGTCGGGAATTGGGAGGGGGGGGGGAATCATCAACCTATGTGGCTCATTTTTCGTTGATGATTTAAATTCGTGGTTTGTGGCAACCACGAAAACCACGAAAATTGATCCCCCACGAATATTGATGATACTACAGTATAACAATTCAATAATCATATGACTGAAAGTACGCAAATATTCAAATATTCATGCTCTGATGTATGTATCCGCCCATAGTATTTAACTTATATACTTTAACCATTTTGCGAATTCACAGTTCAAGAATGTGTAAATTCTAAGTTAACGCATTAATAAATGCACTAGTTTACTATGGAGTAATCCAATAGCGAAATACAAAATTAAGTCTGACCACAAGCTCAAAATCTACCAAGTTCTCTACGTATGGCTCAAGCTCATTCCTCAAATACGCATGTAAATGAAACACTACAAAGGTAATTATACATACTAAGCCATCCTTGCAATCAAGGGTACATACTACAAATAAGTAATTACAATTATAAGGCCGTAAAATTATGCAAAAATCTATCAAATAACATACATCTTTTGAAGTTTTGTCTTTCCTTATAACCTACCTCTAAGTTATGCCCCCAGATTACATGTGGCTTCTTCCTCTGAGTAAGCCATATTGATATGCAATCCTTTCAGGCGAATACTGAATTAATCTTAAAAGTTTGGAAGGTATCATTTGGGCATAACATGTAATCACATCCCCACTCTCAATTGTTTGATTGAATATCACCTTGGACTGATCCAATCAAATTTAGAGGATAATGTCCCTCTGCTTATCTGTCAGCGTGGCGACGGATAAGAAAGAGAACACCCCTTTTCTCCACGTGGACATTCCGATTCATTCTTGAATCAACCATTAAATATAGGTTTAATGACGGCAAGCCTTTGTTAAGTGATGCAACAAGTCGCCTTGACCAGCTCAAACTTCCGGTATCTGGCTGATCATGGTTACTTTGCGTAAGAGGTCAACACTGACCCCGCGGCAATATTTAGAGATCGAACAAAAGGCCGCGGTAATATTCACAAAACAGGTAGGGTATAGCTTATGTATGACTCTATAACTGGGGCTTAGCAAACCTCTTCCTCTTAGTAAACCATATTGATATCCTAGTAAGGTGGAAAAGTAGCCATATCGGCTGTACAGTATGTGTATTGATAATGACGAGTAAAGTAGGAAAAGGACCATATCGACCGTTTCGCTTGTATGTTTGTTTGCTTAGTCTTTTAAACGTAGCTTTAAAAAAATTCAGTCATATCGCTACAATATATGCAGTGATGCAGTTTATAGTGATATCTAGCTCTGGGACATCATGCCGCAGACATGAAGCATGATGTCCCACGCAGTCACATTATCCTGACACCGGCCCGACCAGTCCTAGCACTAACCTCTTAATGGTGAGCGCCAAGCGAAGCAGCTGTTAGTACCATTTTTGTAAGTCTTTGGTATGACTCGGTCGGGGCTCGAACCTACGACCTCCTGCTTTCGCCGCGGACGCTCTAACCACCCGGCCACCGGAGCGGTTCACATCGACCGTACAGTATATGTATTGATAATTACTAGTAAAGTAGGAAATAACCATACCATATTTAATTTATATTAATGGAAAATCCGTAAAAGTCTGTATATTTTCATTTATTATATATATATATATATATATATATATATATATATATATATATATATATATATATATATATATATATATATATATATATATATTCAGACGCACTCGGTCTGAATAGTATGCACTATGTAAAGAATGTTGTATAAAATGATTGCGAATTATCGTTTAAAAATTGAAGCGATGATTTTAGGCTGCAGAATGAAAATGCAAAATAAATATTCTGTCTATAAAAAGTCAATAAAAGACTAAATGTTGATGTTTTCAACAATCTAACATATCCCGTCACTTGCCTTGAGTTTTGGATCATAACGTTTCCAATAGAATGAGATTATAAATTAGCTGATTGATAGATCTAATGATATTTATCACTTGTGCGAATAAAGCAGCACTAATACCTTACAGTAATATTGTAAAGATACAAAATTAAAAAAATCGCTGTTATCTCTAATCTGAAAATAAATTTGTATACAAACGTTTCATAATTAAATTCAATATAAAAAATGCGGTTACATTAGTATATTTCAATATCGTTCAAGCCGACATGGGTTACATGAACCCGTTAAACTTTTCTTATTAGCTCTTTCGGTTATGTAAATATTTTCCGCATTGATCTTTTTAGCATAATGTTCCTATCTTGGTGACATCTGCACCATTCCTGCCAGTTAAATGTACTTCAAGAAATCGTTTGAATCAAGATGCAGTCGTGATAAAATGTATAAGTCGCTCTTTGCACCAAAAAATCAGCATGAAACATATGCTAACTACATATTAAATCTTGCAGGTACTTGTGACGATGTTATAAGGCCAAACATTAATCGTAATAATCAAACATAATCAATGGGCCAACACTAGTCGGTAAAATGGCCGTTTTCTTTAATTTATGCTTAGTTATGAACGCGGTTCGCTCGTTATCTCATGTATAATTATTTATCTAAGTGTATATTGAATTTGATAAGACAGAGCCACAACACACGTCGTAAAGGATTAATACTGATTTGGCACATCTCGTTAGGTAAGATTTGAAGTTATGACAATCGTGCACTCTAACAACCTACTGGTAACATATACTGTACCAACTGTGTTACAAACTGCCGTTGATTATAAACATAGATTGGTTCCATTAATACCAGATAACATTAGCGTTTAATCGTATTATGAAATGTATCTATTGAATTACATCACTAAGTTTGGAGCACTCCCCAATGAGAATTCACGAGCTACTTCGTTGTCTGTCTGAATTAATTGGTGGCACTTCTTAATTCTTAATATTTGAAAATAATATCCCTTGCTATTTAAAAGAATTGATTGTGTCAGAAAGGTTTTTGACAATGATTACCATCCTCCCAAACTTTCAGTTACATTGGAAGAAGTGTGAAATTTATTTTAAATGTCCGCATTGATGATTTGAAAAGTCTTTGTAGTCATAAAATAAGTAACAGAGAGGCATAAAAATGTTCTGTAAAACTTAACAAATAATTTAATTATGAGAGCTATACAAGAAAATTTGAAAATAACTTGCAGGATTATGAAGTTAGCCTAAAATAATTCTGAAAAAGTTTATGAAAGTCTAAAAGAATGAAAATTGCCGTAAAAAGTTTAAAACCGGAAATGTACTGGTCAGCCAAGAACCGTTGCGTTCTCAAAATGGCGTTGTCCAGAATTCCTTAAAATAATTTAAATAATTCTAAAATAACATTATAGTCAAAGTAAGCACTTTATATGTCCACTGAACAGTCCAAGCAATAATTTTGCTCTCAAATAATATATAAGTACAACAAAAAAAGTATACTTCTTCAGCATTGATGTTACAACAAGATCACAATAAATTAGAATGATTCCAGAATAGGAATGAAATATAATCATTCATTAGTCTTTTTATATACCTCTTCTATTACGACTGTATGTCACCAATATAACACACATCACATATCATAGTACTCAATAACTACTTTCATTTTTTTAATTATAAACAATGGTAGCATATTGTCAGATTTCCGTTCGTCTCTATATTCCGCATATTTAACATAGGATTTTCATTCAGTTTTCAGGTGTCATACTATACTACTGATATGGCAACATTTGGTCTATATTCTTCAGAGACTTATCAGTTACCTCATAATGAAAGCATATTCTGATATTCAAGTGAATTATTGGCGGCAGCACTAAACGTATATCCTGTTTTGACGTTTGTGCAATTGGCCGAGTGTCTGACAGGCTTAATAAAAACGACAAGCAAAGTATAACGTTGCTATTATTAAATATTTTGAATATAATATAAAATTGCTGAAGGTAACTTATAAAACTGCAGAGACAATCTACTTGAGTTCAATTCCAAAGACCTTTATCTTATGTTTCCGTCTCTCCTTATCAATCTTTCTGAATGGTTTAAAATGATTCAAATTTTAGAAAACGGTTTTAAATTTATAGACATTAATTTACACCTAATATATTACGAACGTCATTCTTGAACACTGCCACGGAGCTAGATCAAAAGAAAGCACCATATTTCTGGTTATTCTATTAACAGGAAACTGTATGGGAGATGTTAACAATATGAAAAGCCAGCATTGAAGATATGATTAATAGTTGAGTACCCTAGTTTTGAGTACCAATCTGTATACATTTGGTCAAACTGTTTCGTCTGTTTATTTATATGTAATTTACCCCGAATGTTTTTGGGGGTTTTTTTTGGGTCATTTATAACATATCATACCATGAAAAGTGGCTCAAACCACACGAGAAAACAACAGCAAGAAAACGTACGGGTGTTGCTTATGTGGGGTGTGGGTTAAGGGAGGCAGTATATCTGTAGAATCGAATCAGCCCTATATCAAGGCTAGAGAGGCCTACGGATATTATGATAGGTAATCAATGGCAGATCAGTGGAAATCAAATAATTAACCTTCAATTTCGAACAAATAGTATTTCCTTTAGCATTGTATGCATAGATGAAACTGTGTACAGATAACCTATAAAGGTGGGACAATTAATGAAATATTTTGGTTGATGAACATGTTAAAATGCAATATGTTTTGAAGGTTTTCATCATTTTTCAGATTTTTAACACCGTTTGTAAATAAAAGCAAAGTTACCAGAGTTGTACTTTTTGCTCAGATATGTAGTACTGCATATCAAGATTAAACAAAAGAAATTTGTAGACTTTGGATAAAGTGCAAAGCTCTAACAAAGCAACAAATATATCAAGAAAGCTAAATTTTGCTTATTTCTGATTCGTTGTTTAATGAAATATGTCATGTTTAGGAAGCATTATGTAAACAAGTACGCTAGATAATGCTTTGATTTTTTCATGAGTTTTAGAATGTTACATATTTTTTGTACTTTATCTATTTGAAAGAAATTCATCAAATAAAAGAAATTGTTAAAGCTAAAATGGGCTTTGTATGCTGTTTTTACTCGCGGCAATGGGCCTCTCGAACAAAGCGTGGTTTAAATTTTCACTTAGAGAAGTAAATAAACTCACCTTTGTTCACGGAAGAATGTGGACATAAACCCGTCGCCATGCGGTAAATATGAGACGCATTTCCGACTCAAAATTATATTTGATTACGTATTATATAGTCTGCTCTTTTAATTTACTTTCCATCTAAATAACGTCCACTGAAATAAAACTATGTGAAAAAAATAATCTCAAACGAATAATGATTTAATATTAAATTTTTGACACTCGTTGAATAATGTCCAGCTCTTCTGTAAGCCTTGGTGATCAAAAGCTAGAAATTATTCAACTCGTTTTATAAATTCATTATTACATCATTATCCATTTGAGATCCTCTACATACATAATATAATGTACTGCATATTACGTACATATTTTATCTTAGTCGCCATTAGGTGGAATTATACATTTTCTATTTAGCAAACGAGGAGAAGCATATGAAGATTGTAATGATTTGTAATTGGATTCGAGTATCAGTTTGATTACAATGTTAATTCAATATAGTTACAGTGATTACAATGTTAATTCTATATAGTTACAGTGATTACAATGTTAATTCTATAAGTTGTTCTTAATGGTGAACATATGTATTGATGAATTGGGTCTTATCTTGTATTGTGAAGATTGCATCAAACCTTACTTTAGTTTATTGTTCATATAATACGCGGTTCAGCTGTTCACATTTGTAACTAACACAAATAATGTTGTTGAAACCAAAGGTGTTGGCCAAGATCAGCGTATGTATGTGTGTGCTTTATTTTGTAAAATTTGTGCTCGACAATGCTTTCAAAGAACTGAGTTGCATAGTTATAAAAATATTAACTCAAACTATTTCAATATCATGAGTTACATGTTGTGATGATATCATGCAAATGCGAATTTGTTTTTCATTTGAAACTGTGGATATTAAAATACGTATTTAATTATACTGTTACACGCACAGGGGTATTCACTTGATCGAGCGGTGTCAAAACCCTGGCGCGAGTCACGCTGGAAGTCATAAGTTTTCCGCAAATTTCCAAAGACTTTCATACAACTTGAGTTGTAAAATGGAAAGAAAGACGTGTCTGCTATAACTAATAATCTTTGCTCTAATCAATTGGCGACCCAGAGGAGACAACTTGCCCAAACGTCCATTAACTGCACCTTTGCATGGTTTTTATTCATTATCATCCGTTTTCCGTATCGATAGCTTGTCATGCCATAGAAATTCCACCAGTATTCCCTTACTAACTGGGAAATATTTAACTGCGCGACCCTAGGCCAGTCAATCCACAGAATTTCCGGCGTATCACGCTCATATACATACGCCCATTTTCCACTATGGCCACATAAACGGTACCTACCAAGTTCCAACTTATTGATTCCATTCTATAATTTACTGATTTCCAACCATAAATGCTGCCTTTTCAATCACAATACTTGTATACACCGCTGAATTTTAATACAGTCATTCGGCTTGTGCCTAAAATCACTACTAACGAACCCAGCATGGTTCAAACTCACTAACACTCCTCTCTTTGATGTTTGCTCCTACTAACTGGCTAACTATTTCGGGCTAGTACGTCCAAATTTATTACAATACTTTTACCACATATATATTTGCATTATTAATAGCGGATACTGCGATATTTAGTGGCAGCAACAATTTCCTACATTGTCTAATAGGTATATTCATCACGTCTTAGAAATTACAATAATATGATTATGTGATGTTGCATGCATATTTTGGGTGATTATCCACGTTAACTCCAAAATTCAGCATGAAAAAAACCACTTATTAAAACAATTTTAGGATGATACATACTGAAATAAAGACGGTTATTTTTTTAGCTAGTTTTAAAACCTGCATGACGTTACCCGTACTCATATATTTTTAAAATAACTCGCATATGCAACAATTATGTCTCATAGAATTTTCTTTTTGTATGTGACTGACAGATGAAATAAGTTTTAAAACTCTAATCTTTCCCGGACAAATATTTAAATGTGTATGCTTTAATTGATATATGTGGAACCTCGTTTCTCAGTAACATAACTGACAATACTTTGTATATTTGAATTTAAAATTTGTTTTGGTTTTTTTATATATAAAAATGCGGAAGTTTCATACAGCAGTTGAAGAAGAACATGTTTCAAAATGAAGTCATATTAATTACGTATTCATCAATATACTATTAGCAATTACTGAGTTGAGTATTGTAGCATGGAATAAAACTGAAAGCGATTAAGTATTCGTTTGCATTGAGGAGTAGAATGACGGCTGCTAGCTGTAAACATCTTTAAACATGGATCTCGATTTCCGCAATGTTACTATTGTGCCTAAATTGGATGAGCAAATACCAACAACGTTTGACATAAATCGAATGTTGAAAACCGTTAGCATCTTTTGTATAATTAATGAAACAAATGCTTTGGAAGAATAATTATCTTTTATCTGTTCTAAATCGGTAATTTTTGCATGACATTATTGACCGTAATTCCTTCGTTCACCCGCTGAAGCGTGTCGAGATTTTGTCAAGAGAGAACATAAAAGACATATTAAAATAAAATAACAAAATCGCAACGGATATCAACGACTGAGTGGTAAAAGCACAATTAGCATACTTAAAAACATTTTCCCTGTGTAGAACATCCAATATTTAAATATTGATAAGTGGTTTGCAAATGAGGCAAAATCAAGTCCCGTTTACCTCTTGAAACATTGCCTCATTGATGGAAATTGAAAGCAGCAAATATCTTTACGGTGATTCCCGATGCATCGTCTAATTGCTGAATGAGACAATGGAGATTTAATCAATGCCAGTATCATGTTGATCGCAAATGGCTTTGTACTCTGCCCACCTGAGTTGTAAACCAGAATTGGTAACTATATAACTGTTCCAAACAAAAGTCACATTCTTGTCAAACTACAAATGGGACTTTCGACAAATATATATATATATATATATATATATATATATATATATATATATATATATATATATATATATATATATTGTAAGCAATCTCCACTTCCTGTCTGCTAGGGAGGGTTCAATGAAGAAGCTCCACTCAACAGTAAAGTCAACAAATATGTTTAATAAGGATAACACAACTAAGAAAACTGGAAAGCTCTCACCAGCACATAATATTCATCAGAATAAAACATACTCTTGCAAGGAAACACTCGTTGCTTTCACTCTTGTAGTGTAACAATTATATACTGTTGTCTTTTTCCGGTATCATTTCAATAAAATGTCTCAGCACATAATAGTCTGTTTCAATGTTGACTAGATTAAATAATGTTTGGAAATCATACAGTGACCCTAACAGAAGAGAGTTGAAAATTTACTTTGTATTCGTTTAACCCAGGTTACCATTGTGGTAGGAGATAACTGCACGAAATTTGGAAGATTAATTTACCTAAACATTTCCTACGTAATTTTCCAGAATGCTTGCCTCTGCATATTGTTAAAAACACGAATGTTTAATGTTCAAAGTATTGTTTATCTTACTATCTTTTCACCGAAACAATGTCCAAATAAATTAAAGTATTTTATTTCTTTCTCAGTTCTATACTATTATTATTATTATTTAGAAAGTTATATAAGCCATCCATTACCTAAATCGGTTTTGTATTTCACAGATGTTACTTCTGGATTTGTATTTGACCGCGCTCTGCAGTTATCTGACAAGTACTGTCATCCACTTCAATATATAACCTTCGCTTTTATACCACGTGATAGTACTGAACCAATCAGAATTGGCAGACCGAATCCGCCAACGAATCAGATGTGGCACACTGGCAAACCTCAGTCTTGCGCAAATCTTGCGATATAAATCACATATAAATAAGGTACAATACATTTCAGTTATAAAATATTCTCACATCTTATGTCTTACACTGTACAAAGCTGTGAGATAAAAACTATGTATCCTAATTGTTTATATAGTTTTCAGTAGCAGAACAACAGTTCTAGAATTGATAAACTGTGGCAAACCAATGACAGCGTAAAAGGGTACTGAAAGAATTGCGGTTGCTAGGGAGGTTGCAACTATGCACACAATACATTGGATTACTCAATATTTCTAATGGTTTATATATAAAGTCAGCATATTTCAGATATTACTTTTGGCAATATATTCACTGTGACTTCATCTGAACGTAAATGTATATAAATCACATACCTGTAATATCTAACCACCGATATCATGGGTCACAAACGAACAAAAATGGCGTCCATAAGAACTTGACTCGATCGATGAAAAGTTAATTCACCCTGAAACACAAACGATCTAAAACTTCATGTTTAATACGCGTTTCCTGATGTTTCCTTCGAGCAACCACATGATGGAGAAACACATCTGTAATAAATGAGGTAACACAGGCACGTAATTTGTGCCAGAAACAGTGCTGAATATAAAATGTTAAATCTTGACAAGCCCAGTGTAATATAATGATCATCATGGTAATAGCTAAAACTTATTGACATTGATTTCATATAGACATACTAAATATGCTATTAGTTAACTAGTAATTCAGTATAGCTTGACTCCATGGACCAAAGGGAGTCCGAGAACATACATATGAAGTGGCGCATTTTCGAAAATAGGGAGAAGCTATACGACGTTAACATGCATGTAATCACAAAACAACTTATTTGCCACAACTACATGTTCTTGCACTGCCCCAGGTCCAAAAATCTAAACATGTAACACTAATATCTTAAAAGAAACATCTCTAATAACATATGGAGATTTCACATGCAGTATTAAAGAACCACCCCAACCCCATTATGGTGCACAGCTGGTTAATCCAGAGTCTTTTACAATATATATATATATATATATATATATATATATATATATATATATATATATATATATATATATATATATATATATATATACCGGGTAATATGTAGCGCTTGTATTACACTGGGTATTTTCGGTTGATTTGAACATATTTGAACAATGACAATGTCTTTAAATATAGTTTTAACTAAACCAACTAAATTTTACTTTTTACAGTTAAACTATAACACTTTTTGATTTTCAAAATTGCCCCAAAACTTTAGTTTAATTTTTTTAAAAATCTGTTTCCTTTTAAACTTAACTTATATCGTGTTTATCCCATTTTACCATGGTACAATTTTCGGGAGATTTGAATCCTTTTGCTGAACCAAAATGCACCTTATCGTTATGAAGAAAAAGATACTTGGTAATGTAGACTTGTTCTTGTATATCATCACCTTGAATTATCAGTGCATACAAAAGGCCGATGAGTACCCTATTGTCCTTGACTTTACTGGAAAGTAAATGTACTATTTTATGAAATAATTTATGTCAATGAATCATTAACTTCTCATTTTCAAAATAGATTGCAGTACACCTGCATTTTGTCTAGCGACTATATTTTATGTAACTGTTGATTAAGAAATAGCAAACATTTAACACACAGAAAAGGACAATCATGCAAACCTTTAGATCTATGTTTTCATGAACGTTTGATAATATCAGTGCAATTTGGCATTATGGGTGACAACATCAATGCAATTTGGCATTATGGGTGGCAATATCAGTGCAATTTGGCATTATGAGTGGCAATATCAGTGCAATTTGGCATTATGGGTGGCAATATAAGTGCAATATGGCATTATAGGTGACAATATCAGTGCAATTTGGCATTATGGGTGGCAATTACAGTGCAATATGGCATTATGGGTGGTAATATCAGTGCGATTTGGCATTATGGGTGCCAATATCAATGCAATTTGGCATTAGGGGTGGAAATATGAGTGCAATTTGGCATTATGGGTAGCAATATGAGTGCAATTTGGCATTATGGGTGGCAATATCAGGCTGCAGAATATTTTACTAGCATTTACATCATCCAATTATATATCAATAAGTAAAACTCGATACAGAAGATTCACATCTTTTTTCAAGTATAAGACTTATTGTGAATGTACTCAATACCATATACTGGTAATTAATTATTTGATCCACGAACAAGATATTTTATTTTTATTATGGAATATATAATAGGGAAGAATGTAATAATTCTGAAATAATCCTGAAACGTATCACAAAATTGAGATGGAAATGATTGATAATGATTTAACAAGGCAGAAAGGCAGAATATAAATATATATATATATATATATATATATATATATATATATATATATATATATATATATATTTCCGGGCATTGCGCGATCCTCAGTAAATGCCAGATGAAAAAATAGCATGGACTAAATCATAGTATTAGATCGCATTAGATATTTATAATTTGGCTTTAAAAAATATTGTAATATAATTGCAGATAAGAAGCTAAATAATACAAACATTTACCAATTATAGTATAAGCTAATAACATAACCATATACTGCAGTGTTCAGCTGATAGAAGAAGTCCTCTTATTTTATTAATCAACGACATTGGGCAATAGTGCTACTGCTCTGTTTGCTTAACGGACACACATTAAGGAATATGTGGAACCACCGCTACATCCACCGGAACTACCACTACTGGTTCCATTAAACGGGTAACAAAAAACAACTGCAAAAGGAAGACCTTGCTGAATCCGAACAATATTATAATTGACGACAGAATTGCTTAACTAAGACTGAATTTCTACATGACTGCTGTATAAGGGAATACGGCATAGAAGACGAATATAAACGGAAATAAAATTAGTAACTAAATGTAATATACAAATAATACCTATAAAAAAAACAAATAAGTGACAAGTTATTGATAAAATTGACTAAACACAAGGCAAGAAAATATTAAATGTTTTCCAGTAACAGCGTCAAAGTGACTGTCATAGTTAATATTCTGGAAGGTCACGTGTTTGATGAGTTATTTGTTTCGGTTATATTTAAAATGAATAAATAAACAAAAATCGAACAAGTCTACCTAACAACAAAGATACTGTAATACTTTAGCAGGTTTACACATTTTAGGTTTGAAATAAAACTTTTAAAGTGCACATTTGAAAACGTTTGAAAATATTGATTTTAAGTACTCGAAAACCAGGACGTAATTATTTTAGAAATACAGTAATTATAGCCACTATTTACAATATTTGTAAGAAAATATAAACATAAACGAAACTGATAAATAACTTCAACAGATATTGGAAAAACCAGTAATTTACTTACAAGATAAGTGAAAGGTGTTGAAAGAATCTTGCAAAGCATGAATAATAAATTTTTAAAGTTTCTGTATGAGCAGAGTAATTATCGTCAACATTCATTGCAAATAACTTGGATTAAATTGCTCTTTAGGAAAACTTTAATTTTTTTTTAAAATGGACGAAAGTTACATGGTTATTAAACCGTCAGAGAAACAGATTTTAATAGAGTTGACTTTCTAAGAAAACTTGGGAAAAACCTTCAAAACAATTTTCAGATATTAAACAGCATTTTAAAAACTGTAACATTGTACAATAAATGGAAAGTGGTGAAACTAATACAAAAGAAAAATATATGGTGTCTAAAGCGCAAGAGAAAAACGTAACAAAAAGAAGATTCTTTTACAGGTGAACTTTAAGGTCAACTTGAGAAAAATTCACAAACGTCTCAGAGCACAGTTTAAGCAAAGAGCAAGACGAAAATTAGCTTTTCACTGGGACAACGTAATTGGATAAATTGACAAAAAAAAAACTAGTAACGAATACTTATCTGTTTTAGTAATAGATGTTATGCATAAAACACACAAACCAAATTATGTAACTGTTACATTCAGTTTCAAATGACACACAAACACGAATAAAGAGTCACACATTTTTATGTAAAATTAATCTAAAATCTTCAAATAACTAGATCAACCACTGTTGTTTGCAGTAACTAACTGCCTGGTCTACCACTCTGCTCTTGGTTTAGTAAAGGTTAGAGATAAGGGATCTTAATTAAATTAACATTTGTGCCTTACCCAGGCTCAGCTGGTCACGGGACCATAAACAACAACACTGAACCTGTTGACAGTCACTGATATCAAATGTCCAGAATGTTGGGATACATATTATGGTGCCACAGCTAATAATTATATTCTGACAGAATATTATACAAGCACTACGTGGGAAAGCATACTTATAACAGTCACAAAGATAAAACAGCCAAGGCGGCTAACAATTCATGTAATACAATAGTTGAAAACCGTTTTCGATTTTCTTCGAGTCAATTTATGACTGAATCTCTACTAGCACAAAGATGCTAAACTATTAACTAGATAAAATGAATAACAGACCACAATAATAGGTCTAGTTAAAGCAATAGAACAATAGTTATGTCAGTAAAATATGAAGCAGCATCTAAGTTTTCAAACTTTGTAGAAGAATGTTGAAACTATTAATTAATGACTTTCGATACTGGTGGTATGGCGATGGAAGCTGCTAAGTAAGGATTTTAAAAACAGGTGGTTTAGCTGTGGAAGCTGTTAGTTAATGAATATCGAAATAAGTGGTATAGCTGTGAAACGTACTAGATAAGGACATTCGAAACAGATGGTATAGCTATCGAACTTGCTAGTTGAGGGCATTCGAGCATTACATGACTTATATTTCCTCGGTCTTTCCTAAATAAATAGAAATTATTATACAATAAGCGTTTGAACCTAACCTAAATCGTAATGTTTTCTATACCTAGGTTGAAAACTGTCGATGAATGGCGAGTAAATCAATAATCGGTAACAAAACAAACTGATAAATTTGATGTGATAGTTAGCTAGCACAAGAAACCCAGGACTGCAAAGATGTCTCGTTCCTTAAATGAATGTTCCGATAAGGCAAAGCATATATACATAGTGTTGTAAACATATTCTGAAAAACAAATATCTCAAGCCCTACAGACAATATATTTAGAATGAATAAAATTTGTAATTGGTTATTAAATATTTCACATTATCAAAATGAAAATAAATTATATTATGTAAATAACAATATTAATCCCATATTATTTCTATAATTCAGAAATGTACGTGCAAAAGTTAAAGGAAGAAATTGCTACTAATATTGTCAATAAAAGACTAATATATATTGAATGTTAGTAACTTACTTCTAACGCTTCAGTAAAACCAAACTATTTTTTACATTCTATATAACCATCTACATGCAGACTTACTATAATTAACAGTCAAGGAATAATAGTCAGGGAGTTGTACAAAACAATTAAGATTTTTATATAATGTGTGCGAGCTCTAGAAACATATTTTCCGCGAATAATTAAACAATACAAAATCAATTTATGTAACAGTTTATACCTACTCTTCCTATAAAGGTGTATCTAACAAAGACTTAATTTTATGCAATGTTATAAGTTTATATAAACACTTAGAAAGTTCTCCAAACATATGATCAAATATTAGCATTAACGATGACGATGAAGAAGACTTCGATTTTCGTAGATAGTCTTTTAAAATAGCATACCACTTTCAAAGGGAATTAAGCTTGCTGTTTGTCTGGGATCAGACAAATTAATGTGACATTTCACACCAAATCAAAGACAGAATATCATTAGTCACATGGTAAATCTCAATACAAGATCCAAATGATTCTAGTTTTAAATTCGCTGAGAAAGAAGATGGAAACAATTATATTTAAACACTAACCGTCACTGAGATTTTGCACAATTTGGAGGATACACGTTGGACAGATATAACGACATTGAAAGTAGATGCTTTTAAAACAATTATTGCTATTATTCGGATAAACCAAACTAATCTACTGGGAAGTGCAAACACAAAAATGGATGATAACATTGAAATTAATTTAGATGTTCAAGAGTTATTGGCAAAGAAATTAATTTGTGTAATAACTGCTTTACGTGCTTAGTAACTGTACGAGTGGAATAAAATATAACATCTGCAGAAAAGACACAGCAATTATTAGAGCAATCTGTACAATTATTAGAGCAATCTGTACAATTATTAGAGCAATCTGTACAATTATTAGAGCAATCTGTACAATTATTAGAGCAATCTGTACAATTATTAGAGCAATCTGTACAATTATTAGAGCAATCTGTACAATTATTAGAGCAATCTGTACAATTATTAGAGCAATCTGTACAATTATTAGAGCAATCTGTACAATTAATATCAGAAAAATGTTCAAATATCAGGTTTAGAGAATGATGTGAACAAAATAAAAAAAGAGTCTCTTTCAGAAATAGAATCAATCACAATATAAAGCTTCAACATTTGCAGAAAGAATTGAACGATAAGAATACAACTGATTACGGAAACGTTAGCTGAGAATTTTAATGTTGTTGTGACAAAGTTGGATCATTACTAACTAGGTTTGTCTTTCACAATTGCAAAGAATTTATGGCTTCTAAGAAATACAAAGAATGATTAATTTTTAGATACCATTAATATTGCTGAAAGCATTATCATTTCTACGGGAACATTATTAGAGATATCAAGTGTTGATAGAAGGGATAAGAAAAACTCAAATGTAACGTTGTTTGTTTGCTGCAATGAAAACAAATGCGACTACGCTTCAATAGACTGTATTAAATATGCAGATTGAGACGCAACTGATATTATTGCCATTGTACAGAGACATATTGAAGGAGATACAATGTTAAAACGATTTTTAAAAAAATATCTTTCAAACGAACGAGATTTATCGAAATAGCAATTAAATTAAACATAAATCATATAGGTAATAATCATTTCGCCAAGAATAGGTCGCAATGGACTATTGATACTCGGCAGGAAAGATGACGAAAATAATGCTGAGAAGCATTTTGATTCAGGATAGAAATGTAAACGAATAATCAAACATATTTTATCGCAAGAATTCTAATAGGATCAACAATTTAGTGAATTATTTATTTGCTGAATTACTAATACACACTAAAAGTAGAAATATTAGTGTAAACAGTGTTTATACTGATCTTCAGTGTATATGGATGGATTTAAGAAACACACATATATTAGAACATAAAAAAGATAAGATCGATACATCACGGTATACAGTTACTGGTTAGCTGAAAAGAAAGCGTGGATGTACACAAAATGCATATTTATTTTGTTCCTGGCTCCCAGATAAATATTTTGAAAAACCAGATAACATTTGTAATTTAGTAGATATCTGTAACTAAATCTACCCAATTAATGTCATAATATGGTCAATAAAAGATAATTCTTATATTAGAGTTGATTGAAGCATTATATCAAAGCATGTTTGCTTTCTTTGTAAAATCCATCCTATACTTATGTACTTTAGACTTTCAGCAGTAAATGGCATTGTATAGACCATGTTATAAACAGCCTGGTCTAAGATTAGATGAATCTCGAGAATTACTTACTTTTGTATTCCAGGAAACGTATTTACCTTTATATTATAGGAAACGTAGATACGTTTATTTTGATAGCTGATTGTGAAAATATAAATGATGTGAAAACAAAGACACACTCAAAGTTAGCATTCAGTGGCAAGCATTATGTAATATCTGGTACAGAAATATAATGCAATTGTCCTTGACTTCTGATAGACACAAGATTTATTGTATGTTTTAGTATCAAGTCCAAAAGCTACTGAGTGCATTTTCAATGGAAATCAAACAATACCACGTGCAATAAAAGGTTACACGGCATAAATAAAGTTAATATTTCCTTGGAGTAGTGCAAAATGATTGCTAATTAAAGTGAAGCAGTTGCAAATTAGAATAGTATGGCAAATCCTATAACTCGACGAGATGCCTTTATATTTTCACAACTGCTTAACTTGCACTTAATTGTTTATTAAATTCGTTCACTGAGTCATTTATACGTAATGCTTTGTCTAGACATGTATTATTTTGCATAACATAACTAACGCCTTGGTTTTCCTTGGATGTAGCGAAATTTCCTTAACTTCATAAACTTGCTCGGTGAATTTAAATAAAATTATTACATTTTGTATTGATTAACGTATTTCTTCATTTGATATAATGCGGTATTTCTTGTTTGAGTTAGTGGCTTTCTAATCAATGACATCGAAATTTTCCATTCCAACTTTCAATTTAAGGTATTTAATATTGCAACTTTTAAACTCTCAAAATCGTGCTTAAGTACTTGAATTGCTTGTGAAGCTTGTAAGCTTCAGTTCATCTAATCATCCTATCCACGCTTCCTAATGGACATTCGATGAGTTATCCAAGTAAACGTTTGTAATATATCTATTCCATCTGTCAGCAAAGAATCTTTAGAGCGAACCCTAAATAATATGTGAATATGTGACTCGAAAATGTCTATACTGGCTTCATGTTACAATTTGCAAACAAATAAAATCAAGGAAAGATATCAGTCACGAAGATGTTTACAACGAGACGCTATATATATATATATATATATATATATATATATATATATATATATATATATATATATATATATATATATATATATATATATATATATATTATATATATTATATTGTTACGTGCTTCGGCTCGAATAAGCAGCAACACAGAAAGAAGTGAAAACTAACAAGCTTGTAAATCTTTAACAAACAAATTTATTTAGTACAATTATTTTCATAAAATAAAATATTTAAACTTACAGTTTTAGAGAATCAAATCCAACATTAATCCAATATAGAATTCACAAAAATAATCCACTAATGGAGTTGCAAGAGTCATGATAAATAAATGTTCTAATAGTTCCAGGTTCGAATCTTGACGATGTAATCCAAAATGGCTGAAGATGTCAAGTGATACAGTTCTTGTCTTTATAATAATCCAAATAAAAATATATGAGCACATATTATTTTCAAGAGAAATAAAATAATTCCTCTTGCTTCAACCAATTGACACAATTTCCAATATAACAAAACACAACTAGTACTTTAAAGCCCAGAATTCTACTAAATTATTCTCTCCCAAACAATAATTTAAATACCTTTTTTTACGTAAACAAGGAATCACGTGATTTTCCAGAAGGTCATAGAAAGAACGTACGATCATAAAAACACATACACATAAAATGACCCAGATAAAAATCATCCATTTCTCACCCACAAGAACTAAAAATAAAAAGAGGTCCTTGGATTTAGCCAATCCTTTTAGAAGCTTGTTTACACTCTGAGGCAAGGTCAGAAAATGAAGCAATGAGGTTAACATCTTTTTGTTTACAAGAAAAGCGAAGGTCACACCTGTGTTTACAAATAGAGTCAATGTCAGCCTGAATTTTCCAGAAAAGAAATCTCCCAATTAATGAATTTAAACCCAAAATGACAAATTTGTATCTGACATTTAAAAATAAATAATTTTAAATCAAATATACGTAACAATATATATATATATATATATATATATATATATATATATATATATATATATATATATATTACATAATGCGTATGGAACACAGTTGTGACATTTCATTTCAGCTTAACGCACGATATCCGTAAATAATTTCATTGAAAACTATCTAAAAATATTGCACTGCAGTTTTAATATATATATATATATATATGTATATATATATATATATGCTGAACTTTATGATCGGTTGGCCTGACATGAAATAAGGTCAGATAGATATAATATGATTTGGTTTAGAAATGAAATCTCCGTTCAAACAAACAGATAATTTGTATAATGACGTGCAACAAAATGCGTGTGTGTCTGTGCGGATGTGTATATGAGGAAGTACATATCACATATCATCGGTAATTAGGCTGGAAATAGTAGTTTTCTTGTCAGTGGCCAGTTGCCAATGGTCGGCAATCTGACCTTTATCTAAAAATCATCAAACAGGTTCATCACTGAAAAAGCAAACTGACGAGAGAATGTTTCTTTTGGAGAATGTTCACACACTTATTTAATTTTTTTTAAAAAAAACACTAAATATATATACTAGAAGTGAGACATAAATATGAAGAAGGCGTGCATATGCACTAGCTATATTTTCTTCATTATAGGTAATGTTGACCGGATGGAATCGAAATTAATAACAGTAGTTTGAGTGAAAGCGGCGAATTCCTCTGCTCAAAGGCGTTGACGGACAATTGAAATCTGCTAGATTATCTTTAAGAAACATTCCGACCAAGGGTTTCCGTTATCGGACAGTAATTGTCTGCTGGATTATCTTTCAATAATTATCGTCCAAGGGTGTCCGCTGCATTTGGAAACACATTTATGCAAATAGCAGGATGTAGCAGAAAACCCTATTTAACCTGACAATAATAGTACGATATCAGTCAATGATAATAGGTGGATAGGTGGTCTGAATTTCTGCATGACCCCATTAAATGACACAGCGAAGATAATAACGAATATACAATAGCCTGGGTAGTTTAACATGAGCAATGACACGCGACGGTCACCAGATTTCTAAGCAAATTTTAGCATCTTTGCCACGAGTTTCGATTTCAATGTTTCATCGAAGTATTCAACAGTGTTGTGACAAACGCTAACTGATCAAGTACGTTGATCCTGTCCATGTCAAAACTTGCGGATGTGGTTGACATAAACCAAAATATGTTTAATGCAAAGGTCAGTTTCAGTTAGTTACCACAGCCATTTTGAATCGTATGTGAATAAGTCAAGTACGAACACCTCTGTGACTGCAATTGCTGAAAACGTGCTAAAGAAAATCGTTTTTCAATTAAAGGGAACCTATACAAAGTGCAACATTGCTCAGCAACAGTAGCCGTATGACCTTTTTTTCAAGAATCTATCATTAAACCACGATAGAAACCGTCATTATTATTTGCTTACTCATTCGCGTGATTTGTTTGCAATAAAGCTGAAAGTAAAACATGATGTATGTAGTTTTCCGTAAGATTCTCGTAAATACAATTTACTTTAGTCACTCTTAGACAGCAGGCTATAGGGCGTCGTCGGGTGTCTGGTGTCCATAAGCGTAAGGTTTTCATCGCTACCGCTATACAACTCCATGGAATATTTCAGCGAGACTTTACTGGTGCCATTAAAAATCGGACATGCAATATGACTGCCACTTCAACAATCTTACATATATTGTTATCGCTATTACTCCTGAACAGATTCTCTTATGAATATGGGGTTTGAACTAAACGTCTTCCGATGACATTTATTTGGATTTTAGAAAATATGGTGCTCATGAGGCATCCAATATGACACAATGGCGGCCATCTTAAATTTATGTTGTCCTTACTGCGTCTGAACAGCTGATTGTATTTACATGAGGTTTCCACTAAAATAGTTTTATGATTTCTAATTGGTCGTAAATGAAAATGGTGCCTCCAAACATCCAGTATGGCTGCCACAGTAGCCGTCTTGGACATTTTGGTATCAGTGTTCCAATTCAACGAATGGTCCTATCAACATGGAGATTTGGACTAAAAATATTTATCATGTTACCTAGCTAGTCCTTAATAGAAGAAACCTCCAAACGGACTTTCAACATGATCACTAAATCTCATTAATGGAAGATCCTTTTGATATCCCAGGGATATCATGCGTATTGCATTATTCAAAGTCCAATCAGTAGGACCACCGGACAAGCGCACAGAAAAAGTTCATTTTATCAACGACCATAATATCAACGTCCTCTTCCTGACAGAAACGTGGCTCAAAACATCCGGCTATTAGCCCAAGTGCGCGGATTTAACACCCACCGCATACGCCATCAAGTCGTTACCCCGCCACTCTCGCGGAGATGGAAAAGAATTCCATGATAAAATGTCTTAAGTACACAGCCTTCATTTTCTGACAAACATCGTTTGAACTAGTCCAAACAAAACTCACGCTGGAACAAAGATCAGTTCATTTTTTCTGCCTCTACCGCCATCCTCCTAGTGGAAGAAAACCAGCTGACTGAATCGCTCTTTATGGAGCAGTTTCCGAATCATCAAGGGTAAGGAAATACGATTGGTGGCAACCTACTTATTATCGGAGATTTAAATTTTCACTTTGAGTGTCTTGAAAAGCCATACACGTCAAAACTCCTAGATTTCATTCGTGTTTTCAACTTAAACAGTCAGTTAACCAACCCACCCATAAACTTGGTCACATTTTAGATTGGATTCTTCATAGACCTGATGATAATATTCTGCGATCCACCCTTGTATCCCACGAATGTGCATCCGAACACCTTTGTGTTATGTGACATCTCAACGTATCAGTCCCTAACCCTCTTTCTTTTTTTGCTACTTAGAGAAATCTCCGTATGATAAATATAACCAAACTAGTGCATGACATCCAAGAAAACCTAATAACTTGCTTACCTCCTACAGCAGAACAGCTCGATAACTACCTGCGTTCATTGCTTGAAAAACATGCCCAAGCCATCAAGTGCAGAGTATCAATTAAAAAGTGTTCTCCGTGGTACAGCAGTGTTAAGGACCAGCTTCGCACTGATACAAGATATCGCCGTAAAGCAGAGAGGATTTGGCTTTCCACCAGATACACTATTCATAAACAAATCTATGAAGCTGCTAAGACGAACATCACAAGCACAGTCCAATTAGCAAAATTATCACACTACAGTACTAAGATCACGGATAGTTTCCGCTGCAAAGAGCTCTTCGAGATAACTAAGAAACTAATGTCAAGGAACAAGTGTACACCACTTCCAACAACCTTCTCTCCAGTAGACCTTCCGGACCTATTTGCAGATTTTTCTTCCGTGACAAAGTACAATTAAAGATACGCTTGAAAACACAATTTCAATTGATTCGATGACACCATAAAGTTACGCTTAGAGCTTCTAAAATTAGGCGCAATACAAAGTCCTCATTATTATGAATAGTATATTGCTCTCACTAAAACAGGTCACACTATAGGGAGCTGGTATTAGCAAATGTCAAAATCCTTAAAAAAAATTATAACAGCTCCAACTCCAGAACGGATGATTTGTTTCTTGTACGATACAACAATTTATGCTGATACAAAATTCAAAATGCTTCTCACTACGAAAATCCTATAAATCTTTACATAGTTCTTCTGTACGCACGATAAGTATGTCACGGTGGTTTAACTCAGACGCTGTACATACATACATACATACATACATACATACATACATACATACATACATACATACATACATACATACATACATACATACATACATACGTGCACACAGACACAGACGCAGACACAGACGAATATATATATAAATATATATATATATATATATATATATATATATATATATATATATATATATATATATATATATATATATACATATTATAATAATAATAATAATAATAATAATAATAATAATAATAATAATAATAATAATAATAATTATAATGAGGACTTTGTATAACACCTAATCTTTCGAAGCTCTAAGCGCTTTACACCATCAATAATGATGTTGCTACACTACAGAACAACAAATGACAAAAACAATGAAATTGGAAAACATAAAATATGCTGAAAACATATAAGATACAAAACATGTCGCTAAGTTTGTCCCTGCAATCGAAACAGGTGAGTCTTAAGAACACTCTTAAAAGGGACCACTGTGTCTTTGTGTCTTATTTCAATGGGCAATTCGTTCCACGTCACCGGGCCCTGGTGTGCAAACGAACGTTGTCCATATGACTTTGTTTTCACCTTGGGAACAATGAGTATACGATTATCAGAAGAAGAGCGGCAGGATCTAGCTGGTGTATACACATGGGTGAGGTTGGATAGGTATGTTGGACTGGAGTCTGTCATTGAAACATAGTACAGAGAACAAATTTTGTGTTTGATTCTGTATCGAATCGATAGCCAGTGTAGGGTACAGAGCAGTGGCGATGTGTGCTCTGATCGAGGTACTCTAGAGATGATCCGTGCAGATGTGTTTTGAACTTTTTGAAGTTTCTGGAGTAAATATTGTGACGAACCAGACAGAATTGAGTTATATATATTACGATATACAATATGATATTATCTAAATATCTGAGTAATAGAGGATCTCATGGGGTAATGTTTTAACAATGAATTTATGAAACGAGTTGAACAATATCCTGCATTTGCGAGAATTATTATTATTATTATTAGTAGTAGTAGTAGTAGTAGTAGTAGTAGTAGTAGTAGTAGTAGTAGTAGTAGTAGTAGTAGTAATTATTATAATTGACTGTAAAGGGATTTCTGATTACTAATATTTATGCATTGTGCTCAGTGTTCAGAACAAAGACATATTTAGTGTAGTGTCAACATTACTTTAAAAAATGTTAAGAATCAAAGGAAAGAAACTTTCTTTAAAATTTCTAGTAACTGAAATCAGCAAAATGGTATAGTGTAGGGAAATATATGGCACAGTGTAGGGGAATATATGGTATAGTTTAAGAGAATATACGGTACTGTATTGGGGAATATATGGTATAATCTAAGGGAGCTTATAGTACACTGCGAAGGAATATATATGACAGTGTATGGAAATATATGGTATTATATAAGGGAATATACTGTACAGTACTAGGGAATATATGTTATAATGTGAGGGACCTTGTGGTACTCTGTGAGGGAATATATGATACAGTGTATTGAAATTTTATGGTACACCGTAAGGAAATATATGGTACAGTATATGGGAATATAAGGTATAATGTAAGGAAATATATAGTACAGTATATGGGAATATAAGGTATAATGTAAGGAAATGTATAGCACAGTATAAAGGAGTATATGGTACAGTGTAATAAAACTTTCACACGTTTCCTACTAAACAAAAGACTTATTTCAGCAAAGCGTAAATGTTAGATTAGTACATTTGGAAATAAATGCAAATTGACATTCAAGAAAAATTAAAAGACCAAGAGAAGTGTCAGCAAGAACAGTATAGTGTTAGTGAAGCCAAGACAGATGAAAACTCATGTATTTCTAGACTTAAATATTTTGTTTGATTCAGCTGAAATAAACTCATGTATTTCTAGACTTAAATATTTTGTTTGATTCAGCTGAAATATACCAAAACGTTTAAGCTATGTAACTTTATTTTGTACTTTATTATTTATTGAGCCACCATGAACCTTTATGGACGTTTACAGTATAAGCGGTTTTTCATTAATTGGAAGCAAGAACAAAAAATGGTATCCTGAGACAGGGATTGTATATTGTAATCGTTGAATTAAATTAAGAAAATAACTGCGTTGAAAATAAGGGTCAAATCACGATTTTTTGGTCTAAATTATTATTTACCGTTTTGAAGAAAGAAAGAAACAGGTAACGGTTAAAGGTCGCTCTCCATCTTTCAATTAAAGTGACCAAATTTTAGTATTACTTCTCCAGCAGGATTCCCAATTATGAGATAGTGATCTACATTACTAGATCGTCTGATATTGTATTTTATGAACCATTGCTTGCTGTGTACAATTTACGTTAATGAAGATCCAAGTAATGGGAATGCATTACTATTAGAATAAAATATCTAAACGAAACAGTTTTGTATCACACACATTTGCTTTATACTTTTGATTGTATCTTGAAAAAGCAATCTAGCGCACATCATATTGTTTTTAATTTACTTCATATTATCATCACTACTTTGAAACAGAATTAATCTACTACAGTAAAAATAAAACATTGAATCACGCTGGTGTTGCACTCGCGGATGCCAGTTAAATTTCAACCGAAGATTGACTTATCTGGTTTGAATGCAATTTGTATTAATATTATTACATTTTAATGGATCTAGAATGATTTCTCTTTAAGTGGAGACTAATAACACTACTGCTAATTTTCATTGTCATCCCATAGATATTCAGTGATTCTGTCATGGTATGAAATATGTTTTAGAAAACACATACAACTTTGGCATATTTGTTTCAATCCTCAGTTGAAGTTACATTCCTGAGCAAATGGATCGGAAAACATGCAGTCTTTATTTCGCACATTCTACTGTTGAAGTAAATATATCAAATTAATTCTTAAAAGAGTATTGAATGATGGAAACGATAACAATTGACGGGAAATAAATCAGAAACTGTAAAACTGTTTCAAATGTTGAATATTTAGTTTTGAGTGCTACAGTGGTAATCAAAGACAATGGTTGTTTTACCTGTTAATTCATAACGTTGCGGTTAATTTCTAACGATGTGAGAAAGAGTTTGGTAAATAACTTTGCAGAAAAGAATATATACGTTCTTTTCATCCAGTCATACAATGGATGTGCTAATTACATGGACTTTATCAGATGGACAGTATTAAAAGATTAGGATGAACATAGCATTCGTAGTCCTTATACAAATATAGTCATGTTAAAGTGGATGAATATTATACGTGTATTAATTAGCACAAATCACTTAAGTAATGAATGCTGGATGAATTTATAATCTATTATTAACAAATCGATCATCTGTTTTCACGGTCAGCGTAATATGACACTTTAGCATTAAGGCCAAATGTATAGTGTTGAAGAGAATCAAACTTAATAGATAACTTGCAGACAGCGTGTGTGTTGTCCTTATTTGTATTTAACCTAGATTACTGTATAAGCTAAACTTCAGAGAGTTTAAACTTGGTCTTCATTTACTGCCTGAGTTTAGCTTCAAGGCATTTAAACTTAGTCTAGATTTACTGTCAAAGTTTAGCTTAATAGTTTTTAAACTTGGTTTTGATTTACTGCATGAGTTTAGCTCCAAGGCAAAGACATTAGAGGTTAGAGCGTCCGCCGCGGAAGCGGGAGGTCGTGCGTTCATTTCCCGGCCGAGTTATACCAAAGACTTACAAACATGCTACTAACATCTGCCTCGCTTGGCGCTCAGCATTAAGAAGTTAGCGTTAGGACTGGTCGGCCTGGTGTCAGGATAATGTGACTTGGTGAGACATCATGCTACATGTCTGTGGCATGATGCCCCAGTGCTAGACATCCTTATAAATCGCCTCACTGCAGACATCGTAGCGATATGACTGAAAAAAATGTTAAAGCTACGTTAAAAATTCTAATCAAACAAACAAACAAAGACATTTGCTGACAGATAAATGAGTAGGTCACTGTCCACACCTAAAACTTCGTAAGATACCGAATGATTCTCACATATATAACTCATATTGTCACTTTCATTCTCCAGAATCGACTGCTTTAGTCTCTAAGAAAGTTCTGCATTGGTTAATCCTATGTATTTGTGCAATAAACACTCATGACATATTTCGTATTTTTCATGATGTGTATCGACATACTTTAACTTATAATTACAGTTTTCACAAATTGACTTTCAGCGCGATGGGACCCGGAGCACGCGTGCAGCTTGAGTATTTAGGTTCCTATAGAAGCGTGCAAAACTTACATTACACTCGACTATACTATTTCTTCAGTTTCGTCTTATGCCTGATAAGTAATTACTACGAGTTCAATTTCATGTGATTCGATCTTTTCATTAGGTAAGACGTTGTTCAGACGTTAACCACTATTATTTGCATCAAAGAGACAAGTAGGTAATATCTCCAGGTACCAGAGAGCAATCATCATTTTTACTGTGTAGGTAATGTCATTTGATCATGTCCAAATGTATGCATGTCAGAACACTTGATGGCCACTTGTCATTTTCGACTTATGTCTTCAGTCGTGAACATTTGTGTAATTTTCGTCTTATTACCTGCCTTATAAAAAACAAAATTAACAAGGTCGGATTTGACGATCTTATCGATATTACGTTGGTACTTGCTCTTCTATATATCTCCCATTAAACGTTTAATGTGTACTTAATTGCTCTAACTGTTTTGTTATACCAAGGAGTGCTAATATTTTTTTAATTAAATTAAACTCTTGAATTGAATCTGCAAATCAATGAAACAATCCTCGAGAAGAAAATAAGTGGAGTTTGTTCCGTAATTACTTTCCTATGATTGCATCTCAGTGTCTGTGTATGTCAATTATCCCCTTATGACTTTGAAAATGATATAATCGCAAAAGTTGGGCAGCTCTATTTGTCATGTGTCGCTGCCTAAATCTATACAGACCAGGATCTTATCGTTAATACACGGTTTTTTTCTTTGGCTGAATTCTGTACAATATGATGTCAGTATTGATAAATTACTCCAAGGAAACATTTATACTAAAAGGACGAATGCATTAGAGTCCAGGAAAGAAACTAAAAGATAAGATGGATGTGGCAGTATAATCAACAAGAGGATACGAACTAAGTACACTGGCAGTATCGATGAAACATATGATAACGATAAGGAAAATTGATGTTGAATTAGAGACATGTGTATATTCGCAAACGATGTCCTGTTAGGAATAATGTGCTGTTTTGTTTAGTTTTGTTTGGATTTTGGCTACATGCAGAAGACAAACGAATACATTTCATTGAATATTATCACACATGCATAACATAGAGACAATCACGGCAAAAAGTTAGCAAATAATTTAAGCAGTTCAAAATGTGCTTAGTTAGGACAATGCTGGAATGGTATACGGCTATTCACACTACGAAATCATTAGATAAATCAGAACATTGCTGGAACGGTATACGGCTATTCAAACTACGAAACGGTTAGATAAATCAGAACATTGCACTGTTTTCAAATTCTCACTTTTGTATTTTATGGAAATAAATTATTTTTACAAAACTTGGTTTGATTCTCTCTTTCTTATTGCTTATTTTAATATCACATAGCCGTAATATTAACATTGCACTAATTCAAATGCCTCTTTCACATCATAATAAATTATTCATCACCCATGTCCAGTAGCTAGTTTTTTGTAATTTATTTTAATACAGTTACACAGATGAGTGAATCTCAAAATCCCAACTGTCCATTATGTAAAAGATTCATTATAGAAAGGCATTTGATGAGTTAAGTAGCGTAAGATTTTTAAAAAGACTTTTGAGAATGCTTGAAGAAATAATATAGCTTGGCAGGTTCCATGATCATCATTGCAAAAATCTTTGAAGACAGGACATACCTTTGAATACACGATATAACTTTGAATAAATGACATGCCATTGAATACAAAATATACCTTTGAATACAGAACATCCCTCTGAATACAAGATATACCTTTGGATACAGGACATCCCTTTGAATAGAGGATATACATTTTGTGCCTTAAAGTGTCAGGAAATGTACCTCGGTAACAGTACTTACATTTATATTATTGCCCATATGGTGTCAGGTTATGTGTCTCAGTACCAATACTTAAAATTTACAAGATTGAAGTGAAAGAAACTGTATCTGTCCTTAACATCTACAAGATTGCTCTTAAAGTGAAATAAACTGCATCTCGGTATCTGTACTTACATCTACAAGATTGCTCTTAAAGTGAAATAAACTGCATCTCGGTATCTGTACTTACATCTACAAGATTGCTCTTAAAGTGAAAGAAACTGTATCTCGGTATCTGTACTTACATCTACAAGATCGCTTTTAAAGCGAACGAAACTGTATCTGTACTTACATCTACAAGATTGCTCTTAAAGTGAAAGAAACTGTATCTCGGTATCTGTACTTACATCTACAAGATTACTCTTGAAGTGAAAGAAACTGTATCTCGGTACCTGTACTTACATCTACAAGATTGTTCTTAAAGTGAAAGAAACTGTGTCTCGGTATCTGTACTTACATCTACAAGATTGTTCTTAAAGTGAAAGAAATTGTGTCTCGGTATCTATACTTACATCTACAAGATTGCTCTTAAAGTGAAAGAAACTGTATCTCGGTATCTGTACTTACATCTACAAGATTGTTCTTAAAGTGAAAGAAACTGTATCTCGGTATCTGTATTTACATCTACAAGATTGCTCTTAAAGTGAAAGACACTGTGTCTCTGTATCTGTACTTACATCTACAAGATTGCTCTTAAAGTGAAAGAAACTGCATCTCGGTATATGTACTTACATCTACAAGATTGCTCTTAATGTGAAAGACACTGTGTCTCGGTATCTGTACTTACATCTATAAGATTGATCTTAAAGTGAAAGAAACTGTATCTCGGTATCTGTATTTACATCTACAAGATTGCTCTTAAAGTGTCAGGGAATGTACCAAAGTATCAGTACTTACATTTACAAGATATGATTTCATTAGGCAGATAATGATCAGTGATATCAAACAAACACTCATGATATAGATGTATAGCACTTCTGTAGCAGTTAATACATTTTAACTTACCAATTGGTTGTTGCCCACGTTGAGTTCTTTCTTTCTAATCTTGGAGGACTGCTTTATTTCTTCATCAATTAATTTGTACAGCTAGTTCATTAATTAATGATTTGATTAATATTTTATCTATTGACATCTAAGGAAGTAACAATTCATAATATAATCCAATAGGCAGGGTTCATTTTCTTTTTAATTCAGTTCATTTTAAATTTCCATGTTTTCTGAATATCCTAATGCTTTATATGACCTAAGCACAAGTCTTGAGTTACTTGGAGTGCAAAAGAGAGACTCCGCTTTCTGTTTTTTTTAGAGGTTTCACCAATCGTTTTGTGTTGGGGATTTTTCTTCCCAAACTGACATATTTTCCCAATCCTTTTGTGTTCTTTATTTCTCAGAAGGTCATATTTTACGAATCCTGTTTTCTAAAAATTAAAATGGCTTTTCAGGGTTATAGATTTTTAACGTAGCTTTAACAATTTTTCTGTCATATCGCTACGATGTCTGCAGTAAGGCGGTTTATAGTGATGTCTAGCACTGGGGCATCATGCCGCAGAAGTGTATCATGATGTTCCACCCAGTCACATCATCCTGACACCAAGCCGACAAATCCTAACACTAACCTCTTAATGCTGAGCGTCAAGCGAGGCAGCTGTTTGACCATTCTTGTAAGTCTTTGGTATGACTCAGCCGGGGATCGAACCCAAGACCTCCCGTTTCCGCGGCAGACGCTCAAACCACTAGGCCACCGGAGCGGTTAAACCTGCGGTGGAGTGAATACACGGGCGTCACAAAGCTTTGCATAATCTGGCATAACAGAACTAGCCTTATTTAGTCTTTTGGCTGTGTTATTACCTGCAGTAAACTATACATTTTGTTATTGTCAGTACATCTCTAAGGCGGACTTTTTAAAATAGTAAATACCCAAATCAATATTAAAATGATTACCATATCATCACAGGAGGTCTTCTCGATTTCATCATCTACAAATTTATATATTACTCATAACCTTTGTTCTAAGATTTATTTTCACGATTAAAAATGTGACAACCCATTTGTGGTAGGCTTTAAATCAATATGTATTAAACTTAAGTATCACCAACATCAAATGAAAATACCAATCTCTTTAAAGCTGACTCATGTTAGAAATTTACTTCGGATCCAGAATTTCTAACTAAACAATAAATGATGCATTTGTACTGATTATATGCAAAGCTTTTATTCAGTTTCTCAGTACCAGCTACATTTAGAAGGGTTATGTCTCGGAAACTGGATCTAAGAATATGTAATCATTATGTTTACAGGGACCCGACACTAATTGCCTCACATCCGCTGATGATGGAAACTTTATATTCTTGTCATAAAATAAGCCTAAAATAATTTCATCAGTGTATTTTTGTTCTGCTGGAGGTAGGAAGAAGTGGCTTTTTAGCAATTCGTTTCACAATAGTTGAGAAACAAAATTGCATGACACGAAGTTCATCAGAGCTATTGCTTGCAGGTGCCCGTCGAATAGCTTTGTTAACTGTAAATGTAATAATAATATTGGAACGAATATAAAAGCGGTATGCACGGTAGGTTCCTCCTTTTGCATTGATGTCAGGTGAATAAGAAATGGCGCATATTTTCAATGACTATTTGAAGTATTACATGTGTAACGTTGGTGGTTCCATCCAATGGCCTTAGAGGACGTTCTGAAAATATTTATTCTTTTCACATTAAAACAAGAATGACATTAGGAAATGGATGTTAGCACTATCAGTTGGCTGTATAGTCAAAACATATTATAAAACATTGTTAGTATATAGTTACCCCAGTAGACTATAAACAAACAGTGTCATAGTTTGATGAATTTGAATTCAATATCAACGCTTTTTCCTTCTTCTTTTAAAATGGCTACTTAATAATAATAATAATAATAATAATAATAATAATAATAATAATAATAATAATAATATTTTGGACAAAGACTGCATATTTGTGGAAGTTATTGCAATTCTTGCCATAATTGTTATAGGATTAGGAAAAATAATAATGACGAATTGTTTTGTTTTAATCATGACTAAGGGGAGATATATCAGCGAGAAGTCATGTATTTACGTATATAATAGGTAAAACGTGTTGATTTATATATATATATATATATATATATATATATATATATATATATATATATATATATATATATATATAAGGTAATGCTGTATATATAGACTATATTATATATAGTTTATATATACAGCATTACCTTTATATGAGAGCAGGTTGGAGATGCCAGCAGATTTACATATATTGTACAGATGTTATAAATAGCTTTAAAAAAGGAATCAACCGATCCGGTGGACTAGTGGTTAGAGCGTTCGCCGCGGAAGCGGGAGGTCGTGGGTTTGATCCCCGGCCGAGTCATACCAAAGATTTACAAAAATGGTACTAACAGCTGCCTCGCTTGACGCTCAGCATTAAGAGGTTAGTGATAAGACTGGTCGGCCTGGTGTCAGGCAGACATCGTAGCGATATGACTGAAAAATTGTTAAAGTTACGTTAAAAATACTAATCAAACAAAAAAAAAGGAATCAAACGGATTCCTTTGAAATGGAAGTGACTAAAAGTATAACTTAATTTATGCACTGTCACGGTCCTTAGCGGAAAAGGAAAGAATCTCCGCAAAAAATTTGAAAATAAAAATGACATAGAATATAAGCAATATCAAAATTCCAAACCTCATACGGACGTTAGCGGAGATCGAAAAAGAAAGGAATTTATTGAAGGTCTTAAAACATTGTCCTTAAAATGTAACAGTTGTACAAAAAAACTGTTAAAAAATGTCAAACGTAAGTTTTAAAAGTGAGAACGTTACACTTTTATTTAAAATTTAAAAGAATAAACAAATTATACCGAAAATTATACCCAAAGTATACCCAAAGTATACCCAAACTTCCTAACTAATGAAAAGTCAACGGAGGCACAGACAAGAAAGTAAGCATCTATGTTAGAAACAACACGTTCGACAGAGAGATTATGACAGATTATGTCCAAAATAAGATTTTTGCCTCTATAAAACAGAATTTGTTTCCTAAAAAATATGTTTTCTTCAGCCCTTTTAAATGAAACAGCGACTATGATGAGGAACGATTGGGGCATGTCCCTTCCGCTTTTTTACAAACACAAAATGGACATTAAGGTAGCAGTCTACTTTCCGAACGGTCAGCAGTCTGGAATATGTCTGGAAGACGACATCATTTCATTGTATATTGGCATGTATGTTACAGTCCTGTAACAGTAACTGGCCACACCATTGATGTGAATGACATTTGCTGATACTAGATTATGTCCTGAGGGAACGTGCCTCGCTATCACATCAATCCTATGGGTTTTTTTATGGCCTTATATCAACTTTTGGGGCATGGATTAATTCCTCATGAATTGTCATTCTAGTTGGTTATCTGGGTCTGAACAGCAACATTGAAAGAATTACAGTCATTGCTGCTGTTTTGTATTTCTTTCCCTGAACAATTACAAACTATCAGCGCATCTGGAAATGCATTAGTGACAGATAAAGTCTTCCTATGGGCAATACCTTATATTACATATCAGTGTTTCACTAATCAATTCTCAATAATGCAAATAGTCATATGAATAGGTGTGATGAATAACGGATTAGACATTGACAGTTATAACGATATTCGCATTCTCTACAGCAGAGAAAGTTCATATTTTACATATTGTTTTGAGTCTTGTATTGCAGTTGGTTGTTCATCGTTTAGGCCAGACAGCTACTGACAGTATTATTAATACCTCAACACCGGAACAGGTTCAATTTTGTTTTGCTTAAACATCATTTAGCATTCACGTAGAAGGCTGATGAGTATCAATTCTCTATAATATTTTGTTTATATTCTTAATCATCGTGTTTTTTTTAAACTTGATTGACTGGTCGACTGAAAGATTGGTTGAATGATAAATTGATCGACCGGTTGGATAATTAATTGATTTATTGATTTATTCGATCTATTGACCTTTTATTTTAATTATCTACTTCCTCATTGCCGAATCATTGATCACATAATATCGTTGTAAGCTTATGTAACTAGTGTAATTACGACTCGTGCAGTTTGTTACTAGGTTATGTTGCAGTAATGTTAATACGAATGGTACAATTTTTACTGATATGATTCCTTTCCTTACCTACATTACTTCGTGATGTACATAATGTATTATTCGGACTGTACATAATGTATTATTCGGACTGTACATAATGTATTTTTCGGACTGTACATAATATATTTTTGAGACTGCACATAATTTATTATTTGGACTGTACATATTGTATTATGTATTTTTGCTGGATGCACTGTTGTCATTTCAGATTAATTAATTGAAAAGGAAAAATGTAAAATTCGCATGTCGCACAGATGAAATCACGCTCAGAAAAAAAATCAAATTTCAAGTTTAATTTTCAAGTCAGGTGATATGTCTTAGAACACATAAGCTATTCTTTCATATGTGCACGTGCTACCAGCATCTGCTTTGGGAGACACTGTGTCTTATTAAGCAGTCATTGTGCTAGATAAATCAATAAAAAAAATTATACAGAATTAAAGCAAGCAAAGTTCAATCTGAGGAAACAGGTTTAGCTTTTATGGGCTCTTTAATGACATTTTAAGACAAAGGCTCTATATTTTGAACCGCGCATCTTTATTGCGTAGAGCGCTTATTTGCAGCATACCTGTCGCGTCGACTGTAATCTGTAATTTAAATTGTAACTGAGTAATTAGGAGACTTTTAATCATGTTTCATACCTGGAAAAATCTTTATATGCAAAGTTTAAGAAGGTATTAACATTACCGTATATACTACATTATAAGACATATTGTCCTACCAGCAACATGGATCCTGGGTATGTGCAGTTTTCAGTTTGACCCATCTTACAAGAGATGTAACATATTCGGTACGCAAGTTGTTAGTGAATTTAAAGATGGATATCATAAATTGATAGCGGAATAGTTTTAAAAATTATTTACACACCGACAAAATCCATAGATGATAGAATACTGATTATGTAAGGTGCATTTACCTGATTTTATTATAACAGATATTGTTTTCATAAACGTTTTAAACACATGTATCTCAGATGTCTAATCAAATCTAAATGAATCGACAGACACGAAAATTGTAAAAATTAACATAAAGCATGCTTGAAACGAATTATCACTCTGTATCTTTTATGTGATTTTATCGGTTTTCTGTTTAAATTTATTTCATATAGTCATGTAACTAAGTATATAATGTGGCAGTTATGAAGAAGTTCGTTCTTCTCTGTTTGACATATAAGAGTCCTTTATATTTGTATGAATCCAGTCTCTTGTACCAGGTACTACAGATTGGTGGAAAAGGAAAGACGCGATACAATGGATAACGCAGACGGCTTCTAAAACAATTTCCTTCAAAGGCATTGTGACCTTTTCCAGTATCTGCTGCTAAGGCATCCCGGTATCTCACATGCATTTACAATATTACCAGCAGGGGCAGCAAAATTAAAGCAAAGGTAAACACAAATGGCACGAAAACGGATATTTCATAAGATGCTTATAAATCAGATCTAAAAGTAGAATAGACACAGAGACTTCTGGACCTCTTTATTCTTTTATCAGAATATACGGCCCTATTGAACTAATATAGGAGACTGTGTAAAAATGCCCACTTTCTAAAATAAATGGAAAGCATTCCAAACTCAACTAAGAAAAAAGTAGAACGACAATGATAAAAGATAATAAACAAAGAACGAAAGTTAATGTCTCAAATTTGCAAATATATTTTTCTTTTATTTCTTTTGTACTCAAAAAAGGCAATCCCATGTTACATACAAATTCCAACACTTCAGGTTTATTTTCTGCTTTATTAACGGTGGGAAAATCCGACTGTATTCCTTAAGATATTGAATTTGTCTAGCCTTTTAAGGTGTTTGCTTTTTGACGCGCAATTGTTAATTTTACATATCAATAGCAGAGGAGGGACAATTTGGAGATTAATTTATATTTACGTAAGCAAAACAAAGTCATTTAAAGTTGGAAATAGCTGCCAAAAATGTTTGTATTAATTCATTGTCGCTAAAACGTTGGATACAAAAGTAGACTTTTCGTACATTGGAAAGGTCTAATTTAGCCTATAGTTTAAGTAAAAGCTGTACTTAGTTTATGACACATTATAGATGACAGGGCACGTGAACCATTTAAACTATTTTACTTCTTCTGGTCAGTTTGCGTGGCCAATGATTTAATTATGTTCAGATACTAAATATGTAATCTATCATTAACGATTTCTTTTTCTCTATGTATCTAGTGGTATATCGTTAAATCCTTCTATGACACCTTTCGTTCACAGGTTCTCTAAGCATTTCTGGATGCCTTAAAGTTTCCTCGTCTTAAAATCTGTTTAATTTGGTGTTTATGTTCTTCCGTGAAGTTCTCTAATTTTTATATTTCAGGAAGGAACTGGTACAACATTTTTTGCAAAATGCTGTTTGGTAATGTTTGGCAGACGAGTTAGCTGAAAATGTATTCCTTTGAATCTAATCAGT
Source organism: Unio delphinus (assembly GCA_029339505.1). Lineage (NCBI taxonomy): Eukaryota > Metazoa > Mollusca > Bivalvia > Unionida > Unionidae > Unio > Unio delphinus. Next base: position 328,622 of record JAQISU010000135.1, on the reverse strand, counting down.
AGGGTACTAACGGGAGGTGGGAGCGGACGGGGTGGTTGTCCTGGGTACCAAAGGTCCTGCTCTTGAATCGCGACCTTCAGCATAACGCACCTATGTAATAGGAGCTTGAAAACATAAAAGGAATTTGAAAACATAATAAGAGTTTGAAAACAGATTTATGCTGCCAGTGTGTTAAAAACTTACAAGTGTTGTAGCTAATGTTTCTGCATGATTGTGTTTCTCGAGTTAACTTGTTTAAAAAGGTTTTTGGTCTTTTGCAAATAAATATAACAATGATTAGTGGATGTGCTGTGAAATGGTTCCTTGGATTCGGTGACATTTGTTTTACATCTTTGTACTGTTACTATTGTTTAACAATATGCGTTAAATTTTATTTTAGTTTTAAACCAACAAAATTCAAGTGCGCTGTTTTTATTTGAAAAAAAATAAACGTTATTATTTTTATTTAAACTGTTAATTAAATAGCTCCATTGTAAGGTGTTTTTGTAATAAGTAATTTGTAATATTAATCTTCGTTTCGATTAATGAGCCTAATTTGGAAATGACAGACATGCATACAATGGGGCTTGATTGTCTTGTGTGAATTATAGAAACTAGATTCTAGGAAAAGCCACCAAACAGAATTTAATTGCACGAAAATCTTTTGCTGCCAGGGCTCCGCTTGTACATCGCTGAAAGAGATCACAGCACTCCCTCAAACCGTTTAGCTGGTGTTAGAGGGTACAGACCCCCTCCCAATGATAACTCCACAGGTTTTCTTCCTGCGGGCCTCGTGTTCTGGCCTTTTGGACCATCATCGTCGCCCTTTTTACACCACTGGCACCGAACACCGTTTAACCTTAGTATGACACTGAATTCCGACTGACCTTTAACTTGAGTGTGTGCAACAAATTATTTAGCTCGAGAATTTTGCGAACTTGCCGTCCTATTTATCATGGCATTTTCACTATATTTGCAATTTTATCTCTGAGTTTGTTCAGCATCGTGAATGTCAGTACAAATATGTTACATTAAATTGCCTGCGTCATTACTGTAAGGTGAGTGAACCGTTTCAGACCACTCTGCTAGATACTGTAGAAGTTACTAAACCATCCTTTATCCTTCTTTGCATGTGCACTTAGTTCTCGTTGATTATGTTATTGAGCTACCGATTGATTAATTTATGTATTTGGAATAATGTTTCGTCTTCTGTTTTCTTAACGTGTAGCTTCGATTTTGATACCTTCTTGTGATGGAACACCAAGCTATCTTATATTTTTCTTTTATTTCTTTTGTACTCCTGTTTTTAATATAAATAAATGTTTGTCGCTATATGTGAAGGTTTCCCGTTATTTCCGATTGGTTCACTCTAGTCCGTCTAACTTCTGCCTCCGTTCTTCCTTTTTCTTTGTCTCCCAGAGACTCGGACCTACTGCGCTAGAGTATTTCCTTCTGTCTCCTACTATTCCTCTGGACCCTAAAAGCTTCTTATACGAACACAAAAGGACATTAGCATAGCATATTTCCCATAGCTATCTAAACTCACACTAATATATCCTCAACCATGATAATCCTACAGAGTTTACACAAATAGTCAAATCCCTATTAACTAATGCTGCACACTGCAACAATTATACAAAGTTATAATTCAATTCAACATTTGCAAATCTAGAATATCACATTACTATATGCACGAGGTTACTGAGAATTAACCAAATAGCGAATTAAAATATTAATTATTTACATAAACAGTGCTCATTACTCAAAATATGCATGTAGATCAAACGCTACAAATGAATCAAACCCTACAAATGGTAATTCTACGTACTAAAGTATACATACTGCAATAATTAAAGTACAATTACTTTGCCGTAATAGACTACAACCATCGGGCAAATCATCACTGACCTGTACTGAAGCCCCTTGTAATTTCCAGAATAACACGTTCCCCGCCAATTTCAATGACGTCGGAGTAGCTTATAATTTCCCTAAGATGGTTAGCGACTACTGCATTTAGTTCTCAGGTCAATAGATTTAAGCATACGGTTCTAATGTTGACCACGCCATGTTCAACTCCGAGTGGATATTTATTCACATAATTATCAGACACTGCCCCTCCCTAGCAATCTATCAAGGATGAATTTACGACCCCACTTGATGCTCCTTTGATCTGAACACAGGATTTCATCACTTACCTGTGAACCATATTATGCAATGTTATGTAACTGGCTTGGCAAAATAAGGCGCCAGTCACGAGTTCATATGACCATGTCATATAACTGGGTTGATACCTCATTGTTCGCAGAACTGACCTTCATACATATATACGCGAAATTAGTAGCCTAAGGGTCTAGCATATACATGTTGCAATCTGCTTAGTTTCCTTACAACGTGCAGATACCCAGCTGTCATGGAACACCAAGCTGCCATATATTTGTCTTGTATGTTTTTTTTTTTGTACTCCTGCTTTGCAATATAAATAACTGTTTGTTGTTATATAGTTATGCTAACACATTCAAAGTTAACGATAACTTAATATTCTGAGGAACACCTGTTCAGTCATTTTCCAGTTGTAAATTCCTGTAACTTTCAATCCGGCCTACAGTTGAAAATTTATGTAACTTTCAATCCGGCGTACAGTTGAAAATTTCTGTAACCTTCAACTTATTTCACGTTGCAAATTTCTATAACTGAACCCTATGTACAGTAGTAAATTCTTATAACCCTACATTAGGGACCAAGAATTTCATGTTCACTGGCAGGATTTGACACATGATTTTCTTTTACATTTATGGCTGTCAAAATAGCTGAAAATAGCTGAAAATAACTTGCTCTCATTCAAAGCAAACTAAGATTATATAATTCACTAAATGATCTAAAAAAAAATTAATTATTATGAGATAAAAGAAAATCTCATCCCCTCTACTGAAAATGAAATGATCTGTATATTATAGTAAATACATTTGCTGGGTTAATTGTAATTGTTGGGTAAGTTGTACTCAACAAATGAGAAAATAGTGGACTTGAGAAATTATTTCAACAGAAAAACTGTCGTCCTAAACTCATGCAATGATAATCTTACTTCTCATATTAACGTACCTTGTAGCAAATAACTAAAACATGTCATGTTTAAATATGGAAGTTTGGATTTGTCCTAAATTTCATTTACAATAACCCGTTTGGTCACATTGCTGGCATACTTGACACGTGTCAAGTATCTGATTAAATAAGGATAAAAAGTAAATTAGTAATATGCAAAATTAATTTGTGACACCTGAAACTGTTTTACAAAATAATAAATAAAAATATTCTTAACTAAGTTGTCATGAAAATGCCTACACGGTGATATAATTTAATTCATTACAAGATGACTTGAGAATTGCCATTTCCATGGTTAGTCACGTGACCATATACATATTACATCCATGACGACAACAGATGTCATGTGATATAAAAAGACAACAACCATTTTCCATGTTGTTCTACAAAACATCTGAAACGAACTAAAGCATACTTAATTTTCAATGTATTTGTTCTGAGACCGACTGAAAATATGCCGCAGCAGCCTGAAGAATACATTATTCATCATAGTATATGTCAATTCAGTAGTCACCACCAAAAATATCGCATATGCTTATGACTGGATTTCTCCAGATGACGATGAATTCCAGCTGTTAAATAGTTAATAGTCAAAATAAATGTCAAACTATCTAGAACGGGGTGGAAAGGGCAAGAGGAAGCTCAAACTACGAAATCTCATTCCACTTACCAACATAATACACACACATTGACAACTTCTATTCAGAGTTCAGTTTGAAAGTATACAGTCAAAGTGTTTACATGCATGGCATAAATGTTTAGTTTCAGTGGCTTGGCTTAACTGAAGGCCTACAATGTCAATAAGGCTTATATATCACACGACTTACAGTCATCTATAAACAGAAAGCGCCAAGCTCCAGACCAAACATGTCCTCAACAAAAACATTTCGTTAATAATTTGTTTTGAAAAAAGCAAATAAATGCTTGGATTAACATCTAAGAAGAAGAATATAGATGCTTTAATTTCTAACGCTTTGTGTACCAGCAATTAGTCACACACAATAACACTCGAAGGAGAGCCGGCTTATCTTCTTGATGGCTTCATGCATTACTTTGACAGAACTACAGCTGATGATAAGGGCTTCTATGCTTCCTCGAATGCTAAAGAAGCAAGACAAAACTGTTTTATAAAGATGGGATATATTGCCCTAACTGCATGATGTCCATTTTGATCGATCAGGGAGGCATTATTATATCCCATTACGCCACCTGAATACATCAAAGGCAGGGATAAGCTTACTTTTCTTCTAGTACTTTGATGTTGTTGTCAATCGCTGATCAAAGTCTTCGTTTATATGGAAATACAGTGGCATGCAAAGAGTAGATTGGCTTTTCATAGGTGTTGAGACAGTTCATTTTCCAAACAAACGCATTTTACAGCTTATTGAATTACAAATGCCGACATATTTTTTCAGGTACAAGGGATACATATTACTGTTTCAAACTCTCACATACCGATGTAACAGAATATCTGGCCTATAAGAAAACAACAATTGTCAGATGTACCCCCCCCTCTCTCTCTCTCTCTCTCTCTCTCTCTCTCTCTCTCTCTCTCTCTCTCTCTCTCTCTCTCTCAGCGAAACACTAAATTTTATTCTCGTCATAAAGCAATTACATTCAAAATGGATACAGTGTTAATAAGTTAGGAATTGCCCTTGCTGTAAACAATGTTCCCTCTAAGGTGTGCGCTGCGCGGCCGAACATCTCATTAGAAAATGCACTGCAGCAGTTTCAAAGTTCCGCAGTTTCCGACATTCCTCGCACACAGTAAAAATATTGCAGGGAACGTTGGTCGTTAAAGGTTATTCCATATTATCATAAAATTGAAACGCTCGAGTAAAGTAGCAAATTAAACAAATATTAAAATTGTAATTTATCGTCTGTTTAAACTCTGTCCCTGGACGATGTCATCACTGGAGAAGTTAGTCGCAGATCACAATAAACACCTTTCGCGGCTGATCAAAATCTGGAAATATTCCGAAACTGATCGTAACAAATTCAGTACCAATCCTTATAACTGAAAGAGAATAAGATGTAAGAAGATACGTATGCAAAGGATATGAAATGTATCGACTAATATACAGACAGACAAAAGATGAAGTAAAAAAAGCATTCCTTTGTATTGTTTATTATAGTTGAGACATTCGTTGTCATGCTTGTTATTGTGTGATATAACATGAGGCATGGACCATTTTCCTTAATAATAAATGATGGATTATGTTAAATATTAACCAGAAATGTTCACTAACTTTACTTTGTATTAACTTTCAACAGTTTGTCTTGAAAAGTACATATCTTCATGTCCAAGAGAAGAAAAAAAAACTGTTCTTTCTTGCTTACAATGCATGTCATTATAATTTTATATATCTTCAAATTTGGTTGAAAATAAGTGTACATGTATAGACATTACAGACACCAGTTTAGGAAGGCTATGAACTTTAAATATCCAGAAATGGTATATTTATATCAATTTAGTTTGATTCTAGTAATATCTTCTAGTGTACTGCTTTGCCACTCAACTTATTTGTGTATTGCTATGTACTAAATTATGTGCAAATGAGTAAACCTAACCCACCCCCCAATTAGTAAACTTTATTATAGCTGCTGTTCCAAATTACATAATTAATCTGCAAAATGCTATAGATGTCATATTAATATGCTTCTTGAGAACTCATATATTTTACGATGAGTAATCACGTTAAATTAATTTCAGTCTAACATTATTTTTGTGACGATATAAACATTCATTTTCAAATGATTCCACCTTTTATTCGTCGTAAAATTTCCATTACGGGCACTGTTTCCCATCATTTACCTTCGTCATATAATCTTTGAAATTAAAGAAGCATGCGTTATCTCTGTACTATTGTGATACCATGGTCTAACCAGAACATTCCAATTTTCACGTCAAAGTCACCAAGATTGACTCATACCACAAAATCGCGATGTTGTACCTAAACATATACTACTTAGGTTTTCATTTCAGAAATAAATGCCATTGTTCAGAAATGTAAAGTCTGAAATTGTATTTCCTATTCAAATCTCATGAAATATGGAGCAACTCCTATTAATATGGGTGCTGTAAGTATGCTATTATCTTTCATAACAACCAGCTAAGTAAATGACACATTCAACTTGGAGGATAATAATTGTCCATGCTTTTGTAGTGTTTACACGAACATCAGCTTAAACCGTTGCAGCTTTATGAATTCTAAATATTTTGAAAATTGGATAATTTCATTTGTATTAAACGTTTTCTAAAATGTTAACTTGCATTTAAATCTTTGTTTCACAACTGACGTGCTATGAAGTGTTACAAGGTATACTGATAATAAGAGGGAAGACTTAAGAGTTTATAAAACTGAATAGAGTTTATAAATTGCCTTTTCTCCAAAGAACTCACTAGTATGTAAATTGTCGAAGAATTGCTTTTCATTGGGGCGCTACGGTTACTTCACTTGAACTTTGAAACAGTTCGAGTACCGTATTAATACACAAACAATAGCCTTTCCTTTTGCTGAGGCTTTGTGAAATTACCGTACTGAGGTGTGTGTGTGTGTGTGTGTGTGAGAGAGAGAGAGAGAGAGAGAGAGAGAGAGAGAGAGAGAGAGAGAGAGAGAGAGAGAGAGAGAGAGAGAGCGAGAGAGAGATTAGGACTTTTAACGTAGCTGTAAAAAAACATTTCAGTCATATGGCTACGATGTCTGCAGTGAGGTAGTTTATAGTGATGTCTAGCACTGGGGCTTCATGCCGCAGACATGTAATGTTATGTTCCACCCAGTCATATTATCATGACACCAGGCCGACCAGTCCTAACACTAACATCTTAATGCTGAGCGCCATGCGAGGCAGCTGTTTGTACCATTTGTGTAAGTCTTTAGTACGACTCGGCCTGGGATCGAACAAATGTACACTGTTGAATAGGCATATATAACATGCATGTGGCCTGGAAATGTAGGATGTATGAGATGGATTAGGGCTTTATCTTTAGACTCTATGAGGGTCGAAGAAAAACGATTATAATAAGACGATCGTTGTTAACTTATTGGATTATATATCTATACAAACTACAAGGACACACGGAGGTTTAAACATGACAGTTGCAAATTCCATCTATCATAAATGACACAGGTTGATGCATATTTAGATGAAGCTTGTCTTTATTTGGAACTTATGTAATAAATGTCGCATGTATATTTTATGCTCATACAGAATGTAAGCCTCATCATTGGTATTAGTGTATATCGTGGTAGATATCATGTGTTGAGAATTGAAAGTGCGTAGCAGTGTACTTTTACAAAATGACACTACTGATCTGAAACAGTTCTTGGATTTTGGATACACATTTTAGGATACAAAAGCAGATTGTCTTTATTTCATAGGATCAAAACTATTGAAATTGTTGGCTTGTTGATATGTGTGTAACGCCATTTTTCAGCACATAATATGCTTTACATGGCCGCCAGTACATTTTGATTAAGAATCCGGGAAGAACGACTTACCCACGGATAGCATCTGGCAAGTTTTCTCAAAAACTCACTTTATCAGACGTGAAAGTTCTGACTGACTCATAAATAACTTCAATGTAAAAGTAAATATATATTTTCTCTCGTTTTCTCTCGTAACGGTGAACGACATGTTCATGTGCCCTTTTAACTAGACTACCAGGATTGTATTCTAATGGCGATACATTAAATCTGATTCAATGGAAGCCGTTTATATTTATAAACAATATGCACCGTTTTAAACTCAGTCAAATGGAATAACTCGTGTGTGTGTGTGTGTGTGTGTGTGTGTGTGTGTGTGTGTGTGTGTGATTCATGTACATAGGTCAACATTACTTGTTTACCAAAGGATAATTCAGTAAACCAATTTTCCGAAAAAAACATCATCCATAGTGATAAATGGACTTACAATAGCATGTAATAAAAAAAAAAATAATTAAAAACTGATAAACAATATTAAATTAAAACTAATATGAATCAAATCAGATATACGTAACACTTCCATCAAAAGAAAAAGAAAGATTTATATGATCAAGCTTTTTTACCATAGATTAATTATACATGAGGTTTAGAGAAAAAAAAACATACATATAATAAGCATGAGTCTCATATGAATTACAATGGACATGAAATAATACATTTCAACACATGGGAAAGTGCATCTGCTTTCAAATTATCTTTTCCTTTGATGTGTCTTATGTCAATATTATATTCCTGTAACAACAAACTCCACCTTATTGGCTGAAATGTTTTATTAACAGGCACAAGAAATTCAGAGATAACCTTGACCTTAGCATCTATAGGTTTAACTTGTCCATGTCCAACGATATGTCCTTGGAAAGTTACACTAGCACGACAGAACCCACTTTTAGATAAATTAATTGTCAGATTTGGATTGGTGAGTCTGTCAAAGAATTTCCGAACTGTTACTGTTCTTTCCATGTATCCTTGTAGATGATTACATCTACACAATTATCTAAATTAGAGGCGATCATATTCATAAGACATTGAAAAGCACTTTTGCTACCCTTTCATCCAAAAACGGCATGACTTTATATTGGTAAAGTTCTCCTGGATTAACGAATGCCATAATTTCCTTTGGTCTTGCCTTTAGTGGAAGTTGCCAAATAGCTTTCAGAAGATGGAATTAATGATGTACTTAGCGGGTCCGATCTTATCAATAGTCACCTATTCTTGGTAATGGAAATGAATCTGTTTTAGTCACTATTCACCTTCCTATAATCAGTGCACATACGGAATGTTTACCGTAATCTTGTTTTGGAATAAATATGAACTCCAGTTAATATTACTCGGCTTTATGAAATAATTCTCAAGCAAATCCTAATTTTTGTCTTCTTCAATTATTCCTGTTTGAGAGTGTTCATACTGTACGGGTGTTGTTGCACAAGTTTGGAATCAACAATTTCAAAGGAACATCTGGAACTAAGTGCGTATATTTAATAAATAACCGTATGAGTTCGTTTCTTACTTGCTCTTGTAAATGTGAAAGTTTCTGGTCCAGATCATCCATAATGTCTGAATTCCAAAGATTTGTCACTCCAATATCGAATGAAGCCAATGATATTCCTTCACTCGAATCTTCACTAAATGGGACATGTTTAACTAATTTAATTGCATGTTTAACCTGGCAATCTCCTTAATGAAACTCGTACTCCTAATGAACAAAAAGATTTAGATCCCATTATCATTAATATTAAAATTTAACTCATTCATTGTCTTCTTAACTTTGTAGGGGGTATACAATCTAATCTGAATAAAACTTGAAGAATGAGCAGACGAGACAGAACTCTATTATAGAACTCAAATGTATACTCCATTGTAGTTCTGTCAAACCCTACTTTCACTTTTGACTTGAACTGATGAATGCTAAATTCAAACATAATAGACTGGAACGTTCCAGACCTAAAATTTGACCTTTGATCCAATTGGACATATTTCAGCAGGCAGAATTGAGTTAGAGGAAACTTTATCAAAGATTTTACTAATATTTCTTATTTAAAATTCCTTATAATAACTGTTTATGTGAACCTTAGTGCCGCACACATCATGGTCAGAAGATATCGGTTACCTGACTTGGTCTTAGGTAAGGGACCAACATAGTCTACCATAATTCAAATAAATGGTTCGTCAAATGCAGAAATAGGTTGCACATGAGCCTTAGTTATCATCTGATTGTGTTTCCCTAGCATATGATAAGTATGTCTGTATTTGGCAACATCATGATTTATTTGGTTTGCCATCAAAAAAAGAATGAATCATGAGCACGTGGTAAGTCCTATTAATCCCTAAATGACAATCCAAAGGGCCTTCATGAGCCAGACTAAGTATGTCCTGTCTGTTAGGTTTTGCAACAATTATTTGATAGGTCACTGACTACTCATCACCAGCAGGTACCTCGAGAGGTCTCCACTTTCTCATTAGACGTCCATTGTTGACGAAATAACAGACATGTACTTCATTTCCCTGTTCGACAAGTGATAGTCGTTTATTACCTTGATAAGAATTAATAAAAATGAGTAGTTAAAAGAGGATCACTGTGATTAATACTTTTTGATTGATCCAAACAAGGAGTAAAAGTGACCTCATCAAACGCCTGACCAATACATTTGTCAGCCCAAGGAATACTTGCTTTATCAACATCATTCTCAGAAGCTTTCGTTGCATTTGCTCTGGTAACTAGACAAGCTGAGAATAAATCAGGGATTTCCTTCTCTATCGGATCGACATTCTGATCCAAACAAACCCTGTCGGTTAAATGTGGATTAGCCATAACCTTATATCCAGCTAGATTGTTGCCTAGTAATAAATGAATTCCCTCTACAGATAAAACAGACTGTTCCAACTGTCTGTCACTGGTCCTGCGACTAAGTCTGATGACAAATGTACGCAATGGAAAGGAACATATTAACAAAGCCGCACTCTACTATCGGACAAAGTAAAAGTACCTGCAAATAAAAGGTTCTGAGAAGCTCCTGTGTTTCTTAAACTTTTTGTAATGGGATTGGCGGATCCACCTAAGAGTTATATAGAACTCTTCGATATGAATGGTTCATATTTCTCCATAATAAAATCAGATTGGCGGCTTATTATACCAAATTAAGTATTGCCTTCAATACATTTCCATGACCATGACCTATTAAAATAAGAGCATTTGGAAAAAAGTCGTTTTTGATTTTGATGTCTATTTTTCAATTTGTAGCAATCAGAAATAACTTGTCCTTTTTCGTGCAATAGATACACGTAATAATAGAAAATGATCTAGATCAAACTTCTCTGAAGTTTGGTTTTAAAAAGTTGTGCCAGTATGAGTTTTAGAAGAGCTTGTTTAGGCGAAAATGTTTTTCTGCCACAAGACTGTTGAGTAGCAGTCTTATTTACAAAAGAAGCTTTCTAAGTTCAAGAGTACTCATCAGCGGTACGAGCAGTATTTTCCAAGGTTTTTGAAATTGGGCTCATCAAAATAATTCTTAATGTCATTATAGACACAGTTCTTAAACTCGTCAAGTAACACAAGCTGTTTGAGACTTTCATAATCGTTTTCAACTGTCTTGGCTAAGCACCATCTATCAAATAACGAATTATCTCAAGCAAATTTGACATGCGTTTGTCCACTTTCTTTTTATAGTTGCTGAAGTTTTTGCCGATAAGCTTCAGGGACTAACACATTTCCCTCTTAAGATATATTCTTTTGACCACATCATATTCATCACTTTGGTGAACTCACAGTGAATGGCAAACATCACTAGCCTTACCAATGAGTACACATTGTAATAATTGAGTCCAATTATCCCTGGTCCATTTCAAATTTTCAGCAATTGTTTTAAAACGAGTGAAATATTTGTCTTCTTCTCTTTCTCTGAAAGGGGACACTAACCTCATGTTCTTTGCAAGATCAAGGCTTCAATTTGTATTTGAAGTATGAATGTGCTTTTCACTTGCCAGTTCTATTTCTTTCATTCTACATTGATATCACTCACTCACTTTCGTCTCACTTTGTATCCGCATCTGTTTTTCTTGTAACTGCATTTGTATTTGTTATATTTCCTTATCTAACTGCATTTGTGTTTTTTCTTATTTCATTTGTATTTGTTTTTCGTGTAACTGCATTTGTTTTTCTTTTTCTTCCTTTCTTTCCCGAAGTTCTAGCTTCATCAACTCCAATCTAATTTTGACTTTTAATTGAATTCTTTTACTTTTAGATCAGAGTCTGATACATACTTACTGATCAAAATCGAAGCACTTTTTTCTAAAACATTCTTTTCTACCAAATACTGAACCAAAATATTTCTAATTTCCTGTTTTCTTAAGGAAGTTTTCACTTCGGAAAAATCGTATTTTCTGGCAAGTTGAATTATTTCATATCTTATGAAAAAGTCTAATTGTTCCTGAGTAGGATCTGACTTTAGGATTTCCGCTTTTCATGACATTTTTCGAAACTAAATCTTGCCATTCTCACTTGAGAAATGTTTTAAAACTTGGGAAACGTTTTCTAAAATATTTTGGCCCAAATTCAAGTTTTGCGGAGGAGCTACCTAATTCTTTGTTACGAACTGTTAGGCTGTGAAACACGGTAATAAATAAAAAGTGTAAACAATGGGCTTCCCGTACATTAATGCGTTCACCATGATATATTAATAATCCAAGATATTACTCTCATATGGAACTGAAAGCAACCCGCCTGGTGTTACGAAGTATGACACTTACCATGACAAGCAAACGCTTTCTTAGATTTCCAGTTTTCACTCAACAATTGACTAATATGCTGGACAATGATAAAAAGTTAATTAAACACCTGCTGTCATGGATGATAACTTACAGTACCAGGTGCTGTGTGTCAGCAGGTTTTTGATGGCCGGGCAATATATCGCAAGTAAAATTAAAATATCGATTCAGTTAAGTGTGCTGTTGATTAATAGATGCATTTTTATCAGAAAAACTAATAAAATGATACAATTTTGCATGTACTTTATCATGTTTACTCAAGAGATTAGACAATACGTGCTGAGGTATAGTGATTCCTCTTGGTATGTATAATTTACAAGATATATGGCATGCCCTTCCATGAACCTATCATTTCGTTTCAGTTATTTAGTGTCAAAATACGATTGCAAAGTAGCAATGGGATTAGAGTTATTCAATATTTTAAGAGATATATTCCTTACATAGAGGTTATGAAAATAAATCAAGTGACACAGTGGCACCATTAAAAGCTTCAGTGCGACATTACAATTAAAGAAATGGACTTCAAAATAATGACACAATATTTTGAATAGAAAGAAGAATAAAAGGAGGAACAGCAGACGGAAATAAAGAATATGTTAACATTATGAAAAAGGAAACAATAACAAAATGCAAATGAAAATGTACTGGACTGGAGAGGAGAATGATAAATCGCGCTAATATTAAAAAAAACACGTTTTTCAATGATACTAAACAATGTTTTCTTTCATATTATTATTTGGTGCTAGTAATATGGGTTTCTAAAGAAAACAATTTCTTCATGGTCATTCCAAAAGGATCAAGAAGGAGCATTTGCTATTTTTACTTAGAATAAGTCTGATTTCAGCATAATGTAATTGTATCTCAGATGTGTTATATTAACAAGATCTTTCTATGATTTTAATGCATTAATAGAAAATAGTTCCAAGATCTAGGTGTACCTAGGTAATATGATGGAATGAAAACTGTAACCCTGCATGAGAGATGTGTAAACAAATCCCGATCTCAAAGGAATTGTTAGACATATTACCAGCTAGGAAGAAGTTTATATGTAAGTATGCAAATAAGTATGCACTATTTTAAAGAATAAAGTTGTAAAAAAAATTCTTCTTCATGTCCAAGGTTATCATCTTTCCTGGTTGTCAAGGTTGGTTATGTCTACATAGAATGGTAACAGAGTAAAAGGGTTCATGCTCCTATCTGTCTTGTCTCAACCTTTGCAGAGTCGTGTCAATATATTTTGTCTACGGGTTCACTTCCATACTGTATGGTTGGTCGAATGAATGTAAAATATAGTTTGCTTAGAACTGATCTGAACAATACATATTTGCCTTTTCGGAGCACAACTTATTGGCTCTCTTTAACATGTTCCATGCATTTAATTTAGATACAATAATTGCTCATATGTAATAATTTTTAAATTGTATTCCTGTATTAAAATTCATTATTAATTTAGGAATAACGGTATGGTTACATAATGAAGGTAAAATAAACAAGAGCTTTTCCTGGGTTAGACCTATAAACCAGCAGTGTCATTCATGTAAAACAAAGTTAAATGTGGTCCAACCACACATCCTTGAGAGACACCAACAGTAATATACTTTGTTTCTTAATGGTTTCCTGTTGTGACGACAGCTAATGAACCATTTTTATGAACTTTCTTTTCATGGAAGAGGCACCAAGATTGTGAATCGGCCATTGTGCCAGACGCTGTTAAAATACTTCAAAGATAAAAAAGAGAACTTTCTTCTCTTTTTTTTAAAGCGATATACATATTATCTTTATTGGTACGAGTTTCTCAAATTTATAGGTACTTTTCCTTTAATTGATGTACACTAGAATTTCATGGGCTGCAACTAGATTGATGTTTATATACGACCTTAAAATTATAAATATTCTTTGAAATGTTTCTTTGAATACTTTCCCCAATACAAAAATACATATTTCGTTAATTTAACAGGTCTGATGTATCGCCCATTTTATGCAGAGATAACATTTATCACTTTCGTTCAAAGAGACGAAAGCTGAGGAGTGCACACGTTTTCAAAAATTAAATGCAAGTGAGCTTAAAATCTAATGAGCATCACTTTCAAAATTTAGTTTGAATTATCTTGTGCAGCAGATTTGTTGATATCTACTGAACAAATACCATCTTACTTCTTCCCGTGTTATAAGCAGTTCTTCTCGTAGTACATTGCGCCTGTCAGGAAAAGTGACAGGACTTTCAATGTTTTCATCGTGTGTCTATTTAGAAGGGATAAAGGTCTCTAAAGACTTTATTTTTCATAATCAAATTAATTACAATTCTGTGCCCAAAGTATGAGGGGATACAACTTCGGGGGCCCTGCACTCTTTTTCAAGTTCTCACTGTTCCCTATGATGTTTACTGGTCATTTCGTTGCAATTCAGTGAGGTCCTTTTCCAAATCTGATTAGAACTTTTCTTTCAGCCCATTTTTAAATTATATTATATTTTTCAACACTTGGCACTACATACTTATTTTTCGATTATTTTATTTTTTATTAGAATGGATTTAATTCTAATTTTCGAACTAAGCGTTGTACAAATTTTGACTTTGGTATAATAGCTTTAATGCTAGATGATATTATTGTATCGAGAAATTCCATATTTTTTGCCGAAAACGTTGTTATCATAGTTTCCTAGCATTCGGTCTTAGGGATCACTTTCAATCCTATTTTCTTTTAAGTTCTTTTAAATTTGTGCGTTTGTATAACCAAATATATTTCTTTAATGATGGTTTCATATATGCACCTAATTTAACAACTCTGCATAAAGAATTGTCATCCGAAAATTCTAAGTTTCATTTTATATACACCAATAAAATACTGTCGATTATTGTATTAAATAAGAAATACTCTTTTATCAGATATAAAATATGAGGAACAATATAGTTGAACCATATCGTGTACTCTCGAGCAAAAGCATTCGATATGACTTCAGCATTTAAGACACGTGTAATAATGATAAACGCCTATGTCAACTGTAGTTTCGTCAGTGCTGAATTAAAGTCATAAAGTCATCTCTAAATCGAAGTGTTCCGCATACAACGAAAGTAGCAAATTAGCTTCTTTGATGTTATATATATATATATATATATATATATATATATATATATATATATATATATATATATATATATATATATATATATATATATATATATATATATATATATATGAATATCGAAATGAATGTGTTCTTCTGTTGAACTTAAAGGGCTCTTGATATCCACTGACAGTTATGTTTTCTTTTGGACAAAATGTCACGATGCATTTCAGTGAGACGTGGAATAATCTACTCTTCAAGTTGAAAAAAACTGCATTTTAGACCTCGTGTTTCGAATGTTTTAAATGTAAAAGGATCAACTTTGCTGTTAAATTACTTTTGTACTGGAACTACATGATGCTGAATGGCTTATGAACAAGGATTGTGTTGAATGCCATACATTAGTTCAAAGCCTATGGTGCAGACGGCATCAATGAGTAATTTAAAAGTGAGATATTAAGACATTAAAAAATAAAAATGAAAAGTATATTTTTAGAAATTGAATTAAGAAAATGAAGTCTGTTTGGGCTTAACGTCTAGGTAAATTAATCTGCCTTTGAAGGACGCTACTACGATTCAGTGTAGGCACATAATCTGTATCAGTGTTCTAAGTAGGTTGTTGCAACTCTGAAGAGACAAATTAATATAACGATTGTTATACATCACTTTGTTACCCTGAATGGCACTGGGTCTTCTGTATGTTAGTAATCGTGTCTGATTTATTGTAACAACTATCAAGACATTCTGTTGCTAGAAAGTTGTAGATTGAACAATTAAAACCGTGTGCGCTCAAAACCTAAACTATTCCAAATAATGTTGAATCATCGAGTTTAATTAACATGTACGTCTTAAGCTCGACAATTATGTGCAATTAATATGGTTCTAATTTGTATCAATACCTATAAATAAAAGTACTAATTATAATCTAGTATTGCTTTAAAATATTATATTATTAGAGAATGTGTTTACAAAACATTTTAAAACTAGATATATTGCCTCGAAAGTTACTGTTTGTATTAGACGTTCTTGAAAATTTCATATCTTCTAGGTTTGTCAATGTTTTGACTTGACATGTTGACAGAGTATAATTTTTGCCCGAAGAGAGTTTTGCATCATGGTATTCTGGATTGCCTGTTGTGGTTGCGACAAAAACAGCGGCTATGTTAATGATCAAGATTCCGTATATGGGTTTTCAGAAAGTCACCTATTTTTCACATTAGTTGCAGTATTCAGTTCAGAATTTGCAAGCATATTAGTAAATACCGAGTGTTTGTGCCTATATATTTCACATTCAAGAAATCACGCAAACATCGTGTGACCCAAACTAAATTAGAAAGATGTCTATACTTTACTCCATTTTGTCCTTGGAATCAACCAATTATTTTAGAAACTTGTTTACACTCTGAAACAAGGTCAGAAAATGAGGTTAACATCTGTTGTTTACTTGTAAAGTAAAGATCACCCTCCTCCCTTTCCATGAACGAATCTTGAAACTTAAAATGCCAAATTTTAATCTAACAGACATTAAAAATAAATATAAATGACTTATATCAAATATACGTAACACGTGTTAGTGTTCTACATACGTTCGATATAAATCTGAAAAGAAACAAAAAAACAATGCGATATATACGTACCTGAAATTTAAAACAATTTGCATAACAGGTAAGGAATATTTTTTTAATAATAATACAGAAAGGCAAGGACTAAAATTGTTGACAACAAACAACAGATCTGCACAGAGAAGAATCACTGATGGTTGAAAACAAATCAACAATTAACGGATTCAAGTTATTTTATCATTACTTTTTCTTGAAGAAAGCTTACAAAAGATATCATACTATTATAATGTTTGATGTATCTCAAGTGGGTATGCATATGGCGGTTATTAACATGGTCTAAGATGCTTTAACACTAAGATTATCAGAAGTGGGCTATGCATATACTGGTTATTAACATGGTCTAAGATATTATAATACGGAGAATCTAACGCGGCATCTTCATATGATGTTTATTAACTAAGTCTACGTTAACTTATTATCACATAGTCTGTACAGTTTACATATGATGTGTGCAGGTTAATATTTTTTATATTACAACACATTAACATATCACCTTATGTCATTCGGATTAGTCCATGTAAACCCGGGAAATTCTTGCGCAGTATTCTCTTTATTGATTGACTGCGATTGTGGGAAACAAAATATCCTGCTTATGCAACTGTTTCTTTTTCTAATACTATGAACATTATTGCGGTGATTTTTCGAATCGACTGTCCAAAAGAAATTGGTTGAAAAGATCACTTCTTTTTTAACATGGGGATTTTAACCCCACAAGGGCTCATTAGGCCCTATATAGCATATCATGCTGTTAGTAATGGAATAAAACAAGACAAGAATAATATCAACAAGAAAAACTAAGGGCAGTATTCGGTTGATAGCGGGTGTGAGGGTAGCGGTGAGTTGTACACCTGTAATATGAACGACATTATTAGTTCCTATTTCTCTTTAAATGCCTTCCACTGAAAAAAAACTATCTGATCAAAAGAAACTCAAGTGTGTAATGATTTAAACAATTAAATGTATGTACCTCGTCGAATAATATCCAGATTTTTTGCGAACCTTAGCTCTTAAAAGAAAGAAAGTAATCAACTTCTTTCATAATGGAATATTGAAGCATTATCGATTTTAGATATTACCTTAAGCTGGATATGCATATGCGGGTCTTAAAACAGACTGTGTATGTGTATTTTTCCCTGTGCCCACATATTTGAACAAAAAATTAAATTCCGATCTCAGTGATATGCAGTTTCTATGATCTGAATGACTTTATAGCGGCTATTTTCTTTGTAATATCGTTTAATTGGCATTTCGTATTCAGATTCAATCTGTTTAATATAAGCCTTATTTTGTGTGCTTATTTAAATTATTGTAAATGTATTCCTTGAGTTGCAAATCAGTCTGATGATAATAAGAAGTACGTGCTCGTTTCGACTGGTTGGTAGGCGCTTATCTTTCTCCAAGAAACTGATCTGCTTGTTATCTTTTCTGTATGGCCTCTCTAGCAGAAATATGCTTCTATTTTATCCTTAATATTGAATTAATTGTTTGTGCACTGATTGATTTGGAAAGAAATAATGAAAGCCTTAGCAACACTTTATCAAATCAAACGATAGCATGGATTGTTTTTGTCTAGTAGTCAAGATGGTTTCCATTTAGTAAATTGACTTTTTAAATTTCCATGACAAAATGGTATGATTTGTTTACAATAGCCGAAGAAACGCTACATCGATTTCCAATTCATTGAAGAGATGTATTGTTCTAATAAATTGGAGTAATTTGCTTTTCTAATTGAATGGATGAATTCTTAGTTTCATAACTCCTATTTAAGGTTATCCACTTGTAAACAATGAAGTAGATAATTTGGAGAATGCATGTATAATCAAGGTCTTAAAAATAATCTATAACTTTCTTTCCATGCTTAAAGTTTAGTATTCAGTGAAGGTAGAAAGGCATGTTAGAAAGAATATGTTATGAATTATACCTGTATCGAATAATACCAATAAAAAAGATATATATATATATATATATATATATATATATATATATATATATATATATATATATATATATATATATATATATATATAATGTATGGTTCAACGGCAAATGATATGTGATATTTCTTAATGTCGCATGTGTACTAGGATAAAACGAGGTTGAGTTGAATTTAATAAAGACACAAACACGTAACTGCGATGTTTCTTTATAATGCAAATTATTGATAATTTAATCTCTGACACTCAAATATACACCCTTACTTCCATATATAACTAAATAAACTATAACAGCTGAAAATACTGTCATACTATTGCTCACAAAGTTCATCAACATATATGTTTTAATGGTGTTTCTCATAAACTGACATAAAGTATTGCGCGGTACAAAAGCAATGACACATATTGTCAACCGATATATCAATTTTTTTCTATCCGACAGAGTCTGAGAAATCGGGATAAACCAGTCCCCGTCTTCTGGCACTCTGTAAGTGAGCATAACGAAATACATGCAATTCCAAATCTCCAAGGTTAAAACTATACCCAGGCCATAACACTACACTGTACGTGATAACGAAAACCAGTTTATATATATAGTTATATATAATACAAGTGCTATTATCATGCGCACAACTCCATAATGGCAGTATGATAATGCTTCACATGACATAGTAGGTACAGTTTCCTATAATGTGTGCAGTTTCATACTTTTGATATTCCACACGTTAAAATATCACTTTATGTGATTCTGATTGGTCCAAATACGACAACTGACAAACAATATTAAATCAAAACAACTATATACCATATCAGATATACGTAACAACTGGTTCAACAATTATATTATCACATGTTAACGACACGACAAATAGTGCATTGCCTCTTTATGATAACTAATAACGTTTGCAATATGATGTCATAACTTAACATACCTGACACAAAATTTATATTAATCAATGGTATGAATAGAGTTTGTTATCCAGTATATGTTAATTACATTAGTGTCCCGGTAAAAATTCATGTTGATGTTTTTAAACCCCCACCCCCACCCCCACCCCACCCCCATAGTTAGGTGATAATATCCTTTATTTAAGATATAAACGTAAGTTACTGTAATAATACTACGTTAAATTAATAACTGACAGCCGTAAAGGTGATAATGTACTAGACGCATGTGACGTCAGGCCCTAAGTGTGTGATACTTGACTACCGTTTATGTGGTTTTAGCGGCGATGTGTCAACGATGACGGTGAAATGAATATTTTAGAGAGTAAAACAACACATAATAAAATGCTCAAATCTTCATAAGCTACGATGATATATCCATTCCGACTCACTTTGGAAACTGTTCGAACATTTCCACAACCGTAATTATCGTAGGGTAAATAACGACGTCAACATAACAAAGATCCTAATTTGGATTTATTGCTGCGGAATCTTAAAGCACAATAATATATAACTTAGGTATATAAATAAATTTTAGGGAATATTTCCAGGATTAAAGGTTTCTTCATCATGTTTACTTTTTTTCTGATACCTTATATTCCTTTACCGTATGGTAAGATTTTGTTTTTTTTCCCTCAAAACTTTAGTGTTGGATTAGCCATAAATAGTACTATTTTTTTTTTAAAAAAGCATTATGAAAATATTAACAAGAATACAAAAGCTTGTAATTATTGCTACTTTTCCGATGATCTAACGATTAAACAGATTTAAAATAGCTTTAATTATGTTGACTATGATATGATGTATTCATATCCATATTATAAAACGTTTTGATTCAATAAAAATACAGGCAATTACAAAAGCGTTGATTTAAAATAAAATTTAGGAAACTAATCAAATAATTTTCATCTTTTAAGAACCATGGGGAGCAAGCAATTCAAATTATTTGAAATGACCATAGATACTTAGCTCATTGACCTTTCCTGTAGGAAGAGGTTGTGATTTCTTATGTGACATCGTGATGAGCTATTACACATGTTACATATATGTACAATTTATTAAATACATATGTGTGAAATATAGAGAATTATTGGAGACATTCATTCGTAAATTGTCAAATGTATCTAAATGTAATAATACAAGATTTTCCAACATGTCATATGACGTTTAATTGTGTGTGTCTACATATGGTATGCATGCAGCATTAGAAACGCACACTTTGTGAGATATAACAAATAAATTGAAACTGCATTACCTTTCAGCCATAATTATACTTTTTTCTGCTGAATACATTTTACTCCACGCCGTTGCGTCTCCATCAATTAATATTCCTTACTACCTTGACAACACTGATAAACCATCTGTGATGCCTTGCCGAATCGGACTTTCTTTGTGGTCATATGGAGTACAATAGCGTGCAACATGTCAAACATGTAATTTACTGCGAGAGATTATGTCATAGCAATCCTACTGTTCTCTTAAGTCGCAAATGTTTATTTGATCGTTAAATTAAAGTAAGTTCAGGTAGAGTGGAGTGTGGATGGGGACGGAGATAGTGTACTACAGAGTGAATTCAATATTTAAAACTTCGATTCACAAGCAAGTTTGGTATTAAAAAAATACTTTCCTAAGTAAATAACTGATACATTTTTTTATCTTGAAGTACAAATAAAGTGTATGTTAACGAGTGGCGAGTATTTCACTAGTGGGATTTTATTAGTACCACACAATGAGATATGCCCAGTATTTACGCAGGAGATATTTTTTCCTACATATCTTCACTAATTATGTACCTAACAATTTTCTACCCGAGAACGAGCCAGAAATATGTCATTGATTCCGTAAAGTAGGAAAAAAATATTGTCACCTTCCGAATCTGTATTACCATACTCTCAAACGATGCTGGAACTATTTTTTCTTTAAGCAATTGTTACGTAATCCCCCACCCCCTTGAGATATTAATGGGAATAGCGTTCTCCTTAACGACATAGTAATAACAAGTTCCAATAATTTGCTTAATTCCGCTGTAAATAACATGGCATTATACCGCCAATCTCATGTGAATTCCCCATCGGAGCATTTCACAATTCCCGCCATAAACAGTTCATATTCTTCCAGTCAGGACTCGAACAGAAACATTGGATACACGTGGCTTTCAAAGAGAGGATACTCATTGTAAAAATTCAGCATATAATAAATGGACTACTCAACTTTATGGCATTTAACTCTAAATCTCGTC
Organism: Unio delphinus; assembly: GCA_029339505.1. Classification (NCBI taxonomy): domain Eukaryota; kingdom Metazoa; phylum Mollusca; class Bivalvia; order Unionida; family Unionidae; genus Unio; species Unio delphinus. The sequence continues at coordinate 306,493 of JAQISU010000135.1, read as the reverse complement.
TGCAGTGTGATATACCATGTAAGCTAAATAGAATTAAAATTAATCATCGACTGAAGTAGATAACGAGAACATAGTATGTAGCGTTTGCAAAGGTTAGGGTGGGGTACTTTCAATATATTAATTAAAATATTATGAAAGTTCCACCTGGCTCGTGAAGTTTTAAAGTTATATTACTGACGAAATAGATGTACAGCTCTGAGCCCCCAACCAGCACTGCCGACGGTTAAATTATATAGAACACGAAGATGAAATTCAAAATAATAACAATTTAATAAAGTCTATAATTTTAAATGATAAATACAATCACTCGTCCTCTAAGTGACAGCCTACTTCATCTCGTGATTTTCGGTATGAGTTCGATTTTCCCCTGGGCTTTGGTTCTACTCTTCTCTTTATTTCGTTCCTCCCACTCCTCCTGGGCTTGACCTCTCCAGACTTCTCTCCTTCCTTCTCTTTCTTCCGTCTCTCTATCGGAGACACTGGGACCACTATCACTGGTCTGTCCCTCGAAGCTTCCTGTGAAAACCACAAGGCGTTAACATATGGTTTATCGAATTTCACCTCACACTAAATCATCAATTAACCATCAGATAAGGCTATTACTTTTAGGTCACGCATATATACACATCAAAATTCCCACACACTTCTTACAGGGTAAACAATGATGTAATAACACGGTATCATACATACATCAATACATTGTGTCACATCAGTATATCCAAATATATATTTAATCTCATACTATAATAGTACAACAAATGGACGCATGTCTGTACACTACACTCCCACAAGCATACACAAATATTCAAATATTCATATTACTAATTTCTCACAGTGCAACCATTTCATAGATACCATTCAATTCAGCAATGGCAAAATCTATAATTGCATGGACAAATGTGCTAGTCTACTATAAAATAACCACATAGCGAATTATAATAATATTAGATTTTGGAGGAGGTCGTTATAGACCTTAAAAAAAAAACTACATGTAAATTTCTACACTATATAGAACTAAACAAAAGGGGGGATTAGCTTTACCTAATCCCTTCTTAATTAAATGCAAAAACATAATAAATAGGATTAAAAGGCTAAGTAACACTCCACAAACACCATGGGAAGCACTATACAATTTTTGGATAGGATTTGGAATGCGAAATATAGAAGACATTTACACGAACAACAAATTAGTGAAGAAAATAAACACCACATTTATATAAGGGGACTAAAGACATTTTATATAGATATAGAGACAACAAAAATTTATGGGAACTAAATAAAGACAGAACTTATGACTGGATTTTAGAACTAGAAGCAAAAAAGACAAAAAATAAGGTAGAGAATGAACATCCATATTTTAACTGGGACAGAGTTTGGAGGCATTGGTCTGACATCAACTCTAAAGGTACAAAGTATAATATACACGTACCTCCACAACGCCTGGCTAACAGGCGAAGTGGCAATTAGACGACGAATGATTCAGACCCATGTTAGCTGCCCTCTATGCAGAAATGCCCCGTTCACGAAATACCATACGATAACACAATGTGACAAAACAAAGGAAGAAAGGATCAAACTAATAATAGAAATAATGAAGGTAGACAAATATGACAGACGTCAATTACTCTTACTCGACAGAAACTTTAACAAACAACTAATACCACTTATAACAGACTATATAACGAGGACATTATTTAAATGTGGACCCCTAATGAAGGTTAGGGAATAGCATAATAATTTTGTATATATAATATTTAATAAATAAAAAAATAAATAAAAAAAATAAAAATAAAGAATAAAAAAATTTTTAAAAAAATATTTTTCTTTCAAATATTAAAATTTAATTATATAATAGGGAAAAGTACATGATGAGGACGCTATGGGGCTATATCATATGGCGCTACGCTAAGTGAGCAGGCCTGTGGTAGAGTTTGGAAAAAGCACCCTAATACCTTATTTGCAATTTTATCACAATTATGCACTTCTTATTCTCTGGGTACTATACCCATACTTTTCTGCCATATCTATCTCCCGTAATAGATAAGGCTCCCATTTAAAGGGAAAAATAAACAATTTTGAAAATCTCTTACAAATAATTTAAATAAATAATCACAGGACGGCCCAAATAGTAGTAGAACTAAATTGAAGTACACTAAAATTCTTAACTAAAACACTTCAATTTATACAAAATTCTAAATTAAGTGAAAATAAAAGAAAATTAAATACAGAAAATGTGTCAGAAAATGGCTATCCTTACAAAAATACGAAGTATATACTTATGTATAGCAACACACAAATACCACCAACACAAATAGAAAACACAAGGATATAAGGAGACCACTAGCCATGGTCAAAAATAAATAAAAACGTAGACTACTAGCTGTGGGTAGATCAACTCCCACCTAGTAAGGATATACGAAGGGAAACACTAGGGATACAAAAATACCCGTTATCAAATATATATAACCGCGATGGGGAAAAATTAAATTAAATGGGGAGATAAATTAAAATAAAAAACAACAAACAATATATCGGGGGATACACACATAACACAAAAACCTTTTACTTTTTTAGGGGGGGGGGCATCTGTCTGGTGCCCCCAAAAAAGAGGAAATTAGATTCGCTAGTTTCATTCTGAGAACGAGATTTCTTAGTGTCACGTTTTAGAATTATATTCATCTGACAAAATTGTCTACACTTCGTAATCACAAAGGAGTAAATAATTCCAGAGTTAATGCCTTGAAATGTGCAGGATGTACCCTGATGTCATTGAAGCCAGTCCGATTCTGTTATTGAAATATTGTGACCCAGGAGACCTGAAACTTGTAGTGTACGGGTATCTGGATTTTGTCCTGACAAACTTGATTATCAATACATGATGAACGGCGAGACATTTGTTTTTTTTTTTATATCATCTTGAATAATGGTAGTCTAAGAAAATAAGGTAACTCTGTGATCTATCATATGTCAATAATGGTTCAAGAAGACTGAATCATACTTCACAGAACAGAATGGATTTAAGTTTAAGGTCACGGACTTTAGTTACGATAGTATTAGAATTGCGTTTGTCAACTAGTTTTCATTTTTCTTCTTGTAATACTTCTTAAAATGTTTTTTGAGAAGTTTTGCTAATTCTTACAAGGAACAATACTGAAGTTTTCGGTCTATCAGTGGAATACATTTTTGGCATTTCTCTCCTTATTTAAAATGTTTAGGATGAAAGTTAATGGTCTAATTTGCACCATAGTTATATTCATTATATCTTTTTATCAAACAAACTATTTCTGTCTTTTTCTAGCAATAATAAATATGATAGTATTATACATCATATATTTTTTCTTTTATTCTAAACCCCAGTTATTAAACGACGTTAAAGATGTGCCGTTGAAATAGTGAACCGATTCCATCCATTACTTATCTATATAACTTTATGATTGAATACATACAAGAATCTTTAATATGTGAAATAATAATGTGTATGCATACTTCATACAACGAACTTTAAATAGATATGGTAAACCTTAGCAATTTACAACAAAATAGCAACAACAATCTACTTTAAATTGAATTCCATATAAATCAATTAAATAACTATTTCGCACGTTCGATATCATGAGATGAAAACATTTTTGTCGCAACAATGAAACAAACATGTTTGCGGCAATCTCTTGTTAAATAATAAAGTTTATGAAAAATCTTTTCGTAAAAAAAAAAACAATAAGGTAGAAGGGTCGTGAGAGTCTCACGGAGTGTGCAAGAATGAGTTATTGATAGTCTGAAATGATTTGGTGCTTCTAACTCACTTCACAATCGTTAGGTTGTTACCTAACATTATTGAGTGAAATAATCGATTCCATCGGTCAGTATGTGGTACCGTAATTCTTTTTATATATATTATATTTTTATGTACGTTATGTAAATCTTCAGGTCCTACCACAACAACTCAATAACAAAGATCCATTATTGCGGCTGAGTTTTTGTGTAATGCTTCGAGGCCTGTATTTACGAAGCTCTTCCAGTCCACACTCACAATCAAATCATAGTTTCCTCTCTGACTATCGCCTCAAATTAGAATTTACTGATCCAAATCGAAGGGAACTATTCAACTGGATTTTTAGCGTTCAGTCAAATAAATGTTATTTCAAGGAATATGTTATTAGACGAGTTTGCACATTCCTTGTTACGAGATGACTTTCGTCCCTAATTATCGTTATAACATGTTTTGACTTATAGGTGTCCTTCACATATGGTTTGAGAGAGTTCACTTCCCATTCCTAGCGGTGTAGATATTGTTTACAGTACTGAGGAACGCAGATAGAGGCATTGGCTCGACTGTAGGAAAGGTGAACTCTCATGGCGTCTGACGGAAACGAACTTTTTGGAAATTATTGATATAAAAATTTACATTCAAGATGAAACACAAACGACATGAATTTTCATCTAAGATTTAAAAATGAAAAAAATATGATTTTATTCTTTCCAGCTTACCATCTTCATACTGTTCTGGGATTTCTATGTTTTAGAATATAATGTAAATATATAAATAACATATAAGTCAACGGTCAGCAAAAAGATTAACAATTCAATAATTCAGACTGACACAAGATGTATTTGTAGTAATTGCAGGTTATTAACTGTTTGATTTTATATAAGAAACTATTATGTTATAAATTAAATATTACGACGCTTGAAGCTGGTAGCCAAATCATCATAAATCAATACTACGATTACATATGAATATAAATTCTCAGTACAGTTCAACATTTTAATACATGATTGTATACAGACCGCTCCGGTGGCTAGTGATTAAAGCGTCCGCCTCGAATACGGGAAGTCAAGGGTTGGAACCCCATGCCGATATATACCAGATTTATTATAGTGGTACTGACCACTGCCTTAATAAGCACACATGATTAATATATTGGTGTTGTGACTGACAATTTGTTAAACCTAGATCTAAATCACACACACACACACACACACACACACACACACACACACACACACACACACACATGATGATAGATAGATGGCTAAGTAGCCGATCTCCTTCAGGGGTAGCTCGCCCACTTTTGGTCCCCACTTGCACTTAGCTCCTACATGTGGCTCCAAGAAGCTGTGACATGCGCAGCGGCCTCATTTCGGTAAACGGCCTAGACTGGCCGGCTAAACCAGGCTGAGGGTAGCCGACGTGTCTTAAACCCTCGATTGGTTATGCTTGTCTACCTAGCGTGTGAAGACTGGATTCGGCGGCCTGCGCAGAGGAACCATTAGCTGGTCAATGGGCAGAACGGCGATTCCTAGCAAAGCGTCCTGGTCATCTACTGCACTCAACTCTGTCTCTGGCCGTTTCACCGTTGTTGTGTAGCTGGACCCAGGTGGTTTTGGGCGAGAGATTGAGGACAACGAAATACGCAACTCTTCCTCACTTAAAACAAAGTCACCGCGAAAGTCATTCTTCTCACACACACACACACACACACACACACCTAGTTATATAGATAATTAGATATATAATGATATAATCGATTTAACACGGCATTGCCGCATCGTTGCTTATATATGATTTGGAAAAGAAAAAAAATGTTATCCCATTGATGTTTTTCTTATAAGAACAGTCTTAATCACTTAGTAAGGTTTACTTCCTCACCTATTGTCAGCATGTTTTCCTTTTGAATTTCATGGTATATGTTTTTGTAATCTTGTGGTTTTAGGTGTTTTATATTTTATTTAATATTGTACAGCTCTAAGAGCTTTTACAAAAATCTGTTTTGTACTAAGACCACATTATTATTATCAGTAGTAGTAGTAGCAGTAGTAGTAGTAGTAGTAGTAGTAGTAGTAGTAGTAGTAGTAGTAGTAGTAGTAGTAGTAGCAGTAGTAGTAGAAGCAGAAGTAGTATACGGTATTGCTTCAGGACGATTTCCCTACAACTATGCACTGATAACAGCCACTAAACTTACTACATAAAAATAATTTGGCGTTTGTATAATTAAAATAAAGTAAATTATAATTAAGAAGCATGACATACATTTACTTCATATCTGACACACCCCTTTTGCACATTTGAGGACCAGTTATAACTCCGAAAATTGTTTAAGCGATGGTGAAACCAAATAAGTCATGCTCATTAACGTTGATTTTTGAAGAAAATTACAGACACAGGTATAAAACCACGATCACAGAACAATTTATAGATTTCCATTAAAAGGGATTGAAACGTCTCCCATCGAAATCTTTTTCCAATAACGCGACGTTGGAATGGTTTTGACCTATTAAATCAGGAAAGGTGCCAAAAAACTGCTGTCACCATTCCCTCAGTGGCTATATATATATATATATATATATATATATATATATATATATATATATATATATATATATATATATATATATATATATACAGAGAGAGAGAGAGAGAGAGAGAGAGAAAGAGAGAGCACAAAATGCTCTCTATGTTTGAGCACTCGTTTACCGATTTTGGTTAATTGTTTTGGGTTTCTTTTAGATTATAACGCCATTTGTCAGCACACGATAGGCTATACCTGGCGGCTAGTATTATTGGTGGAAGAATAACCCAGGAAAACCCTCGGTTTAACCATAGGTGGTTTGTCCACATCGGGGGTTTGACCACCGTTGGTTTGTCCACATGTGGTTTTTATTATAATAATAAACTGTTATTTAGAGTTTCAAATTATGGTTCAATAAATGAAATTTTATGTGAAAAGTTTCCTTTGAGTTGCCAATAAGTGAATGCTAATTAGTAATTAACATGTAATAAATAAAAGTCAATAACAGCTTGTTTTCGGTCCACATAAAGGCTGGTGCCAGGCTTACTCGATTTATTATTAAACAGAAAATGAACACAAATTAGGCAACAAGTCCAACGTTTTACACATTAAGGCTGTAGATCTACTAGAAAATTACACTCAGTCCTACAAAATACATACCGCATATAAATGATAAAATCAAATCAAAACATTAATGTCATGCAAATATTATAGTTAATGGAATAACAGTTTTATGTTTAACTAAATGACAGATGTGCAATAGCACGCAAATATAATCCCTTGATAACGTTAAGATATACATAACGCAACTTATAATCCTTCAACTATACAAATTTTAGTGAATTAAATGGCATAACTTATAATCCCTGAAGATATGCTTTACGCAACTTTTAATCCCTCACTTTAATCCCCAAATATATTTACATCTAATGCTCCAACAACTAATCATAGTCTTTTCATATTATGGTCAAACCCCCTGTGGTCAAACCACCCATGGTCAAACCCCCGCTGTGGACAAACCACCTATGGTCAAACCACCTATGGTCAAAGCACCTGTGGTCAAACCTCCGCGTACCCGAATCTTAGACTCGAACACACGCAGAGGTGAGACGGTAGTGATCCGTAACAGAAAGCGCTTTAGACCACCACTCGGCCACTCAGGGCCCCACCAATGTTGGTACTAACCAGAGTATCTACAATAATTCTCCAATTAATGATGCTCTCTCCTTGTCAACTCTGTGCTAAAATATTTACTGGCATATCCTACTCTCTTAAAAAAAAATTAAAAAATATTTCCGTCATCAAAATAAAAAAAAAATGAGTGGTATAGACTTTTCTCGACAATGACAGGAAGCTAAGTATTCATTTATTGCAATGATAAAAACAATGATCGGGTTAGGTTATTATCAGCCAAACAAAAAACAATTATGTAAGCAGAAAATATATATTATCCAAGTAAAGCGAACTTTCGATTGTACTGTAAACAATATATTAAATTTTCAGATAAAAGCAGCAATTACCCGTTTTCAAAATGTTTTTAATATGTCAAACACACCTTATCAATATGTTCATCGCTGGAGTGTCCCTAAAAGATAATGCCAAACATTAGTTTGTGTAATTCAGGAAATCAATGTGTTTTGTATGATACCTTAGACGTAGACATTTTATTTTTAAATGGCAGTCACAGTAGCCGATGAAAGTGTTTGCTCAAGAAAATGGAAACCTGCTTTAGGCCAGTCGATCAACATAAATAACCTGACATGAAATGAAATCTGTCTCTGAAAGCAACTAACATTGGTGGCCAAATACCATCTAAATCCTTAAACTCTTGAACATTGCTGTTGAGCTCGGAGATAATTGCTAGTGTAAAGAATGCAGCATTTTGGATACAAAGATCTCTATAATTATTGGCGCAGTGCTTGAATTGGCTGGAATTCAAACTAAAAGGGATTGGCACGACGACCATTCATGGTCCAATCGTTTAAAATATTTGATTGTTCTATTCTTGGAGGGAGTGTCCGAGAAAACAATGCTCCACCTTCTGGTGTTAAAATCTCTAGAGGTGTTCAAGTCATTCCTTTTTATTTTGAATAAACGTTTTTTTCTGGTTTCGTTTGAGTGCAATTCTGTGAACTTGAGACTTGAAATTACAAGAACTCAGATAATAGAGAGAACAGTGTGTGAACCATGTTCATGTAGTGGGCTTTCACGAATAACTTCAACCATTCAAATACATAGATTAAAACATAGAAGATTGTAATTATTGTTATTTATTGTAATCATAAAATATAAATTCTCAGGAAGAAAGCCAAGACTCAAATGTTTGGTTACTCGGGACAGATTTATTAACGAGGTTTATTATTGTTATTATTATTATTATTATTATTATTATTATTATTATTATTATTATTATTATTATTATTATTATTGTTGTTGTTGTTGTTGTTGTTGTTTTCGTTATTCGTAGCTCGACTTTCTATATCGTTATTCTGAGCTCGACATTTATTAATTAAATACAAATTCATCTTTGTCCTTATAGTTTTGATATTGCATCGTCTCATCTACCAAAAATTAAGATCGGGTTCAGTCGCAAATTTAAAAAAGTATTACGAATGTGGCAATTCTTTATGATAAGCAAGCATAGTAAATTCTTCAAATTCTTTCGATTAAAACTTGCTCTTTGAAACCTAAGCTGTTGCAAATATCAACAAAACAGGTTTATAGAGTTAGGAAGCGATGGTCATTCAGTGTGTGTGTGTGTGTGTGTGTGTGTGTGTGTGTGTGTGTGTGTGTGTGCCTGTTGTACGGGACCAACAGCCTTACAATTGATATTTCAAAGTCTTAAAAGTGAAGATTAAAGGTTTGTATTATTACATCTAGTCATGGGTCTAAGTACGAATCTATGATATACGTACGATCACCCATTTTGCAGGATGAATGAGGATAAATACGTTTGGATGCGACTGTCGAAAACATGTTTGAAGATATGCAATAATGTAAATAACTTTACTCGCATCTCAATAAAAATGCTCAACTCATAGATAATGAAAACTATTAAGATACTAGGAACAAAGAAATGTGGGGATATGTTTGTTTTATCTCTGGCATAATGGGGTAAATTAAGTCATAAATTTACATCAACAATCCCAATAGGCAACAGTTGCCATTTACCGACTCTGTACATTACAAAGGTTTCTTCCTATGTTTTATCCATTCGAAATGAGATGCATTTTTATTAAGTAAACACCATAAGACCAAGTCAAACGATGCTTCAAAAGCAAGTAGACGTACAATATGTTATGAAGACATTAATCTGGTCCTCTTTGAAGTCCTAACTGTCAACTTAAGACTATTGTTAATACGCCAATGACTAGCGTTCTCTTTCTCTCCTTCTTTGGGTCTTACATTGCTTTTAAATGTCAGTCTCTCTATTGTATAATTATAACTGTTTAACAAAGTGCACGAATATAAACAATTCACTCTTGTCATAAATGAGGAGTTATATTGTATGATTTTTCTGGTGCACATGCTAAAAATACATGACTTTCTGGAGGTCATCTCTATACCTTATGGCGTATTTCATTACACTGTCTTTCATATTTAAGTATCCCAAAGCATAATAAATATATCAGAAAACATTGATGATGATGCAATTAATGTTGTGGCGTTTTGAGTTAAGAACCAAAATAAGTGGCTAAAGTAATATTTAGAAAAGAAAGTTGAATTTATAATTACAAAAGCCTACAATGTATTTGGAAGGTTCTGGATTATGTTAGCAGATTTGAGTATAACAATATATATATATATATATATATATATATATATATATATATATATATATATATATATATATATATATATATATATATATATATATATATATATATATATATATATATATATATATATATATATTGTTACGTACGTGCTTAGGCTCAAATAAACAGTAACATAGGCTGAGTGAAAAAAACAAGCTTGTAAAAACTTAATAAACAATTTATTGAGCACAAATATTTTCCAGACAAAGAAAAATAAACTTACGGTTTTAAGAATCAATTCCAAAATTAATCCAAAAATAATTCAAAATATAATCCACTAGTGAAATGGCAAAAGTCCTGGTAATAAAATGTCCAAATAATTCCAAGTTCGAATCTTAGTGAAGCATCCAAGATGGAAGATGATGTCACGTGATAAAGTTAGTTCTTGGTAATGAAATTTCAATGAGCACAATTCTTTTCCAGATAAATAACAAAATAAATCCTCTTGATCCAAACGAAATGAAATAATTTCCAATACAAGGTGATTTAAAATAACTCAAAACGACACAACTTAATATTCTAACAGCACAAGTTCTACTAAATAGTTTGCTCCAAAACATAATTTATATACCTGTTTTTACGTAGACACGAAAGGGGTCACATGATCTTCTAGAATCTTTTAGAACAAATTTACGTTCAAAAAATCACGTACACACCGTATGGCCCAACTAAAAATAGAAAGATGTTTATAACAAAGCTCCATAATGCCCTTAGAACCAACCAATCATTTTAAAAGCTTGTTTACAACTCTGAAGTCTGGTCATAAATTAGGTCAACACCTGGTGTTTATTCTTAAGAGTACGTGTCATCCCAATTTCATAAAATTTTAATCTGACAAACAAACAATTAAAATAAAAAATAAGTGACCCAAATCAAATACACGTAACAATATATATATATATATATATATATATATATATATATATATATATATATATATATATATATATATATATATATATATATATATATATATATATATATAGATATATATGTATATATATATATATATATATATATATATATATATATATATATATATATATATATAAACGATACCGTGTAATAAACATGCGCAGCATTTGAGTTCTTGTACATTTATTGAAGAATACGATATTGGTACCTCAAAATTTCCTCTAATATCCGCTGATACGGCTGCTGTGACGCTAGAGGTATGACACTCGATTATAGGTACTTCCATACAAGTGAGCAAACAGGTAACCAATAGAGAAAAACAGGATCATGCTCGGAAATTTCTTATCAGAATTAAAGTAAAAACAGTGCAAGAATGTCTGCATAATGATCTTTGAATATCGTTTTAAAAACTAACAATTTACAACACAGTTATTAACACATGTATTATTGAATGAATGTTTTGTCAGATATCCCTGTTTGGGTGGCATCTGCATACAGTAACTGATCAACTGCTGAGAATTAATTGTCTTATGTGTATATTTATGAAAGTATGTTGCTTATATAAGTGCTTTATAGTAATCTCTTGTTCAAAAAAACAGAATTCCCTCAAGCATATAGCAGTGTTTTACAACAACCAACGTGTACACAGGCTCTCGAGTATGCATCACTTTTCTTAATCACAGACAGACTCTCAAATACAATGTTAATTTTAGTTTATCATGAAAAGGTTACGTTTCTTTAATAAGTGGGTACTCAACAATGTGAACCATGAGTTTTGCACAAATATGTGAACTAGTTTCATCTCAATTAGATTAGATTTCTTTAGACAACTCCTCAGTGTGATATAGAATTTTCGCCGATGTGAAAACAACGCATGGTCATTGATGCATGGAATGCAATTGCAGATTGGTTCTTAAATTCGAGTTTTCTTATAGAGAAACTTGTTTTCATTTGTGTCCGTTATACGCAGTATCAACCTATTTTATTTCGTTCCAATGTTAAAGTGATAACGATCTAAAAAAGATGAATGATACTGTGCCACAAGATGGGAAGATAATAATATTAAAGGTCAATGGTTAAGGTAAGCTCTAACAAATGCAAAATTCTTCCGGCATTTGAAACAATAAACAATCGCTCAAATGTTTTTAAAAAATTGAAATAATCATGAAAACTACTGCCAAGGAGGTACACCGATGTTCTACAGGAGGCATATTCGTATTCTGTACAGAGGTATATCCATGTTCATTAAGTGGAGGCTAGAACTATCACTATAAACCACAGCGAGTAGAAAATTGAAAATGTATATACAGACGTTACTAGTTAGATGATGCTGCAGATTCACATATAATTGCGATTTTCGTTATGGAAGTAGAAAATATTACCTTTGACACCATCTTTCCCCCTCGTGTTTCTTAGTAAAGACGCGTTTCATTATAATCATGAGCGGTGATATAATATGAGGTGCGAGGTAAAAGTTTTTTAGTGGTATATATATATATATATATATATATATATATATATATATATATATATATATATATATATATATATATATATATATATATATATATATATATATATATATTTACGTTCAAAAAATCAAGCTGCCAAGGTATTGCGAGCCTAGCACAAACGTAATTCTTAATGGTTACGTGTCACTCTGGCAACATCAGAATGTTCTGCAAACGTATCTCTACAATCTTGCGCCATTATTATTGTGCATTGCATTCCATACCTTTTGGAAGTGCTCATCGTCCTCCGATGTTGCATATGTTCTTTATTGCTATTAAGATTATAGTATGGTTAACTTGAATAATTATTTGAGACATAATTCTTCTCAATAGTTGTTAACTTCAGCATTTACATTTAGAGACTGTCATAAGTAATTTTATTATGTAGTCGTTAAACAATATTCTCATTGTTAGGTCTACCGGTAACGTTTTTCTCGCCATAACCCATTTGCCTAAATTGGAAATGGGGCACATTGTTAACGTACAAAATTAGGTTATCTTTATTTTGTTCGAATCCGGTATTTTCGGCAAGATATGAAGATACGTTATGAAATATGATACGCTATTTTCCGCAGTATATCTCCGCCACACCATGTAATTCTCTAAACCAGTAAACTTGCACAGATGCGGCCTCTTCTAAATGGAAATCAATTTTCTTCTCTGATGTCTGCAGTTTTATCAATTTAACATGGTAATATAAGAAGCAATTATGACCAGCCTTACGGTTATGTTTCAAAAATCTCCGTTATCGCTTATTTCTTTCCAGGCATCTCATATTTTAATATACTTCTGTGAGTCTATTACAGCCCCAATAAAGACATTAATCAATAGTAACACAATATAATACAAGAAATTAAAGACTAAGAAACGGCGTCAATAAAAGATACGGGAGTGGCTCCATATTGAGTGCGAACACTCATTATTAATTTTGTATACTTAACTCTAAACTAATTAAAAGAGATTCAAATGCTGAATTATTTATTAAATTGTTAAATATGGATTTTTCTTTTAAACTGCATCCAGTTGTGACGTAAACCAAGAATAACAAATTGTATTAATGCATGAAATCAAAATGAGATATTTTGTGAAAATGGGACACAATCTTAGAGGAGCAGACATCAGACAGAGAAAAATTATGCTTTGTACTTGTGATTTGATCACGTGAAAAAGGTATGGTTTTCAACTTTCATGAATACGTAAAATAAGAACAACTACCAGGGAAGCAGTAATTAAGGAACGACATGCAATCATATCTTTGCAACGACTGTTAAATTAATCGATACAACTCACCTAGAAGAATGAATCTCATAAAATTAATCAATAAAAAAAACAATATTGTATAAATAATAGATTTAATAGATGACACGGATGCTGGCAGTTTCTAGACTGATTTAGATCTTAGAAGTGCCAAAGTAATGATTTCTAAACTTTTTTAATGGACCAGCATTTATAGAAAGAATCTTGATGGTGTAGCCGAACGAAACTTGATATTAAAGGTTGTTGACACTAGTTGGTGGGCTAAAACTTAAACTGAAGTTCACTTTTTGAAGAATCGGCCAAACCAACGTTTAAAGAGTAAAATAGTGCATTCGAACTTTTTTTTCTGATTATTAAGTTCAAGGTTCAATGCAAATTATTGGCAACACTGAACAAATACAAGGGAGCATTCAAATGACAGTACGCGTGAAATTTCCATGCTGAACATTGCGTTTATATGACAGCTTATCGCTTTTATGGGTATTAGTTTCAGTGCTTGACACCCCACCCACAACATCATTCTTTTCAAACTTCTCTCTCTCTCTCTCTCTCTCTCTCTCTCTCTCTCTCTCTCTCTCTCTCTGATATTCACAATAATTGACTTAATGGTATATGACTTTCACATTTCATTAATTTTGTGTGTCCTTGTTTTCATGAAAAATTCAAATGTATACCAGTGTTTTCGTAATGGTGCACACGTATTAGTCCATAGCTGTAGGAAAGAGATACATTGAATGCTGTTCCTACTCTTGTTTTAATCCTAGTTCAGGTTTTGTACACTGCCATCTATACGTTGATCTTATGAACTAAAATGCAGTTCCTAGTGTTCCCTTTAAAATTGTGTTTGATTCCTACTGTTATTACGTTTCAAGTTTACCTGGCGTTTGTACAAAAAGAGTGTAATTATTTTAGTTCAAATTACTATTATAAACATTTAGAAAATTTAGAAAACATCCACAGTGCTACGTATTATAATGATAACGCCACTAAACGATGTTCATCTATATCGGTGTGTTTTCTAGGAAATCTTTCATTTTACGCGTTTCCACATCAGCACAGCAACTTGCTAAGTCTGGCTTGAAGGTTTGAAAGACATACCGAGTTGACATCATATTGAGGGCATAACCTCCTTTAAAAACCTTCTCCTATTATTTGTGTGATAATAACAAATAAAACTTATATTAGGATAATTAAGCTGAATTTCTTGTACGTTTCTGACCAATAAGTTATAACATGTCACTGACCATTCTCTAACTTATGGGACTGTCCTCATTAGACATTAATGCCCATTAATTTTGGATGTTGTAATATCAAGAACAGCTTTGTATTTGATATCAATTAACCTTAGTCTTTCTTAAATATGGGGGTTTGATTTCGGAGAGTAAAACATGTGTCGTTAACAGGGCAATTAATGGTTATTCACTAAAATCAGATGAGGGCATTCTCGACACATATGCAGGAGTGATGGCTGAATGCGAAATTTCAGTTCAGTCGGGTCTTTTTAGTGGTAAGAAAGTCCTATGTCAAGTCCAATATCTTGTTCGAATAAAGTATATAGTGTTGTCAATAAAATCTTTGTTGCAGATTTATATTTTAGAAGTGAAAGAGCTCCTGTTTATATTAAATGTAGTTAACAGTTAAAATTAAATAATCTTTCCTTTGCTGACAGCATAGTTTCACCTCCAATGCCTTTGTGATCGCAACTACCGATCATCTTCCATCTTGAGTTAAGGTTGGAAACTCCCTATCATTTTCCTTGTGATGCACAGCGCAGGTGTGAAGTTAGTAACCAGTGGCTGCAGTTGCGGGTCGGGAAGGGGTCCAAAACTCGCACATGTGGAATGACGTCACAGTTGTGCAAAGACGTCACTAATTAACTAATCAGGATTAAACAAAGAGTATTGTACCAGCTTATATTGGCGTGCTAGTTTAGGCTTGTGACCAGTGAATATTATTTATTTGCACCTCTCTGCACCTCAAAGGCTCACAAACACAGCTGATACAAATATACATTAACATAATCATACAGAAATCTTAGCTGATACAAATATACATTAACATAATCATACAGAAATCTTAATTATAGCAACACGATTAAACGCTATGCGTTTAAGAGCAAAGACGATACAAATATAATACATATAACTGGCTTCTAATTAGATTTGCCGTTGCAATAATTTTCGCTTTGCAATATCATATAATTAGATTATATTAATCGCTCCATAGATTCAGTACCAACATTTGACGATGAAATACGTAAGTTACAGCGATATAAATGCTGTGGCGTATCCATACAATAAAGTGAATAATCTAATAAAGACCCTAACTAGTTTTCTTAAGTGTTTATTTTGTCTTTTTCAATTTTTGGCATTTAACGATATAATTCAAACAATGACCAAATTTGGCGTATTTGGTTGACCATGAAAGGACATATTTGATGCAAGCGATTGACCAAAAACAATATAGAAAATGAGATTTTAAAATATTGAAGATTATCATCATCATTATTCGAAAGGATTAATTCTAACTCCGGATATTGTCATGTGGAACTAAAATGTGTTAGGCTGCTGTTATTTTAATCTAATTGTGGGAACAGGTGTCGACGTTGTGCTTTTCTTTATCTGGTTTACCTTGTACACTTTATCCACTCCACATCAAATGTCTCGCTTCCTCTATTTTTGCTAATTCTTCAAGAGAATCCTTGAACAATTATGATGTCAAGTCGCAAATTTGTTTCGAATGTCATTATATTTAGTGGTCACTGTAAGGGTGGAGGCTGTGTATATTCTTAGAGTGAGCTGTCATTTTGGATATAGGTAATCAAGTAGAGTAGAACTTGTTATGTTTCTTTAACCACAACACAAAATAAAATTGTATTTAAAGTGATGGGGCTTGGGTGGTATAGACTTAGGTATGTTTGATAGTTTATCCGTGTTTAGAGAGATGGTTTCCGCAACATGACTTCAGCTTGTTGCGGTTTATTTCTCAAACTTCCTATGTGCTTGACCCATAAATAAGGTCACACTTATATTGAACTGAGAGTTGCTTGGTCCAAGTCCAAGTCGCTGAAGCTGAAGATGTAATTTTCTTTTCTGCATGATACGTTATGTTTCCTTGAGCAAATTGTCAACAAAAGGCATAGGGTGACAACACTTCTGGGACATATTGGCAGAACGTTAATATGTTCCGTTCGATAAATCACATTTTGTGGATACAGTTTTACTTCTTACGTAGTCACGAGCTGGATGTTAAAGATCAAACTCACTGAATATAAAAACAAAATGTGAGTTCCGCATAATAAGTTTACTTTCCTTAAGTTTGCTGTACTCAATTTGTATCGAACTCATTGTTGCATTACATTTGAGGAAGGAAAGTTTCTTAATAAGTCTGCAATCGATAGAACACAGGTTACGGTCATTGGGCATGAAATCGATTCATTGGCGTCTTTATAAATAAATAAATTTCTCTGAACATAATCGTCATCAAATAATCGTCTGTAACTGGATAATAACAGCTCCTACTCAGTTATGTATAAGCCTAAAGTCAAGGTTGCGAACGCCAAAATTTACACTTGTATTACACACACG
The DNA here is from genome assembly GCA_029339505.1 of Unio delphinus. Lineage (NCBI taxonomy): Eukaryota > Metazoa > Mollusca > Bivalvia > Unionida > Unionidae > Unio > Unio delphinus. The sequence continues at coordinate 289,115 of JAQISU010000135.1, read as the reverse complement.
CGCGCGCACTGAACATTGTGTATCTATGTGTATATGGCGTTAAACGGCACATCAGTACAGTCATGGCTGTATAATTCCGAGTAAAAAAAAGGAGGTAAAGCTATCCAGATCGAAAACTGCAAAAAAATGTTTAAGTAATACGAACGTTTCCAGATAAAAGTAACGTATTCCTGAAAAATAAAAGACGCACGGCAAACATTTTAAAACTCTTTAAAGATTAATAAAATAAATAATAAAGGTAAACATAAAGGAAAGAATTGAGATATAAATCATATTCTCTTAGAAACACCAAAATTGTACCAGCTGGTACATTATCAACAATCTACTTCATAGAGTTGAGATAACAAACATCACACGGTAAGAGTCAATAAACTCCACAAGAATGTGTTTCAGTCTTCAGATAAATATCGTGCAGATTTTCCATTTCTTAAACGGTAAATGTTCAAACCTACATTGGGTCCTGTATTTCTATCGTGGTTTATGCATAATTATGTCAAGTCAAATAATGAGGGAAATGTTTTTTATTTATTTATTTTTAATGGCTATGATCCAACGTGACGATCAGACATTCTGCTGATGTGTGTGTGTGAGTGTGTGTGTGTGTGTGTGTGAGAGAGAGAGAGAGAGAGAGAGAGAGAGAGAGAGAGAGAGAGAGAAGAGAGAGAGAATGTGTATGTGTGACAGACTGACAGACGAAGAGAGAGTATACTTTGGAGAATATAAAGTTTAATTAGAGGAATATACATTTTAGCATTCACCTAATTTCTAACAATTTTTAAAATACGTAAGAAATATCAACTTAATTTAACGATGACAACAAAAGGTAGATAATTATAATGTCAAAAACTTAACTTTTGCTAAAAAAAATTAAAGTTTCCTTTTTAATGCTACGTGAGGTGAATATGTTATTATCCCTTGTCAACTTCGTAGCATTATTTGAAACCTTAAATTCTCATTTACGTTCTGATGGAAAAGACATCTGAAAAATAAATGGATTTTTAAGTGATTTTGCTCGATGTGAATAAATGTTCAGAGCTTCTCGGGACCGGTAACAGTTTCCGAGATGACGTGCAGCAATAGGCTGTGCTTTGGCAGATGAAGAGGATCATCATAATTAGAAGATATAGATTATAGTACAGTCATTGAACGTATCACCATGCATATCTGGAACAACGACATACGCGAGATAAATCATGTTCTCAATTAACGTCTGCTTCTTTACAGCTCGGGGCAACTTATGCCCTTTCAAAATATGGCTTAAAGTAGTATTTGATTAACTATGGTGGTGTCAGACGTTACGTCGAAAACAACATCATATTTGTTTTTTATGGGGGTTTTAAACTTAGAAAAAGGATATCAGTTACAAGCAGAACAGTCTATCTTGAGCCTGATATTTGCTATAGTAGTTTTGCGACTGTTCGGCAATCTTCGTCAATGAAAAACATAGAAATAATCCGAATAACGAACAAACTTTTCTCCAGATTGTTAACAGACGATGTATAATGTGTGATATGATTGTCGAAGAGATTTATAACCAGAAGGTAAACTCGGAAATTGTATATGTAGGAAACCATCAATTGTCTGTGGAAGCATAAGACAGAATCTCACATACGTGCGCACGTGCATGCGTGGGTGTATGACCAGTATGGTTTTGGTAGAAGTAAATTACACAGTGTTTTTGATTTCCACATTCCTGTAGTTTGACCTCCTTGACGTATCAATCGGACAACATCATGGAACTTCTACACTTCATGAAACTGCGAATCGTTTGGGATGATGTTACCTACTGAGTTTCTTAGTGAAACGATTACATGATATGAAATGCATACCCGGCTGTTAGCGGCATTATTTCTGACCCGACACATATGATATCAAGAAGCAGTCGTGTGTACATGTTATATCGACTGCTGCGTATTTAGTGTTATTAAAATTTAATATGTTTTTAATCATTTGTGATATTGTGATTGAATAAAATATATATATATATATATATATATATATATATATATATATATATATATATATATATATATATATATATCATGTTATTCCTTGCTGGTTGAGTATCATTCCGATATATCAATACTCCAAATCTGTATTGATAATAATAGTTAGTATGATGTCACCTGTTCCTTAAAATGTGCAATGTTTCCGTATGCAAATCTTTCTGGAACACACGTGTATACAGTTTAGACACTTACCGATATTTGGTAACAAATACATGTAGCACGAATTTCAGAACTGTCGACGGGGCATAGGGTTGTGCTATTTCATGTCGTTTTGCAAGTCGTCAAACAGAATTTGATCCGAAAATGTTATGCAGATATCGCCAAAAAGAACCATTACAGACAGTAGCTAAGCAGCCACGCGAAATACTGGTAAGTGTATGAAATGTGCACCGAAGTGAGCAGATGAGAATGTCTACAATACTTGCGTGTTTAAATGAATATGTGAGATTATTCCCTAAACATCTAGTTAGTTTCATTACAAGTGTAGAACTGGTTTATCGGTCTAAGTTATTATATTTTCATTTCAATCAATCAGAAGTGCAACGCAAATCTTATATCTTCGTCATCATCATCATCAGTCTCTTGACCTAGTGTGATCGTTGAGTCACTGTGCTGCTGAATATCTGACCAGTTCCATCCACTTGTCTCGATCATGTGCCAATGCCTGTGTCTCCGCAAAACTTTTCCTGGTCCATTATGTGATGTTGTCAGTCCACTTTTTCCTCTGTCTACTTCTCCTTCTGCCACTATGGACGCTGCCCTGCAGTACTGTTGTGAATAGACTGTTGGCTCAAGTGACATGGCCATACCATTTCAGCTTTCTCTTTCTCTGATTTTAATGTCGTTGATAGTAAAACGATTCATGTTCAATAAGTGAACTCAACCTACACTTGTCATAAATAATGTCATTCTAAATATTCTAAATAAGTCAAGTTATAACTACGATATTTGACCAATTTATAATAATTAGCGAGCAACACTATATTTCATATTTTGTATATAGTATTGCAACGATATGTTATATGTATAGGAAATGATATTAAATACTAACAGTCCATCACCACCTTTCTATTATGCAATTATTATTCGATTAGTGATGGCTATCAAATGAGGTTTATCTAAAGATTTTCACCTTCACTTTCCATCCATTGTCTCAGACATTGGGTGTAATAAGCATCGAAAGGAATTAATGGAAATGTAGTTCTATCATAGTTCAATCAATTAGGTTAAGCTTAAATCATCATTTTCATCATCATTAGTCTCTTGACCTAGTGTGGTCGTTGAGGCACTGTGCTGCTGAATATCTGACCAGTTCCCTCCACTTGACTCGATCATGTGCCAATGCCTGTGTCTCTGCAAAACTTTTCCTGGTCCATTCTGTGATGTTGTTACTCCACTTTATTCTCTGTCTACCTTCCTTCTACCACCTTGGACACTACCCTGCAGTACTGTTGTGGATAGACTGTTGGATCTAGTGACATGACCATATCATTTCAGCTGTCTCTTTTTGACAACGAAGTGGAGGTCTTCATAATGGCCTACTTTGTGCCTGATGGTGTCGCGTACTTCTTCATTTGTGATGTGACCATGTAAGAGATGCCAAGGATGGTTCTGTATCATCTCATTTCAAGTGTCTAAATTCTTCGTTGTAATTCTGCTGTCAGGGTCCAAGCCTCACATGAATACAGAAAGATTGAGATGACTAGAGCTCTCAATAGTCTGATTTTAGTTTTCAGACAGATGTTCTTGTCTCTCCAGATGGGACTTAGCTTTGACATAGCTGCCGTTGTTTGTGCTGCTCGTGACAAAATTTCTGCTCTTGATCCCTCTTCCGTGATTATGGAACCAAGATATATGAACTGGCCCACTGTTTCCAGTTCCTGTCCTCTGACTTTAATCTTGGTTGAGATTTGTTTGCCACTATTTGTCATCAGCTTTGTCTTCTTGGCACTTATCTCCATGTCAAATCTGGAAGATGTTTCATCCAGGTTCTTCACTAAGGTGGCAAGCTCATCTTCACTGCCTGCCAGCCCATCAATGTTGTCTGCAAAGCGGAGGTTGGTGATGTTACGCCTTTCAATGCTGACTGCCCCACTGTGGTTTTCCAGGGCTTCGATCATCGCTCTAAGTAGATGTTGAAAAGCGTGGGTGACAGGAGACAGCCATGCCGTACTCCAACTGTTGTCTTGAACCAGTCCCCCACAGAACCTTGAGCAATTACTGCACTGGTAGTCTTAGCATCCAACTGCTTGATGGTGTTGGTCAACTTTTGACCCAAGTTGTACTTCTTCATTGTGGCCCACAATGCCTCATGTCACACTCTATCTAAAGCCTTTTTGAAATCTATGAACACATGATAGATGTCTTGTTGATGTTGTGAGTACTTTTCACACAGAACCCTAAGATTGAACATTTGTTCTGTTGTGCTTCTTCCACTCCGGAACCCTGCCTGTTCTTCAGCGATTATTTCTTCTGCTTGTGGGTTCAGTCTGTTCAGGATGATCTTCAGCATCACCTTACTAGCATGGCTGATCAAACTGATAGTTCTGTAATTTTGACACAGCTGGATATTGCCTTTTAAGGGAGTGTTATAATCAGTGACTGGGTCCACTGTGTTGGCCATTCACCTGTCTGCCAGATCTTGTTACAGATTTATGTTAGTAGTTCTATCACTGATTCCCCAACACTTTTTATAAGTTCAGCTGGGATGTTGTCTACTCCAGCTGCCTTTCCATTCTTCAGTGCTCTTATTGCTGACTCCACCTCTTCTTTGAGAATTGAGAAATCATCATTATTTGTGGCGTTTGGAACTTCAAGCACCTCTGGGTCTCCTGTGGACGGATAGTTGTAGAGTTCCTTACAATACTCAGTCCATCTTTCTGCAATGTCACTTGCTTCTGTGAGGCATTTTCCATTTTCGTCTTGAATGGTACTGACTCTTGGTTGCTTCTGTCTGGTGAGGTCTTTTACAATTTGGAATGCCTTTTTACTGTTATTCTTAATCAGACTGCTCTCTATTTATGTGCACTGTTGTCCAATCCACTCTTCTTTTGCTTTCTTCAATTTGTTTCTGATATTCTTGTTTATTTCTCGATATTCAACTACCCCTGTTGTGTGTCTTGTGTTTTTTAGGTCTCTTCGGGCATCACACAGATTCAGAATCTCTTCTGTAACCCAGGGTTTTTTCTTTGGGTGATAGAGGCCAATGATGTCCTTGGCAGCTGTTGTCATGAAGTGTTGAAAGTGTCTGTCATTACTTTAACATCAATATCAATCACAAGGAGTGGAGCAAACTTTCCTCCAATTGTGGCTTGGAATGACTTGCAGATGTTAGTGTCCTTCAGTTGTTCAAGGTTGAATTTGAGCCTGATTTTCTTTGGCTTGTTAATTTTCTTCAACCTCACTCGGAAGTTCATAATGACGAGGTCGTGATCACTCTCAACATCAGCACCTGGGAACGTTCTTGTTTTTTCTTTTTTGATGCCAGATCGGTAACGGTTTTGAACCATTATGTAGTCGATCTGGTTATGATGGGTTCCATTTGGTGCGTGCCATGTCCAGCATCGTAAAGCTTTATGTTGGCCCAGGGTGTTGGCTAGTACCAAGTTGTTGTAGCTTGCGAACTCGAGCAGCCGTCTCCCTCTTTCATTGGTAAGCTCATTGCAAGAAGGTCCGCAATGATCATCCCAGTCTTTTAGAGCATCTTTGCCAACTTTGGCATACCAGTCTCCTTAGATAATAAGGATGTCTTTTTTACTTATCTTGTTTATTACCCTGAAGATTGTTGTAGAACTCCTCTATTTCTTCATCATCATGATCAGTAGTTGCAGCATAGACTTGGATAATCTTGATGTTAAAGGGGGATGCTTTCAGACGAATGGAGATGATTCTGCTAGATATGGGGCGACATTCAAGCACAGATCCCTTGATGGCTTTGTTTACAAGGAAGCCTACTCCATTTATGGACTTGTCCAACTCTCCACTATAGTATAATATATGCCCATCTTCAGTTTGGTGTTCTCCTAGGGCTTTCCATCTTACTTCACAGTAACCCAGTATGTGCCATGTGTAGTGTTCCATCTCATGTGTCAACTCTTGGTGGTGCCAGAGTTCTAATGTTCCAGGTGGCGATGGCAACGTTGTCTCTCGCTCTGATTCTATGCAATGTACCAGTAGTACACTTGTCACCTCCATCCTGGTGAACAACGGCAGGCGCGGTGCTTGTTGACCCGGGCGACGACTTCAGATTTGTTCAGCATGATCAGTGTGTCTTGGGCAAAAGTCGTCTGGCGGAGCCCATCCCTCTCCAGACCAAGGAGTTGCGAGAAGGGGGTGTAGTACATCGTCCAACTGCCTTGGGGTCTCCACTCCGGATTTTCTTTTAGGGTTTCCTCCCTTAGCCTTTGGCTAACCAAAGCCAACTTGCAAGGCAGCAGGAAACTCGTGTATGGGCGGGTTCGTCCATTTCCCGAACAGATAGAGCATCTGCCACTGCCCAGCTTACAAGTAAATTTTAAATGGATATTTCAACACTTTATGATCCAACGTTCCACAATACATAATGACATATACATCAGGAAATTTATTTACCTTTGCTAAAATAAATTTAGGTTCCGTTCAGTGCGTACTTGTATACATTCATACATACGTACACACATAGCTATGACTACTCATTTAGCGAATTTAGCTAAAATCATCAAAGTCTTCAAGAAGGCAAACTTTTCAGTTGAGTGTCAATCACACTCTCGGTGTATACAGGAATAATACCCCTATTAGATGACTAAATTTGGTTCTCTAAAACATTCTTTTGTCATTTTTCTTTTGGAATTTAAAAGTACCTCGATTAAATGATTTTTGTAGCAGTCGTTGATGCAAATTCATAATATTTCTGTATGATGAGTATGTTTCTCATTACAAACTATCATGTGATTTGACCCTAATTTCTTGTTTCATACGTGGATGCCGGTTGGCAGTGTGGTTTAAGGCGCTCGAATTCATGTATCACTTACATCTCACCCTTGTCTGCGTGGGCTTGAGGCTTGGAGAGACCAATATGGATGGTACTTCCCGAGGTATCCCTGTGCTTTAACCTCCATCAAACATACTAGCCCCCATATATGCATAGCATGTGTCAACACTGGTGTTAAACCCACGCCATCATTTTCTCATCTCATCTCTTTCCCACGATAGTAATGTTTGTAACAAAATATATTGCAAACGTGACCGCTCACCGAACGTGTGTAGAAGCTGTATAGCGAAGTACAGACCCTATAAATTTGTACACTTAAATGCCCCAGATTAAGACTACTGACGTTCTGGACTTAAACGGGACTGACCAAATGTGTTTATAATTTGAAAATTATATGATTTGGGGGATGATAACAAGGAAAGATTGGATTGTATTTTTTAGATCCCTTTTTCATTGTAAATAAAATTGTTATGGATTATACATAACTGATTCAGCCTAATATGTTACGATCATCTTTGTTTATCACTGGAGTTACTTGTCTTTGCGGAATGAGCGGTGCTTATTAATTTACAATTAAAACCCTTTTAAATAACGTGTATACTTGCTAATACGTCAAATTGACGATAAACTGCAAAGACCCAGATCTGCCATCACATAATATGTCGGCATATCTGGTTTTATGGAGTTGTATAACAGAAGCCAGTAAAACAAACAAAAAACAGACCTGCATATGACAGGTATTTTTCGATGGCAGGTCTATATCTTGTTCAATCCGTACTTCAAATATCATGTCATGTAGAAAAATGTATATTTATTTACTCATTCACCTCAGTGGTTAAAGCGTTTGCCTCGGATGTGGGAGATCGTGGGTTTGATACCCGGCCTAGTCATACCAAAGTATTATAAAAGTGGTACTAGCAGCTGACTCACTTGGCGCTCAGCATTAAGAGGCTAGTCGTAGTACCAGTCGGCCTGGTTGCAGGGTAATGTGACTGGGTGGGACATCATGTTACACGTCTGCACCATAATGCCCCAATGCTAGACATCACTATAGACTACCCCACTGCAGACATAGTAGCGATAAGACTGAAACATTGTTGAACGCTACGTTAAAAGTCCAAATCACACACGCACACGTATTAACTTGACTTCTTTCCAGACATAGTACTTGTTTCCCTCCTGCTATCAGAACCTTAGAATTAGTTATTTACTTACTAATGTGCATCATAATGATTGAGTTCCAAACACATCTTCCTTCTTCATTTAGTTCTGTTTCTATCAGTACCGGAGGCGTAGCTAGAGTGCTTGGAGCCCGGGGACAAGATTCTTTTTTACTCCGCCGCTCCCCCACCCAACTCTCAAAACCATTAGTCCGCATACAACCTATTTCAAAGCCCATTTGGGCGCCACCACTAGTCTGGCGCCCTGAGACATCTGTCACCCCTCTGCGTCTCTCCCCAGCTAGGCCTCTTATCAGTTCCCTGAAACTCTTGTATCCTGGAAGTTTTTAGTGTACAATAAATAAGGTGGAAGCCAAAGATTCAATTATTTACTCATCAAATCATGAATATGGAACTTATCTTTGTTGATCTTATAAACACGAAATAGCCTTTTGACATACTAGTTCTAGCCTGCACATGTCCTAGAACAGAAACGGATATAGCTCATACTTTTGAGAAAGAAAATCGGAAATGAAGATGATATTGGAAGATAACGCTTATCACTCTATCACACAAGGTATTGAAATGACCCATTATCTATTAAAACGAGCTGATAGATCACGGAGCGTAATGTCATCAAGTAATAATAAAGCTCCGTCACACTTGACAAGACAATGATTGTAAAATTGGCAGTTGCTGAGAAAGTAGCCCTTTCAATTAAAGTAAGCTGTCAAGAATGTCGTCACTCCTGAAATATTGTATGATTAAATATGATATTAAGCTCGGAAAGGACATTTTATAGAGTTAGATTTATTTCTCCTAAGGCATTATATCTATCACGGTATAATATAATATAATATTGGTACATCGATCAGCATTTACTTTCTCTCAACCATATAGATGATCGATGTATACGCTTAATACACGAAAGCATATAAATGTCTTTATTCACGACGGGTTTTTAGTAAAATACGTCTGAATGTTTACTTGAGGCAAAACTCAACAAGGAAATTTAATGAAGTTTTCCAAGAAAACAGCAATTACGTTGGCTTCCGTAGTGTTGATTAGCTTCCATGTTGTGGCTTGTTCCAATAAACCAAAACTGAATCAGTAAATGATACATAGCTATATTAATTGAAACTGAATGTGTATTAACACAACAAAATTAACTTTCCAATAACTTGGTTATGTTTCTCAAGATACACAAATTTAGATAGTAATTTATCTGCGTATAAGCTACCTAAGACAGCTGCAAAGGACCAGTGAGAAATTTCACTTTCTATCTTAGTATAAGGGATTGAGTCCCGGTCACCGTTTCACGTACGAATCTCGAATGTGATTACAGATGTTTCACTAACAAGAACTTCATACAGTTTTTTGTAAGTTGCCCTTAAAGTTTTACTCAACTTCACGGTAACTGCCAGGCAACCGTTAGTGCCAAGTCTTTTCGCTCAGAGAAAGCGGGAGCCAGAATGCGGTTTATTTTTAGATGCTGCCTGACATTCCAGTACATACAGAATAGTGGGTCTCCCTGTAGCAAAGTTTTCTATTATTATCACTTTGCATGTAAAATAATAACATGCGAATAGTCGTATCCGTAATAATATATTTTACTTTGTCAATTAAAAAGAAAAATATAGATGAGACATTAAATCATCAATTGTGTTTAAATCACAGCAGAAATATTACCATGTATATATGGTATAGCAAGGTCAGGCAGTGCTGATATATTTAAATGGCCATTCCTTCAAGAGTGATCTAGAATTTATTCCTATGAGCCAAAAGGAGAAACATAAGACGCGGAAAAATCAAATCGAATACACTTTAATTCTAAAACTCTGGTCAATGTACGTCTTTGTTGTTGAAGAACGTTTGAAACGCAATATTTTTGGCTGTCGTTTCTTTTCTTTTATAAATAATGGCTGGTATTATCAAAAATGTCTGCAGATGGTGTTGCTACAATTGGATATTGGACACAGCTTTATTCCACTCAACGATTTGATAGAGGGTCTAATAAAATATTCCCACTTGATTATGTTCATGTTTCTATGGAAATCGTATATTTGTACAATAATTCATCATATATACAACTAATATGATTTTATATTTTTAAAAAACCTACAATGTAGCATTGATTCATCTGTGTAAACTCAAGCAAACTATAATTGTAACAGCTTATAAGATGTCTCCCTATATATCTGTTAAAATCTAGCAATAGAGTGCACCGTGTAATCACCCATCCGCTAATCCTTCCAATTATACTTAAATCATAAAATAACTTTATTTCAGTCTTTCTATTACGATTTGTATTAATCTGCATAATAATGTAGTTCTTTCCATTTCCTGAAAACTTTTCATTTTTTAAAAATATATTTACTGAACATATTTGACTGTGTTAGTACAAGAATATGTATTTCTCTATTTATAATTGATTGTACATTTGTATTTAATCAGGCGATTCCGACATATCGAATCAATAGCTATCGACTATTGCTTTATTTCAAAAAGTCTTAGTACGGAGTATGGTCCCAATATGGATATATTTCTCCCTCACGTGCCATTTTAAAAAAAAGTTATAAAACAATGAGAAAGAAACATGCTCCATGTGTCATGTCCATCACAATAGACTAATAATCGTTCAGCGAAAAGAAAGTGCTTACATTCAGAATTGAAATACATTTTTAATAATTCCAAACTGATTAGGAAATAAATTTCAAACATTACACAAATGGTAGACCCGTTTAATTATTCATACAAGCACGCCTACAAACTTTGATTTGTCAACCGTGTGTGTGTGTATATATATATATATATATATATATATATATATATATATATATATATATATATCGAGCTCAAGTTGTTTTGCTTAATAGTTCTAATAAAGTTTCCATTGGGATATGAAAGTCCAAAAAGTATCACAATGAATCATTTAATGTAATTTTTTCAGGACATTTTATCAGGTTACCTACATACGAATGGAAATAAACAATTACTTTTCATTTGTTTTAAATCAATCGGATGTTGTGAACTCTTACCAACAATATTTTAATTAAAGAGAAGTCCAATTCCAAACAGCATAAAAGTGTGTATAACATGTATAATTTTAAACTAAAACCCTTAATACACTCAAATCATTCATCTATCTTGAAGATCAAGGCAATTATATTTGTCTCCATTCTGTAATTCTGAAACTGTTTAAAGATGAAAGAACAAGATATGCATGCTTATATATGATCTATGCATACTGGTACATGATGATAAAACGTGTGTTGAATTTCATTTTCAATCTCATTTTCCAGGGCATGGGAAAGGCAGCAAATATTCCTGTGACATGAACTCTATGCCTCATGTCAAATTATAATATTAATCTTGATGATATTGATGTATTTTTAAATACTTATTAAGTCGGGCACATACGTTTAAAGCATTGTCCGACCATCCTGCTGACATTTGCATGCCCAGCTAATGCCATAATTGCCACCTCACTGAGTGGACTCGTGCTAAGCCAGTATGTGAGAAGGCTGCCAGATGCCTCAAATTGAAGAAACTGTACGGGTGCAGCTGCACCTTTTACCGCTACCCTGGTTATATTCATGACGTACTTATAACTTTTGGCTTTATTAGCGAACAGGAGCTCACAAAATGACCTCCACGTCTGTGACATCTGTCCATATGATTGGAAGAGGCAAACTAAGCACGAACATTGTAGTTCAAAAGAACCCAGTTTTTGGCGTGTGTTATACCTAATTTCCCATATTTCTTTGATACTCGCGTTTTGTGGTAACAGTTTGAATGGTGTTGTAATTTGAACTTATTTATAGTCTTTACAATACAAAAAAAAAAGAATTCACTAATCCATATTCATTGGCATCTTTCTACGATGCATACAAAGTGTAATTCGTGGCTAAAAAAGCGTTATTATTCAGCACAGACTCCATCTTTAACATTGAGACTACTGTCATATAAATGGCACGATATACACTCAATAGTAATGCTGTTGCATTAAAATCTCTCCACTAAGATCAAACGTTGTGCTCCAGACAGCTTACAAGTCACATAATTTCCTTTTCCTCTGCCTTGCTACAAAATACATCTTGAGTCTGATGGAAAAGCAATGGAATGTACCACTCACTGCTAGATCATCCATCTCAGAGTAAATTTGGTCATCTATCTATCTATCTATCTATCTATCTATCTATCTATCTATCTATCTATCTATCTATCTATCTATTTATCCATCCATCCATCCATCCATCCATCCATCAACCCACCCACCCACCCACCCATCCATCCATCCATCCATCCATCCATCCATCCATCCATCCATCCATCCATCCATCTATCTATCTATCTATCTATCTATCTATCTATCTATCTATCTATCTATCTATCTATCTATCTATCTATCTATCTATCTATCTATCTATCTATCTCAGCTCATGATATGCAATACATGGTGGCCAGTATGACCGGCGAGGGAAGGCCTCCGCGAGAAATACTGGTATGATCCTCGACCCACTGGATGTTAAATTTTTGGACAGCAACACTCTTTACAAATTAAGTGCAATTCTAATGAATCTCATAATATTCATTTTTACTTTCATATAGGTGTCACACCAAACACATTGTTTTAAAAATTCTTATTTCATTGATGTTGAAAACGTCTATTTTCCATCGTTTATAAATACAAAAATGAAACCTTTTTGTTCGATCTTAATGTACAAGTTCGCTTGCTTCATCTATTGTTCCATAACGTTACAACGTATTATAACTGCTTTATGAATGCAATAAATGTTACATCAGTAACTACTGTCTATCAAAACTCTTTTATTCTAGTAAAATATAGCCTCTTCTTATCATATAAATTAATGTAAAAACATCAACACACACTCTAACGACGCCATCATGCAATCTACGACTTAAATTACAAATTTCATTGCGCATTGTCAGAATTTATTTTTTAACGAGGTAGGCCTTATATACAGCGAAGCTTAACCTTTAGTAAACATGATTTTGCAGCCATTTAAAAACAAGCTTACTTTCACAATATGTTGACGCTTGGAATCAGACACAAAACACATATGCAAAGCAAAGTTTATGAAATAGTACTCTTGAAATATAGATTAACCCTGTCAGCTTTCCTAAATAAAGCTGGTGTCGGTGTAAGAGTCTTATTTCTTCTAATTTGTTTTTCGATGTAAAATGTATTAAATGTCACTGGGTGGCATGCCCGAAATGCAAACTTATCTGATATGCATCCTTTTCTCAATATATTTTTTATACAATTTAGCAATGTTATGTTTCATATTTTATCTATTCTAAATTAATAAAGTATAAAAGGTGTGACAATCGGTAATAGACATATGATTGGCGCTAATAAAAACAACAATTTACACACCAGCTGTTGGTATCTAAATGAGGGAAATATGAAATAGTCCACTTAAATGTATATTACCCAATAATGTTTCTGTAACTGTCCAGGTCTGTCACGGTACAAACTGTTTCAAGATAATTCTGTTTTAAAATAAAAGCTAATAGAAGTTTTCAAAATAATGATGATTGAGAAATTTTTCATAGCTTGAAGAATGCGAGATAATATTTTTGGAATATATTTATTACCAAGAAATACTCCAATGAATTTGAATGTTTTTTGTATTATTTATTTGTTTATCTAATGCTTGGATCACATATTTTAATGTACCGTTTGCAATTTCAAATATTTCAAAACGTTAGACTTCAAATGTGTCAATGGAATACTTATCAATGAACAAAATTAAAGGTACATTAAAATACTAAGCATTTCATATATTTCGGTCGAGAATGCTAAATAATTCAACCTTACGTTACTCGCCTTCCAAAAATCGCTGGATTAGAACATACGGTTATGACGAATTTATAGCCATTGATTACTGGACTACTTGAGTCTTTTGTTTGGCGATTCCAATCAACTAAACATTTATGATTTGTTTAAATGGTGTTTTATTCAAATTTAAAGTATAAAATATATGTTTACAGTAAAGGTGTTTATCAAGTTTAGCACCATATGTGGCATTTCCGGTTTCTCGCAAAAAGAGTCAAGTCACATATAAATCACCTGTCAGGACGATAAAGACGTTGACCAATAGTATGCCTCAACTTGATGGCTTAATTATTTTATTCATCCTGGAGATTCTTGAAAAGTGAACCGATTGCCTTTTCGAGACACTTCAAATGCATTACTATTTCTTACAAGTTGCTAACGTCTCACGGCCGATGACGAAATGACCTTAAGCTGATGGTATCTCTACCATATTACGTTTTTCCGAAATCTTCAAATAATTCTACTAAAACGGTACCCACGTTCATACAGTGCCTTGCCAATACCACGATAATAAGCTTCTTGTAATTACAGAAATGGTGAGTCAGTATTACCTATATGCTTAACTCTCTGTCTCTCTGTCTCTCTGTCTCTCTCTCTCTCTCTCTCTCTCTCTCTCTTACCGCTCCAGTGGCCTAGTGGTTAGAGCGTCTGCCTCGGTAGTGGGTCGTTGTGGATTCGATCCTCATCCATGTCATTCCAAAGACTTACACAAATGGTGCTAACAGCTCCGCGCTCAGGATCAGGAGGTTAGTGTTAGGACTGGTCGGCCTGGTGTCAGGATCATGTCACTGGGTGGGACATCATGCTACATGTGTGCGGCATGATGTCCAAGTGCATGATATCACTATAAATTGCCTCACTCCAGACATCGTAGCGAAATCAATAATAATCATATGTTTGCTGTTTCCGCAAAATAATGAATAATACTTCCTGAATGCAAACGCAAATGCAAATGCAATTTTTGAAGCTACTTTAAAACCTAATCACACACACTCTGTCTATCTGTCTGTCTGTCTGTCTGTCTGTCTCTCTCTCTCTCTCTCTCTCTCTCTCTCTTTCACACACACACACACACACACACACACACACACACACACACACACACACACCGCAACGATGCTTTGTAGAGAAAGCAATATGTCTTCTTAGACACGTAAAGACTTTCCAATGGAAAATGTTGGTGGCCGAATGGAGCTTTGGCATCGAAGAGATGTGGTAAACCACGTGATACCTCGATTACATGCAGCAGAGGACGACCTTAACGTTTGCATTCAGGAAGTATTATTCATTATTTTGCGGAAACAGCAAACATATGATTATCCACCGGGCAGGGCTTATGAACACACTATTTTGTCCTATTCCTAGATCTAGTTTCGAAATCCACAACGGTGACATTAAGTTGTTGATGTTTAGACATGTCCAGAAGCTGGCAAGCCTATGAGGTAGTACACCACATTTCGAAAATTAAATGCTTTTATATATATGCTTTCGTATCTTCTCGCTGCAGTTGTTTTTTAAATATATATCTTTAGGACATGATTGAATGGAGTTAACTTTTAACTTTTGAAAGGGTTTTCTGAACCAGAATTACTTTACGAGGTAGACCGATTTCAACCCATGGGTCTAACGTATGTAATTTGTTTTGTTCTCCTCTCCTTTTTTGGTATGTATCTCTTAACCGATATTCTTACCATTCTCCAGATTTATAAATTGTTTGTGATCCTTGCATGAGATCTAAGATAGCTGTATCCTTTATATATAGTGTGGTGTTATGCATTTGATGTGTGGTTTTTATACCATTTTCTCTGTAGTTGTTGCCAATATGTTTTTCATTCGTTCTATAATACAAGCTAAAGCAAATATGACAAATAATAAAATGGGAAATTATTATTGTACTGGTCGTTTGCGTGATACGTGTTTTAGTGGAAACCTAGTTGTTACATTGTATTATTGTTCATTGTATTGTTATTGTAGCACACATATTACTTGGTTGTATCTCTATTGTATCTATATTTGCAGTAAATGCCGTGGGATCGTTTGATGTCGCAATTCGCCTTGCTACAGAGCCTTCGCAATCAACGAGTGCACTGCATCCAACATGTCATAGCAGCGTATCTGAATGTAGCTGAATTCAATGCAAACCTGACAACGAGCAAGGTGTAAGGCTAGGTTTTAAACTAAGCTTTATTTGACAGGGCTGTTAATCGCCAGAAATTCCACAGCGAAATTTCTTATTTGGGTTCCACAAACACAATTACTCATTCATCAAATGAAAAACACTTTCAAAGGCAGAACTAAACATGTTACAGAATGGTTTCAGCTTCTATCCCCTCTCAAACATCCAAGACAGAGGTAAGCCCATTCTTCCCAGCTCGTAAAATATGAGTCAGATGAAGATATTTTCCGTGATATATTCATGTTCCAAGGAAATGTAGTTTAACCCCACTACAACAGCTCAATTACAAATCTAAAGGTTCATCATTCAGATGAAGACACTTAAACCATTTTAGTATTTAAATGCAGAATTTTTGTATTCAATTAAAAGGCTCCCTTAAAAACGTTAGTCATAGGGAAGATACCATACATGTATAATCCCCCCCCCCTTAGATCTGATGAAAGCTACGAAAACATTTGCTGATTGGCATCTTCAACACTGTAGCGTTTAACGGAGCCATTGACCTAACTCCAGCGTCCCCAAGACAGACGTTACCCGAGATGGCCTGACGTTGTGTACCAGGCCCTTTCTCTTTGAACCTAACGTTGGTAAGCAAAATTGTTCGATACCTTACTTGACGCTGTTTGAAGCCTCATGACATTTAGGTATCAAGAACCACCGCGGTATTTCGTACCACGATTATGAGGATATTGATTGCGAGGATTACATTAACTGCACCAGACCAAGGCAGCGAAGAAGGACACTTCCAGCCTATTACATCGGGTAACCTTCATGTGGAACTTCAGTTTACATACTTCTAGACATCACAGTAACGTAAACGTGCATGCAAAAATTGTAAATACTTTGTAAATCAAACGTTTGAAAGCATAAGCAGAGAAGGTCGGTATCGATTTCCATTTGGGCATCGTATTCTGAAACAAGACATAATGAATATTTCATGATAAGTCCAGAAAATAAAAACACAAAAAGGATGAACAAGAGGGACGGATTATCGTCTCAGAGGAGAACAATTTGAGTTTGATAAAGTGGTATGAAGACTTACGTGACCCTTCGGTACAGCCCTTTACCCATCTGGAGACCAAACACATCCAAATCTCTTTCAGAATAGTACAAGGACTACCCGTTCAATAACTTACTTGACATAACTGTTCAACAAGTCAAATATGAACTGATGATTTATCATTGCAGGTGGAAAAAAGAAACAAAAAAGAAATATGGATCCCTGGAAATTTTATTATTACACCGACCCTACCGTAACCTTACACACATAATATGGAAACTCAGTCAGCCACCTCCTCCTCAAAGATTAACGCCACCCAAACTTTAATTGCTGAAGCTGGGTTACGTCTCCAGTGCAGCAAGAAACAACAAATATGAGTTCAGCTCAATAAGGCGCCAAGCATATGTGCGAGGAGGAGATGAAAACTCAACCGAAGGAAAAAGAGGTCAATAGCCAGAACGAAAAATAACATCCAGCTAGAACATCATCATCATCATCATCATCATCATCATCATCATCAAAAACAACAACAACAACAACACAGACAACTCAGCCTTAAAGACAGATGCAAAGAAGCAGCAGCTCTACACAGCAAAGAGCAGGAGTGGTAGACTACGTTTGTAACCAGGCTCAGATATGGGGGATCGGAGATTTACTGGAAAACATAATAGCAGCTCAACACCATATGAATGGTCTAAAGACATCCCTGAGAAGCTGCCAAGAAACTTAGGAGTCAGGTCTAGTCAAACAAGAAATCACTCCTGCATGAAGCATGGGATATCAGTTAAGTAAGGGAAACATATTGCAAATATCTAGTTCCCACTGTAATACTAAAAACGAATGAATCGATACAGACTCTCATTAGTATGGCCTAATCCACCCCGTATTGGACAGAAATGGACAACCTAGTGATAGCAGATCTCGTCACTAAAAACATCAGCCCGAGGCGGATTAGTCAAATATTATGATGCTTGAATACCTGAGTCTGTTCCTGCTCCTGCCTTCAGAGATACTCATCAAAAAATTGTTTCTTATACCTAAGGTTTTAATTTTGGCTTGACAAAACTCAGAAAATATTCAATCATGATCCATTAGATGAACTGTCTAAAAGAGGGTAACTTATACCAGGTACTCCACATTTTAAATTCATACATAATAAGACAATTATTAACTATTTTCGTGTTCCTAATTTCAATATATCGCTGATATACAAATGTTTCAAGGGAACAACCCGATCCAATATTGCCTTCACTAACTGATGTTATTAATGTATCAATCTCTCATCAGGGGAATTCTCATCATTTTTCAAACCTGCCACTGTAAAGCCTCTGCTGAAGAAACCAACACTCGACCATAACGATTTAAAGAACTACCACCCAGTTTCTAATCTCCCGTTCACATACAAAATCTTAGAACAAGTTGTTCTAACCCACCTTCTATCTCGTCTGAATTCAAAGTCTTTGTAGCAATGTACAGTGTGCATATCACCCTTGCCACAGTACTGAAACTACTCTTCTGAACGTATATAATGACATTCACTGTGCTTTGGATAGCGGAAAAATTACAGTCTTCACCCTCCTTGATTTGTCTGCATCAATTGACACAATGGACCATCACATATTACTTCACCGTCTTCAGCATTTATTTGGCATTCATAATACAGCCTTACTGTAGCTAAAGTCCTAATTCGTCAACAGGACACAAATTGCATCTGCAAATGGATTACACCCCAGGCAAGTTGATCTATTCTGTGTTGACAGGGGTCTGATCTTGGACATGTTCATTTCATTATATGCACACAGCCGCTCTCAACGGTCACAGATCATCACCCAGTGTCTCACCAATTGTACGGTGATGACACACACATCTAGCAACCAAACTGAAGTTAATGCTACCATCCAAGGCGTAAAGATGTACATTTCTGATATGAAATCATGGGTGACATGGAACAAGCTGCAGATGAATGTTCCTAAAAGTTGAGTTCATTCTGATCACAACAAAAAGACTTGTTCATTCACATTCCCTTACTCAAACAATAAATATCAGCAACACCTATATTAATTTCACACAGTCAGTACAAAACCTAGGTGTTATTCAGGACAGTACTCTCACATTGCAACAACATGTCATGAACGTATGCAAGGCTGCATATCTTAAGATTAGACGTATCAGCTCCATTTGCAAGTATAATTCAGTTGATGCCACTAAAACACTTGTGTGTTCATTAGTACTTTCCAGACTGGACTATTGTAACTCAGTTATGTCTGGTTCGTCTCAATATCTACTCAGAAACTTCAAAAAGTTCAAACCACAACTGTTCGGGTCATCCTAAGAGTACCACGATCAGAGCACACCTGCCCGTCGCTCTGTACCCTACACTGGTTATCCATTCGATCCAGAATCAAACACAACATTTGTTCTCTGTGCTACTTTTCACTGATGGACTCCATTCATACCTATCTAGCCTCAACCATGTGACACACACCAGCAGGATACTTACGCTCCTCTGCTGCCAATCGTATGCTCATTATTGTCACTATGAAAACGAAGTCATATGGACAACATTCTTTCGTACTGCAGGGCCTACCAAACTGGAATAAATTGCCCATTGAAATTAGACCTAAATACACAGTGATCCCTTTCAAGGGTGCTCCTAAAATTCACTTTTTTTCGACCGCAAGAACAAACTTAAAGACCTAATAATTTTTCCTACCTTAAATATTTTACACATTATTATTATTATTATTATTATTATTATTATTATTATTATTATCTAGATGGCAATGCAGAATTTGAACGTTAATACATCCATTTTATTCCAAAGAGATCCTATTGACGTTTCGAGTTCCCATCTGGACTTCTTTTCATTTTTCTCGCCCAGACGTATACTTCTACAAATTAATCGCCAACCAGTCTATAGGTGGTTGTTCCCGACGATTAATTTAGAAGCATGCTGTGCATGCAAGTGGTGGCTCTTGTTTTCCACTCGATAACCATTTCAGTGTGTCGAATGGGGTTCTATCTCCCATTATGAAATCATATATCATTCGACACAAATTTAATCTCCTAAATGCGTGCTTACAAACAAATTAGATTTACAATTTCGTTTAGTGGTGAATCTTGTTTCCCTCTCGACTAGCATGACTGAATATGTTGCAAATGAAAAATCAGTTATTATGTTAGTCTTGCCAGTCGCCTTAAAGCATCGACTGTTGACTTCTCTCCAACTCGACGATTAAGGAGTCTGCAGTGCCGACGTTAAATAGTGGCATAAGTCGGAGTCATTGCATACATTTTTAATGCATGATTGGGTGGTGCCGGTCTTGTCGTTCTTTTTCGACTCGACAAAGATGACAAGACTGAGCAGAAAGAAGACAGAATAACTCAGGCAGACCAATGATTCATGTTAAATTGTCCAATCACTTTGTCATCTCGATCTTGGAGGATGATATTATACAGGAAACAATGAGATGGTTGAAAGAAAGAAACGCCAGGGATGTTCCTCGTGTCGTCACAATAGAGGTGACAAATAATGAGACTCATGGTAGAGGGTCACAGACAGACCCCTATTGTGCCAATATTCAAATGGTGAGGGCTTTATAACCATCACAACAGCAGAGAAGTAGGACTGAAGAATATGATATGTAAATGAAAGAGCCACGGAGGAGAATCCTCTTGCATGAAGACTGGGATAAAAAGCTTCAGCAGCGGCAGGAACAGAAATATGGTTCCTAAACACAGAAGATTGAGAAAGTGAGGTTTCACCCTCTCATCTCTGTTCCCTCAGTTGTAAGGGTGACAATAGATGGAGTGGAACGAATTTCATTTGTCATATGAGTTTTATGTTTGCTGTTTGTTTATGTATGCATATGGTAAGAACTAGAACATAAGCCCCTACCCCAGCTCAATAGCGTGTATGTGGATATATTGTATGCATAAACACTCCAACTTATGTGTATTATACATTAACACGCTCAATGATAATAGTGATTGTACTACGTTCGCGCGATTTCTCTTGAGTTTTAGACCAAACTACAATTACATATATTTTCCTTCACATATGTGCTTCAACCATATACAGTCCTGAGTTCATCTTTCTTACCATTCATTGCAAATGCTGTTGAGAAGAAAAATGAATTGCTAATCATCGCCGTGACATTGAAAACCTGGGAGATGCTTATCAGTTTGAAAGAGAATTGGTGCATATTATGGGATAGGTAAAGTAGGTTAAGTGTTACCCCCAAACGTAATCTAAAGTCGGAAATTCCTTTTGAGGATCGTGAATGTGTTTGCAGGTGGTGGTTGGCGACGAGGTGAATAAAATTAAGGCTGCCTGGACGGAAAAGAAGATGTGCAGGATCTCATGCGAGATCTGTGGTGGCAAACGCGTGAGGTGCTTCCACTGAGGGAGATTAGTGGAAGAAACCCAACGGGCCTTTACAGAACCACACCGCTGTCTATAACATAGAATTTAATAATTCACCAGAAACTATGTTTCTGTATGTATGTTTTTATGTATGTGTAATCCTATGTGTGTGTATACAGTTGAAAATTTAATTCCATTTCCCCTATCTTGTGTTTTGTATCAGTGAGTTGTGTGTGTTTATAAATAATCAGACCCTTTTGCGGTAGTATAGTACGTGTGATAGTGTGTATGTTTATATTTTACCCCATTTCCTACATCCTACCCCCTCTTGAGTGCTAGAATGTTTGTCTATTTTGTAAGTTAAATAGATGTATAAATAGTTCTACCCCTTTCGTTCAATAATAGGGGCCTAAGAAAAGCTGGAAAAGCTGCTGTTTGTCCACATGAAAAAAATTGTAGACTCCATACTACCACCCACACGTTAAACATAACACCATCAACATGTGTAACCTGGAACCTGGAGACATTTTATTAAAGGATTTTGGTTTTATTTACCAGTGCCTCCTCATGTAAACCTATGAGCAAATGGTATTTTATTAATATATAAAATATATTATTAATTTGTTTTACTTACTCTTAAAACTACCATTATTAAGGGTAGATTTGTTTTACTTACTCTTAAAACCACCTTTATTATTTTTTACTAATTTCTGGGCTATCTAATTGCATGATCTATAAAACATAAATTGTTTGGTACCTATAGAAAATAATTTCCATTCTTATTTTAATTGTCTTTTGTTAAAATAGCAATCTTTGTGCGCTTTTTTTTATTTTTCTCTTTTTTTAAATTTTAATTTGTTTTGAATTTGTATTTACAATAATATTCTTTGTTATGTTTTATTTAATTATTTTTTTTAAATTTTCTTTAAATATAGCATTTGTTAATAATTTTTAAATTAATTATTTCAATTATCTTTAATTATTACTTAACTTTTGTATTGAAACCACAATCTCATTGTCCTTTTATTCATTTATTTCATTACCATATTCAATTTTCTTTAAACTGTATTATTTTTAATTTTCTTTTAATATTCTACTAGAAAAACATCCTTTGATATTCCTCGTTAAATTTTTGTATTAGTATTTCAATTTTAATTAAAATAGCTTTTCTGCTTTTATGTTAACTATTTGAATATTTATTTGAATTATCCGTTAAAGTATCATCTTTCGCTAATGTTTTATTATTAAATATTTGAAATAGTAATTTTCTATATTGAAGTTGTATCCATTGGGGTTTCTTTTGTTATTTTTTATGTGAACTTTTAATAAAACTTATGTTGAATTTTCTCATGAATTTACGATTGTAATTTTTATTTGAAATAATAATTTAACTCATTTGTACTGCAAATACGGCGCGTTTTAAATTATATATTTGAAATTTCATTTATGATTGTTATTTAAAATACAATCTTTGATAAATGTTTCAATTATCATTGGTTTAAACAGTCAGTGGAGAATTAAGCTATTTTATTCAAGGACTTTAATTTTTTATTGATTCTGATTAATTAAACTTTTGAGGACATCAATGATATTCATCACCCACGAGGTTACAATGAAGTAATAATAGTCGGATTAATAATTTTGCCGAATTCAATGTTATCACGGTAACAGTACATACGCAACACACAATCTACGTTCGGAATACTTTAGGACAGTATGCTTCGTTTGGAACACTTCGGGATATTTTATGGTTTAGTGACAAATTGATTGATTATAAGGGGATAGCTCGGATTACATTCTATGAATTCACAAACTGTAATCTATTTTTAATTATATCACTGTGTCTGATTGTGTATTTTGTTGACAAAAATATATTTTGGAAATTTGAATGCTTGTTTGGTTTACCATGTCTTGTTATTTAACTTTAAGCCGCTAGATACAACATCATCTGTTGCACTTTTTAAAAATTTTATCTATGAAATAGTTTGTTGTGTTTTTTTATCGAATTAATATATAAATTTGCTTGCTTGTGCTACAGTTTCAAGCGTACGCTGACTCTCCATTCTTCGACTGCTTAAATTATTTGGTGTCATATAATTTATGACATACACATTTATTCTCAAATGTTTGACTTGGTTTTGATACAGTTTTTAATCAGTATTTCCATTTCACACGTCCAGATTCAAATGGCCTCTTTAACGTTTGCGAGTAGACAGTAAAGACGGCGAATGAGAACTTTCGTTAAATCCCAGTTTGTTCTGAATTTCATTCATAAAGCTAACTTGTATCTCGTCTGAATTAAAAAAAATCGTGTTAGTAATGTACAGTTTGCATATTGCCCTGGCCATTCTACCGAATTCAGATTGTCTTTTAATCAAATACAGTTTTCATATCGTCTTGGCCATTGTACTGATTTCAGATTATCTTTTAATCAATATACCGTTTTCATATCGTCTTGGTCATTGTACTGAATTCAGATTGTCTTTTAATCAATATACCGTTTTCATATCGTCTTGGCCATTGAACTGAATTTAGATTGTCTTTTTATAAGATGTACAGTGTGCATATCGTCTTGGTCATTGTACTGAATGTAGATTGTCTTTTTAATAATGTACAGTGTGCATATCGTCCTGGTCATTGTACTGAATTCAGATTGTCTTTTAATCAATATACCGTTTTCATATCGTCTTGGTCATTGTACTGAATTCAGATTGTCTTTTAATTAATATACCGTTTTCATATCGTCTTGGCCATTGAACTGAATTTAGATTGTCTTTTTATAAGATGTACAGTGTGCATATCGTCTTGGTCATTGTACTGAATTAAGATTGTCTTTCAAGCAATGTACAGTTTGCATATCGTCCTGGTCATTGTATTGAATTCCGATTGTCTTATAGATAGATAGATAGATAGATAGATAGATAGATAGATAGATAGATAGATAGATAGATAGATAGATAGATAGATAGATAGATAGATAGATAGATAGATAGATAGATAGATAGATAGATAGATATAGACAGACAGACAGACAGATGTGGATGGATGGGTAATCGTATATCCTATATTCATCTATATCCTAGTTACCAAAAGGTATAACAAGGCAACTAAACCTTGCAGTACATTCACTTAGATAGATTGTCAATTGCATTTAGAGTCCATACAAACACGTGTTACCTAGTCAAAATGCCTTTTTTTCATCGACAACATTTAGGACTTACATTCATTCATAACGATTATATTCTAAAATTATTTCTCAATATATATATGCATTTAATCTAATTACATTTTTATATAAATAATCTCTCCAACGTATGCAAGAATGCAGACTTTCTCACCCAATAGTCAGATCGTGGCACAAAACACGTACTTCTGATTATCATGTCAGAATTGGCTGCTGAGAGAAATGGACATGGCCTATTCAGAGAGAGACTTTTCATTTCCCACAGAATACAATGACAAACAAATCGGCATTTGAAAATTCAAATTCATTTTGCTAATTACGTATCCAGGTAACCATTCATCCTCACTTCGTGAGCGAATGAAACTGGCTGAGCCGAGTATACCTTAGTCAGGTGTTATATTTATAACAATATTGTGTTCTTAACGTTTGTCTGTGATTGTAGATTATACATGTTAGATAATGGTCATTTGTTAACATCATGTTGACGTAGCAAGAGTTCAATGTTAAACTAAGAATTTCCTTCGGAAATCTTCACATTACATTACGTTATTAGTCCTGTGAAAGTGCGTATAAATAAGTATTTGATAAACAAAATATTCACTTCTGTGTTAACACCATTCTGTTGGAATCCTTGCTGGTCAAAATTATTTATTTAAAGTATTCCTTCGGAATTGCTAAGCTCGTTGAATTTTGATTAACATATTATTTTGAAATTATCATTAACGCATTCAAAGACATTCTGGATTGCCTTATTGTGGTACATCAGAACAGCCACGATTATTCATTTTGGACTTGTGATAAGTCATTTAGGATTTTTGGGGGGATTTAATTCATAATATCGTAAATGTCTCCTTCCAAAAGCTTCTCTTTATATCGTAGAGCAATATATATATATATATATATATATATATATATATATATATATATAAAGAATTGTCTTTAATATTTAAATTTGGTTTGTTTCGGTATGTTCATTGTCCCTGGTAAATATTTATCCCATTCGAGAAATCTTTAGTGAAACCATCAGGCATTCACAACGTCATTGTATCAGAGTGAATTTTATAGATGTCATTGCAAGATATAGCAATTTTAAATTGATATATGCAATTATCAATATACGGCATGCATACGGAGTATTCGAGTGCGTCTGGTAGGGATTAGATTGATTATTAACGATGTCCCGTTTGATAACTATGTCGGGCGAAATTGGACAAGTGTTGAAGATTGGTTTTTGTTTATCGAAACGCCAAGTGATGAAATGATACAGAAACAGCGTTTTTATTTGCTAAAATATTTGTCATGAATGGAAAATTCGCATATATAGGTAGATTAAGGAAAACGGTATATGGAGGGCCGTTATCACTGATGGCTGTTAGACAAACCTGACCGAGTCAGTTTATTGTTTGGGTTGTGTTTCCCAGGCGAGGTCTCGTGCTTCAAACATGTCTTGAAAGTTCTTGACTCTAGGGTGGATACAAAACCTTCAAATTGTGTCCAAAGGATACGTACTTGAGAGTCGGATTATCCATAAATGTGTAGGTGTCATACATTTAGTTAAAGATACTGCAGGGGCTTAAATGTCATTAAGCTAGAGTAATTAGTAAAAGTAACTATTTATATTGGTGAAATACATTAATTTCCTGTGATATGTGAAGAAAGAGAGAAAGCCAGTGTATGTAGACAAATACGGCACTGTTGCATTAAATGAAAGGTTATGTCCTGAAAGCATGCTAGAGTAATGGTGTGTCGTAAAATATGATACTGTCTACCACGGAGAGTGGTAAATGTTAATTTCAGGGTATATACCACTCATTGTGAATAAAGCGCGTCTTAGTTCTCTCTGGTAAAATGTATCACTTTTTGTGATTGATAACGTACCGTTATTTGCAGATCTCAACCAATACACGCAAGATGCGAGATATAAAGTGGGAAGCTTCATATTTTCCTGTTACCAACATCTTACCATTTTATATTTAACTATTATGGTATTTTTTTATATCGCTGGTCGATATTAAACCTTTCTTATTTTTAAACATATAACCTATTGTATGGCGCTAAATAGCCTAAAAGTGCTGGTGCGCCGTTAAAATTCAATTAATCAGTCAATCAGATATAAAGTCATTTCTTTTTTTTTTTTTTGCGTGAGATACATTTATTGTAACTGTGACATTGTAAAATATATGTCACAGATGTATATACGACAGAGTTTATACATAAAAACGTCAGTTTTAAAATGTAGCTTCCCTTAGATATTTCTTGTTTTTTTAACTCTTTAATGACAAGAAAATAATATATATATATATATATATATATATATATATATATATATATATATATATATATATATATATATATATATATATATATATATATATGAGTATTGCTAAAAGGGAAAGATAAGAAATGAAAGAAAAAGGACAAAAAAGATAAAAGAAATATATCTCTAATTGTTCGCAATAATTCGCAAAAATTGTAATGTGTAGGTAGACA
The DNA here is from genome assembly GCA_029339505.1 of Unio delphinus. NCBI lineage: Eukaryota > Metazoa > Mollusca > Bivalvia > Unionida > Unionidae > Unio > Unio delphinus. The sequence goes on along the minus strand of JAQISU010000135.1, from coordinate 261,898 downwards.
CCTTTGTATTTTTAACAAACCAATGTAGTCAATAATTTATCTCAGTTATGGGCACCATATTCAGGTCAATGATCGAACCAAAATATTCATGTGTTAGAGGGGTGGTGATAGCCATATAAATGTAAATAGGTCAGCACTTAAAGTTGGTGCTACTTTTGGAATGCATATGGTAGACATTGTTGAGTACTCATTGTCCTTAGTTATAAAGTTTCAGAAGAACACTATTCTCCGTATGAATATTTCTGTCTTATCCCTCTCTAGATCAATATTTCTGTCTTATCCCTCTCTGGATCAATATTTCTGTCTTATCCCTCTCTGGATCAATATTTCTGTCTTATCCCTCTCTGGATCAATATTTCTGTCTTATCCCTCTCTGGATCAATATTTCTGTCTTATCCCTCTCTGGATCAATATTTCTGTCTTATCCCTCTCTGGATCAATATTTCTGTCTTATCCCTCTCTGGATCAATATTTCTGTCTTATCCCTCTCTGTATCAATATTTCTGTCCTATCCCGCTCTGTGCCGATTTGCATGCCCTATCTCTATCTGTATCGATATTTCTGTCTTATCCCTCTCCGTATCAATAGTTCTGCCCTATCCCTTTCTATATCGATATTTCTGCCTCATTAATCTTTCTATTATTATTTCTGTCCTATCCCTTTCGCTATCGATATGTTTGATCTATCTCTCTCACTATTGATATTTCAGCCCTTTCCCCATCTGTGTCTATATTTCCTCCATATCCCTCTCTGTATAGATATTTGTGTCGATATGTATGTCCAATCACTGTATAATACTTTGATTTACTACAATTTTACTATACCACGATGCATTATAATAAATGATTTAGCTGATGTGTAAATTTCATTTTAAAGTTGAGTCTTTTCCATAAGTTAGAATAGTAAATACTGGAAGTATTTTACCCATCTGGACTACAAGGAATCCTTAATAATAAAAACATATTACCAATAAACAAAAGCCCATTGTATATTCTTCTTAAAATAAGTAAAGCCGAATCATCTTTCCAGGAGAACATCTAAAGAGAAAAGCAACAATTACCAGTATTTTAGTCAGTTTTAAATGTGTCAACATGCCTTGAAGTAAAATGTTCCTTGTCAGGGATTATCGCAAATTATATGACAAACATCCATTTATGATAAATCGGTGTTTCTACTTTAATAATCGCAGTTGTTCCTGAAAGTGTTTGTTCAAGAAACTGGAAACCTATTGTAGGCCAATCGATGAACGTCGATGAACTGACACGAAAGAAAATTCGTCCCTAAAGCAATTAATGATGTCGATCTAATGCATTTTTAACTCTTTTGCGGTACTTTTGGACTAAGGATTATGTTTGCAAAGAGAAGTTGATCGTTCGATATATGAGATCGCGATAATAAAACGGAAGTACTACTGTGTTGGCTGGAATACCTTTACAACAGGATAACAGCCATTGGCACAAATGTCAACGTAAGAACCAATGGCATAAAACGTTGGCGCTTTATTCCAATAATTTATTTTAGAAGAGTAAAAGCTCTTTCCTTGATGGATAAGTCTCGAGCTTCTCTGAAAATGTGTATGTGTTCTGATAGGAATTAGACGATCTTCTAGGATACATGCATTAAATCGCAAGGCCCGTCTTAATGTTGAAAGAATTTTGAGATCAGTTTTATATGTAAACATTTATGCTTATGTTTTCCAGCAATAAATGATATATGTGATATGTTTGAAGAGTTTGAATTGTTCAATAATTTAGATATCACGAATGTTAAAGACATTTGAATTTGTATTAGTTACTGTCATTGTTGAGGTTATTTAAGAACCTCAGAAGAAATTTAAAAGCAAACATTTTCATTTTTATTGAAGGAATAAACCATTTAATAATAATAATAATAATAATAATAATAATAATAATAATAATAATAATAATAACAATAATAATTATTATTATTATTATCATTATTATTATTATTATTATTTTTATTATTTGTTCCATGTGATTTTCTTCGTAATTATCTTATCTTAGTTAGAAGAATTCAGTATTCTCTTGCATAAAGAATGAAGTTTGATCAACACATTGTTTTGACTGATATGAAGATATTGTGTGATCTAGAACTAAGGTTAGTTGGTATTATTATTATTATTATTATTATTATTATTATTATTATTATTATTATTATTACTTTTGAAGTCTATTAAAAAGTCGAAACAATATTTACAAATTATTTCAAATAGCACAGCTTTTTTAATTAATTATGTATATTCAAACATTGTTCTAATGTAAAATTAGTTTGGATGCATCTTCATTCTTTTAATGTTTCCTTACTTGGACCTGGTTATAAGCTTCCAGTTGTGTTATATAAGTAGTTTTTGGATGTTAATATTCTTCGTCCGAGTTTTCATTTTATCCGGTTCTCTTAACATGGCGGCTGGATTTACAGAAAATAACAAATTATGGCATATATCGTGATTTTATGTTACATGTTTTGGTATCGTCATAGTTCATGTAACTATCATCGTCATAAGTGTTGGGAATGACGCAAGTGTGCGTGTGGGTTTTTTTTCCTAGGAGATAATTGTACGGTTCCCTAGAGAAGATTAAAAAATAAATAAGTAACTTTCATAGATAATCAATTTTTAGTGCTTTGTCAACCTCAATACGCAGTAATCTGAAATATACGAAAGCATTGAATGAAATAACTTTTTCTGCCACAACTTACAGAAAAGCCGTTTGATGCTAATCCACTTCCATTTCTCGCTAATACAACTTCCCATTAATTCGAAAAAGAAACAAAATCCATTTTTTATTTAATTTTTATTGTGCTACGCGTTATTGGCAATCTTTTCAGGCTCTCGGGAACTTAGCATATATTTGATAGTTTGAAACTATGGACACATAAACTAATTAAATCCCCATTAACTGGAATGTTAATATTTGTTCAAACTACAGTAGGCCTACTTTTGAGGAATGATTGGCAAAACAAGCTTCATCTTATGAATAATATATCAAAGAAAATGATACGCCTCGCGACTTTTTTTTAAAAAACACTTGTTTTGTAGGTAACCACATTGCAATCTAGCCTGTTGAGATCTTTCCGATTATTTATTTACTGCGTGATACCTGTGCGGTCCCCGCAATAACATAACATTGATTTTAAAGCTCACACTGGTATTTGGATCTTGTCAAGGAGTAAATGTTCTCCATTTTTGTTCTCCAGCCTTAGCGCTGTCTGCATCTGTCCTTAACTGTCTGTAGTAATTTGTAGCTATCTGTAGCTGTTTGTATAGATGTATATATATTGTGTCCCGTAATTAATTTTCAGCAAATCCGCGGACTATTTTTTAACTTACTTATGTCTCTACCACCACACATAAACTGGTTCTGGAACTCCTATAATAATTGGCTGCCTGTGACCATATAGCTTTGCATTAAGAAAATTACTTTTGTCATTCATTGTCTCTCTGACGTCTAAATGCGTTTATCATAGTCAGTAAAATCCAACATATGTCCTTAAATAATTTATCAATTTTAACATAATAGAACATATTTCATCCAAAATACCCGTCCGTAAAAGATAAGAACATATTTTCCGGAGAAGATAAAACTAAAACCAAGATAACTGCTTTTCCTTAATGAAAAAGATCGTTTAGACCGGCTTATGGGTTAGTCTTGTTAAAAACGGAGTGAGAAAGTGTCATAGGAAAACTGTAATTAGAGAAAACGATCCACTTAGGTTGTTTTATTGATTCAAATAGACCATTACGAAGAAATGGGTTTGTCACCCTGGAGCCACAAAGACAACATGTAACATATGGAGGATTTAACGGATGGTAATGAGGCTGACAAGTACCAGCGTGTACAGGAAATGCTACCGTAAACGATTCTATACTTTGGAAAGGTTAAAACAATTATAAGAAGCAAGTGGTTGACGTTGTGGCGTGTTGACTAATACAGGTGACGGAAGGCATTTAGTCAATGTCTGCATAGATGTTCGAGCATTTTTAGTAAAATGATGGGAAAGCAAGCGAACTCGAATATCAGTCCTATCCATCAGCAAAAAAAAAAATCAGCTTAGATCTCCCGTCCCATCATGTGCCTGCAGATGAAGGTCGATACTATTAAGTAAACAGGATATTTAATCACGGAGATTTAAGACTGTCTTGAGTAAACATTGAGTTTATTAAAGAAAATGTAAGGCAGTGGTAACTGATGAAGCATAAGTTATATCGTTAATCAAAACAAATTTAAAACGTTATTCACATATCAACAACAAATATGACTGCTTGAAAGTTCAGATCAGATAACTTGATTAACATATAATAGCTTTATTTTAAGTGCTTCAAACCAGTTATTACTGTTGTCCATGTCTTCTTCCGTCGGTTTGTGAAATACGGATTTTTTTTAAAAATTATTCTCTCACGAGCTCTTTCTTGCGCATTTCAAGCAGTGAGCTCTGATTATGAGGATTTTTTGCAGACGACACTCGGTCAGCCATGATCCATAACATATGAAGGAGCATGTGTGGCAAAGAAATATGCGACATAATTATTTGTTTTCATAATTTAAAAGCTACAAAAATACTTCCAATTAACACAAAGTGATTTGATTAACCTCACAGCACGCACATGCATAAGTGTTAGTAGATTTGTTTTTTCTTCCACTGCGCCAGTTTCCAAAGTTTCACTAGTATATCGATTAAAGAGACCAAATCTGAATCACATTTCATCAAAAGAAATCATCAAATTAATTGACCCGAATTGGGGTAGATTCCGTGTTACGATAGCAGTTTGTTGTCTCATATTTCTGACCACACAGCCAGTCAGGGCTGGCCTTAGGCCGATTTGACCGAGTTGGCTCAATCGGGCACCGTGCTCACAGTAGCGTTAGTAATTTTTCAACCAAACAAAATTATATAGATAAATTTCATTTTAAAGCGATGGAAGAAAATTTTATGTTCAGTATCATATAAACGTGTTCAAAAATGTATTTCCAAATGACGTGCTCACAGGTAGCCCCGCGCATAAATTGGGGGGGGGGGGGGGGTGAGGGAGGAGGCGCAAGAGTGATCCAAATCCATTGTTGGGACCAGTAGTGCACGAGAAATCTACAGAAACAGAGGGGAAAGATCTGTTGGGCTTTATACATAAATTCTTCGATATCTGATTTGCAAGAATGTATCGTTTTGAATGTATGCACCTCCTACCTTCCAGCGTGCCGAGACATCTTTTGTTGTTGTTGGAAGGGCATATAATGGTACCTGTCTCGTGACTCTTCGGGTAGCTGCAACAAGTCACGTCCACCTTTTTCCAGACGCGTTGAGCATTTGTGGGTGGAAAAAAATCGTTGTTGCAGATGTTTAAATAAATTAATAACTTTACAAATAAACATTTGCACCTTTTCATATATTATGAAAGATAGTTCAAATTTATATCCTAAAATGGAAGGATCTCAGCTTGGGCATACTGGTGACTGTTGGAACAATATACACTTTAATGCTAATCCGAATGGTCTTTAATCCGAATGGTCTTTAATCCGAATGGTCTGTGTCAACGTAAACACTCAAGATTTACTTGTAAATATGTGAACTATTTTGTGTGGATAATATTACAAATTTCCTCCGATTCAAATAACCAATACTGTTCACAACGTCTTTTTTGTGTATTGAAAATCTGAGAACGGAGATATCGGGATCTGGGTCATAAACTCATAAACTTGAAAGCTAAGTGCAATACTGGACAACAAAATGAATAGGTATTTTCAAATATTAGATTGATTATTAAGATCTGTCACGAGGGGTATATTGCGTATTGTCGGTATTATTAAGATCTGTCACGAGGGGTATATTGCGTATTGTCGGTATTATTAAGATCTGTCACGAGGGGTATATTGCGTATTGTCGGTATTTTCAAATATTAGATTGATTATTAAGATCTGTCACGAGGGGTATATTGCGTATTGTCGGTATTTTCAAATATTAGATTGATTATTAAGATCTGTCACGAGGGGTATATTGCGACGTATTGTCGTAATAGACCATTGAATGTGTATATAAGAAGAGAACTGAGCTATCACATTTCTTTCTTTTTGGAACCATTCTTTTTTATTGTGTTCATGTTATAACATCAAGTCTGCAGAAGTGTTTTATGCTGTACTTAGATTGTATTTGAGAGGAAAACATTTGTTTGGGCTGTTAATTGGAAATACAAAGTATTCATTAGATTATAATATTGATTGGAACTATTGTGAATTATTTAAAGGAGTTTTGGACAACACCATTTTAACAACGTACATTTCCAGTGATGAAATTTATACGGATTTCCATTCATTAGCACTCTAATAGAACTTTCAAGATTATTTTCGATTCACTTCATAATAATGGAAGCTCCTCTCACAATTCTATTTATAACATTGATAATGAAATTTTGTTAAAATTTTAAAAAAAATATTGGTTTTGCTTCTTTTTGTCATTTAGTTTATGACCATAGAGTCGTAACAATACCGACGCCATCAAATAGTTTCTTTCGACGACGTCAGTTTCTTTCTTCTTTCGTGTGGATTCATTACCATGTGAAACTTTATCTTTATTTTGTTTTCTTCAAATATTACCATGAATCATTAATGAATTGTATGATTTTCAACCGAGGCAATAGTTATGTAATATCCAAACAGAGTATATGTTAATAATTACATTTTCATGGTTAACTAGTCTAATTAAACACGAAGAGCTAAAATGCACTGATAAAGTTTATTGTTCTGGTGACTTTTGAAATATTTGTTGCACTTAATTATAGCAGCTAATCATATAAAGCATTTGCTTTCATGTTAGGGAGAGATTTCGTTAGAAACTTTATATAATCTCGACATCAGTCTGTTTAGTTCTTACGTACTTTAACCAAGCTTTATGAAAATATTCAATGACTATTGAAACGGTGTATTGGTAGAAATGCAATTCATATTTTCAGAAAATGGTTAATACCAATTGATTATGCATGATTGGCTGAGAGCCTTGGACGATATGATAAATATTGGTTACGGCGCAAGAACCCTCGACATCGAAATAGAGCACCCTCTCCCCCAATCTCTTACAAACTTTTAATTCCGATTCTGAAATGGCATTATTTATAGCGTCATTCAAAAATATGTATACGTAAGGATAAAAAAAAATGTATTATATATTAAACATAAAGAAAATCAATCATTCAAATAAGTTCCGGCCTTAAAATAAATGCACGTCTTACCAAGGTTTCGTGTTTCATGCACTTTACCTTGTTTATGGGCTTTTAGAATGGCAAAAAAGTCTTTTTTCCTGTACAAAATGCAATATATTTGAAACCTTAAAAAGTCGTCATGATGCTAGTGCATCGCTATGAAGAATGTACGAGACGAAAATGAATTAATACAGGGATGAAGTGGAATGATGGGACCTCGCAGAGAGGAGTCTGGTTGTATAAAAATATGTGGGTGTTACATGCTGACCTAATTGATATTACACAGGGCAAACATATGTTCGTGATACCTAACTGATATTTCCACAAGTCCAACAACACCTCATACCTAACTGATATTCCCACAAGTCCAACAACACCTCATACCTAACTGATATTCCCACAAGTCCAACAACACCTCATACCTAACTGAAATTCCCACAAGTCCAACAACACCTCATACCTAACTGAAATTCCCACAAGTCCAACAACACCTCATACCTAACTGAAATTCCCACAAGTCCAACAACACCTTATACCTAACTGATATTCCCACAAGTCCAACAACACCTCATACCTAACTGATATTCACACAAGTCCAACAACACCTCATACCTAACTGAAATTGCACAAGTCAAGCATATTTTTGTGATAATAGTGACATCGCACAATATATATTTTGTACTGATCCACGTCTTTCTCTGACATACTGCAGCTTAAACTACTTAAGAATCAGTACAATCGTGAGGAGGAGGAGGAGAGAGAGAGAGAGAGAGAGAGAGAGAGAGAGAGAGAGACCTAGTGAGTTCAATTAAGAGGCTAGATTTCCAAATAAAAGAACAGTATGTGTTTTCATTACGAAGATGCCTATGGGGATAAAGTCCCCATTATTAACTGTCTGAATTTCCATCCAAGATTTATATGACTACGGTCACGCATTGACATAATATTTGTCTCTTGAACCTTATACCTACGAATGAGGTATTGTATATATTTAACATCGTCAAGCAATTTGTATTTAGTTCACTTTATCGTATTTGCAAGTGGAAGTACTCAACATGAATGCATTCAATACCCATCGATGTTGAATACTAACACACATTGCACAATGATGACATTGCTATTTCACATTCATACCTGGACTGAAGGAAATCCATTATTTGACCACCTCTGTTATTCAAACCCCATGTAAATAAGATTAATTATTTCAATGTGCCATTAGGAAAAAGTTTTGTTTACATTTTCCAAAACAATACTTCAAGTACCTTTGTCGGTTTGACATTATTTTAAACACAACAAATAACGTTATCGATATATTTTCTCAGATTTATTAACTGTATTTATTATGAAAGAAACCGCCTCAATATTTTTTCGACAAACCAGAAAGCTATTATCACACGCTTTAAAATTAATCAACCTTATTAAGTACCAATATCAAAAGTTGTTTCGCTTCTCAAAATTCCATAATATATTGAACAGAGAGAGGGTAAAAGCGACAAGGATTCCACCTATTCGTGGCTGTACCGCAAGCCAAGAAGAAGAAAGGAAATTGCAATTCCGATTTCTAAAAGCCCGTGCCGTTGCCTTCAAGTTTAAAGGATTGCTTTTAGCGAATAGTTATCTTCTTATTTTGCGCTTTCGGAGTGAATAATATTTAGTGAATAACTAATTGAAAGTATTAGCATCCTCACTTCCAGATGTTTAAGAGTGTCCTAAGCATGCAGAACGACAGCAGGTGAACCATACTGATACCAATGTAAGGAAAACGTCCTCTTGAATTCAATTGATGTTTTAATTCGATTTCATTTCCATTAGCTATCGTCTTTAAATTTATTAAGCTTTAGCTTTAGCGTGATCCAAATTCACCGTAAAGGTTACAAATGAAGTTCAATCGGTGCCAGACATGACGGTATAAGCTACCTTAAGGCGTACTTCTAAAAACGTAGATTGCGAATGTCTGTACCAAAGCGTGCCGCTGACTTTTAAATTCTAAATTTTCATCCTAACTGGTAAATGTAATTTGTTAGATGCAGTCTGCAAATATCATGTTTTCATTGCAATCAGCCAAATAAAATTAAGTATACGGTTTTCCAAATGGATAAACGGAAGAGTTATGGCGCCTGGTTACTATTGTGATTGTGTAATTATGCGCTCAACAAATTACTCCCGTCTCCGTTAAGGCGTATGAAGACATACGTGTAACTTACACTCTTCGTTAATTAATATAATTAATAAAGGATGTCATTAGAATTATGTCTCAGTTTATGGAACAAAGACATTGCACACATGTATTCAATTGGAGCTTTTTACGGTTTTCGGATATTAGAATTTTTGTATTTTAATAAAGAGTTATTGGTCTACACGAGACCTTCAACGGGATAAAGCAACACCAATACTGCCACCTTAATTTCTTCCGATACGGCGATAAAAGCAGCGAGCCATATTCATTCAGATACCTGGTAAGGTATAAAGAGTTTTAATTATTTGCCTTCAGCGTTTACTTTGTATTCCTTTTGATTCTTAAATAATAATTACAGTATTCAAACAATGAATACATTAGGCACAGAGGTTCGTCAAGTCAATAAAGACAAACGCTTGTACTGAATGACATTGCGTACAAGCACTATCAAACAAAGTGGTCTATTCAGAAATGAAACATGTGTATGCCGCTTGGTGAGGACCAAACTGTTACTAGTTAATATAATAGCTTTCGGAAGATAAAAGGAATTATATTGCAATGATGATTCCCAAGTCTGGATGTCTGTATATTGTATTGATTACTCCCTAACTCAGCGTATCTATATATTGCAATGATGAGTTTCGAATGTTGTGTGTCTGTATGTTGTACTAATGAATCCCTGTGTATCTGTATATTGTTGTAACGAGTCTCTAACTCTGCGTGTCTGTAGGTTGTACTGATGACTCCCAGACTCTGCGTGTCTGTATATTGCAATGATGACTCCCTATGTTTGTGTGTATGCATGTTGTATTAATGAATCCCTTAGCTTGTGTATCTTAAAGTTGTATTGATGACTCTCAAAGTCTGCGTGTATGCAATTATGACTCTCTAAGTCTGTATATCTGTATGTTCTTCTAATGACTCCTGATTCTGCGTATCTGTATGTTGTACTGATGACTCCCTAACTGTGTCCGTATACTGCAATAAGGACTCCTTAGATCTGTGCCTGCATGTTGTACTGATGACTTTCTAAATCTGCATGTCTATTTAATGCAGTCGGCGTGTCTGTAAACTGATGACTCCCTACGTCGGCGTGTCTGTAAACTGATGACTCCCTACCTTAGCGTGTTTGTATATTGCAATACTGACTCGATAAGTCTGTGGCTGTATATTAAAATGATGACTTCCAAAGACTGTGTCTGGCGAACCTTGTACATGTAGTAAAAGAAGTTGCTAGAATGACAATAAAATGATTTGTTAAAAACAAACTACAGCGTTCCAGGTGAGTATCAAATTTAATTTACTGTTGTCAGTGTAGGTGACATCAGTCTATGGTGTGTGACAGTTTATGTCAACTATTAAGCAACGTAATCTACGTAGGTTAAGGAGGAACTCGTTGCCTTTGAGAGAATAATGTAAGTGATGGTAGTTTATGGAGGTTAAAGAGTAACTCATTGATTTTCCAGACGGAAGCTTACGAAACTTAACAACATTTTAAAGGAATTTAACAGCTATTTGTTTGCATAATTTCATAACATGTTGAATGGAGAGATAGCTATTCTGTAAGAATGTTTCTTGGTACTACATATAAATAAAAAAGTAACATCTAATTTAGTTTCGTTCTTTTACTGCTGCCTGCAGCTAGTGTATGATTATGCAGACACAAGCATACATATTACAACGTTAACAATTTTTCCTCTCTCCACACATTTTTAAAGAAATACTACTTGAGTATTTATTATGCAGAGACGCTACCAAGATGTTTCGGCCTGAAAAGAAAAGTTTAATTGGTATTATTTAGTTGCTTTCTAAAAGTTACGAACGCGTGTACCGTTGAGAATCACAATAATTGGGCGCTTCAGAAGCACATGCATTCAGACTTTTAAAGAGAGTTTGATTGTCTATAAGAAAAGTACAAGATTTCCCGTTGAATTTGCTCCTACTTACTGTACCTTCTACATATCCTAAGCATGTGTCGGGAAATTCTTGATATCTAACATTTTGAGTGCTATTGGGGAAAAGATAAATATAAAAGGAAACAGGTTTTTTTTTTTTAAAAAAAATACATTTGTATGCTGTGCAGCAGATGGAATACACTAAAACAGAAGTACGGATCAAACTTCCATGTGAAGGAATTATGCATGTTTATATTTTATTGCAAGAACACGCCATCTTGTTTGTATAAAAGCTTGAAACATAAAAATGTCATTGTATATATCATCATAGTAAACGCTTCAAATATCATCACGTCTTTCATGTGTATTGTTTTGTACTACTTAGTACAAAATCAGTAAAATTAGGGTCCAGCAGCAATTTCCAGTACGAATCGGGTACAGTAACGGTCCAGTAGCAACTTAGAGCACGAACTGGGTATTTTTAGGGTCGAGTAACAATTCAGTGAGAATGGGATATAAAATTTCCAGTAAGAATTAGGTACAATTTGGGTCCATTACCAATTTCCAGTACAAAATGGATAATGAAAGTATGATTCCAAAATCTCTTATCAAACCTCGAAACCCCTGAAACCACCAGTCGGCCCTGATGTGTGTGTGTGCGCGTGCGTGCATGCATGCGTTTATGTGTGTGTGTGTGTGTGTGTGTGTGTGTGTATGTGTGTGTGTGTGTGTGTGTGTGTGTGTGTGTGTGTGTGTGTGTGTGCCTGGTTGTATCACAGCACTGCTATGTGTGTTCGTGCATAAAAAATATATTTAATGCATGGAAAATGAAATACAGTCATGTACAAGATATATTTTGTTTTCAATTTCTGGGCATCATCTGACATAGAATGTACATCATTTGGAGAAAACGATATATAGATTGGTGGTTGAAAATAGTGGTTGATCTGGGGTAATTTGCTCCTGACATCGAAGTTCATTAAATTCAGGTTCATACTGGAAGGGCATGTATTTAAATATGTTTGCAGCGACAGAAAACTGCAAAACTATTATATATGCTACTGCTGAGAAAACACACCATTGTCAAAACATCCCCAATGACTCCATAAAACCCCACATAATCATAAATCCAGTACGACGTCCGCTGACCATACAGGGAGAAGTGTAGGACATTTTATCACGTGTTAGACAAGATGTAGATGTGGAAAAAATATAAGACGTGATTTAATCAATCAGCTAATGCGCAAATCACAATGTGAAACGCTGAGTGCAATTCACAATAAATTGCCTAGGCAAGGAACAGTGGGCAAGTGCGCACAATCACTGAGCATTTATTTGGTTAATATGGTCTTCCCATCAATGTTTATTAGTCATGACTTTTATTGATTATTACTGAAATTTCGAACAACCACCTTTAATCTAGTTTCATCTTTGTACGCTCTTATTTTAAAGCATTTAGTGCAATTCATACTTAAATTAAGATCTTCTCAGAATAGACTTTCACTGCTGAATGTACGATTATATTCATCCCCTTTTGGCCACTTTAAAGCCCCAATGTGTAAAAGGTAGTAAATGCGATATCATTTCATTATAACAGAATCTTGAAATAATGCGCCCTGAACGTCGTTATTAAAACAAGATAACATCGTTGTTTCGCTAGCTTCATCAGATATAACTTCTCCCTCGAACTAAGAAACAATGCAATTCTTTTCACATGTGTACCAATTAATCCGATGTTGATCGGCGACTTTTGTGGGTAAACTGAATTTAGTCAAAAGCTGGAACACAAAATACTATGAGGTCATCGTTGTAAACATAAAGTGCTAACATCACGCTATGTCGGATTGTCTTCATCGCAGTTCTCTCTTCCAGGCATTCCAGTGCCCCAGCAGATCCCCGATATTCACCCGAATCTTAGCTTTTATCGAAAGCATGCTTATTTTTTTACTCGTCAGATCCGCTTAAAAAAGCGGCCTGACTCTCTTCATTCCTTCCCACCTCAGTGTGTGCCAAGCGCGAATGTTATTGTTATATTATTCATTAACGTAAATTTGTCGAATCTATCACACCACTAATTTTGGGGACCCCAGAGAAATAATGAAATTGATCAAATTAATTGAAGGCACCTCTTACTTCTCCACTGATTAGGAAACGTCGTTATAAACCTAATTTCTTGATTATTTCAACGAACGGTCTATTTCAGATAGCTTTATAATAAATCATATACATTCTTACATACTTTAGTTAGACTGGAATAATGGTGAAATTTATGATAAACGGCTACATTGTAACATTTGATTAGCTGTGATCATGATTACGACCATGTGTACAAATGCATCCACCTTAAAATAGACGGGTTAATGTTTATACACATTCTTTTATTTCATCATGTCGTCCAAAATGTTTTCCTGAAAAAGTGCAGAAAACTTCTAGCGGGAATGATCAGACAGAAAAAAAAAACAATTGAACCAATCAAACAGCCTTGTGTTGGCTTGGCTGCAGTAGAGATTGTAGTTGTATTATCAGCTGATAAGTACTATATCATCGACGCTCTTTATTTGGAATACAGTATTAAATACTCAGTGTGATACATACTTTCCCTTTCTATCGCATGCTTTACGCATGCTAATGTTGATATTTCCATTTTTATTACATGCTTTACGTTTGATACTACCGACATGTGTGCAGTTATTTAAATCTCTTTTGCAAAGTAAACGACTTTTTCAAACACATGTACAATTACAAACCAAACACATCAACATTGTGTATAAAATACACTTTTTTCTGTTATATTCTATTTTTATTGAATCATTTGTAGTTTAGTGCTTTTTGTTGATTATTTTGCTTGTTCTGAATATATTTTCCGACGCTTCCGTCACCCATTTGTCTTTGCGTTGTGTTCAATAAATCTTTTTTGAAAAGCATTGTAACTCAACTTTGCAGTTTTGTGAATGTGTTTTAGAACGAATACATATATTTGATTAACTTATGTGGCCTGCTTGTTATAACTACTGCGAAAATCGAAAATCAACAGGATAGCCAATTTCATTTTTTTACACTTGTAAGAACCACATATAATCATCAACAAAGAAAGTTTTATTGTTTTTGTAGAACATTTTGTAAAGTAAAGCTACCTGATAGATTGACTCCCACAACATTCCTAAAATTAAAACGAAGCAAGATTATATTTTATATTCCAGTCTGCCAAATGAATTTAATATCGTATATATTTTCATCAAAATATCTCTCTCTCTCTCTCTCTCTCTCTCTCTCTCTCTCTCTCTCTCTCTCTCTCTCTCTCTCTCTCTCTCTCTCTCACACACACACACACACACACACACAAACGATGAGCGTAGCAAATTGTTTTTCACCTGCATCATGCGACAATTTCTCTGGACATAAATGATAGTATAATTTACAAACAAACTGACAATCGGAACGAGCCAAGAAACAGTTGGAGGATAGCAATGTTAATTAAAGTATGGAAATGACTTAGATAAATTGTAAATAAAATTAAATGTTTGAATTACATCTGGCTGATTTGTCATTGTGCTTAGTTTATATTAACGCTCGTTTCAATTTACTCGTTCGTGACTGAATGTATGTGCGTTCAGTGGTCACTAAGCTAACAAGTTGGTTTTTACAGAGCATTACTTTCATCATTCAAACCAGCTCTCATGTTAAAGTTACAAGTGTGTCTTTATCAATACGAATCAAACAAAAAGTTGAAGAAAAGAAAGCAATTTTGCAAAGAGGATTGTGTATAACCGTAAAAGTAAAGGACTTCCTTTTGTAGTGCACACACGAGCATGGATGTGAACATTTAACTCACTCCGTCAATTATCAGCTACCTGAGATGTGTCAGTAGTCAAGCCTTATTAAGGCTTTTGATGCGGATGTGAAGAGGGTGATCTTAGAAACCTATAAATATACCCTGAAAGTAGTCCTTAGCTTGTGCTTTTTTATATGCGTATTATTATAATAGCTATGTAAGGCTGCGTACTAAACCGTTTGGACAGATATGTGGTTTATTTAAACACATAATTCTTTTTACGGCAAAGGGGGTGGAGGTGGGGCACGGATGTACAGGGGATGAACACCCACTAATCTGACTCTTCATGTAGTAAACCTTAACTCCATTGGAAATGCAAATATGTGTAATTGTATGCGAAATAAATAAAACATATAACTAGTATGTATGCTGCATTTTTTATACACCCTATTCTGTATACATTATGTCATTGTAAGGAAACTCGGCAAGCATTCTTTCCTTTCAAGGAAAGATTCACACATCTCATAGTAAGTGATACATACATACACACACACACACACACACACACACACACACACACACACACACACACACACATACATACATACATACATACATACATACATACATACATACATACATACATACATACATACATACATACATACATACATACATACATACATACATACATACTGATGTGTATGAGTGTGTGTTCAGTCAGACAATATAGTTTCAGGTGATAATTACTTTCTAAGCTAAAATCTTTCTTTCACGTATTTGTCTAATAGTATTCCACTATTGCCGACAAGTAGTGTTCGATATTTAATTTTGTTTTCCTTCTTAACAATAGATATGTCTAAAGCAGCCCAAATCTTTTTCCTTTTTTTTCTAATCATATATACATGAAATCAGAAATTGGGCATCTGGGATTTCATTGACAAGAATAAATCTTTAGACGAATGAAATTGACTGTGAATCTTTGCAATGTGTGACTGCTTAGATACCGTCTTAAAATATTTCAAGCTCTTCATTTTCATCGATCATAAAAGCAAAGTCTTAATCTAACAGAATAATGTCACTAGTTTAATATTTGTTCCTTTCTGACACTGCTGCATCAATTTCTTTCTTAGCTTTATTCACCGCAATTGAACGAAGCACGAAAATCAGTATAAATGCAAACTGGATCTATAGAACTAATGATTTCTGCTGAAATAGTCATGTTACATGAATATGACACCAAAACATTACATTTTGCAGTTTGTAATTATTATATTGATTCAAATTCTGACCATCTTTACATCATTTTACATTTATGCTACCCATCAGAGAGACCAGACTTAATCCATTTGTGATTCTCTCCAAACAAAATGTAAACAAAAAGAGTTTGGTCTTAACTTTCCGTGGCAATAAGCTACTTTCTGTGTATTCACTGACGTGTCTGCTTCAAAGAACTCATGGGGCTACGTGTGTATAATATAAGAATAAATGTATCACATCATTGGCTGTTATTTGAAGAAGAAAAAAAAAAAACAGTAGGATAGCTGACTCATTTGGGTAGGTAAAGATATGGTTTAAACCCAATTGCGAATTATATTCTGATCGTAAATAAAATTATTCCATTTTAGTATTAAATTATATTTTAGAACAAAACACTTATCGCTACAAACGTACCAATTTTTTCCCAGAATTTCAAAAAGTAATTTTTTAGCAATTCTTCGAGAACGAAATTTTGGAATTTTAACGTAGGACGAAAGGTTAAGCCAAATGTTTTAACCTACCGTAAATGGGGATTTGCTTTTTTTTTTATCCCATACGTTGATATTATTGACAGCAACGACTGCAGTCAACATTGTGAATTCTACAAGCAGTTATATAAATCACTGAAATGACCAGAAGGTAACTATTGATGTTTCGAAGCGACATTTTTAGCCAAACTGTGATATGCTCTCTCTCTCTCTCTCTTTCTCTCTCTCTCTCTCTCTCTCTCTCTCTCTCTCTCTCTCTCTCTCTCTCTCTCTCTCTCTCTCTCTCTACACACACACACACACACACACTCACACACATTATTTATTTGTAATTAATCGGTAGTTAATATAATATACATAACAAACAATGTATTGCCTTGTCTGTATCGTTGCTCATTTTCTTGCACTTTCTAGCATTTGTCTCAGTTTGACCGCCTCATTAATTTGACAGCCTGTAATCTAAAGTTTAGTTGATATATGCGCTGGTTTGAGTTGTTGCCGCCCAGCAAGGTATCCCAGTTTAAGTCCGGAAACATCGGAAGTGTTACACATTATAATCGACACTTACAATAACGTTACGAAAACCAAACAGTTGTGTCCCAAACTCACACTTTCCATAATAATTACAATTAAAAACAACCCCATTCGTCTGCGACACATTTGCAATCTTGTGATTTTCGACATAAATCACGCTATTATCCTACTACAATAGTCATTAATGACCATTTTTATAACAGTTCAGGTCATTTATTTGATCATCCATTTTTACAAATACAAATACTTTGATAAAAGAGTCATGACTTCGAAAGTAATTCACCTCTGGTATTTCAGTACATTTTAATTGCTATGAACACATGAAGTTTCCTTTTCAAACATTTCAAAGTTACATAATATTTACGGAAAAAAATTATTTAGTATTACACCGCTTTATGAATGGAATCTTCGTATTATGTCCAAGTGATACAAAAAGCAAATTTCCAAACGTAAAGCAGTTATCTGTTTAAACTGTTCTCAAGAAAAAGATGTTCTATAAAGGTTCAAGATACTCTGACTTCTGCTTGCTTTGAAAGAAGGAGGCTGAATCTCCCCGCAATCCCAATAATGATAACTTTAATTAATAACTTATATTTCAAACAATATTACTGCTAAAAGCCTTCTGAAGGTGTGTCTAATATACCCCAATGCAGTGCTTCTATTTAAAGGAAAATATTTTGGGTAATCCCTGGAGCTACAAGTATTTTTGGTAATCCCTGGAACTACAAAGTATTTTGTGGTATTGTTTTCAAAGTGAGTAGTAGTGGCAAACGAGTTTCCGTACGTATCTTATTTCTGTTCACAAATTTCATGCCGGGATTTATGCTAATGAGATTACATAACGCTTGTATCTGGTAGACTTCAGAGCGAAAAGTTTTAAACAAAAGTTTTAACGATTGCGAATTTACTTGTGAGCATTTTTGTTCTTCATTTTGCTTTTTTTCTACATTCGAGCGTAAACGTTTGTTAGACTTTTGGGGCTTACAGTCTAGCTCAGATGCAAGCGCTTTGTCAAATTTTCTTTTCTCAGTTAATTTCGATTTGTAATCAACACTTATGACACCAGATATACATCGTTTTCAAGCACGATTGTGATGCGAGTTGAAATTGCTGCTTTAATAATTGTATTACTAAATTTAATCTCAAGTTTTTATTTCTTAATATGCGAAAGTTGTGTTTTCATGATTCATGTAGAAAATTAATTTGAAAACGTTTTAATGCTTGTGCCAACTTTTTGCTGTTTGGATTTCGTTTTTAGGTATTTCTTGATGGCGCATGCGTAAATGCACACGGGGCCTGGGTCTACTGTTTACATTTTCAATATCTGTACATACATACCTGGAAGGAGAGAGGAAGGGAGTGAAAGAAAGAAGTAATAGACGAAACAATATTCATCACGTTTCATTACTGAACATGCATAAGTAGTCGTGGCCTTGCTGTCTTGCTGTTTGTGTGCTCTGGTGTGTGTTGCTGTGTCGTCGCCCTCCTGGACCTGGGCCCTTGCCGCCTTTTTTGCGTCCGACTCATTAATTACTAGCGAAATGAGAAAACATTTTCCCTCGCTACCAACGTTTACTTCCGATTGGTTTGATAGGGGTGTGTGTGTGTAGGTACTATTCCTACCCACCCCATGGGCTTTCATTTCTCCCGATAGTTACTTTTTAGTAATTCGGGAGAACGCCCTATTTAAAATATAGTGCATGTAAGCACTATAAACCCTGAGGGGGGGAGTAGCGACCCCCCCCCCCCCAAGGGACATTAAATGGCCACCGATATGGTGGCTATAAAAGTTATACATATGTCCCTAGTGGACGGCTATAACTATAAAAAACCCAATTACGTACGTATGCATAAGTAGTATATAAATAGAGCGTAATGCGCAAGATTTCCATCTACGCCAACGACAGTCACAAAAACGAAAGTCACAAAAGTTTCAACTTTGCTTTACTGAAAAATGTAGTGCATAACTTGCCCATTTTAATTTCATATTCGTATTTTACCAGGGAAATTTTTTGTTCGTTGATACATCTTTTTTGGGGTGGGGTGGGGTGGGGTGGGTGGTGGTGGCACTAATTATCAATCGGAATGATCATCGCGATCTTAAAAGGTTTAAAAGTAAATTTTCAAGACCTTTCACTTTGCTTCTATTTGCCCGTAATTGGATATTGTCTACCGTATATACAGGATTATTAAGTCCAAATACAAACTGCGCAGACCAGATCTGCAGTTCATGAAGCGCCTGTAGATTTGGATCAATGCAATTTATTAGGAGTAATCAGTAGAATAGGCAAAACAGACCCTGAGATGAAGGCACATTTTGTAACCGCAGCTCAGAGTCTATATATTTTGCAGTCAGACTCGACTTATAACCGAGCACAAATAGTGAAATATGTTTAAAAGGAAACACAACACACATGCTGTCCTTTATATGTGGCCTTTGTGAATCAAAAACCACAACCACAGATGTTCCCTCTGGCAGTCTTGTGGAAACCTCATTGACCTTTAGACTTACCTGTTTCCAACTGTGCGTTACTTGAGGATGTACTTAGCACGGGGCACTTAGAAAAGCATTTGGAAATGAAGATGGGCTTCGAAGATAATACTTAGACAGTTTATCAAACACAGTACTAATACGCCTTGTTATCCTTTTAGTCGGAGCTTAAAGATTAATGGGCGCTAAGTTATAAGTTATTTTAAGTTTTAATAGAGCAAAGTCACACTTGGCAGGGTATTTATTGCTATATTGGTTTGTGGAGAAATCCGCCTTTTCAACAGAAGCATTCTGGCAGAATCTTGTCCTTACCAAAGAAATTTATAACAAAATGATATTAGATTCACCACAGGAGTTTCAGATGGGTATTATTTGCTTTCATGAAGCTTACAGAAACGTTCACGGTTGTTAGGAAATTGTTATCTTCCAATAAGGCTTACTATCCTTGCGAAATGGGTTTAATCAATGAAAGTAAATGAATAAATCTAGAGAAAACATCTGAAACAAATTATGTGCCTAAGGTTAGACCGATTTATATGGAAAAGTTGGATTTGAGGAATTTTTGGGTAAAACGGGCCGAGGCATAATAATGATACTTTTTATTAGTGGATCAAATTTTATATTGAATGAACGGTGTTCAAATGACATATACTGTGAATTAAATGCCGGTAGAATTTTATATATATATATATATATATATATATATATATATATATATATATATATATATATATATATATATATATATATATATCTTGGTAGTCTCTCGAGTCGAGGAAGACAAGTTGTGCACTTTCTTTCAACGATGGACGCGCATGTGACTCCGGAGTCCAAATTCCGATACACACATGCGATTGCAGGTGGGGCATGGGACACCGGTGGTTGTTGGTATCTGGGATACATTTCTGTGGCGTCTCTCACGGGATGCAGCAAGACGCTGGCGACGGTCGGCCTCAAAGGAGGAACAGGCTTTTCTGGTCAGGGCTCGCCAATGCTTTCTGTCTGAGGCAGCGAGCTCGAGCTGGCGTGGATGAAGGTCTGCCCACTTGATGTTTGTCTTGAGGTTGTCTTTGTACCTCTTGTGAGGGCGGCCTTGGTTTCGGTTCCCCAGGAATAGCTCGCCATAGAACAACTGCTTTGGGATTCTGCTTTGATCCATGCGGATGACATGGCCAGTCCATCGAAGCTGGGCCTGGATTAATTTGGCTTCGATGCTTGTTGTGTTGGCTCTATCAAGGACTTCCAGGTTGGTGATTCGGTCCTGCCACTTGATCCGCATGATGGATCTCAGGAAGCGCTGGTGGAATTGTTCTAACTGTCTGATGTGCCTTCTGTAGATTGTCCACGTTTCACAGCCATATAATAGAGACGTGAGGACAACTGCATTGTACACCTTTAGCTTTGTTGACAGACGTATGCCCTTGTGCTGCAAGACCTTGGTTCGGAGTCGTCCTAGTGCTTGACTGGCTTTTTGGGTCCTCGCAGTGATCTCTCTGTCCAGAGAGCCATCACTAGATATTGTGCTGCCAAGGTATTTGAAACTGTCCACATTCTTCAGCTGCGTGTCGCCAATGGTGATACAGGGTTGCGAATGGACAGTGTTTGGGGCCGGAAAGCTGAGGAAGTGCAAAGCTATGCCGACACTAACAACTCCAAAGAGTTCTACAACGCCATCAAGTCAATTTTCAGCCACACAAAGTCAAGCTCTACGCCCTTACTTGCTGCAGATGGCAGTACAGTAATAAAAGACAAGAATGGCATCAAGGAAAGATGGAAAGAGCACTTTAATCAGCTCCTAAACCTGCCCTCATCAGTCAGCCGATCTGTTCTTGACCAAATACCCCAACAGCCAATGGTCAACCAACTGGATATTCCGCCAAAGATGGAGGAATTGAGAAGGGCCATTAAACAAACAAACTGTGGCAAGGCACCTGGAAAGGATGGTATCCCAGCGGAGGTGTACAAGACTCTCAGTAAGCAGTCTCTGGAGGCATTCTATGACGTGCTAATCAGCATCTGGACGGAAGAAGAGATGCCAGACGACCTCCGTGATGCATCAATTGTGACCCTCTATAAAAACAAAGGCACACGTATGGACTGCAGTAACTACAGAGGCATCTCCCTGCTTTCCGTTGCTGGAAAAATACTTGCTCGCATCTTGCTCAACAGGCTTATTGCAGCAGTGTCAGAAAATAACCTCCCCGAGTCTCAGTGTGGTTTTCGCCCAGACCGCAGCACCGTTGACATGATGTTCGCAGTGAGACAAGTCCAAGAGAAGTGCCTTGAGCAGAACATGAATCTATATGCTGTCTTCGTGGATCTGACAAAGGCTTTCGATACAGTCAACAGAGATGCACTGTGGGTAGTACTCAAGAAACTTGGTTGTCCTCAAAAGTTTACCAACCTCATCCGGCTCCTCCACATTGACATGAATGGAGAGATTCTCTCAGATGGTGAACCCTCAGAGAAATTCCCCATATCTAATGGTGTCAAACAGGGTTGTGTACTCGCTCCAGTACTATTCAACCTCTTCTTCACACAGGTACTACTCCATGCCATACGGGACATTGACACTGGCATCTACATTAGGTATCGCCTGGATGGATCAGTGTTTGATCTCCGTCGACTAGCTGCAAAAACCAAGACACTAGAAAGACTCATCATTGATGCACTCTTTGCAGATGACTGCGCCCTCATGGCCCATGAAGAGACTCACCTACAAGCAATCGTGGACAGATTCTCTGAAGCCTCCAACCTATTTGGACTTACAATATATATATATATATATATATATATATATATATATATATATATATATATATATATATATATATATATATATATATATATATATATATATATATATATATATATATATATATATGTATGTATGTATGTATGTATGTGTGTGTGTGTGTGTGTGTGTGTGTGTGTGTGTGTGTGTGTGTGTGTGCGTGTGTACTGTATCACTTACATTAAATTTTAAAGATACACTTATTTTTTAAGTTTGCTTTTTCTGTATCTGCAGCCAGTCGGTAGCTTAATTCCAAATGCCGTTCCTTCAGTGTGGTTGATTCCAGGGTACGTAGCAGAGCAGAAACATCAAACATATTTCCATCACATGGAATGCATGTTTCACTTTCTTATTCAGCATTATCAGTGATAAAAATAATAATAATAATAATAATAATATATATGCTTTAATCTATGAGTGATTTATATAAACATGTATGAGTGATTTATATAAACATGTATGAGTGATTTATATAAACATGTATCAGTGATATATAAATGTAAAGAAATGATGTATATAAAGATGTTATAAATATGTATGATTGATGTATATAACCATGTAAGAGTAATGTATATAAATGTGTATGAGTGATGTATATAAACATGTATGTGTGATGTATATAAACATGTATGAGTGATGTATATAAACATGTATCAGTGATGTATATAAACATGTATCAGTGATGTATATAAATGAATATCAGTGATGTATATAAACATGTATCAGTGATGTATATAAACATGTATCAGTGATGTATATAAATTATATGAGTGATGTATATAAACATGTATGAGTGATGTCTATAAACATGTATGAGTGATGTCTATAAATTATATGAGTGATGTATAAAAACATGTATGATAGATATATCTAAATGTGTATGAGTGATGTATATAAGCATGTATGAGTGATGTATATAAACATGTAAGAGTAATGTATATAAATGTGTATGATTGATGTATATAAACATGTATCAGTGATGTATATAAACATGTATGAGTGATGTATATAAACATGTATCAGTGATGTATATAAACATGTATCAGTGATGTATATAAATGTGTATGATTGGTGTATATAAATTATATGAGTGATGTATTAAAACATGTATGATAGATATATCTAAATGTGTATAAGTGATGTATATAAATGTCTATGAGTGATGTATAAACATGTATGATAGATATATCTAAATGTGTATGAGTGATGTATATAAGCATGTATGAGTGATGTATATAAACATGTATGAGTGATGTATATAAACATGTATGAGTGATGTATATAAATGTATATGAGTGATGTATGAACATGTATGATAGATATATCTAAATGTGTATGATTGATGTATATAAGCATGTATGAGTGATGTACATAAGCATGTATGAGTGATGTATATAAACATGTACGAAATGGAATACCCTACAGTCCCGTTGATCAATGTTATGGTGTTTCACAAGGGTCTGTTCTTCGACCTGTTCTCGTCATTGTATACACTCACCCGTTCTCAGCTGTCATAGATTATCACCCAGAGTCTCACCAGTTGTACGCTGATGACACCCAAATATACAAGTCTAGTCTGAAGTTGATGCTACCATCCATGGAGTAGAGAGGTGCATTTCTGCTGTGAAATCATGGATGACATGTATCAAGCGGCAGATGAATAATGATAACGTTGACGTCATTCTGATCACAACACAAAGACTTTCTCATTCACATCATTTACCTCAGACAATAAATATCAGCAACACCAACATTAAATTCACATAGTCAGTACAAACGTGGGTGTTACTCTAGAAAGTACACTCGCATTGCACTAACATGTCATGAACATATGCAAGGCTGCTTATCTTGAGCTGAGACGCATCAGTTCCATTCATAAATATCTTTCAGTTGATGCCACTAAAACACTTGTGTTTTCATTAGTATTTTCAAGATTGGACTATTGTAACTTAATTCTGTCTGGTTCGTCGCAATATCTACTCCAGAAACTTCAAAAAGTTAAAAACACAGTTGCTCGGATCTTCTTCAGAGTACCTAGATCAGAGCACACCTCCCCACTGCTCTGTTCTCTACACTGGCTATCCATTCGATACAAAATCAAACACAAAATTTGTTTTCTGTGCTACGTTTCACTGGCGGACTCCAGTCCAACATACCTACCCAGCAAGATACGTACGCTCCTCTTCTGACGATCGTATACTCATTGTTCCCACCATGAAAACAAAGTCATATGGACAAAGTTCTTTTGCATACCAGGGCCCGGCAATGTGGAACGAATTGCCCATTGAAATTAGACACAAGGACACAGTGGTCCATTTTAAGAGTGCTCTTAAAACTCACCTTGTTCGACTGCAAACTTAGAGACCTAATAATGTTTTGTACCTTACATATTTTCAGCATGCTTTTATGTTTTCCGATTTCATTGTTTTTGCTTTTTGTTTTTCTTTTGTGTAGTCATATCGTTATAGATGTTGTAAAGCGCTTAGAGCTTCTAAAGCTTATGCGATATGCAAAGTCCTTATTATTACTTATCTATTATTATTATTATTATTATTATTATTATTATTATTATTATTATTATATGAAAACATGTATGGGTGATGTACATAAATGTGTATATGAATAATGTACATAAGCATGTATAAATGATATGTAAAATCAAGTATGCGTGGTGTTTAGCAACATGTATGCCTAGTGTATAAAAGCATGTATGATTGATATGTAAAACATGTATGAGTAGTGTATAAAAACATATATGATTTGTGTGTAAAAGCATGCATGAGTGATGCATAAAACATATAAGAGTGGTGTGTAAAAACATGTATGAGTTTTGTGTTAAATCATGAATGAGTGGCGTGTTAAAATGTTTTTGTGTGGTGTGTAAAAACATGTATGCGTGATGTAAAAACATGTAAGAGTAGTGTGTACAAAAATGTATGAGTTGTGCATAGAAACATGTACAAGTGGTGTCTAAAAACATGTTAGAGTGGTGTGTAAAAACATGTATGAGTTGTGTTTAAAAACATGTACGAGTGGTGTTTAAAAATATGTAGAAGTTGTGTGTAGAATCATGAATGAGTGGCGTGTTAAAATGTTTTGCGTGGTGTGTAAAAACATGTATGAGTGATGTAAAAACATGTATGAGTGGTGTGTAAAAACATATATCCGTGATGTGTCACACTATCAATGAGTGATGCATATACAAATGAATGAGTCATGTATAAAAACATGTATGAGTGGTGTGTAAAAAGGTGTATGAGGTGTGTGTAAAATCATGTATGAGTGATGTACCAAAAGGTGTATGCGTGATGTGAGTGGTGTGTTAAAAACATGTATGAGTGGTGTGTTAACATGTTTATGCGTGGTGTATAAAAGACATGCATGCGTGATGTATATAAGGACTTAAGTTACAACTTAATGCTCATATATCGTATTAAACTAGTATATTATTTGTATGGATGGATTAAACAATTATCTTTGTTAGACATATGGATTAAACAATTATCTTTGTTATACCGATTGTGATGCTTGCGAAATGACACTTTCATGCTTTTGCTCATTTTCATTATTCGTACCTGTTTAAGAAGATGTTAATTTCTCGTATCGTAACAGAAACTGTGCGATACATCATTATTTTGTTATCAAAGCCTGTGCGCGTTTTATTTCCTTAGACGACTAAATTTCTAGTAAATTCAACATTTTCATTTGTTGCCTCTATGTCAGCAAGCAAGTGGCTACATATTGTTTCGATTAACTATAAGGGAAAATAAAAAAAGATGATTGTAGTACCCAAACCATGTCCCAGACTACTAACAATATTTTAATAGTTCGCTTACTATTGCATTTCCGGACGGGACAAGGTCACAATAAATTATTTGTACGTATTGGAACAAGACCCTATCCGTCAAAATAAAGTTGGCAAAGTACCGACTATAATCGCTTATAATTCAAGTCAAACTGGAAACAAAAAATTATAATAATCTGCCGTGGCCTAATACTCCTGCAGATTAAGGTCTATTCTGTTTGTCCTACTGATTACCACTAACAAACTGCACAGACCCAGATCTGCTGGCGCACTGTGCAAGTGTGTAGTTTCCAGTTGGACTCATTATATAGCCGATACGGTAATTTAAAAAAGCCGTGCGTAATAACAGCAGTTAGGCTGCATATTGACAGCAGAGATTTTTGTGCGTGAAGGCTTCATGCTCATCACAGTTTCTTTTTTGTTAATTGATACATTGTGATAAAAAAAAGAAATTACAGAATATCAGGTTTCATAGTGAGTCTCGAACAGAATGGATAAACAGTCGAATTATGTGCATGGAATACAGTACAAATGTATGTATTTTTAGGCGATGTTTTTGAAACTTTTGTAGCAATCATTTTAAGCTAGAAGTAAGAACGCTTAGGTAACCTAACAATTTAATCAACATAAGTTTCTACTTCATCTCATTCCAGCTTCACGCGATGGGTCGAAAAGTTATAACCGCACTAAGATTGATTGTTCGGTATAAATCAAGACAGTTGTGGCTAAAATTACGTTCAGTCATCGGCGTCTGGTTCTTTTCCCGATTGTCAGATTTTGAAAAACTATTATGGTGAGGAAGGTTCCCATTAAATCGCCATTGCAACTTCTCTTCAAGAAAGGTACAATATTGTAAACATCTGCATAAAAGGCATGTGATGCATTTTAATTGTGCTCCTTAATTGTGCTGTTGTCGAGAAAAGTTAATTTGATTTTAGACGCGTGTGACTCTATGCGAGAACGTGCGAATGACCGTTTGAAAGCGTGAATCAATAGAGCCTATCGATAAAATCCTGGCACTTTAAAAGAGTGTCATCTTTCCGTAGTTTCTCCACCCATACTGAACAGATAACTAACTAATGATATCTATCCAGGGATTAGGAAAATGACTTCTAGTGGAAGGTAACTAAATCACTCTTATAGTGTTTACAAGTGTAGGTCTCAAATGTGAAAACTTGCAATCTAGGGTGACATTTTGAGATTCAGACCAATTCATAACTTTTGGTATAATCTAATTTAGAACATCTCGATCTCTATTAGCTTACGCACCAAAGGGGGAATAAATAGATATCACCTTTACAAGAAAAGTGATTTTCACTCCGTCTCGTTTTCTAAAATAATTTTGAGCACAGATAATAAAACATCTCCAGTTAGGATGAACATGTGAGCTCATTTAATACGATTATTAGATACAATTCGTGGTGATATTTTAAACTGTCTATATTAAGCATCTTTTATTCCTGACAGGGCATTTCGAACAAAATGAGTTGGAGACAAGTTATGAAATGGAACTGCTCACATGGTACTAAAGCAATGTATAGACACAGGAGAAGCAGCAGATGCAGCTGGTGTTGGAAGTAGTAGTAGTATCAGTAAGATCAACTGCAATATAGACCTATCGGCACTAGTAACATCAGTAGCAGTAACATCTGTAGTAGTAATAGTAGTAGCATCAACAGCAGCAGGAGCAGCAGCAGCATTAGACATTAGCAGAAGTAGAAACAAAAGTTAATTAGTTTCAACTTAAAATTACTCATACATTTAAATTTCTTTCAAGATGATTGTTTAGGTCTATATTTACCACTACCATGTAGGCATTAGGTTTTTTAAGTATTCTCTCTCTCTCTCTCTCTCTCTCTCTCTCTCTCTCTCTCTCTCTCTCTCTCTCTGATCACTCTGATATTCAGTAAAGCCCCTACCAGACCGGTATCAGTACCATAATAATAATTCGAACACAATGAATAATTCATAATAAAACTGTGATTCAACATAAGACTGTTGACATTTATATTCTATATTGGGGATTGGAACGAGATAAGGAAATCCCAATCAACGGGGTAACATTATTTGTCTACCCGCGAGGCTTGTCGCAATGGGGAGACATATAATGTAACCTTGCTATTTTCATTTCCTTGTCTTGGTTCAAACCATAACGTATATTATTCTCACCCAATATTTTCTTTTGCGGCGCATGAATACAACTTAGTTAACGAAAGCTGTGGTGTGACTGTTGCATCCTAAGTACACAGTTTATACGCGTCAGCAAAGAAAAATAACAACATAAAACAAAGCATATTAATGATGTATTATCACATTTAATACATGGTTGTTATATGAATTGACAATAAATAATTACTCATTATTACAAGAAAATGTTTCATCAGTTCCGCCTTTACAAACAAATGGCCCCCACCCCGTATAAAATATCCTACAAATGAATACTAACGGATAACCATGTGCTAAACGTTCAAGTTCACGGATTCTTTGAAAATGTATTCTTGTCTTAGAAATATGGCAAGCACCAAAGTGAAATTGTTTTATGGATTAGAATGTTGACCGATAAATAATTCATTCTGGCAGGTGATTGCACTATTTGGCAATAAATATTGCAAGTAAACTTTAGATTATACTGGGGCACAATGGAGATGCTTAACAAAAGTAGAATAAAGCATCTCTGACATTACACATTTCTGGCTGTTACTAAGTTTTCCGTATTTGTTAAGAGAGTTGGGGGAGGCTATGAAGTGTATAGGTCTATAATCTATGTGCATGGATCAGCGTTGAAGTCATGGTTAATTTCACAATTTTTGCATTATATATATTCTGTTTTATCAAATGCGCATCATTAATGTTTACTCAGAAGACGTCATAAAAACAAGACATATTTTTGTTTTCTGATCATCAGTTGGTCCAACTGATCAAATTGCTGCTAAAGTTGCTACATAAATGATAGATGTAGCCACGACATCATATGCACACTAAATCCCAGCCAAGATACAAAACTGTCAGCGACTTTGATGTTGTTATATTTAAAGTATTAAAGCCAGAAGAAGCCAGTTCGTTCCAATAACTAGATGGCGACAACGACTTCGTCATACTAGTCGACTATATAACATATTGTCGAGACAACATTAATAGGGAGTATCAAGCTATGACAGAGGAGACTGCTCTAACAATAATTAAAATAGAAGAGCTTCCCTCGATATTGTTTGATGAGTCTGACCACCTCGTAAGAAAAGAAGACTGGAATTATCATAATAATTAAAGAAGATGTAGCTAGAAAATGGGGCGAAGACAGAAGGACAATCCTGAAATTGTAAAGCATATGGGAAAAGCAAACTTATTTTGCATTGTATCTTGCACCAGGATATCAAGAAGCTGCAACCGCAATAACAGTTACTGCCTGTGTGAAAGATATAACGACTATGGAATGCAAAGATTTGTATCGAAGAAGCAGGAATTGTGCATCAGAACTAACGAGAACAAGTGGTGTATATCTCCTCAAACAAAATACGTAGAAATAGCTGGAAAAACATGATCACTAAAACCGTAAGTCCAAGACTGACAAAGTATTAAACATTCAGGAGAGCTTGTCGCACGGCACGGCTGAAATTACTAGCAGCCAGTACAAATTCTTCCAACGTTCGAACGGACGTCAACCACGAAATCACTAAAATACTATATAACTTACTTCAGCAAATTAACTTAGTACTGTAATTCGAAATATAAAGTTTTATACAATGATTTTCTATAGCCATATCGCAAACTCTGCTGTTCGATTCCAGACATTGAACACCTTCTTTTGTGACACACTAAAACACCCGTTCAATGTTGCTAGATACATTTTTTTAGTTCCCGCACATATACTTTTAAAAAGCAGCCCAAAAACCGCCCAATTTATATGTTAAAATCTGAAGAGTAAATAAGAACTAAATATCATAAATTAAGTACAAACATGTATTCATCTGTAACTTCAAAGTGTTCCTCAGGTAGAACGTCATCGTCGTGATCAGCAGATTTAATTGTCGCATAAATATTTGAATTGAAATTACTCAGCATTGCTGCAAATGGGACAAAATCCATTGCAACAGATCCCGTTGCGCTTTATATAGGTTCGAATGTGTAACAAAGCTTCCATCATGCCTTGCCTCATCATGTTTCTTACTTGCGTTTTAATCTGATTCATTTGAGAGAAAATTCTTTCGACGGCTGCATTACTGTAAGGCAATTCCAACACACATAAGGCGAAATGTCCCAGTTGTAGAAACTAAAAACCTCCGCAAGCGTGAGTATAACTTGCTACAGTTATCCGAAACTGCTCAACTTCGTTATCACTATAATGTGGCCAAGATATTAAACTTATTCGCATGCACTGCTGCTCCAGGTCTCCCAGATTTCCTTGTACAGAGTTAAAAAGGACATTTTGGACAACTGCGGTTTCTGTGCTCCAAGGACGACAAACGGTGCGAGATACAGCTACAGATTCAAGCTGAACAACATTTCCCGGCAACCTCTGACGCAATTCCCTTAGTAATTCCAACAGATAATGACGACCGCGCTCTTTTAATTTGGTCTGCCAAACAGCCCTCAGTTTTGGAGTCGTGCAGCGGCAAAATGAATTCAATGCCAAAGTTTTTGGTGTATCGTTTCTCGTACTGTGACCACTTACCCATATTAAACTATAACTGAAAGTGATAGTTAGCAAATAAGCAATGAACTACTATGATTTCATCCGATTAAATTTAACAATATTATAACACTGGCAAAGTGATAATAGAGCCTCCGCCCTACAGGCTACAGTTACCAGCATAGATATGCTATTTATATGCTAGCTTAATTGAAATTTGGAAATAGATGCGCTCTTCGTTCTTCCGATTCCGGAATTTAAAAAATAAATCTAAGCATGTGAGAAAACATCTATGGAGATACATCCATAATAATGGATTCATTAGGATTTTTAGATATTATCATCACTAGCGCCAATTTTAAATTGAATGCGGAGAATTTAATAGCAATTTGATGCAGCCCAAATTACGGCGACACAAACCAGTAACCAGCCCCAAAACCGCAACCCGCAATCTAAAAATTTTCACGCAAACAAATTAAGAAAGGAGCCCAATTGGGCGAGAAAACCGCGGATCTTGCAACTCTGCATCCATTTGTAAAGGATGAGGCATGGATGTTACAATCATCATGCAGTAACATGTGTAACAAAAAACATTATTATTATTATTATTATTATTATTATTATTATTATTATTATTATTATTATTATTATTATCATCATCATCATCATCACCGTCATCATCATCATCATCATCATCATCATCATCATCATCATTATTATAAAATGTATTATCATTTCTACCTTTAAAGGATTTAAAAATTGAAACAATAATGTTGCCTTCTGTTGTAGAGAAATATTTATGAATGAAACAATTTATGCAGTTTAATTGGCTTCACTGTTTTTTGGGCCTTGTGTGCGATTATTAGACGGGGACCCGAGTGGCCGAGTGGTCTAAAGCGCTCTCCGTTACGGATTACTGCCATTTCACCTCTGTCTCCGTGGGTTCGAGTCTCAAATTCGGCCAATGTGGGTATGTGAGAAAGCTTGCCAGTAGCTTCTCGTGGGTCAGTGGTTCTTTCCGGGGTTTTCCGGGTTCTTCCTCCACCATTAATACTGGCCGCCATGTATAGCCTATCTTGTGCTGTAAAATGGCGTTAAACCATAACAAAACAAAACAAACGATTATTATAATAATTAGTAACGCTACTGACAGTTTGATCATTTTGAAATACGAGAAGCAATCTTATTCCAGTTTACAAAAAATTTCTAAACTCAAAAACGTATCCTCTTAAAAGATGATTGATATTCCTCAGGAAAACTAATGTTTGGAATCATAACTCTTAATGTAGTTGGTTAATCAAAGCAAATTATGTTAACCTTGCTGCTAGATTAACAAAAATCCGTCAAAATTCTGTTTTATATAAACAAATATGACGACAATAAAAGAACATTGATAGTTAATATAATTTTCATTGAAGAAATTATATAATATTTTTTTTCTGTCAAAGACCTTGCACATTTCTAATATCAATATTGAAAGAGTACTTTATTTTCTACCTGAGTATTTCGAAACGGTACAGAAAATTATCGATGAAAGATTATATATATATATATATATATATATATATATATATATATATATATATATATATATATATATATATATATATATATATATATATATATATATATATATATATATTATTTGAGGAAACTTAAAAATAAAAAACAATATATACCCTTATAGGAAAATTGGTTTCATGCAATTTTCGATGTAATATCAGGTTTTACGAGATGCTTGTCTTTACTTTGTCTTCTCTGCTGTCTACTTTTCTGCCATCTATACTTTATCTCACGATTTAATTATGTTGTATGTATGTATGTATGTATGTATGTATGTATGTATGTATGTATGTATGTATGTATGTATGTATGTATGTATGTATATATGTATGTATGTATGTATGTATGTATGTATGTATGTATGTATGTATGTATGTATGTATGTATGTATGTATGTATGTATGTATGTTTTAACCGAGGTAGTTATCAAAAGTGATATTTTTAAAGCGAAACAAAACGCAAAATTATTTTATGTAAAGTATTTAAGAATTAATTATGCATATACCAAGTCAATCTGATTCCGTTGTGTAATATTTAGTTAGGGATAGTGTGTTATGGTTGTCTCCCTTGAGCTTTCCACATGTAATGGGATCACGTTCAACTATTGATGATGTCAAACGACATCATCTGCTCGCGGATAATAACGTTTAGAAACTTTGCATTAAAAAAAATTCATGAAAAAAATTGGACACAACAAAAAAAGAAGTTTAAGTTAAAAGGGTAACTTAAACTCAGTAGTTTAATTTCCTTTATATAAATACATCCCTTATCTCCAAAAAGTGCCATGAAAAAACAATAAAACGTATTGAAAACAAACCCTTTGTTTGCCAAAGTGCACTAATTTTCGTTCTAAGCCAGATATTCCCCACTGTGACCTATCAATTCTCAAATTAGTTACATCTGTGATGAAATTACATAGGGTGTATAAATTTTGTGTAAATTACATAGATTGCTTTTTCCTTAAAGACAGGATAAATTCTAGGATTATTAATTGTTTTGGTACCATTTGAGTAGTTAAACACTAATCTCGAAAGTCATACCTACATGCAGTCGGAGATGGAGCACTTTTATATCAGTATTACATCTTCACTATGACATGGTTAGCATTATAAAGACGAAATACGAATCCGTGAATTAAAATTGCATAGGTACATGATTAGTACGAGTGGAAATAGTAATTTAATAATTATCTACGTATTAATGGAAATATATGCAGTTGGTGAATTAATGCGAAAGAATTAAATTGTCTTAAAAAATAAAATGGCGTCTGCAGATTTTAAATACTAATCATTGATCAGCGATCCGAAATCACGACAAAGTAGCGCAACATCGTACTAGTTTCTGTCAGTTAGAATTCAACATCGGACTAGTTTGTGTCAGTTAGACTAGTTTTCTCATGGACAAGGCCCTTTACTCCAATCGCCTCAGCACTACTTGTGTCGCTGTTTCAGAGAGAGAGAGAGAGAGAGAGAGAGAGAGAGAGAGATAGAGAGAGAGAGAGAGAGAGAGAGAGAAAGAGAGAGAGAGAGAGGATTTCGATGAAAATATATACGAGAGAGAGTAAGTAAGATATATCACATATACATTTACGTGGGAAAATTGGCTATGCTGAATAGAAGTAATAAAATTACGTCGCATCCGTTTGTGGCACGCAGAAACTACCGATTATTTACGGAGATTGCCGAATAATTGTTTCATTTAAAAAAGCGGATTTGTAATTCTAAGTAAATATTTTTATGTGTGCATACATAACATGTGTGTTTTGTTTATGACTATAATAATATCGCACATGTGTACAATATAGGGCCAGTGATCTCGAAAAATGATGACTCTTATTAGACTTTTTTCATTCTATAAAAAAATTCTTATCTTAAATAACTTTTTTAGTAATGAGTGTTCCACACTCAAGACTGTTAAAGGACTGAAATTCCATCAATAAAACAATGTCTCAATTATTTCCCTTACAACTAGAGCCATTTTCAGCACACGATATATACATGGCGGTCATTATAACTGGTAGAGGAAAACCCCGGTAAGTACGACCGATCTACGGGAAGCTACTGGCAAACTTTCGCACTTACCCACAGTGGCCGAGCCCACAGCTCGAACCCACGCGGACAAGAGCTGGCAGCGATCGATAAAGGCAGGAGTCCACGACTCCTCTGCCACCCTGGGGCCATCTTAAATTTGGTAATTAATATAAGGCTTTTACGTCTCATCATCCAAAACTCGTAAAACAACTTTTACAATGGTTTCTTTCACGAAAATTAAATGTGAGCTTTACAAGTTCCACGGTATTTTTTCCCTACGTTTTATGTTGCATCTGAAACACACGCAGTTTCAACGATGGTTCTATTCCTCATTTGTTTTCAAATTTGTGGTCGATATTTAAACTTGTACATATTTCAAATATTTTCAAAGTCAATGAGGAATAAAAACGTTCGTGAATGACTAATTTATACTAAGCATGTTGTTTGATCGGCAAATAATTGCAGTCGCTCCGAGAACCCGCTGGGACAATTGTTTGTACCTCTTTCCTCCATTCTCAAAAGAATGCTGTCCGTTGCTGTTTCCATACCTTGGGCACAAAAAGAAGCAAAACTATAGAATTTACCTTGATGGAAAGAAATACATGTCTCTATTGTTTGCAGATGCGTTGAAATAGTGCCGGATATTGGGCCATCCATATCCAGTTTCTTCAGCGATGTACTCCGGGTGATGTGAAAATTTCATCAATAATGGAACAATAAACACGAAAATTGATATAGAATCTTTGATTACAGCATTGATTTCTCTGCTTACAGATGTTAAAAGGGAAACTATTTTGAAATGAATCAACATTACGCTGTCCTGAACTATAAAATATCAGAATTTTGGTTTTAAAAGCTATCGATCTACGCCTAACGGAATATGCATTGTCACCAAATGGTCAGAAAAGATATTCTAGGGATAATTCAACTGAGAAAAGGGCATGCAGTTGGAAGACGTGCGTAACATTGTATATTTACTTTAGCTAAACATATTTAAAACCGGAAAGTCATGCGACGGTCTAAGAGGGTAACAATAATGTAATTATATATTATTTTACGCGTGCCACTTTTTGTGTATCTGTCTGTCTGTTCTTTGTGTATCTGTCTGTCTGCCTTACACTATATATATATATATATATATATATATATATATATATATATATATATATATATATATATATATATAATTTCATTTTTAAAGGATGTTCTTTCAACCATAAGAATAAGAATTCGTAATTGTAATATTCTGTATAACCTTTTTTTCTGCATGCATAATCGACATTAATTCAATGCTGAATGAATGTTATTAAATGGATAATCGACGTTATTTAATGTAGAATGTACGTAAATTAATGCATACACGACGTTATCCAATAAAGAATCGACGTTATTAAATGCATAATCGACATTATCCATGAAAAAGAAACGTTATTCAATGCATAATCGATGTTTTTTAATGAAAAATTGACGTTATTCAATAAATAATAGTCTTTTTTAAAGGGGGCAAAATATGATTAGTTCCGATTACCGCAGTATGGGCTTATGAGTGAAGGCGCCTTATTTTGAAATTGACAAAGAAAGGCACTCTTCTTTCAAACGTGTTCTTGATCATCAATGATTATTTTTATATCAAAGCTGCAACAGATTGTATCCTGGACAAATAACTCATGGAATTCATGCTGTCCAGTCAGGCCTTGCCAAAAAAGATTGTATGGGAGGTTTCAGAGTATAATATAGGGTGTTCCAAGATGTCATTAGCTATCTGACACGCGTAGAACTAGTAGGAGGGGGAATGTATATATAAATGTGTGTATGTAACATCATAAAATGCCATTTTGACCAAACCGGCCAACGTGATTGTAATATTACTTGATTTGAATACATCTCATGTTCATTATTTTTCCATATTTCTTTATTGTTTGGGAGGGGATCCGGTGAGTTTGTTTATTCTCCATTTATCATTAAAATTGTTTGTCGAGTTAAGAATTGCCCTTTCAGATGGATATTCACATGCCCATTGCACTTCTGTTTTATGCAGCAAGTGGGTGGGAGGGCCGGGTAAATATGGTCATTAAGAAATGACTGTATTGTTAAGATTGATAGGAAGGAAATGTAAAGCAGTCTTTTTTTTAACTGTCATTAATTGCATTCTCATGGTGACAAGTACTAAATGGGTTGTGCCTTAGAGTGACGGCAATAAAATTCAAACACCCATTGAAAGTTGTCTTCCGTGGTTTTCAGACAATACAATTATCACTAGTACAAAATAACTGGACTACACCAGTCTTTTCACAGTAAAGGCTTTCATAATATTGTCCATTGAATTCAAACGTGACGACAATTTAAAAAACAGCCTGCACATTTATTCACACAAGGGCATTGTAATACAAAGTTTATGTTATTTTTCTCCGGTGTTTACTCGATATTCATTATAAATATCCCAGCTTCAATAACAGTGTTCAAACATTGGGGGCAGGAATTAGACAAGAAAACAGTTCTGAAATGGTTTTGGAAAATGCTGTATGCAGTAAGTTTAACAGTTACTCATGTGCATGGTCGAGAAATTTGAATGCTTTGTCGTGACAGGAGTCTATTTCTTGTTAAACTCACGAAGGGGGAAAAAAAATAGAAATAAACAGAAGTAACTGCAAGAAATCTGGCAGTCCGTATGCATAGCAGACCATTCGTGTTTACATATGAAATTTTACCGAAATATCAAGTCAGAATCTTATTTTCACTAATTGAGCTAATCAGCTTTCATTGCAAACTATTGTAGTACCTAAGAAAATCATTAAAATATATTCTCCGATTTTTCGTGGCGATTCGTCACCCGGTGAAAAACTAATCACTTACATTCAAATGAAAGCAGCCTTGAAATTGAAACAGAAAACACACAATCTTCATTCCATTGCCATTATTTTCAAATAATGCAACAACAACCTATGAATAGTGTATATGCCATGTCCATGTTAGTGACTAACATAAGTAAATAGCTATGGTGCATGTACATTTATAACTAATGCACTTGTTTAGATCAAACTAAATTACAAAATCAAAGAATTTTAGAAGGAACCGAACATGCGTAGCAACATATAAAAGACGATCTGCTTGCACATGTATTTTGTTTGTTGAAAAGGTTCATTCAATCTACCTAAATACAATGCGCATACCAAATCAAAATTTTACTAAAATCTTAAAAGAACTAATTTAAACACACCAAACCTGATTTTTGTATTTCGTTCCACTTTTATCTTCAGCCAACAAAGTACACGAATTGTCTTCAGTGAACTGAAAATGGATACTCAATCTTAAACTCAGTGTGATGTTAGTGGGTGATGGGTGTGATAGTTTAAGGCTCTTCGCGTCAGCTGCCTGCCACGTGACTGGCCTTTTCTGTGAATATAGATCTGAATAATATCTACCACTTGATCTATAAATCCCTTGGATGTTTGAACCTTGAAGAGACACTTTGCTCATAAATCACAACATTAATTGTCTATGAAAAGAACTGGACTCAGGCGTCTCGTATGTTCGGCGCCTGTCACGTGTCATCCGACTCATCTTTTAATTTTCTAAAATGTCAGTCAGGTCATGTATCAATCAACCATAATCTTCACTGCATCTTTTATTTAGCTCTTAATTAAATTTATATCAACCACCTGTCTTCTCATTGTGTCGTTCTCCAGACTAATCTTTATAGTACAGTACCCAATTCATATGTTTAACGATATATTTCAAATGCATTAGAGTTAAATTAAAAAACATTATATTTTTTTATCCGAACACTTTAAGATACGCAGTAGAAAATTGATGAAATAAGATATAAATTCACGTGTAATTTCTTAGTGGTCGGTCATTAACATAAACTATGTATACAGTCTTCCCAAGAAAAGAAATTATTAAATGTTTTCTATTTTACATTTAAATTAAACATAATCTATTATAACACGGTAGTAATTTGAAGTGTAAGCAGCGAGAATTAGAGGGGAAGGCGAGATGTTGTTTAACACATCTTTTACTCTACACAATAATTCGAAAAAAATTGAAAATCTACATAAAATGCTGTGAACGGCTCCGGTGGTTTACTGATTAGAGCGTCCGCTTCGGAAGCGGAAGGTCGTGGGTTCGAACCCCAGTCGAGTCATACCAAAGACTTACAAAAATGGTACTAACAGCTGCCTCGCAAGGCACTCAGCATTAAGAGGTTGGCCTAGTATCAATATAATGTAATTCAGTGGGACATTATGCTATATGTCTGCGGCATAGCCCCAGTGCTAGACATCACTATCACAATGCCGACATAGTAGCGATATTACAGAACAATTGTTAAAGCTACGTTAAAAGTACACACACACACACACACACACACATAACATAACATACATACATACATACATACATACATACATACATACATACATACATACATACATACATACATACATACCATGTATCATGCGGGTTATAGAATTCTTAATTCATCACCTACTGAGATTCGTACACAGGTCCGCCGGATAAAGCACTAATCCCTTTGTTGTATCAACAACGATATATAATTAAAAACACCATTAAGGTCATTTGTTTTTAAATTATTGTTATTTAATGATTCTGACTGAATGTGTGAGCGTTGTTATCTTAAAAATAGTTTATATCTCTATAATTGACTCACTTCCACAAGCTTACGCGGCAATTCTTTATTTTACACGTTACATCTCATTATATCACAGGTGTACTATTTCTTTGGTATTCTTTGTCAGTGTGTTTTATTGATATGCAACAACGGGATCAATTATTTCCCCAGAAACAATTTTAGTATATTACACGCCGTCCATTGTTATTTTGTTCTTGCTGCAGATCGTAACTAATATCCTTCTATACCCTTGAACTTTCCTTGCTACGTGCTTGCTATTTACCGAACACAATGTTTTTGAACAAGATCAAATATTTTACTAACTCATTTCAACGTTCCTTTTTTCGTTTCTGGATTGGATATTAATTTTAACTCCGTTTCTTATATGACCGGATTTATTAACTTTCGACATATCAGGTAAATGTCTGAAGTGCGGGAAACAATGTTCATAAACTCTTAATAATGTTTTCTGACTTTTAAGTTGTCTGCTTTACTGAGACTCACATTCATACATCAGTTCCATCTAGAACTCTTCATTGGAAAAATGACCATTTGCTCATTTGATAAAAGAAAATCAATTCAGCTGCGTGTCTCGTACATTATAATATACATTTCCGAATAAAATGAGATCTTGAAATATTTAATTATCGTCATGATTCACTTATATGGCGAGTTCAAATGCAAACTGAATAGACCCAGAACAACCATCGCATAATGCACTTGCGAATCAGCGTCTGCGCAGCTTGTAAGGGGCAAACAATAAATCAAACAGCGCATACCATAATCCACAGGAGCTTTGCTGTTTGCAGTTTGACTCGACTTCAAAGCGATTACATACGATACAAACATATCTGAAAATTCAAATGATCCTATTATGCATGTGTTACAGAATACGTGATACCAATCGTAAATTTTTGATTTTTTTTTCACTGTTAGTACTGAAATCGCTATAGAAATCACGCTGAATAGAATCATGTAATTGATAAACCACTAAAACAATTGATCCAGGAAAATATTGCACGAGGCTCGAATGGACGAATGTATATTCTTCGCGAGTTACTTGTTCAAAAATAATTCATTTACATGCCACAATTTACAACTGAAGGATTTCTTTCTTAATTGTAACCTAAATTGTGGATTTAAATGATTCATCTAAACAAATCTCTCTCTCTCTCTCTCTCTCTCTCTCTCTCTCTCTCTCTCTCTCTCTCTCTCTCTCTCTCTCTCTCTCTCTCTTCAGCTTAATCAAATCCATTAACAGTAGCGAGAATGAATTCGTGCGTGGCATGTATCCAATTGTACAATAACTCATAAATTCCTTCATTTGAAATGGATCCACACTGCATGACCAGCAGAGGGATGTGGTCGTTACGGAGTGTCTATACGTCGATTCCTTTTCAAACTTTTTTGCGTACTTCATACTAAATTATCCTGCAAGTTGTCCTATAATAATGCAATATTTATTCTTCCTACCTGTACTGATGTACTCCTTATGCTGGTACCGCGGTGTTTATATATAAAAGGAAATTATAAAAAGCAAAGGTTGGGACTGTCTCCTATGAAATATGTGCAACGTTTTCGCTTTCTTCGTAATTATTCTTAACGTATAGATATAAATGTTTTGCATGGGTGTGGGGAGGCGGAAATGCGCGACATGTTATATATATATATATATATATATATATATATATATATATATATATATATATATATATATATATATATATATATATATATATATATATATATATATCAGTATACTATCTTTATGGAATTGAATCTCGTCCTGAATTAACAAAAGTCAGTTTTCCACAATTTAAACTTCATGGACAATCACATAATTGAGAAGTATCAATTATTTAATATTTCCGCATTATATATATATATATATATATATATATATATATATATATATATATATATATATATATATATATATATATATATATATATATATATATATATATATATATAATAGCTATATTCATCATTTAGATGAAATATCAGAATATCTACATTCATTGCGAGAGTATATACCGTACTTATTCGCCTATACATCGAATCAAACTGCAAATTTCACAAACTTATAATGCCCAGGCATATCTGGGTCTATGTAATTTATTACGATTAATCAATAGATCAAACAACGTAGACCCGGATCTGCAAGCCCATTATCCTACAGCAGTTCAGGATCTTTTTTATTTGGATTATAAGCGAGTACTTACGATGTCTGTATACGAGTATTATTGATAGCAAAATTTGTCCATGCGTTATTGCAAATTTAAGTGTTTTATGATTTATGCTATTAGGTTAATTTACTTTTTTAATCTTTACAATGCTGTAAACAGCTTAATAAAATAGTATGCGGACTGTATTATGATATGTGAAAGATACAATCGAGGATGAAATCAAATGTCTGAGACGAAATGTGATGTCAATGTTTTAATGTGTTTAAACAGTAATGCATCAGATTATTTTGCAAATTCCACTCAGCACAAGCTCACCATATATACATTATTTTATAGAGGTGCTACAAAAAAAGTTCTATATCAATTTCTGGTTATCAAATGCTGATTAATGAAATTGACATGTTTTATAATTGAACGAATTTTAGTTAGATGGACAGTTGATTTGTGTCATTACCTTTTTTATCCGTCTGCTATGAAATAATTAGTCCAGGAAATAGTCGAGAGTATGGTCAAGTATACAGTCGAGAGTATAGTTCAGGATACAGTCCATGGTCCAGGATACAGTCCAGAGTATATTCCAGGATATATTCCAGGATATAGGCCATTTGTGAAGATCATATGAGTTTAATTTAATATACACTTTGATGTTCCATCTTTAAACTCAAATATATAACTATGCATCTCGAGAAATTTTTATTTGAATGAAATATAAAATCCTGTGTGGAACAAATCTGAAGCAACTTGAAATTATTTACAGTTTGCCATAATTCAAAACAAATCTGCTTACGTTTACCAACGGCGTTTATTTTCATCTTGGTTGATTGCTTATTGGTGATATATTTTGCATCTATGATTTTATCTGGATTATTATTATTATTATTATTATTATTATTATTATTATTATTATTATTATTATTAGTTTTGTTGTTGTTGTTGCTGCTGCTGCTGCTGTTGTTGTTGTTGCTAGCAGTAGTAGTTTTCAATGTCAGTTTCTTTTGAAGTCATTTTTATTTCAATCTCAATACCTCCCAGTTAATGAGGTTAAAATATTTACAATCAAATGATTGTTTAGTAATATGAAGCCTAAGCGTTAAAATCTTACAGGAAATTATATGAATTTCGATATATTGTCTTTGACTAAAATAAGCAGGTTCTAGATGTTACAATATATATATATATATATATATATATATATATATATATATATATATATATATATATATATATATATATATATATATATTTCCTATTTTCTTTTTTATTTTGAGATTATTATAGCCCAGGACTGATCTAGTCTAAATTGTAATTACTATATATGTATCGCATTAACCGATTTCAAGTTGAGTCCAACTGCAAATTGCACAGACCCAAAGCTGCCGTCACATAAATCGCATGGATCTAGACGGCTTGTTAGGAGTAAATAAAATATAATATGATTTGGAGGCGAATTATGCAAGAGCAGATAAGCAGATTTATGAAATAAAGAAAACCGAGACCACCAATGCTTAAAAGCAAACGATGGTGCTACCTAAACCACCAAGCCTGAATTTTTTGATTTGTTTACGAGAATCATGACTACCGATAGAAGAATATACATGGGAAAGATAGTACATGTATATCAGTGTAGTTAAAGTTTTATTTCTAAATTGCTTTAATTTATTAGAGGTCAATGTTTTATCGTGTTTTCAATGCCAGTATGTTTCTGTATCCTTTTTTGCAGTACTCACATATTTTTTAAGGTCACGCAGAACATGTGTAATAGACTGTAATTAACGCATGCATTTTACCAGAACAAGAATTTAAGATTTGAGTGTTTTGACAGGTTTTAATACACATAATTTTGAATAAACACCGGAATGAAATAATAACAAATGTATATTATCTGTCCAAAGCTTGTAAAGGTAACTGGCCATACTCTAACATTTACTTTTTACATCATATTTGCATTTCATGATTAAAAGTAATTTTACTCGCACAAAAGAATTAATAAATATAAAGTGTAAAGAAGAAATAATAATTACTCGAAATAGAAGTATACAATGCCGTTATTCTCCTTAGCTACGATTTCTAACTTATAGAGGACGTCAACCGGAAATGACGTACATTTATCGCCATAAGACGAAATGCATGATTCTTATTGTCGAAAAATATAAAACATAAAAAAACCGAAGGATTTGGATCATTCAGATGAAACTACTGAAACTAAATTACTGTTCAGCCTTATAATGATATGCGTGTAACAGGCACTAGCATGTGTCGCTTTTAAAACTGTTCATTTGTTCCAATTTATTTTCGAATTTCCTGTTAATACGGGTAAAAAGGAATCAATATTTGCTTCCCTATGTTGACCGTTTTTTAAAAAAAGAAAAGAAATCGGTACACTTAAAAGAATCCAAAGAAAGCAAAGTTGGCTTCCTCATGTCGGCCGGTTTTATTTTTAAAAAATCAGCATACTTTAAAGAATCCAGTCAGTTTCCAGAGTTGGCTTGCTTTCTAATAAAATCAACTTTTGTAGTTGATATCCTGTCGGTAAATTTAAACAATGAGTTTACTGCTTGCGAACTGTTGTGCTTATTCGTTGTTAGGACTTGTATTTGTTTGAAATATGTAATCATACTTGATACAAACGGACACTGATGTTTGTATGGTAAATAGTATTCACTATAACATCTTGCTTTAATACTACTTTTGTAACCCATGCTAGCAAAAAGATTGTCATTTGCACTCACAGTGAATGTATTTGCAAATAATTATTTATTTTGCGAGATACCATCGTATACTTAACCTTGATACTATATAATTTTGGTCATTTTGCACCTTCTAAAAATCATGCGTACATGGCAGGTGCCTTCTAGCAATCGGGTGATGTGACATACATGTATGTATGTATGTATGTATGTATGTATGTATGTATGTATGTATGTATGTATGTATGTATGTATGTCTGTCTGTCTGTCTGTCTGTCTGTCTGTCTGTGTGTGTGTGTGTGGATGGATGGATGGATGGATGGATGCATTCATGCCGTAGCCTTATGACGTCATCATCATGTACTTCCCCTTTTAAGGGTCCCTGTTGCCCTGTACCCCCTATAACCGTATTTGTTAGTGGAATTAGAAGTCAGAGAAGAGAAAGTATATTTTGTAAATGGAATCAATAGATAATTCCTATATTTTGATTGTTATTATTTGACTGCAAGTAAGCATAGTTTTGGATATGTAATCGGTAATGTTTCTTATTT
Organism: Unio delphinus; assembly: GCA_029339505.1. Classification (NCBI taxonomy): domain Eukaryota; kingdom Metazoa; phylum Mollusca; class Bivalvia; order Unionida; family Unionidae; genus Unio; species Unio delphinus. The sequence continues at coordinate 217,199 of JAQISU010000135.1, read as the reverse complement.
TATGTTAAAATTTCCGTCAAGGAAGAGAATTTGCTTTCTTTGATACTTTTGTATTTTAAATATCTCCATTGTAAGCTTTATTCTCTCTTCCTTCGTAGCGTCACATTGCGTCATAGTGTGGTATTTAGTGAATAAGGTGTTTTAGCACAACGGAAATTCTACACTTGTTTTTATCATTCTTCTTTCGTAGCGCCACTTCGCCTGTTAGCCAGGCTTTGTGGATATACTTGAAGATGATACTTCGTATTTTAAAGGAGTCAATGTTGGCCCAGTGCCTCCATAATTTGCTCCCTACTCCAATCGTAGATTTCTTTATTTCTTTTTATCCCCCATAGTTCCTTATTATCCCTATATTTCCCATATATTTCTCCAATCCCCCTAAATTATTTTGCCTCTAATAATTTAGTTTATTATTTTTGTATATGTCATTTCTTTTCCTCATTATTTAGGAAAACACACACACACACACACATACACACACACACACACACACACACATATATATATATATATATATATATATATATATATATATATAGAGAGAGAGAGAGAGAGAGAGAGAGAGAGAGAGAGAGAGAGAGAGAGAGAGCCTCCCATTGTATTTTGAGTTTGATATTTATTGATTTGAATCTATTTAATATATGTTTATACTTAATAAGAATTTGACTTGGTAGAGCAAATCCTCCTCTAGTTTTAGCCCTGTATAGGGTAGACTTTTTAACAAAGTCTTAAAATTCCAGATGAATTTTTATTATTTAATTATCTATTTTATCTCAGTCATTATTTTTAATATATGTTCAGTTAAGAAGGTATGTTATGTTGAGTATAGATACATTTTAGCGACTTGTGCCCTCTTTATTACTGATAGTGGCGTTAGTGCCCAGATGTTTATATTCTCTGGTATCTTGATTTAACAATCTTACAGTTTTCCCTTTCCTCGTCTTTTCAAAAATATTTATCCAGGGCCTTGACCATGATTTTTATTTGAGAGGGGGGAGGGTAGGTCTGGATGGTCCCCCTCCAGATGTCTATTTTTAAAATTTCAGACTTATAATGGTTGATTTTAGATCCTGAAACTTTACCAAAGTTTCCGAATCCTTGACCAAGTATTGGAAGGGGTTCGGATCTATAATAAAGTTTGTACAATCGTCAGCATGTTTGAGCATTTTAAACACCACCTATAGATTACCTGTATGTATTTTTTTATTCCTTCTAAGTTCTTATTGGTTCCTGTTTTTAGACTTACGCGAAGTTTATTACTTCTCGCCATGACAGACCATACTTCTCGAGAATGTGACAGAATCCAGTCACTTTAAACGATGCGTGTCGTTTAACGTTAGTTTATAGTCTGTTAGATCTCACAGCCATGACGGTACATATCCGATATATGTGCTACCTTAAGCATAAAGGGTATTCGTAGCAAGAAAAGGTATAAAGTAGTGTCGGTTTTCATTTGATCTTGGCCTCTGGGAATGACTTTGAAAATAGGGCAAACAGCAGATGGTTTTGAATTGATGAACACAATACTTTCCTGGCCAGACACAAAGAAACATCGTGAAAACTATCGTCTGAATATATATCACCGGAGATTTTGATAATATGTTGCCAAAAAGATTAGAGCAATCAAGCATGCGTGTGCAACAAACGAGCGACGGCGTAAGTCTGAACAATCAAGTTTATCGCATTCAATGCGTCTGGTAAGACTTTTAAAGCTTCTGCCAGGACACTTCTAGCTAGTTGAAATCTCTCTCTCTCTCTCTCTCTCTCTCTCTCTCTCTCTCTCTCTCTCTCTCTCTCTCTCTCTCTCTCTCTCTCTCTCTATATATATATATATATATATATATATATATATATATATATATATATATATGGCCATCATGTTTTAAAATAAGAAGGCGGTTTATGGTCCATTGCCCATACTCTGACATGACTCTTCTACTGCTAAGATTTCTCATATACCTAGTTTTATTGAATCTAAAATCAAATTTCGATCCATGCAAATTGTTACCGACTGAACAAACATGACACGTTTTATTCCATATATAGTTAAAAAAATGTATTAATGTTTGTAAACGATAGAGAAATCGGGAGTTGATGAGTTTTGAGTCCAGACAATTGAAACACGAGTGCTACGCCTGACACTAAAACAGAATGTTCTTATTGCCATAACCACACAGTTCATATTTAAATTCAGAAATAAACAAAATCGTAAACCTTATCTGTAAGAGTTTAATTCACATCTTTAGACATTTCCTTCAATAGCGCAACACGCTAAAGTTTGTCAGATGTTTCTACAGGACAAAGTCACAGACATATGGTCACAGATAAAAAGCCACGGACAGACGGTCACAAATAAAAAGTCACAGGACAAAATGTCACAATCCTGATTTTTACAGTTACGGTAAAACGTCCTAGCGGGATAAAAAGTCCCAGGAATAATAATTAGTTTTATTGGAGTCATGAAAAAGATAAACAAGTCAAATATGACTTCTAATTATTTAAGGTCAAAATGGTAAATTTACAGTTTATGATGCAATATATGAAACATTTTGATTGTGTTCTTTCTGGTCATCTTTTAAATATAATTTGACAAATGAGACCAGAATACAAATCCTATAACCGTGTTCACGCTGTACTTCACGAAACAAACTATGCCGCCAATTGCTACATTCTTATTTGCATCACCACTTCCTGTATAAAACACACCTCTAAGAAGCAAATCAAACTATCAATTGTTAAAATATTGTCAGTGTCACCTCACACAACTGATTTAAAGTCTGTGTCATTCGTTCATCATTTTTAATGTTACCAGTATCAGGTAACAGGCGTAGCACCCAAACTCATGTAAATGAACAAATGTACACCACTTCCAACTACCTTCTTTCCAACAGACCTTCCAGAACTATTTGCAAATTTCTTCCTTGACAAAGTACAAACCATTAGAGATACGCTTGACAACACAAGTTCAATTAGCTCATCATCACCATACAATCACGATACAGAATTTCAGCAACAACCGTTAGGAGCATTTAAACATGTCTATATTAGGTGCATTGGCACATAATGTATTTCCGTGAAAATCGACTGTTTTTCTTGTGTGTCTTAAAGATATAATATGAAGATGAACTTTTAAAAAAGGAGATATAACGAAATGCTTTACATATTAAGTAGATACAATTTGCATTGTTATTCGTGACAATACGATGTGTTCAGTTGACTCGTGAAATATTTCCTTGAAGCCAGTAAAATGCATCTCTGTATCTGGCTCAGATGCACATTGCTGCATACAAGCTAAGTAGTTTTACTTGATTTTGAAATATATTTCTTTCCTGTCTTTCAACGAACTCTTTGAAATGAACTTCTTTCTTAAGAACATAACACATACGAATTCTTTATTATATTTGCAAGTGACATAATCCCCTTTTCTTGTGAATTCGTATTTAATTTTTTACCTAGGTCTGATAGGAAATAAATGTAATGTCTTCATACATCACATTGCGTATAAAGAAATGGTTAGAAGACATGTATATGTGCTAGACTCCGCGGCTAGAGTTGAATAGTACGAGAACCCAACTTTGATGGGTGTGAAACATCACACGTAGACCTTGAAAGATTTGGTCAAGAACAACGGTCCATCATTGGTGTTTCAAATCTCACCACATTGACAACCGGCCTGGACATTGTCTGATAAGTTAAATAGAACACGATAGAATCGAAAGCCAGTCGACATTGAGAGAAGGCCTGGTCACCATTTTTAATCCGAATGTAACTTTGTCCTTTCGAAGCTAAGAACTCAGGAATGCTCAAACATCGTGCTATACCAGGTTATTAAGCAATACTCCGAGGAAGTCACTCGGAATTTAGCAGGAAAACGTAAATGTTTTTAAGAAATACAAAGTTTCGTACAAGTCAGCTTGTTATTTGCTCTATTGTTACAGAATATCACGGCATTGTAATTTGAATTAGGTGCAGAATGTATAATTTATTACTAGAATCGTTAGTACATAACATTACCTTTGTAGTGTTTAATTTAGAGGCATATTTGAGAAAAGATCTATGATTATGTAAATCATTATGTGGATTGCTAGCTAGTGGTCACAATTAATATTGTTTTTTGATATTGTGTTTTTCGTAGCAAACTAGTGCATGTATTCATGTTATATTGTAGATTTTGCAACTGTTGAATTTAATTGTAACATTCGAAAATGGCTGCAGAGTGTAAATTTAGTTAATATGGATGCAAGCATATATCAGAGAATGGATATTTGAACATTTGCGTACCCTTTGTAGGAGTGTAATGTACACAAATGTGTCTGATTGTTGTGGTACATACATACATACATACATACATACATACATACATACATACATACATACATACATACATACGTTACACACATATATACGTAGGCCTTCATAGACTTCATACATGCATACGCAATTAATTGATGTCTGTAGTAGTTGATAAGTAGTTGATACGGTGAAATTATTACGATGTTGTTTACCATACAAGAATGTATGGGTATTTATTATTGGTTAGTGTGAGACGAGATAGCTAAGGAAATATGCTAATGACTTTGTGTTTCCACAGGACGCTTCTAGGAGACAAACTTCCGGTATAGTTAGTTCTGAGTTTCTAAGAAGAGTGACGGAAGTGAGACTGGCAGAACAGTCGGAGTCGAAGAAGTAGTCAAGAGATAGTCGAGAAGGAGGAGTATAAAGAAGTCGAGGAGAAGAAAGGAGAAAGTAAAGAAAGGGGAAGATTTGGAGCAAGTCGGGAGTAAGAGGAGAAGGAATTGGAAGAATATGATAGAATGCACAGATGTGCAGAATACAAGGACAGGTGGAAAGCTATCTCACACTACATATCAAGTGATGTAATAGACTGTTAGAGGGTCGAGAAGAAGAAGAGTGATTCGGGAATTATTGTCATTGATTATTGAGTTGTATTAATTGTTATTCATTTGCATTTCACCTGTTATGTGCTCAGTAATTTTACTATCGGCATTGCTGACTGGGGGCTCGGAATTTTACCTCTCTCTGTCACTAATTTAACTTCCTAAACAAACGAACCTGGGTGAGACTTTTGTAGTATTTAAAAACATATATTGGGAGCATCTCATCACAATACTAATAATAGCTCCATAGTTCCTCTATCAGATCATCTGTATTGTCAGCTAGCTGTTTCATAACGTTTGCATTTGACGTAACCGCAATCTTTAAGTACATCCTAAAAGAGTTCGTTAACTAAGATAAAAGTGTTGGATTACGTAATAAACACTGCGTCCAATGAATGCATATGGCAAATATATTAGAAGGTCTCACTGGATAGTTTCGTATTTTGCCACCTCCCTAAGTTTTAAGGTAGAAGGCATGATCCTAATTATCACAATCCTAGCATTTATAAATTATCACATAGGCTTGTAATATGGTTAACATTTACTTTGAGTAAGGCTTGGAAATGGGTTGGCTTCTTGGTTACTGCCTATCACAGTTAGACTAGCACTGGAGATCACATGCGTAACTTGGCTTGCAAATAAGAAGCCGATGATCTGGCTTACATATTTACGTGTGTCTGCTACAGAGTAAAAACAAATCTAGAAGGTTGAGGGGTGATGAAAAGTATGCTACTTTGTTATAGTACTAGTGAACTTCATTCATGCATAATGCACATGCTGATTCTTTTAGCTGTCTTTCACATAAAAGTGTTTAAAATAGTTCTTTATTATAAAAAATGAATGTAAAACAGAGGATTGGTGGTAGTGTTGGTTTTGTATAAAATCCACCAGATACATAAGGAATTAAACTTAATACCTTAGTCAGAATTACATGCATCTTTTCAATAAAAATCATCAGCTAGTTTTGATTTGTATCTTTAATGTAATATTTTCAATTTCTACAATCGGTCATAGTCGGGTGAAAATTTGCCAAAATCCTGTCCAGTGAGACCGAAATTAAGTTGTTTATTCCATGCATTTTCTGCTACATTTTACGATATCCTTGAAATATCAGGTAAAACCTGAACATGCTTCCTGCAAGATAGTGAGTGATATCAGCTTATGGTGGCAGTGGCGTTTCAAACAGGGAGTAGTGCATTAAGAAACCTAACCCGTTTCGTGCTGATGCCATGGTTATCTTTGTAAACTTCAGTAATTATATCAAATTGTAGCGGTTACACGTTTGCAACGACTTTCATACCTTTCTAAAAGTGCTCCTAAAACAGACGCTGCATAATTTTGATTTTTTAAAACCTGTCAATAAATTGAACAATTATGGATGGCAGAATAATATTGTATAAAATGATTCCCAGCTGCACGTACATCACACAAATCGGGTACGTTTGTGACGTCATTTAGGAAATTAACTGCGCTTATGATGTAGGAGATGGAGAACAAATTTTCTGCAGAGCTTGGAGCATGTGTAAAATCCGGGTACTTAGGTAAATTTGGACGGATGTCAATACCGGACACAATACAGGTTTTGGATGCAATTCTCTATCATATGGCTGCATCCTTTTATAAATGGTCTTGAATCTATGGAAGATAACTAATAATCTGGAAAACCGTGTTGACCATTGTTGACTGGGAAATGGCTTCCGTGAAAAATAGTCTATACAATGTGAAAAATGCTTTCATTATCACGGTCGTTACTTTGTCAGCTGTTTTTAATATAATGAAGAATCGTTCGTTGAAGCTCATTAAGCAGTCGTTGATTAAAACATACTTTAGCTGAAACAACTACTCTTCTAATATCACTGGACACTTGTATGCCTCTAAAGTATTGCCACAAGTTGTGAAACATTACTGAACCTTCCGAGACATGCATCTACTCCCTGACAACGCACCGGCACATAAATCTGCTGTCGTGACAGACTTCATGGAAACTTTGCCACATCTCTACACAGCCATTGTGAAGTTCCAAGTGATTATTGGCTTAATCACGTTATCACAAATTAGGAGGCAAGCGATTGAAAGATGCCATGTCACTGGAAGTGTAGTTTACGGTGAATGAACAAAATACAAAAAGTGAATATCAATAACATATAATAATTGGATAATCAGATTAAGAAATTTTGTACAGTTAAATCTGGACAAGTTCGAGTGGCTGCATTGACGTACTGTTCTTTGACAGAGAACTTTGTACAGCGCTCAAATATTTAAAACTTTTAAATACCGTCAGTATATTCTGTAATCAAATGTATACAAATAGCTGTTACACTTGTGACAAACAAAAGAGAGAGAGAGAGAGAGAGAGAGAGAGAGAGAGAGAGAGAGAGAGAGAGAGAGAAACGTTAACAACGATTGAAGTTTGTGCTCTAATGTTTCAGCTTAATGTTTACAATAAAGCTTATTCTCTTTCAAGGAGTCGAATTTAAGTGCAATACCATAAAAAACAGGATTCCGCAGTATGACAATTTATAGTGATGCCCAGCACTAGAGCATTGCAGGCATGTAGCATGATGCCCCACCCAGTCACATTATCCTGACACCAGGCCAACCAGTCCTACCACTAACCTCTTAATGCGGATTGCTAAGAGAGGCGCCTGTTAGTACCATTTTCGTAAGTCTTTGGTATGACTCACCCGGGGCCACCGGAGCGGTTAGAGACATTAGCACGGGCGTTTTATTGGATGAAAATCTATTAACTTGCAGTTGATTCGAGTAGACGGTTGATAACCCCAAAAAAGAAACATTGGACAGATCCAATAATGTCGTATCTATTGACTGTTTCACATCTTCTTTTTTTGCTAGGCGTCCGTTGTGCAATAGTTTTCTACTGGCAACAAATTTCCTAATCCGGTGGTACGTGTCTGCATCCAAAATATCATAATCTGGGCGGAGTTGTGAAACTATCAAAAGACAGAGAACTTTAATTTGCCATTAATTATCACCTTAATATAGAACGTTCAACCGCCTCCCAACACTATAGAGTATCAAGGCACAGGTTTCTTGATTGGAAATAATGGTAACCGTTTTCAGTCTTCACCTTCATGGCTAATCGATAAATATTGCTTGTCTTCATTGCAGATGTTTCCAATACAGTTCTTGTTCCGTAAATGAAGATGTTTTGCAAATCACATATCATCTGTAAGTTTTCCACTAACAATATATTACGATTGCGACCCCGTAAACATAATTGTTATTTCAATGCTTATTTACAATATGGGTCACAAACAGTCGATCAAAGACAATACTTGTTGTAATTTATGCATTTTTGTAGTATGGCAAAAAGGCAAGGCCGCGTCGAGTGAAAGTACAATGTTTTCATATAATGGACGTGACATTACAAGTGCTCGGTTATTGAAGATATTCTTTTTGCTTGCATCGACGTATATTTTGTTTTCTCAAGAATAAAGAGCATTTAATCTAATCTACATAGGTTTTTTTAAATAGAAAACATCCGTCATATAATGGTTTTTCGTTTGATGATGAAACTGCAGCCTATTGAGGGGAGGGGTCATTTGCCCATATATTTGTAGGGAAATTAGAATCTCTTTCAGCATGTATAAAGTGCTTAAAATAGAGTTGGGTAGTTAAATTTAATAATAATTTAATTTGCTCATGAGGATAAAATTCTAATTTCCTACTTAATATAATACTTTGGAAATTCTAACATACAGTATCAGTGGAAACTGAGTGTATGGAGAGTAGATATGACTTTATTTTTATATTACATACTTTAGATTTTGTGCATTTTATGCGTAGATTAGCACAACTGGATTGGTTTTGATCCAAATAGGCCCTGTCGTTTTGAGCGGCAGTGTGGAGAAACAAGTTGCAAGGCCAGTTCTGACTGGCTGATGGAAACACGACTGTACTTTTTGGACCTTAACCACAATAAGTAACGCGCGATCTGACAACTTTGATTTCAATCTTTTGATTTCAATTCTGGTCCGATTGTCTCACTTGTGTAAAAGTACAAATGAGTATTTGATTATTTTGGCAATGCACTGATTCTTATCAACTCACTTTTATGTAGTTATAAGCATCCAAACTGATGGGTACAAACGTTCTCTTATTAAAACTAAATTGGTCTGATTGGAAAAATTTCACTACTCTTAACCCGGTGCCTTTCTGTTTTACCGTGACATATATATATATATATATATATATATATATATATATATATATATATATATATATATATATATATATATATATATATATATATATATATATATATATATATAATGGCAGTCTCAGGATGGAGTTTAAAGCCAAAAAGAACGTACCACATTACTTCCTGTATAGGAAGAATACAACAATGAAGAAGAATACACAGAGTGGCCTAGGAAACGCCGATGTGGGAAAAAGCGACAAAAGAGAAAGCTTCGTGTGAAGACCCAAACTATCAGCGTAACTAAATCAGAACAATCAAGCGCAGTCGGGGGGACCAGTTCAATATACTGGAAAGGCGAGTCCTACACAAAAGACTGCCTAGCATCAAAATCAAGCAATCGATGATGAAAGCTACACGTCTGAGTCAATACCACGGACTCAAACGTTGGAAACCTACGTAAGTAAGGTACATACAGCTCCGATGTGATCACCAGCAACATCACCACATACAACAAGGCAGGAAGATGCATCCACATTGGCAGACGAATTGCAGGAATCATCGTCCAGTGAAGAGGAGGAACAGAAGATGCAACAACAGAAAACGAGGAATTCGACAACATTGTTAAGCAATGTTTAAAAATGAACCTGGCACCCGCATTATAAAGTGTAAAGAAACATGTAACTTGGAGGTCGCTTGACATTTAAACAAAACCAAGGATACATTAAAAAAAAGAAAACAGGATTCCACTCTGCAGATATGGAGTCAAAGTCTATCAACCCACTACCAGAAGGCCTACCAAAACTTCTCACTCTACCAGTTTGCGGATGCAGCTAATTTCGTGGTGGCCGTGCACGGATACCACTTCCCAAACATCATCGGCTAAGACAAAAGAATGGCGGGAAAATGTAAGGAGAAAGAAGCCGCCGTTCTACTTTCACATAGCCTGCTAGCATAAATTTATACCGACCGCTTTAAATTTAGAGAATTACACAAAATTGCGGCTGTAGTGGTACTTCCTGAATATCAGGTTACATTCAGTACAAGACTACCGGACGTTTGCTCCATTTACACCCCGCGAGTTCTGGGCAATTAATTGAGCCTCACGCGGATATCAACACAGATCAACAGCCCGTATGTCATCATAGCTGACTATCTAAGCGTGTACAAATCGCTAGAGACTGGCAACTCCAAACGTTGAGTAAACCAGCTAGAGGACACCATGCTAACCACAAGAGATATACTGAATAAACAACCGACCATCCACTTTTAATGGGTGCCCTTCAACATCAACCTGCCTGGCAATGAAAAAACGGACCAAATGGTCAAATGCAGCCTTCTAAATACGGAAATAGAACCAATAAAATACAGCACCTAGGAGCTATACGGACATATCCGAACCAGAATCAATAAGAAATGGCAGCATCATTTGGAAAACGATGGAAAAGGAAGGCACTTGTGCCAACTGCAGAAAGATGTCACAAGAACAAACAGAACACCTAAAGTCCTGGCAGCCACAGATGTAAAACTCATCAACAAAATAAGAAAAGGCGAAACCTTTCTTAATAACAGCTTAAGGAAATATATCAATAAGGGAGCTTCAACTGATAATTGCCCACAATGTCCAGTACCTGAAACCTTGGAACACGTGTTTAACAACTGCCACAAATATCACCTGTTAACTTCCAAGCAGAACAAATGAAACTTGAATCATCCACAACACACCACCAACTTCTGGATAGGGTATGTAATAGGAACCTGGACAGCACATATATGTATATCATCAACTACCTCAAACTAATCAGTAAACATCAAAACATATTCAACCAAATGTACCTATAATTAAACAACATTAAACAACAGTGTCACATCAGTAAGGTAAGACTACTAGCTAAAGAGCAGGCCCATATATAACATCAACATTACTAGTAAAATTATCCAACTTAATACAATGAATCAAATCATTACAGCAAGTATTATGTCTACGACCCTTACTATCCTTACCTCTTACAATCGCCGTAGCCATAGTAAAAACATCCAAGTACATAACCGAATCAACAGGCCGAGACGCAAGCAACGACAACATAGGTAAGAACATACAAAACAATAACCCTAAGACTAATACACTCTTAAAATTATAAGGTGACCTAAGCCCAGTCATCAGGGTCCCTGCACAAGGCAGAACTAAATAGCTAACACAAACATAGGCCACAAACTAACAACACACAGCACTTAAACAAATACTTGTTGGTATGGTCCAAACGTTTCTAATCAAAGTCACAAATGTGCACAATGTATGTTTCCTTCCAAAACAAGTATCTGTTAAACCAAATAATATATCAGTGACATTAAGACCAATACACAACCAATTTTAAGGTGCTTCAAGGCAGGCCTTCGAGACCATCTGAGCATGGAGGCACAGCGAAATGTCTTAATTGCCTAAAGGAAAAAGAGCAATTGGCCGATGGAAAAGAAATGAGACCTAGAGAAACTAAGAAGGCCTCCCCCCTTTTTTTCCTTTTCGTGGGGACAGGGTGGAACTCGCACAGCACCAAGCCTATGTTGATCTGAGATCATCCACTAAGGCTTCCGCTGAACAATGTTATCTCAGGTTTTCTTTTGGCACGAAGACTGTTTATGAGAAAAGCGCTATCCCCACAACCCTCACTCGATCTTCTATGCACCGTAATCAAAATATATACACCAAGAATAGAATAAAGCGTGACTCTAACCACATAGGGGAAGTTAACTGTCAATCGATTGGCAACTTTCAGAAGAGCAGACCTATACTATGTGCACGAAATTTCAACATAATCAAAATATCATAAGCAAATTACAACAACTCTAATGATCACATCAATTGACCTTAATCCATATACGTCAAGTAACTTGCAGGGAGCCAGCATGAAGAGCAAGAAATATCAGAGATCCATTAAATATAGAAGAACAAATACCTTCTTGCTTGTGACTAATTCCCGATAGCGCATATACATCAAATAGGCGCTACTACGCCGTCTTAAAGCAGACACGGCGTTTGGGAGTGGCAATTGGGGGGACAGTCCCAGGCCCCGCTCTTGATGGGGACTCGCGCTTCAGGCCTAAGGTCGTCCTTATAGACATAATCAGTGTTTGCAGTAGCATACCTATCTTGATAGATACCATGGCCTTGCGCGGTCATGGTCGCCCTAGGCCCGGCGTACTCTTAACGCTGCTTAAAGGCACATGCTCTTTTTCACTTAAACTATGATAAAGACAGAAGAAAATAGTATCCCTTTCCTGTTCTAACTTCATCCAAGTTTCTCATTACCTACAAGGAACCCCGAGTGGTCGAGTGGTATAAAGCGCTGTCTGTTACGGATCACTGCCATCTCACCAGTCTGCTTGGGTTCGAGTCTCGGATTCGGCCAATGTAGGTATGTGAGAAAGCTTGCCAGTAGCTTCTGGTGTGTCGGTGGTTCTTTCCGGGGTTTTCTGGGTTTTTCCTCCACCACTAATTCTTGCCGCCATGTATAGCCTATCTTGTGCTGAAAAATGGCATTAAACCATAAAACAAACAAAGCCTACAAAGTAGAACGTGGTATATTTATCGGAGTCATATTCGTCTTTATGTAAGGTTAAATATTTGGTTATATTATGGATGCCGCACATACTGACTTGGACATCAACTTCAAACAACATAGAATCTAATCTAATATCACATAATCAGGGTTTTAATTTTTCGTCTACTCACCAGGGTTAATAAACTGCAGAGACCCAGATATGCTGGCTTGTTATGGTAAAAATGGCATATTACCTTCTGATCAATATGATAATAAGATATATCTGCTATTTCCAAAACAGTGAAATCTTACACTTTTTGTTTTCAAATTTAACCATTGTCTTGTCTGAAAATGATATAACACACGTGTTGCGGCGACAGAAAATCGTCATCTTCGTTGCGACCAGAACATTGTTTATTTTGATAAATACTGTAATCTGTCGATCTACCATATGTTACGTGTTGAAAGGAAAAGGAATTAAGTTTCATCGCAACCTATCAGATTTAAGACTATATAGTCTTTACTCGATTATCGGTGGCAAATTTTGTCGATTATCGGTGGTAATGTGGGAAACTTGAGGAGTCTACAGAATTACGTAGTAGGTTTATGTCATGGGCTATTGTAGGAAACACGGTATTAATCCAACACCTATAGTAATCATATAGGAACACCATCACATTCAAAATTCAAATAACTTAAAATTTCTGGGTGCTAATGATCATACCTATGTTGCGCCTTGCAAAGCTAGCCTTGGTGCAAGCTTAACACCATATAAGCCGCGGCATTTTTATTTATCAAGCATGTGCATGAAACACGTGTTATTGATCCTGCACCAAATGAATCAGGTGCTACTTTCATTATTGAGTACTCCTAAGCCTGTAAAAATACTAAAATTATATCACTAGAATATTGTCTATAAATTTTTAATTACAGATAGGATAAGCTCTAAAAATATATTTTCACTTAAATGTTATTTTCATTACTAACCAGTAACGGACCACCATACTCTATTATGTGTTCACCAATTCAAGACGGTTCCAGTTCTTCTATATAAATAGTACCGTGAGTCCTATAACCAGATTTATTTTTTAGAAAAGATGCATTTTACTCATTGATATTATAGCATAATTGTAAGAAAGAATTAGTCATTATTGTGCAAGAATAATAGTGTAATGGCAATTTATGTGATACCACTGTATATAAGCTAAATTGCATCCGCATTAATAGTGACTGTGTTGTATTGTACTTATTAGCGGCTTATTCTTGTTATTTAAAACAAATGCTTTATGCATTTGTATTTTCATGTTATATATATATATATATATATATATATATATATATATATATATATATATATATATATATATATATATATATATATATATATATATATATATATATCATGCATGCTACACAAAATAAACACAAACATGCTGACATTAGCAAGTATGACATCACATGGTATCAAATTCCATGATGCCTTGGTTTTTCATCTCTCACTGGCTATACTATAAGTTATAAATGTTTTAAACAAGACACATATTTGAAAAAGCTATCCAAAGCTCATATAATGCTGACATTTATGTTGGAGATGGAAAGCCTGCTGACAAACTGCTGCTGCCCAAACTAAAAAGTAAGCTGGAGGTGGAGAAATATGTGGCAAATTTTCCAATGCCAAGGCAAGTCGATGTTTCTATGCAATATTCAGACACTGATATAACTTATCATTGCATAAGCTATTTAGTAAATTTAAGTAATATAATTGAACTGCATATTAAAGTATTATACACAAATCTATACTTACAATTACCAAACACTCATAAAAGGTTAAGACAAAGCCTCAATATCCTTTTGCTGCTTTCCACTACAAATAGTGTTAAAGTCGTTCCTTTTCAATATAAAGTTGAATAAAATACATAAATTATTTTTATAAAAATGAGAAACAAAGCAAACCGTGCAATCACTCAATTACAGTCAAAAGGGAGATAATACACCTTGGTTTAGCACGCTAAGTAGTATATTCCAGATTACAGCTAAATAATTATATAATATCACTTAATATTAAGGTAAGAACAATGTTGCCTTTATACATGTACTTAAAATCTGAAACCAGATTTTGGACATGCTGATTGTTTTAATCTATTCACATCAACTAATCTGGTGAACAAAATACATATCGCTTAGGAAGAAATTCCGAGATCTTGAATACTGTGTTCTAAAAGCACCAGTTCCAATATCCTAATTGGCAAGGTTTGTTATCACAGGACTTTAAAATAAAGGAGAGAAAATTGGTCTGGTGTGGTGGGAGAGAGTAATATGTTCGAGATGCAGATATACATCGATAATGTTTCAATTGTCTGACGAAATGCCAAGGAGAGGTTGTGGAAGAAAATCTGCCTGTGTAAGTGCGAATATATCTGCTCTCTCAACAAAAGGAATGCAGAAGATTCCATTACTGTTTGCCAAAATATTGTATGTACCAACAAGAGAGACATGGCAGAACATAGAAAACACTCAAGGAGTTGAATTCTATGATAGGAAATACGACATATATTAATTGCTATTCAGTGTGACTCAACATATAACAATACAATTTATAGTTGAGTAGGTAGGACACCCTTTCAACCAGCTACACAGTGGACACATATTAAATTTGAAGACACTACTCCTGAGAAAATGGTAATTAATATTGTGTTCCGGTGGTAAATACATGGTTTTGTTTCACTGCATCAATAATTTGGTAGTTCCCATCAGGAAGGAACGTACGAAAAATCACGAGTAATCGTGTTGAGTTTAATGATATTAACAGTATATCTGCGTTATTCATGACAAATACTTCCAAAATGATATTTCTCCTACAAAACGGTTTTATCGTACCCAACGTATTAGTGAATATTACAAATAGAATTATATTGATGGTCCTTTAGTCATATATTTGACACGCGTCACCTATGACAACCTGGTGCCCAAATCAAATGTTGTGAAACATACTGGCCAAATCCATGTTTCGAAACAATTTCAGATAATAACAAAAACAACAAAAGGGAAACTTTTAGGAAGTGTTGGGCCATTTGAAACAGATGTGATACAATGATTTTACCTTGAATAGTTAATAATAAAGGCGGTGTGATACAATGATTTTACCTTGAATAGTTAATAATAAAGGCGGTTGAGAGAGGATTAATATGATTTCGATTAATAACATTTTTCTGGCCGTTAGAGAATGAAACCTGATTTACTAAATTATACGTGGGGGGGGGGGGGCCTCAGACAAAATTTAAGGCTTAAGTATTGTCTCTCGTGAATTTCGTTAATCAGACTTGTGAGGGAAGCCAGAATGTTAGCTCATGAACGAAAAGTAATTCTCTTGTGTCGGAAAGTTAAAGAGAGAGAGAGAGAGAGAGAGAGAGAGAGAGAGAGAGAGAGAGAGAGAGAGACAGACAGACAGACAGACAGACAGAGAGAGAGAGACAGAGAGCAGTTTGGCTAAAAATGTCGCTTCGAAACATCAATTGTTACCTTCTGGTCATTTCGATGATTTATATAACTACTTGTAGAATTCACCATGTTGACTGCATTCGTTGCTATCGATAATATCAACGTATGGGATAACAAAAAAAAGCAAATCCCCATTTACGGTAGTTTAAAGCATTTGGCTTACTCGGATCAAACCTTTCGTCCCAAATTTCGTTCTCGAGAAATAACCACAAAGTTAGTTTCAATGAACCACGTAGTTAGTCTCAATAAACCACAAGGTTAGTCTCAATAAACTACAACGTTAGTCTCAATAAACCACAATTTTAGTCTCAATAAACCACAAATTTAGTCTCAATAAACCAAATAGTTGGTCTCAGTAAACCACATAGTTGGTCTCAATAAACCACATAGTTAGTCTCAATAAACCACAAGGATTGTCTCAATAAACCACAAAGTTAGTCTCACCCGCTCCTATGGTTTGTGGCTAAAGCGTCTGCCGCGGAAGCGAGAGGTCTTCGTTCAATCCTCGACCGAGTCATACCAAAGATTTACAAAAATGGTACTAACAGCTGCCTCACTTGGCGCTCAGCATTAAGAGGCCATTGTTAGGACTGGTCGACCTGGTGTCAGAATAATGTGACTGGGTGGGACATCATGCTACATGTCTGGGGCATGGTTTCCCAGTGCTAGACATCACTATATAGTGCGTCACTGCAGATATGGTAGCGATGACTGAAAAACTGTTATGGCTACCTTAAATTCTAATCAAACAAACAAACAAACAAACAAACAAAGTTAGTCTCAATAATCCACAAAGTTGGGCACAATAAACCACAAGGTCAGTCTCAATAAACCACAAGGTTAGTCTCAATTTCCTGCAATATGCATTGATGCATGTTTAATTGTTTCCTCAATCCGGGCAATAACACCATGGCCGATCATGTCTTAAATAGTGATAACCAAAACCCATAAGAGGGGGGGGGGGACTCTTAAATCCACCATATCTTAACAGTATTGGACCTTTAATCGGGGGAGAGGAGAAACAGTGAGTTTCTTTTGAGCCGAAATATTTTTCTTTAATCTTAATTGTTATCAATCAGAGAAATATACGTTCCTAGCTATTCACAAACTATATATATATATATATATATATATATATATATATATATATATATATATATATATATATATATATATATATATATATATATATATATATATCCCATACATTTGACTAATGTATCTACGCTCCCATAAATTTGATTGATGTATCTATACTCCCAGACATTTAAATGATGTCTGTACGTTCCCATACATGTGAATGATGTTTCTAAACTCCCATACATTTAGATGTCTCTACGCTCCCATATATTTGAATGATATATCTACGCTCCCGTACATTTGAATATTTCTACTCTCCCATACATTGAATGATGTCTCTACACCCATTCATTTGAATGATATTTTTTCGCTCCCATACATTTGAATGATGTATCAACGTTTCCATAAATCTGAATGATGTCTCAACGTTTCCATAAATCTGAATGATATAATTTGGCTCCCATGCATTTGATAGATGTCCTTACGCTCCCATACATTAAGAATGTCTCTACGCTCCCATATATTTGAATGATATCGGTACGGTTTCATATATTGGAGTGATGTCTCTATATCCCCGTACATTTGTGCGGGGTTTGCATCATTGACGTAAGTAACATTGTACTTCCAAGGTAGGCGAACTTGTCCACTGCCATAATGGTTAGGCCGTTTACTGTGATGGTAAACTCTACTTTAGGACTTCCTGGTGAAGGATGATGCAGCGCACTTTATTTTCCTCGTTTAGTGATAATCCATTTGTTTCAGCTCGGTGACATTTGTTTTAAAAACATGTTATGAATAAATATAGACATTAAAAAATAATACTAGTTTATAGAAAAACAAACCTGTCCCAATCCCTTCCCCGGTTATATATCCTTGCATAGACCATTCTTGCCGTAAAACCCCCAGAACCACAGACTGGAAAAAAAGATTACCATATTAGAATGTTGATATATAGAATCCGGCACTCTTTTCACGAGAATTGTAATCAAATATATGCGTGAGCGTAGAATTCGGTATTCATGTCAAACGAATTTAATTATGCATCTGTGTGAGTATAGGTTACGGTAATCATGTCATGTACATATTTTGATAATTTTACTTAGTAGGGATGGCATTCAGTACTCATTTCAAAGAAATTAAATTATGTATCAATGTGAGTATATAATCCACTACAATATTTTACTCAAGGTTCCACACTGGAGTAGATCAATCAAGAAACATGATCTATGTTGTTCATAAATGCCTTAAACTCGCAAATAATGGAACGTTTCTTTCATTTTCATCAGCGATAATTCCATTGTAATGCAGCATGTTGTTTGCGGTGGGAAACAACAATTAACATCATTCGTTTGAAATGCAAGAAACGGTCAAATATTGGCCGGTATTATCAAGAATGATTGAAATGAGTAATAGTCGAACAAGAAACTTGATGTATTTTAGCTATTCATCAAAACGATGGGGAAAAATTATTCATAGTTAAGACAGGGGATATTTCTAAATTTATTTTTTGCGAATATATAATAACCTCGAAAGTATTGTAGATAATAACAGCTACTAAATTAATTTAATTTACAAGACAACTTTAGCAATTATGCTCTCATTCATAGTCGTACATGCTTTCATAACGTTACATCGCTGAAACGAAAGTACGAAAAGGCTCTATTCCCCTTGCCATACTTTTCTTTGCAGAAATATTTAATCAAAAATCAACATTAAACAACACGTTTTTTTTTTTGCTGGTTTTTTTAAGTTTATGGATACGTATGTCCCATAGCTAGCTAAAACTATCAATTTATATTCAAAGCAGTGAACTCCTCCCAAAGTTTAGAAGTGGCCATTCTTCAAAGAATGATCTCCTAAAATATGTCTCAACGCAGACAGACAGATAAACATAAAGATAAAACAATATTAGAAAAAAATATTTTGAAGTCAGATACTACATTCGATTTTAGGCAAATGCCCATATCTACATGATAAATATTTTTAGCTTTCTGCAATGGAAAAAGTTAATCACCATATCAACATCATTGTCTATTATGCTGTCGTTGTCGTCTTCGCTGCTGCAATATTTTTCTTTGTACAGGTATATGTGTACTACTGGTCGCCAGCATTTTATTATTGCTTATTGTTCCTACCTAATAATAAAGGATGCTGGTAAACAGAGCCATTTACTTCAGCGACTTATTGCTGTCATACGGAAATTGTCTGTTATTTATTAAGGGATTCGAGTTTGCGCTGATTATCCCTTAAATAACCTTATCAAATTTCATTTACGTTGTCGTTAAAAATCGAAATTCCAGCTCTTTTATCTCTGAAAATAGAATTTATGCCGTTTAGGGATGGACAATATTGCTTTCCTTGTTACATCCGTAATAGTTATTAGGATACATGTTTTCCGCAAACCTGACATATTTTAGGGTAGATGTGTTTTATTTTGAGGATTTCAATACAATATCCCTCCTTAAATTATTTGAGCAACTCATCTTTAATATAGCATTCAAGTTTTTACCAAAAACAGCTCTGATTGCAAATGCCACCTTTTCAAAAATCTTGATTTCTTTTTGTTATCACTATACTCGACATTATAATTACAAAGCTTAAAATACATAGGACTAAACTTTTCAAAATATTCAACAAAAATTTGAACATAAAACGCCAATGCAAAATGAAATAACCAGTACTGGAAAAAGCTTTCAGACACATGTGCTCATGACTTTATATTTTGCCATAAAATAGCCACTTGGAACAGAGATTTTAGTTATTTTCTATAATGTTATGTTAGTTCAAATACAAAAACCACAGAATATAAAGATGTTAATGAACAATAAAGAACAAGATTATCATTTTGGTTTAAGTACGTGTGACATGTGACAATAAAAACTGAAGCACATTTTATGATGATCTTTTACTACACCTCAACTGAGTTTTCGAATGTTAATGAAGATACAAGCCAATCCAATTAACTTGTAATAAGGGAGCTTTTCTTACTGTGTAATTATCTTTAGACGAATCATTTGTTTCAAATTTTATCTGTAATGTTTAAACACTGCATGGAGAAAATACTTGTTGCAGGTGACATAAATTAATTTTCTTCTAGTTTTGGGGAAAAGTGTGTTTGAGGTTTAGGGGGATTTAAAAAAAAAATGAATGGACGACCATATGTCCGCGAAGTCCAGAAACAAGTATCGCTGCCATTGTGAACTATATCCTGAACTGTGGCCTAATATGACTGCGGAAGGAAACAAAATCACAATCAGAAAACACTCTCGGCCTCTTTCTGTTGTAACATATTTGCTTAACAAGCCTGAGTCGAATCGCATCATCCATAATGTATTTTATTCATACAACCATATCAGATGTTACTGACTGAAACGGCTGAACGTTTAATTAATATACGTGAACAGGATTTTCTTCCCTCGCTTAAATTTTTATTCAAGGACATAATGTGCAGCATAGCAGTGGCGTCACTGGAGGAGTAAGAAAGGATGCGAACCGCACCGTGTGACACCCTCAGAGATGGTGACACCAAAATTACTGTCTAGTAACGTTTTGCATCTTGTGCAGAGAGGGGTTCGATGGGGATGACACTTCGACTTACCACACATGACTGTATATAAAATTATTGAATTTTGTGCAGTAAGGAACTCCAGGGGGGTGACATCATGAGTCACCGCACTCGGTGACAATAAACCCAGTGACGCCACTGCAACATATATATCTATTGGAAATAATATATACAATGTTCTCATTACCTTCTAAATAAAAGTAACATTTTGCAAAACCATCTCACATCACATACGTGTTGTCAATGATTTATTCGTATTTTGTTTTGTTTGAAAGGTAACTCTTATTTGAAAATATCAGGATTAACTGACATATAAATTTAATGTACTACTTTTTCAAAAAAAAAAAAACAAAAGGATATTTGCTTCTGTTGTGACACTTTTAATACACTATTGGTTATGTCATGCAGAGGAAATCGGAGTTAACTACCTTTCCAAAGGGCAAACCGAGCCAGCTGATGGAGGCAAGCAGTCTAGTCCTACCCTCCCACTCCCTTCTTTCTCTTATATCACGCACATACACATGCGTGCGAAACGGTTTGGGGACTAATATAAAATTAAAAGAAATGGCAGCATTTACATTGTAACTAGGGGAGCAGATATGTGAAGATAGGACATCATATTTAGGCATAAATAATATATGGTCCAATGACAAAAAAATAGTAATAAACTATTTAATGTTCGTCGACCTGTCGAGATTCTTTTATTGCTGATGATGCTAATATAATTGGAGACTGTGCTATTGTTATCGATCTTCATTCTAAAGATTGTATAAAATAAATAAAAAATATAAAAGCAATGACTGATCAAGTAAGATAATTCAAACAATTAAAATTGAATGGTATATCTTGAAAGAAGGCTTTTATGGAATTATACATTCATACATACATACATACATACATACATACATACATACATACATACATACATACATACATACATACATACATACATACATACATACATACATATATACATACATACATACATAACGCCAATTTCTCAACACAATTTAGGCTGTACAATATAAATGGGTATAGGAAAGAATCAGAACCACCTACCCAGGTGAAACCGATTTAACAATTTTAACTATTTTAAAAATATAAGAAGAGATCCCCATAATCTGTGCATGTGTAACAAGAATCAGATCAACAAGAATATAGAAGAAATACCGGCGTAAGCGTCTCTAAGGTATCAGTTTACAAGAATCGCACTGCAGGTTTGATGCAATCTCAAGTAGCACAAACCCCAAACACTACATCTACTACTGCAATATGTGAAGCAGATACAGGAAGAGCATTGGAAACGAAAATTGATGAGAAAGAAAACAAAACTACTCAAAATCTAGTATTGGATACCAGAAATTCTACACTGAGAAAGGACGACATAAATGATAAAAATAATAACAATTCAAAACCAATCCAGGTGTGAATAAGTACTATGACATTCAGTGGAAAGAAGAGTGTTTCAAAAACAAAATCGTTGTTGTTATCTCGAATTAAAGCAGACCATAGACCTGAAGAGTTAAATAATGTAATACGCAGACATGCATACAATCGAGGAGTACAGATCACAAATATTAAGATTCTTAAAAAGTGGTCCAATATGAAGGGAGAAACCTATACCGTTTGTGTCACTGTTCCGGAAAATCTGCTTACCAAAACTTTACAGCACGGATTTTGGCCAAAATTTGTATTAGCTAGAGAATGGTACGAGAGATAAAAGAATGACGACTACTCTAAACATAATGACTTGGAATGCGAAGGGCATTATGACAGGAACGCCCTATCTTTGTTCATTACTCCATACGGTAGATATTGTATGTATACAAGAACATTGGCTATATCCAGAGCAATTACATTTTTTCAAAACATTGAAAGCAATTTTATGGCTTTTTCGAGACCGGATAGCAGAATTAATTCATGTCTATGGGAAAGAAAGCGTCCCTCTGAATTTGGAGGAACTGCAATTTTCTATCGGAAATCATTACCTGTTCGTCCAATGAATAACATTGGGAACGACAGAGTTATTGCAGTTGAAATTAACCTATGCGCTATTAAATTGTTTCTGTTCTGTATGTGGTTTCCTTCCACAAATGCCTCTTTAGATGATTATAAAGAAATAATGGAAACTGTGGAATGCCTATATGATGAATATAATCAAAAAGGTTGTGTGATTATCTGTGGTGACTTTAATACGGAGCTACCTACAAAAGTGATTCCAAAAAGCAAATATGGTAAAGGATACATCCTACAATCCTTCTTGACAAATAGGCATCTAATGTCAACATTTGATATTTTCCCTTCTGAAATACCAGGATATACATATTGCTCATCCGATGGCGAACGTTCGTCTTTGATTGATTACATTTTGATACCCTCCTCCAAAATAGATTTAGTTCATAGTGCTAATATTGAAGATGATCATCATCTCAATTTATCTGATCATTTACCTGCACGAGTAGAGTTGTTAGTTCCTGAGGAACTCCTGGTATCTACATTTTCCAGATATCCAGTTACAATTAACTGGCAAAAGGTTTCTTCAGAACAGCAGGAGAGGTACAAAAATGAAATCAATGAGCACCTGAACTCAATGGAGCTATTTGCAAATAGTATTTCGGATGTACAAAACACCCTTGTTACTGTCGCGAATGTTCTACGCAACACAGCTGATAAAATGTTTCCCAAAAAAGATTCTTCCCACACTTAAAACCTTACTGTAAATTGTTTAAAGAGATGAGAAAAAAACGATTGTTATGGATAAAAGATGAACGGCCACGTGGGACACAATTTATAACGTATGCAGAATACAAAAATGCCAAAAGAAATTTCAGAAAACAATTAAACAAGGCAAAATACCAGTATGAACAAGAACAACTAAATGAGCTGGAAAAAGCTGCAGAACTGGATGTAGGGAAATTCTTCTGAATAGTAAGACTACATAAGAAGGGGCAGAGACAAGATATTTCTGAACTAAAAGTGGAAGGAGAAATAATACGGGACCCTGATTTAATTCGTGACGCATGGTGCCAACATTTTAAAATGTTAAGTACTGAAATATCAGATATTAATTTTAACGAATCGTTTGCAGCTAAAATTAGAAACAAAATGAAACATATTGTGGATTCAAATATTGATGACAGAGCTGATAAGGATATATGTGAAACCATACTATTGAAAGACAATGAAGATGCTGTAAGAGAGCTGAAGAAAAATAAATCATGTGGACATGACAACATATGTGCAAAGCATTTAATGTTTGCCTGGCAGTCGATTAGTTATATTTTGTGCAAAGTATACAATAAAATAATTTCCTTGGAAACGTATCCTGATTACTTCAAACTTGTAAATACTATACCTATCTTTAAAGGCGGGAAAAAATAGGTATGATATGAATAACTATAGAGATATCTCAATCGTTCCAGTATTTCAAAAAGTTTT
Organism: Unio delphinus; assembly: GCA_029339505.1. Taxonomy (NCBI): domain Eukaryota; kingdom Metazoa; phylum Mollusca; class Bivalvia; order Unionida; family Unionidae; genus Unio; species Unio delphinus. The sequence goes on along the minus strand of JAQISU010000135.1, from coordinate 193,022 downwards.
TGAAAAAATATTGCTGAAAAGGCTAATTCTTTACAGCGATGAAATCGGTTTCCCTCACTCATTACACCAATGATTTCGAAGCGAATGCAGTGGCATTACTGCGGCCTTCATTATAAAAGAAGGATTAGCCCATTATTTGGAAGGTCAATCAAAAGTGTATGCTGCATTCCTGGACAATGCGAAGACCTTTAATACGGTGTGGCATGATGGCCTCTTTTATAAGCTATTCCATCTCGGAATCAACGGAAAACTGTGGAGATTAATTAGAGATTCATTTCAAGAAGTTAAGGCTCATGTTCTGCTCAACGGATATCATTCGAAACCATACGATGTCAATCAAGGAGAAGGTCAAGGAAGAACGCTATCGGCATGGCTATTCTAAGTCATGATAAATGACCTAATATCTTTGCTGGAATCTACAAAATCTGGAATAAAAGTTGGCACTCTAAGTATCCCCTGTGTTTTACTAGCACATGACACGTCCTTGCTATCTTCGTCATTTGATGGTATGTGTGTTTTACTTCGTATCCTCAATGACTATGCACCGACTGCGGTACAATGCTGATAAAAACAATATTGTCATATTTTCGAAGAAGAAAATCACACAGAAATCTATGTTCATGCTTGGAGATAAATTGATTCCTATAGTTTCTTCTAGAACCTACGCTGGGGTTACTCTCTCCGCAGATCTCTCCAATACCGCGCGCAGTAAAAAATGTTTGTGATAAAGGAAGGTCAGTATTTTATTCCATTGTAGGGACTGGCATTGGTAAGAGCGGACTGAATCCAATTAATAGTGCTACAATATGGTCAAAAATAGTACTACCTGCATTAACATATGGATGTGAATTGTGGTCCAGCTTGAGCCAGTCACAGGTATACGATCTTGAAGTATGTCAAAGAAAGGCGGCAAGAAGAATTATAGGTCTTGATCAGCGCTTTTGTACAGAAACAACAATTAGCAGTCTTGGACTGTGGACCATTGAGGGTTATGTCGACAAAATCATACTTGGCTTCTTCAATAAAATCTGCAGAGCTAAAGGTTCATTTGTATGGAAAATTATATTTCACAGAATAATCCTTGACTTCTTGATACATGAGAGCGAGAGCATTGGGTTTGTTAAAGATATATATCGTGTTCTTTTGACATATCAGCTTTCCAGGACACCGATGCATAAGCACATTCTAGGCAACAAACACATCAACCCAATATTGGATCTTATTTTAAATACCATTGTAATTCAATTAGAACTTTATACGTTTATACTTTTGAGACAAATAGTAGGACTTATTTGAGATTAATTAACAACACTGTAAGATCTTTTTTAAATTTGATCTAGTGAAATAAAACGTGTTGGCTTTCTCTCTTATCTGTTACTTAGTTTAAGACGATATATTCGTAACAATTGACATATGGATAATTTATGTGGTAAATCACATTCACCTTTCTATCTTGAGGACCAAACCGATCCAGAAGTGGTGTGTGTGTGTGTGTGTGTGTGTGTGTGTGTGTGTGTGTGTGTGTGATTTAGATTTTGAACGTAGTTTTAACAATTTGTCAGTCATATTGCTACGATGTCTGCAGTGTGACCGTTTATAGTGGTGTCTAGCACTGGGGCATCATGGCGCAGATATGTAGCACGATATCCCACCCGGTCACATTATCCGACACTTGACGGACCTGTCCTAACACTCGCATCTTAATGCTGAGCGCCTAGTCAGGCAGTTTGCTAGCATCATTTTTGTATTTTGTATGACTTGGCCGGCGTTTGAGTGGTCCGATCCAGTAAGAACAAGATAATTTCTGCCATCTGCATAAAACAAAGGGAGAGGCTGGCAAGATAAACTAACACTTATTATCACTCCTGGTCAAGGAAATAAGCCTTACTCTTAAGTTCAATTAGCCACAAATACCTTTGAAGAAGAGGCAAAGATGAGACTAACATCTGCCAAATTTAGAAGTGAAGCATATCATGACGTAGACCTAGATAGGTCTGCACGTCGAGGAACAAAGTTAAAAGACCAATGGATTGATGATAAAAGTCAGGGGTCATTTACCAAGCGTCAGAAAGGCACATTTAGAGTATAATGTTAATATTGCCACCAATACAAAGGTTATGTTAAAATAAAGTCGAATTGGTCGTTAGCGCGTTTAGAATTGTAATCCCAAATAAGTTCCAAGTTCCACTCATATGATTAACCCGTATGTTACGTATATAAGTCATTTATATTATTTTTATTGTTTGTTTGTTGGATTTAAATTTGGCATTTTAAGTTTTAAGTTTCGTTCATTGAAGGGGGTGGGTGACCTGTACTTTTACAGTGTAAACACCAGGTGTTGACCCCATTTCTGACCTGGCTTCAGAGTTGTAAACAAGCTTTTAAAATGATTGGTTGGTTCCAAGGACAAAATAGAGTAAACTATAAACATCATTCTAATTTAGTCGGATCATACGCTGTTTGCATGATTTTTTGAACGTGAAATTGTTCTGAGAGATTTTCAAGGTCGTGACCTCATTCTTGTTTACGTAAAAACAAGCTATATAAATTATGTTTTGAAGCGAGCTATTCAGTAGAAGAATTTGGCTTTTAGAATATTAAATTGTGTCTTTTTGAGTTATTATAAATTACCTTGTTCTGGAAATTGTGTCAATTCGTTTAAATTCAGGAGGTTTTGTTTTGTTATTTTTCTGTAAAGGAATTGTGCTCGAGAAATTTTATTAACATGAACTGACTAAATCAAGATACATCGTCTTCCATCTTGGATACTTCGCTGGAATTCGAACTTGGAACTATTTGGACATTTATTACCAGGACTTTTGCAATTTCTCTAGTGGATAATATTTTGAATTATTTTTGGATCAATTTTGGAATTGATTCTTAAAACCGTAATTTTATTTTTCTTTTCTGAAAAATATTTGTACTCAATAAATTGTTTAATAAGTTTTACAAGCTTGTTATTTTCACAATTTCTATGTTACTGTTTATTTGAGCCTAAGCACGTAACACGTAGGATTAGCAGGACATTGAAAGCTACTCAAGTAATATACGCAGATTTAGGTTTGTGTGAGTTGGAATTTTAACGTAACTATAAAATGTCTTCAGTCATTTTGCAAAGATTTAGGCAGTGTGGCTGAGAATAAAGATAACTAGCACTGAGGCGTCATGGCGCCGATATGTAGCATGATGTCCCATCCAGTCACAGGTCCTGACACCAGGTCAATCAGTCCTAACACTAACTTCGTTATGCTGAGCACCATGCGAGGTAGAGCAGAGGCAGAATTGTTTTCATAAGTCTTTCATATGACTCCGTCAGAGCTCGAAGCCACAAACTTCCGCATCAGAACAGGATGCTCTAAACACTTAGCCTGTGTTTGGTGTCCGCGCAAAATATTTGGCGTTAGACCACTTTACTTAAGAAAAACATATAAAGATTTGGGGTTAAAAGATCAAAGTAAAAGATCACTTTCAATCGACAAAAAAAAGCTGGTTCTACACAAAATGCATTAGTTTTAGACCACGTTCTTTCACCAGATATTGCGAATGACATGTACATTTAGCAGCGGAGACATCCAATTTTGGTGTCGACGCTTAACCAGAAACATGGATGTTTGTTTTGTTTACAAACAGAATAACCAATGTATGCCACACCAGTAATGGAATCAAGTCCGTTGGCAATGACACGAATGCATGGGTGCCCACACATATGGGAATTGGGTGGCACTCACCTATCTTCCTGACCCCGACTCCAACATCCGTAAAATTTTATACTTCAGGAGTATATGTTTTTGCCACCCACTGACGCCAAAATAATTATGCGGGCGCCCCTGCAGTCATCTAAATCATCATCAGTCTCTTGTCCTAGTGACAAGTGTGGTCGTTGAGGCACAGTGCTGCTGAACTTCGGACCAGTTATCTCCAATTGTCTCGATCATATGCCAATGCCTAGGTCTCCGCAAAACATATCATGGTCCATTCTTTAATGTTGTCAGTCCACTTATTTCTCTGTATATCTCTCCTTCTGCCACCTTGGACACTGCCCTGTAGTACTGTTGTGTAAAGATTGTTGGCTCTAATGACATCCGTTTCAGCTTTCTCTTTTTGACAGTGGTGAGGATGTCTTCATAATGGCCTACTTTGTGCCTGATGGTCTTACGCACTTCCTAATTTTGATGTGGTCCATGTACGAGATGCCAAGTTTGGTTCTGTATCATCTCATTTCAAGTGTCTAAATTCTTCGTTGTAATTCTGCTGTGAGGGTCCAGGCCTCACATGAATACAGAAAGATTAAGACGGCTAGTGCTCTCGATAGTCTGATTTAGTTTTCAGACAGATATTCTTGTCTCTCATGATGGGTATTAGCTTTGACATAGCTGCCATTGTTTGTGCTGCTCGTGACAACATTTCTACTCTTTATCCCTCTTCGGTGATTCTGGAACCAAGATATATGAACTGGCCCACTGTTTCCAGTTCTTGTCCTCTGACTTTAATATTGGTTGAGATTTGTTCGCCACTATTTGTCATCAGCTTTGTTTTCTCGGTGCTTATCTCCATGTCAAATTTTGAAGATGTTTCATCCAGGTTCTTCAACAAGGTAGCAATTTCATCTTCACTGCCTGCCAGACCATCAATGTCGTCTGAAAAGGGTAGGTTGATGATATAACTCCCTCCAGTGCTGACTGTCCCACAGTGGTTTTCCATGGTTTCTATCATGATGCGCTCTAAGTAGATGTTGATAAAGCGTGGGTGACAGAAGACAGCCTCGTCGTACTCCAACTGTTGTCTTGAACCAGTCATCCACAGGACAGTGAGCAATTATTGCACTGGTAGCCTTGGCGTACAGCTGATTGATGGTATTGGTCAAGCTTTGGACCCATGTTGTACTTCTTCGTTGTGTCCCACGATGCCTCATGCCACACTCTGTCAAAGGCCTTTTTGAAATCTATGAACACATGATAGCTGTCTTGCTGATGTTGTGAGTACTTTTCACACAAAACCCTAACATTGACTATTTGTTCTGTTTTGCTTCGTCCACTCCGGAACCAAGCCTGTTCTTCAGCGATAATTTCTTCTGCTTGTGGGTTCAGTCTGTTCAAGATGATCAACATCAACTTACTTGCATTGTTGCTGGAGATTGCAACGCTGGAGATTGCATCGTTTGGGGAAATTTATAATCAGTGACTGGGTTCACTTTTTTGCCAATCGCCTGTCTGTCAGATATTGTTGCAGATTTTTGTTAACAGCTCTATCACTGATTCCCCACCATTCTTAATACGCTCAGCTTGGATGTTGTCTATTCCAGCTGTCTTCCCATTTTTCGGTGCTCTTATTGCTGACTCCACCTCTTCTTTGAGAATGGGGAAATCATCATGTGTGGACTTTGGAACTGGTTTTCCTGTGGACAGACGCTTGTAGAGTTCTTTTCAATACTCATTCCATCCTTCTGCAATGTCACTTGCTTCTGTGAGGCATTTTCCATTTTCGTATTAAATGGTACTGACTCTTTGTTCCTTCTGTCTGGTGAGGTCTGTCACAATTTAAAATGCGTTTTTGCTTTTATTCTTTCATCAGACTGCTCTCTATTTCTGCGCACTTCTGTTCAATCCAATCTTCTTTTGCTTTCTTCAAGATGTTTCTGATATTCTTGTTTATTAATCGGTACTCCACTGCCCCTGATGTGTCTGGTGTTTTATATGTCTCTTCGGGTATCACACATATTCAGAATCTCCTCTGTAACCCGTGGGGGGGGGTTCTTTGGGCGATGGAGGAAAATGATGTCCTTGACAGCTGTTGTCATGATTGTTTTTAAAACGTCTGTCATCACTTAAACATCAACATCCATCACAAGGAGTGGAGCAAATTTTCCTCCAATTGCTGCTTGTAATGACTTGCAGATGTTAGGGTCCTTCAGTTGTTGATGTGGTCGTCTCCCTGAGTGGTCGAAAGGAATAGAACATATCAAAACATCTATTTCTTTATCTGCTAGTATAGATACGGTTCTTTATTCATGTAGAATTATTAAACGATTCTTATTTATAATAAAATATTCATATAACAAACAGTGTGAAACCTACAATGGGAAGAGATATCCATGCATTAATTTCGAATCCCAAATTGCTCTAATGGCGAGGAAGAAAGAGTAAGAATCAAATGCTTGCCTGTAATTGGATTTATATATGATACCTAGATCCAATTGTGATGAAGTGATGGTAATGGAAACCTCAGAGCGCTGCCATAGTAGGAACAAACAATGCAATGTGCATCCAAAGCATCATCATCGCTCCCTCGCGTCATAGCTACATTACTTCTGCACCATCGTCTCATCGCATTATCGCGCCTTTGTTCCACTGCGCTTTGTTCCGGTAGCAAATATCGAAACATGATTCCATAAATACGTTTATACCCTACGGATCCCAATGGGCAATGCTATGTTTTCAAAAAAAGATATATAAGGTCCAAAATAGAGCTCACGATATAGACAAATTCCCTCAACAGATTACAGAAAGTGTTAACCTATAATTCATATTGAGGTTTTCATTATTTTAGGTCTTTAAGAACTGTATATTATTGCCTAGCTACTCGGATACCAGGTAGCCACTTGTGGCAGTCAAGGACGAGTCTAATTCCTGATAACTGCACGTACGTAATTTGAGGCAAGACATTTCCTTATTCAGTCACTTTCTGAAAAGAATTAATACAGTGCCTTCATTATGCCTTTTTTCCATTATTTATTTATTTTGTCCTTTCTTTAAGCAACTTGAATGGCTCGTTATGGCTGAGTGGTCTAAGGAGCTCGCCTTTGCAAATAACTGCAATGTCACCTCTGTCTGCGTTGGTTCGAGTATCCGGCACGAACAACGTGGATGCGATAAAACTTACCAAGATTTTCACGGTTCTTACTCCACCAGATATACTGGCAGTCATGAGCTCAAAATATGGTGTTAGAACCACAACACTCAATATATGCATCCTGACGTCTTTATACTTTTCAGCACAGAAAACAAACAAACAAAAAAAGATCTCCTACATCCATATGAAAGTATCTGGAATAAAAGCGAATTCTTAGTGTTTGTATATTAGAGAACATAAGTAAAAATTCGAAGCATGAAGGATCAAACCATTTGAATGAAGCAAGAAAGTGACTCATCTTTCGATAGTCCACCATATTGCTTTCCAAGAAGTCATCAGCTTTGGGATCAAATATAACGTGTAACGCGAGAAGATCGAGGAATTATGTTACAGGTCCATGCGGGATTTTTATTGTTAGTTTCTTGTTCCATTATCAAGTAATAATTAGGATATTATCGTGAGAAAAAAAACTCACCAAATAATCGATATTCCAGCTTCACCGAAAGAACATTAATTTTATTATAAAGATCTGCAAATAAGACATACATTCTGTGTTATGCATGTCACTATTTACATAATCGTGAAACGGTAATTGGAGTTGAGAAGCGTGGGTCTTGAGGGAACATGGTGCAACGGATTCAAATGACAAGCGTAATCAATGAAACTTGTAGTTAATTTTATGGCATGTGAAAGGTGTGTCTTTTCCATAGTTACTCATCTCAGTCAATAATGTACAGATACGTATCTTAAGGAAATGCCTTGTGGCAAAAGGCAGGTAAATTACATGCTCTAGATCCGTAAGTGGCCCTGATGGGTCTATGAAGATGGGTAAACACATGCTATAGAGGGATATTGAAAAGGTGTCCGTCTTTAACTTCGATTCTACACATATACAAAACGATAAGAACAAAAACTGCAAAAACAAACTTAAAGACCTAATAAAGTTTCGTAACTTAAATATTTTCAGGTTTTTTAAAAAATTCCAATTTCATGGATTTTGTTGTGTTTTTTTTTTTTTTTTTTTTTTTTCTTTTTTTTTTTCTGTAGTCATATCAGTATATATGTTGTAAAGCGCTTAGAGCTTATACAAATTAGGCTCTATGCAAAGTCCTCATTATTATTTATTAATTTATTTCAGCAATTTTTAAAATAAATATCGTACAATAAAATATTTCTTCTCCGTTCTGGAGCAGGATTAAGTTTTTTGCTTTAGAAACTAATATTGATTACAGACCACAACAAGTCGCAATCATTACGGAAAAGACACTAGAATTAAAACATTAGGACAACTAAAGGATAGGAATCATTTGTGATGAGAAAAAACTTATACGATGTCACTTGCTCGTGATATAATCATGTTCAACCTTATACATTTTCCATACATTCCCGGGGTCTGGGAGACTATAAAATACCACCGTCACCTATCCGTCGTAACTTTGAGTTTGATCCGGCTTATTCTCATGTCAACGTTTCATAGTTTGATAATATACCCGAGGATTCTTACTTTAAAGGTGCAAAATCATTTGTGGTTTCTTCTATTATCCAAGAGAATGTTCAACAGGTTTTCAATAATTTTATACGATATTATAGTACCACGTTGATAATGGTCCCTTTATGACAGATATGGCGGTAACCAGTGTTTTAGGCTTTAAATGACTTCGTTTATTCTGGTCTTTTGACTGTAAATATATAAGCTGTGATTTTTATATTGATATTTTTCTCGATAAACTATTGTTTTAGAAGGCATTCACAACTTGGGCGGTTATGTTACATGTCCCCTCGATGACCCTATACACCTCACAGCCCGAACTGTATCAGCATATGTTGCTGCCATGAGGCAATTTTGAATCCTGGGTCATTTAATAGACCATTTCGTACAGGATTTAACCGAGTTTCTCGGTAATTATCAAAATAATCTCCCGAGTCACTTTATACTCAAGCCATTCAAACGCTGGTTGGCACATGTACATACCAAATTGGCGTCCAATGTTGTTTAGAAATATTTCAGAGATAAAACGTCAAGAAAACCCCGCTACTTGTATCGTCAGAGGTTGCAAAAGTCGCCCAATCAAGGATGTGGCATTAAATTCCATTATCTGCCATGGAGAGATGATTTTACATGTATTAGTATTGCGACTTGATAAATAGTTTTGTACCTGTCCGTGAACGTTATAGAGATCGCATACCGGTGACGCCGATATTTTCAGCTTTTTCCAAATCCAGCAAGTGGAGCTAATTAAATGATTGAAGTTTACATGTAAATTATTCACAGACTTTCAAAAAAAAAATTATAAATTCACTTATTACAGTGACTTTTCGGATGCATAGAAAATAGTTTGAATAACCTGCTCTTTGATTGTCAGGATGTATTTTGCTTACTTCGACACCGTTTTCTTACTTAAATGTACATGTCCAGATGTAAACAACTCAAAACTATTCTCTCGTATGGCTTTGAAATCCGCCCTGATTTCCAGAAAATAAGACAGGATGGTTCCAATATTAAATTTCGTCAATATCTGCGGCAGCATCGCTGTTGAATAGGCATTTTCCAACTCGATAAACGATGTTGACGTTTGAAAATTGATGCTGATTCTGAAGCGTCTGCCATATTTTGCCCACCACCTATCGAGTGGCTATTGCGGCCAGCTGACCACCCGCCACGTGATAAAAATTTCGAGCAAATTACGAAGTTCGCCGAAGTCTCCATGAAATGGTCTATGTTAGTCCATTGCCTTCTCGTATCAGTACACGAGCACACTGACTGAATTAAACCTTTCTTCTCTCTTCAAAGAATTACATCCATTCAAAAACTGTTTATAAATGATTATGTCTGGTGGCTCAGTTGAGTTTCATCGTGATGTTATGAGTATATTATTCCGCTTGCCGCTTGCCGCGTGCTACCGTGTACCGGCATCAGCCCAGTACAATCCCCTCTGTAGTACAGAGTTCCCGACGTTTCCCCGTTTGGTATTTTATTTCTACAATTTGAAAGTAATATCTACTTTGTTTATGCGACTTAAAGGTATTATGCGCTTTGGTATATTATTTCTAAAACTAAAAAATATTATGCGCTTTGGTATACTTATATGTACGATTTAAAATAATTTTACAAAATTGTATGTGAACGCTTCAAAAAGTTTTAAATCTCCGCCATTATAAATAATACACGAGTTAATTTAAAGCTATAGCATCAAATAACTGCATCTCTATATCAAAATGTAATTCCAACACACTCAGTTAGTTTATTACAAAAACATAGCTCTCTAATCTTGATGCGCTAACTGGACATTTCTTGTTGAGTTTTACCATAGTCATAAATGTGATTTTCACACTGATTGTTCACAGAAAGGCCACATATGCACAGTCGTACGTAATTTAAGCACTTGCATTTATTATCTATATATTGTCACAAATCGTGTTTAAATATTCCTGTAAAATATTTTATTTTTCGTACTGAATTCAAAATAGAATGTACAATGTCAATGGTTCATGACAAATATTACGAATCCGTTTTTTTTCAAACCTGCACCAAAATCAGTAAAATAAATTGACACGACAGACAATTTGGTGTTTTTCAAACATGCATCCGGTTACCTGTACATATCTCACATTAGTCAAGCTGACTGCTTATGATGGAAAAGGCAATATTAAATATAGAACTTCATTTATTTAACTGACTGTGTAAGAACATGCGCCCCCACCCCACCCACCCCCACACACACACTTTCACCATTGGATGGTTGGACAAACCACTTTTACCTGTCGAGGTGAATTTATTATTAAAACTCTTTTCATCAATTAAAAATAGTCTCGTTTGCACGGGTAAGCAACAACACTTCAAAATAGTGAAGATCAATTTTGTGCGATTATTTTCATGAAAATCATATTCTAGTTTTTCTTCGATGTTGTTAAGAAAATTACTCCTACGATTTTGAACCTGTATATAAAGCTTATATTGTAGCAATTTTCGAAATGTATTTTATTATGTTATCACTCTAGGAAAAAATTGTAAAATACTTTGATACGAACTCGTACCAAAATTAGGAACTGGTGATTTTATCTTGCGAATCTTCCTGTGCTTATTGGGAGAAGTTAAGCTGACGGCATCGATGCCAATTTGAGGGTTAGTTAATTAAGTCCATTGCTCCAGGGAAACTACCTTTCGGGGATGGGCGGGGGATGATAGAAACTAACATACTGTACTGATTGATGCATGTCGAAATTTCCTTGACGATCTAACTTCAAAGCTTTTAACACCAAAATAGATTCCACAATCGACTCAGCTAGTAAAGCACAATACGCAATGGTTGGTACATGTAAATATCAACATGGTGCTCGCTAAATGGGAGAATATCCTGTGCTACCTGCCTTTTTAAGCTGAACTCACATTGATTTAAGTAGAAAGTAGAAATGAATTTCCCGTGACGCCGGATGTGTATTCCATTCGTTGAATTAGACAATGAAATGAATGTTTAATTGAACGGACGTGGTGGTTGTAACAAATGGACCATTCTCGGCCAACCTAATAGTAGAAATAGCAGGTAACGGCACCAATGCGCTCCAAATACGAGTCAATATTACTGTCAAAAAATACACTGTTATCAGGCAGTTGATGAAGTACAAAATCATATGTTCAGTATATTTATATTTATCAGAAACTAATCCTCTGGTATTTATATGTTACTTCGTTGGCTTGGACTTTCACAAAGATTGTATTTCGTGTTTATCATTTAATTCATTGGCTTGGATATCCACAAATACTGTATTTCATATCGATCGCAATAGCTGGAAATGAAGATACTGAAAACTGATTCGTCATTACTGAGAACCAATACATTAACGGCACAGTTATCCGCCACGTATATTTTATTCAAATATTCTCGATTGTATCTCGCAGAGGGGAACGAAAGCCCGCATGTCACGATTTAGAATGTGATTCCAATCAAACTGAATGCATAAAACTAACACTGAAACACTCAACCTATACGATTATTAATGACAACATTTTGCAGTCGGCGGTTTGCATCAGAAGATTCATCTATCGAGACAAAATGCAAATATTAACACTTTCGTTTGGTATAAACAGGTGTGTGTCAGATAAACGGCAATAACATTTGGAGGCAACTTCAGGCAATGTGCTTATCTCAGAAATAAAAATGTTAAACTGTGTAAAACAGGCAAGCGTACGTTGAATAATTTAAGTGCCTAGAAATGTCTGGGCACTCAAAGATTTGACAGGAACATTTGTAGATCATGATCTCTGTGTGCATATATGGCAACTCATGACTGCGTTGTTTCCACAAAGACTTTCTCAATATATATATACATTTCTTCATTTCTAAATACGGTCCTTTCTTGGCCTTATCCGTGCATGTTTTACACGAGATTTTGTCTGAAAGTTATCTCTTACCTTTTATTTCTGTTCCGCAATTGTTCTCCAATTTATTTCATGATCTGGATCCGTACTACTCACAGCAGATTCATAACAAAAAGAAAATATATTGAAGTTTTATGATTATTTAAATTATACAAAAGGCCATTATACCGACCGGAATACAAACATTGACAATCAGGCCAGAGTAAAAATGCACCCTGTCAAAAGGAGAACTCCACCTTTGCATTTCTAGCGATTAATTACACTTTCTTCCACAGGAAACTTTATCCAGGATGCTTAAAGTATGATAAGTCAGATGTTGCCCTGTTTGACATCATTTATCATATTACAGATTTATTAAATGGAATTGCTCAGAGCAAAGTAATATATATGATCGTCAATTATCTCTTGCTGGTATTGTTTCTACACAATTAGATGGCATGTTAGTCAACATAGTCCAATAGCATCCATGTAAATTAATACGTGCACGAAGCACGGCATTTGTTTGTATCTGCACCTGGAAAAACTTGAATGAGTCTATGCTCTCAAAACATGTAATAGAAAAGAGTGAAGACAACAAGCTTGGTAAAAATTAACAAATAATTTATTTATTTAGATTACAAAGTGAAAAATGAGGAAAATGAACTTATGTGTTAAATCCGAAGAAAAAAAAATCCAAGAATTAAAACCCCAAAACTTTTCAATGAAAAGTTGTATGTGAATCTCAGTTCATATCCCGATGAAATTCAAGATGAAAGGCGATGACGTCAGTAATATTCAGCGTTGTACTCATCTATCAACAGTCTCTTGATGAATCACAGAAAACATGAATCCAGTTTTTTAATACCTTATAAATTCCAGTAAATGTCTATGTCCAACACATCTGAGCTCTTTTGTATTTCCAGAGAAAATAATCACTTGAATTCATAAATCTGAAGAAGAAGAAGTTTGTTTACCAATCTACACATGCTTAATGACACGAAGTCCAGATATGACCTTGAATCAAATTAATGATTCTTACTCTGAGAAAGATAAAAAATAATATATAAAAAAGTTGTTTACCAAATTGTTTACCAAATTGTCACTGATTTTAGAACAATGTCAGCAATAAGATACAATGTTTAATTACGCAGCTTAGAATACAATGAAAATAAAAACTTCAGACAAATATTAAATATTAAACTCTAACAAATAAATCAAATTAAATTAAATATTCATATTACTAAACCAGTTCTAAAACGTTATAAACTTTCTCCTAAAGCTGCTGCTTTCACTACGAAAATAAGAACTTTCCTACCCACAACCGACTATATTTCCCTAAAAGATTATAAAGAATTGCTCTTGAACTCAACATTTGAAATTAAACGTTTAATCTCTACAATCGATTGTTACTTTTAATCGAATGAAAAGTCCAGGCTAGGCTTATGTCGCGTTAAAATCACAACGTTCACTAGACAACATCATGATGCATTGAGCACGGTGCAAAGATATACTAAAGCGCGAGCACACATATCTGTTATTTGCATAGACAATGTAAGTGATGATTAAAGAGAAACAAACAAAGGTTTATTCGAGAGGATGCCGGCAACATGATAGAAAGATGGCGTCACGTTTCTGTGAATACTTGTCCAATGTCGCAGCTGGAAATATATCGTTTAACATTTCTTAAATCCAACGCTATTTGTACCGTTTAGTTTTTTTAAGCTTCCAGATATCCCTTGTTTTCCGATACTACCGTTTGTTTCAGATATCACATTAAGCTCCATAATTTAAAATAATGGTTACCTAGAAGTATAAAACATTTCACATTGCGATTCATTTTTTCTATTTTCAATCTTCTGCACTCATTTCAAACAGAGTAAAAACTATTTGTTTGGAACTCATCAGATTTACATAATCCATTGTGTCCATTTTATGCCTGAAATGCATAGAAAATGACAGACAGCTTGATAAATGAGGACACGCGGTTTTCTTTTCAGCATATTGTAATAAAGTTTGACGTTTTACTGCATCACGTGATATAATCAACGACATTGATAAGACTGGTTTTATTATTATTGCATTCAATACCTTTCCCGTTCCATATTCTGTTTTTTTTTTTTTTTTGTCAAACTAATACAGTAGCTTTTTTCATTGCTAAACAATGTTATTATATCAAGAAATACAGCTATACAAGCATAAGCAAATCTTTTGGTGACGTAATTAAAATATTTGAAAAAGGGTTCTACCTGCGATTTACAATGTTATGTCTTTGTTCATGTTACTAGGATATTTAATCATACCACTTTATTGACAGATTTTATGTTTAATTTGCAAAAAGTATATCTTGACTTTATTTCTTTCTGTGAATTTCTGTTTGTTATGTATATTTCATTGTTTTGTTACGTTTTTCTTATGATTTTAAAAAAAAAAAACATTTCATGATAAGCTTTTGGAAATGTGACATTATGTGTTTGACTTGAGCTTGCCGATAATTAATTATTTATTTTAGTTTTCTAAAAAACTTGTCTATCTCAGTCTTGTAATTTGGAAATTCTGTATGAATTGACAGGACTCTCTGTGATATACTACACATTTCATATTGGTAACAAACCACTGATTATAATTACAATTTTATTTTGCAAGCACTATGAACCTTCTAGAAAGTTGCTTTCCATTAGATAATGTTTCTTTTTTAAAGACGTGACCTAAGGTCAAGCAGACTACTATGTAATTTTATTACTAGACAAAATAATATTAATTCGTGCTAGAAGATCTTAAGGCTGAATCAATATTATCATGTCATGTCAGGCAATACATTTGGTTTTCAATTTATTTCTTCAAATTATTTAACTCAAATAATTACTCTCTGGAGTTATATAAATACTTTTTTAAAAACAAAATAGAGACTTAAATTTATACTCATATTTTTAAAAGGATATATTATTGAATGTTATTATTGTGATCCAAGAAAAACTGTTGATACATCGTCACATTCAGCGTTGGATGTCAGTCGGATTTTCTATAACGTTTATTCACAACAATCTTTATTTTCACTTATGTCTGTAATTATGTGATTATTTTGGGATTTCATTGGCAATACCGTAAGGTCCATTTTAAATTTTCACTTTTATATTCTGGGGCAATGTATTTATTGAAATTTACAAAGCTTTTTGCTTCTCTCTTTTATTTTACTTATTTTAAGACCAAAGAGTCGTTCTAATATTAAATCGTTGTGCATATCTGGAATATCACATCTATCCATCGTATGAAACAGAAAATATTATGTGATTAAACTTCTGAAACTATCCAAGTGCTAGTCTCTTGTTTAATATGGTCTAACTTTTAAATAATGAAACCTATCAATATACAAAGCTGTTAAGAATTTGCAATGACGAGGTATTACACTGAAATGTCCGGCTCATTGGTTATCTTCACATGAAGATAATGACAGTCATTTGCTCCTCATTGGTGACGTCAGGTAATTAGCCCACGAATACAGAATGTTACCATGATTGCGTGTAAATCGCGTCATGATACCATCATCCAATTAGCTCCTTTATGAGTTTATTTGTGGCTGTTTATGTTTTGTTTGTTTGTTTTTTGTTTCAAAATGTGAATATTCAATGTCCGTTATAAAATATTCCTCAAAGTACTTCCCTACTGATTATTTAGACCTCAGCTGCGCATCTGTCAACTCCAGATAGCCAGAAATAAGTTAAAAGATTTTGTTGCATCACACATAAAATGGGAATTGTCAGTTTTCATCTGGTATTCGTCTACTGATGATTACTTGCGATGCAGCATAACAAAATACGTTTAGCATAGGCCTACTCAGGAAGGTAGGAACCAGACGCAACCCTGACATTAAAGTCTAGATTGAGGTCTAAAAGAATGGCATGTGTACAGTGACTGGATAGCAGCGTCTGGCATGAAACTGTCGTCATCCACAATCGCCAATTAAAGCTGTAAATACTTACAAACTAGGGATATATATATATATATATATATATATATATATATATATATATATATATATATATATATATATATATATATATATATCGATGTAGAAACACGCAAACCTGCCTTACACACACACTCACACACACACTCACATACATACATACATACATACATACATACATACATACATACATACATACATACATACATACATACATACATACATACATACATACATACATGCGTTTGAACATGCATGAAATGAAATCTGAATTTGTTTTTTCTTAGTAACTAATAATTCAGTCGTCAAAATATGTTTTACGAAATAAATTAAACATAAGTTCAAAGCCTTCAATTAAAACTTTAATTTAATTAATTGTTCTTTTATTGACGCGCATTATCAGAATAAATGTCAGCCATGATAAAAGAGCAAAATCAGAGTTATAAAGAATAAAAGAAAAGAAAACATGATTTAAAGATAGAGAAAACAACACACTTGTTAATATAGATATAAAGTTAGAACATTGGGCAAATTTCATACTTCTAACAATAATAGTTAACAACCGTTTCTACTGGAACAAAGATTGATATCGGAGCATAATTCTCAAACTGTGTTATATCTGTACTGCATCAAACAATCCTCAGTATATTGGAGGAAACAAAAGTGTAACGTTCAAGAGGTTGACCATTCATTTTAGAATATTGAATTAATAGGTTCTGCCCATGACCAAGCACGGGCATTCATTTGCCGCCAGATTACCGCTGTACATTCTACATTCACAACTCTACTTCGAGATTTGGAGTAGTCAAAGATGAAAATTAAGTATCTTATTTGTAACCCCGCAGCGCCATGTTGGAGATGATCCGATTGACAACTGTGAATCGAAACAACTGTTATTTAAATCAATTATTTAACTCATCCTAGACAGCGACGATTGGGAAGATATATGGTCGGAATATCATTAAAAACTGATTCAAACTGCAGCGAGCATAATGGCACATAGACCTTTGAAGGGACTGACATTTAAGATGATTAAAAGATAAATGACGACATTCAACGGTCGCCCGTTTATATTCCCAACTCCTGTTCTTTGCACGGGCAATTTAAGTGATGATTAAAGAGAAACATTTCTCTTCGGTGTTTTGTTTGTTAACAGACAAAGGTTTAGTCGAGAGGAAGCTGGCAACATGATAGAAAGATGGCGTCACGATTCTGAGAATACGTTTCCAAAGCCCCAAATGCAAATGTCTCATTTAAATCCAATGCTATCTGTACGGTTTAGTTTCATTTAAGGTTCGAGATAATACCACTTGTTTCAGATATCACATTAAGCTCAATAATTTAAAACAGTGACTGCCTAGCCGTATAATTTCACATTGCAATTCGATTTTTCATTTTCTTAATCTTCTGCACTCATTTCAAACAGAGTAAAAACTATTTCTTCGAAACTCATCACATTTAGAATCAGTTGTGTCCATTTATGCCTGAAATACATATAAAAGAACAGACATCTTTTCAGTTTACTTTTATTTTAAAGCTTGGCATTTTACTGCATTTACGTGATATTATCAACGACAATGATCCGATTTGTTTTATTATTACTGCATTCAATAACCTTCCCTTTCCAATTTCTGTTTATGTTGTCAAACTAATGCAGTAGCTTTGTTCACTGCTTAAACAATGTTATTATATCAAGAAATACAGCTATACAGGCATAAACAAATATTTTGGTGACGTAATTAAAATATTTGAAAAAGAGTTCTACATGCGATTTACAATGTTATGTCTTTGTTCATGTTAGTAGAATATTTAATCATACCACTTTAATGACAGATTTTATGTTTAATTTGCAATAAGTATCTCTTAACTTTATGTCTTTCCGTGAATTTCTGTTTGTTATGTATATTTAATTGTTTGTTACGTTTTTCTTAAAAATTTTTTTAAAAAAAATTTCGTTATATGCTTTTGGTAATGTGACATTATGTGTTTGACTTGATACTGTCCGTAATTAAATTAATTTTCTAGCGATCTTAATTATTAATTTGGTTTTATAGTAAACGTGTTTATCTCAATCTGAGTCTTATATTTTGGAAATTATGTATGAATTGCCGGGACTATCGGTGATTTACTACAGATTTGATATTGGTAACAGAGCACTTATAATTAATACAATTTTATTTTATAAACATTATGAACCTTCCAGAAAGTTGCTTTCCATTAGATAATAGTTCGTTTTTAAAAAAATGTGATCCATGCCAAGCAGACAACTATGTAATTGTGTTACTTGACAAAAACGTATTTCTTCAGGGTATAATATCTTGCGGCCGTATCCATATTATCATGTCATGTCCAGCAATACCTTTGGCCTGGAAATTATTTCTTCAACTTATTTAACTCAGCAAATACTCACTGGAGATATATAAGTGCTTTTCTTTAAATAGAGACTTGAACTGACACTCATACTCTCTAAAAAGATATATTCTTGAATGGTATTAGCGTGATCCAAGAAAAGGCCGTTGATGCTTCGACACATTCAGTGTTGGATTTCATTTGGATTTGCTCTAAAGTTTATCCACAACATTCATTATTTGGAGCTATGTCTGTAATTCTATGATTATTTTGGATTTGTTTGGAAATACCGTAAGGTCTATATGACATTTTCACTTTTGTATTCTGGGGCAATGTATTTATTAAAATTTACAAAGCTTTTTGCTTCTCTCTTTTATTTTACTTATTTTAAGACCAAAGAGTCGTTCTAATATTAAAGCGTTGTGCATATCTGGAATATCACATCTATCCATCATATGAAACAGAAAATATTATGTGATTAAACTTCTGAAACTATCCAAGTGCTAGTCTCTTGTTTAATATGGTCTAACTTTTAAATAATGAAACCTATCAATATACAAAGCTGTTAAGAATTTGCAATGACGAGGTATTACACTGAAATGTCCGGCTCATAGGTTGTCTTCACATGAAGATAATGATATCCAATTTCTCCGCATATGTGACGTCAGGTAATTAGCTTACGAAAACATAGTGTTACCATGACTACGTGTAAGAGCGTTATGATGCCGTCATCCAATTAGCTCCTTTCTAGGGTTTATTGGCTGTTGCTTGGTTTTGTTGTTTTTTTTTGTGTTTGAAAATGTAAATGTTCTACGCCCGTTATGAAAACCTTCTCAAACTACTTCGCTGCTGTTTATTTGGACTTCAGCTGAGCATCCGCACACTCCAGATGAACAGACCTAAGTTGCAAAGATTATGTTGTATCACACATGAAATGGAAATTGCCAATGTTCACCTGGTATTCTTTTACTGACGGTTACTTGCGATGCAGCAGAACATAATTTTAGTATAGACCTAATCAGGAAGGTAGAACCAGAAGCAGCCTTGTCATTAATGTCTAAATTGAGGTCTAAAAGATTGTCATGTGCACGAGACTGGAAAGCAGCGTCTGGGATGAAACTCTTCATACACAATCGCAAATTAAAGCTGTAAATACTTACAAAACTAGGGCAAATAGCGTTTTAAGACAATCTGTTAACTGGTTTTTTTTTCCTAAAACACGGTTGAAACGGTAAAAAAAAAGTAAACGTTATGCACTACGAAATGTAATTAACATATTTTTTAGAGTGGAGAGCTACTAGCTTTAAACGATGTAAAACAGTGCATCAAACCTCCCCCACATGAAACCACAATGTTGGATTAATTGCATCACTATCAATGCAGACTACGGCAAGCACATTTTGGACTCATTTATGTTCAATGTACTGACTTGTTTGAACAATAAAGCACAAAGGAATATTGGATATAATCCGCCACTGATATAATTCTTATGACGCTATGACTTCTTGTTGCTTCCTATATTTTCACCACATCAAGAGTGTATAGAACAGAGTTTCGTTTCCAAAATCCATCAGGTACATACCAGTATCTTCTTTGTGTATGACGTCATTAATGTTGAACGGATTGTCTTTGTCATGATCCATAACGACTGCAGTGCGATAAACCCTTTCTTTAAATCATTTTCTTAGGAATAGATATATCAGGTAAACATTTGTTGCATCAACAACAATATAAGTATTACTAAGTTTCGGACATCCTAAAATTATTCGTTATTGCCAGTCAGTATAAAATTTAGGCGAGAGGCTTTCTAGATGATTCATACATTCTTATCTTTTAATTTGCTATCGTCTCTCAAAAGATCAAACTCGTACCATTGTAGATCGATCTGGCAGTAATTTGTCTCCTTTCGTTCACCAAATATTTTCCTTTATTACCGTCTTTGTGCTCTGATCGATTTTTAAGAAAAAATAATTATTAAATTAAAACACAAATGAGAAAATTGAGGATAGCGGTAATGTTCAGGATATAGTCGTCAAGGTAGTCAACACTAAGTGAATCGGCTTCTTATATTACCATATCAAGCTGATAAAAATGGCTGATTACGCGCAAGAAGAAAATTGATTTCCAATTAATGGGAGTCTGTCTCAGTACAAATTGGATGTTTTGGAGAATAAGATAGTTTGTCTGTGACACTTCATGGTCGTAAGCAGATCATATTCCATTATACATCCTTATATCTTGCCAAAAACTGTAGTTCCATCAAGAATTTAGGTTACATATAATTCCTGAAGTTTAAAATCTCTTTGCGATTGCCACTAATGGGCAGTATAGCAAGAAACACTAATTCTGTAACACGTGTCGTAATTTTGTTAACACGGTATCCTACCATTAAATAGCTTCCCACGGTCTTTATATGCAAGCCAAAGATCACAATGACGTAGAAGCTTGCAAGAATGCTTCACAGTAACTAATTTATCTTTGTGTGGATATAATATTATCTTCACGACAAATATATTTGCAACACTGGAGTAAGATGAAAGTTGTACATCCAATGACTAGCCAAAGAATATATCATAATATTTGCTATGCAAACTTTATTTGCATAGTTCTGTTTTAACAAAAATCAACATTACGTGCAGGAAACAGGAAGATAAATTTAGAATGAAAGATTTATATGTACTGTATGTCCATTTTAAAACAAGACAAAGAAGCAATTGCTTTAAAAGCCCGAAGCTTCCGCATATGTTTAAGTTTTCAACACAATACTCAGACCTATAAAAATTATTTGGAGGAAATTTTTAAAGTCAACTTACCTTAAAAATTTCAAACTATCTGGCAAGTTTAAATATATAAAGGTATTTAAAAAAAATTATAAAAATTTAAAATATTAAAATTAACAATAATTGCGGAAATGTTGTTAAAAATTTGCATGGTACATATTAAGACCGAAGTGATAACAATTACTGAGTATTCAAAGGAGAATAGTAAACAACTTTGAACGTGAGAATATGGAAATAAATTCCCAGTATCTATCAAATTTCAGGAAAGCCAAATGCAACCAAGTGTGTTGTAAAAGGGAGATAATAAACATATAGCATACCAAGACAAGAGGACAATATGTTCCCCATCCTAAAATGTTGGGGGACAGACATAGATTTTAGATGGATAATGACATATAACAATACGCAATGCACTAATAGTGCTAGAAAATAATATAATCTCAATGGCTTCTACAGTTTAGCCAACCTTATCTGTATTGTCTGTGATAGAAATGCATGTATTCAAGAAAACAAATATATAATTAGTGTTCACATCTTATTAAATTGATCTTGAAAGAAGTGACAAGTTCAAGTAATCATCGTTATCACCACCACCACCATCATCATCACTGTCATCATCAGTACAAAATCAATATAGTCATCGTTACCATTTATTGACACATTTGTAAAAAAAAGAATGGAACGAGAGATGATCTTAATATAATACGACATATGTCATATTTTATGTCAAGTATTACCTGTAGACGCTATCCCCGTCTGTGATGATAGGTGTCATGAAATGTTTCGACTTTCTAGTTCTCTTACGGGTATAGTTTATGGTGGGGTTTTTCCGGTACACTTCTAGTCACAAGTCCAACACCACTTTAAGTAATTGATTTATCAGAACCCAATGTCTTCTGTACTTCTATACAGATCACAATAATAAAGTCTTTCCATATAGTCAGTTTTATGCATCGCAAAAATGTCAATTTATCTTTGTCGTTTGTTCGGAAATCCAGCTAGTATGATCAAAGCTAAGAGAACTGTTGATAATTTTTTTATCAGATTCCTAAATGTTTCTTTAAAATTATTCCATGAACTCAGTTCCAATCATTAAGAGTTTAGATGGTAATTTACAAACAGGGCTGATCTTTATTTCAGAAATATATTTCTTTATCATATCTGATTTTCGATATCTATCGATTGGCCTAAAATATGTTTCCGTTTTCCTGAGTAAATAGTTTCATCAGCTGAGATCATAACTGACAAATACTCACCTTTACTTCAGCTTTACTTAATCGATTGCACGTTATTCTGAATCTGTTTTAATTAAAATAATACACGGATAGACAACGGTAGCATAACAACAGTCCAAGCCATGTAAACTATGTGTGTGGATGGGTAGGTGGTGGTGGGAGTAGGGGTGGACAGACCAAGTGGGTGACGAATATATCCATCAAACAACATTTTAATTTTACTGAAAATTATGTTTTGCAGCACGGGGGGGGGGGGGGGAGGAGAGGGGGCAAAAGGCCTTCTTGCTACCTGGGTAATAAGCAACCAAAAGCAAATTTAATATCGTCTCAATGATTTTAACAGAAAGCTCAGGGTGACTACTCATCTAACAACATTTTGTCTACTGAGAATAATATATGCTTAATTATGTTTTGCGTAGATGTTGGATGTTTATTTTGCTTTCCGCATTTCATGGCACCATCTTTGCATTGTTTCCTGCACTACGTAATAAATTTTGCAGACATACATTCTCCTCATTAATGATCGTGGTTATTAGTGAATACTTCAATTTGGAATAGGAAGGAAATGACTTTATTAAAAATATAATCTAAACATATAGTGCCAAACTATTCGTTCAATGTGTTTATTATGTCCTACAAAATCAATAGCAGTTCCAAGCTTAAAGAATAAATACTAAAGATGCAAGAACGTGTCCTCATATTACACGAAAAGTTGGTATGATAAGAACGTTCGTTTAAGAAAAGTTGCACGGGCCTAAAGTAGATGAGATAAGGCCGTTTGAAAGCCGTGGGGTTAACTGTGTCGAGCCCATACAATTATGAATAATTGTATGAAGAGAGTAATTTAGTAACACGAACCACTTATTTTCTCAGCAGCGATCCATACTAATGGTCAAGAAGAAAGGCTTTTATGCACTTGTACCACATGGATCAAGGCTAGGACAATATGCTTCACATGAAATAATACAATTACGGATAAACAGTCAAGCAGGCCCGAGAACCATTCCAAACGCAAAGTGCCGAGCTAAACGATTTTGTACTTCCGTAGGGATGAAAGCTGTTGAAAGCAAGTGTCATACACGGCGTCTTGAAATTTGATACCAGTCTCATATGATATCTGGACTTTTTTCTCTGCATGGTTTGCGCACATTGGAGTGTTAAAAAGAATAATTGAATGGACTGCGTGTATAGATCTATAACTTTTATTTTCTTGGTTTAATTAAGTAGAAAAGTCTCTCATCATGAGGGAATGGAGAGCAGTGATCACTTGGGCACTTTCTCTCCTTGAGAAAACAATGAACGAAGCAAATGGCAGATAAAAGAGCAAGAGATGAAACAAAGACGGATGTATAACTCTTTCTTGATACATAGAACAGACACGGATGTACCCACAAACGAAACACTGAGGACAATTTGTATATACTTTGCTAGCGAATTATCTATTGACAAACTTTTACTACTAATAGAATATTAATATGTCTCAGTGGAAGATAAATGTTTCTTTATTCGTTGCTATTGATATAACCTTTGTGATAGGTATAACGATCATATCCAAGAGAAAATCCAACGGAAATTTCTGAGATCAGCAATTTCTAAAAACTGTAAGAAGCAAAACATATTGCCGCAGATATTTTTTAAAGTTTTCTGTATGTAACCATGATATATCGGGATAATATATAGTGGGGCAATCTTCCGACACGGTACCATATATTTAGACACAAATGATGTACGGCCTGTCTAAGAAGGAGCGTGGCAGCTATTGCTGGATAGTTTACTGGGCAAATACTGAATGGAATTAGGTATGGGATTATAATCCATTTATTGCTTTAATGTACTGGCAAGGCAAATACATAGACTATTACCAAAAACACCTCATATTTTTTTTGTGTAAAACATGACCTACCAACTTATCAACTGATAATTGCTCTTCTCGATGATATATGCAAGAAGTTGAAGTATCTTAATAAAAAAAATAGCTACTTTTGACTACTAACACAAATACCTGGACCAAAAATGTAGACCATTATTTTGTCATTACAGTCCTCAGATCTTTCTGAAGTGTTTTCATCTTGTTTATTGTAGCATCAAAACATTCAGTTCTCCAATATTCAGTTATAACGTATGATATTTATTCATCCGGGAGTCTTTAAATTAATTAGTTACAGCTTTAAAACCGTAATTATCAAAGTGAAAGATATCAATACACCCTTGCGAATGCACACTTTTGATCTTCATTTCTTCTTTAATCATGAATGCAACGTGCAGACACTGTTTTGTAATAGTATAATAATATTCCATTCGAGTAGAGAGTAAACATGGAACTTCATTGATCATTCGCAGCAATTTTCAGGCTTATTTATGAAGCGAAGTAATTACGGTAATTCTAATTTAATTATATTATTTACTCATTCAAGTTTGTTTTTGGTTGGGGGGAGGGGAGGGTTCTCAGTGGAAAGGACGAAGTTCATTTTGAACTACCGAGGTAGGAAAAACAATATTTATATATGAAAAATGTAAATAATATGAATTCGCGGTTCAGTGTTTATGGGATGTTTCTTTAGTGTTTATTGGATGGCCCTTCATTGTTTATAGGATGGTTCTTCAGTGTTCATGGTATGATCTGTCAATGTTTTTGAGATGGTCCTTCGGTGTTTATGTGGTGGTCCTTCTGTGTTTATGTGGTGGTCCTTCGGTGTTTATGTGGTGGTATTTTAGTGTTTATAGGATGATCTGTCAGTGTTCACGGGATGGTTTTTCAGTGTTCACGGGATGGTTCTTCAGTGTTCATGGGACGGTTCTTCAGTGTTCACTGGATGGTTCTTCAGTGTTCACTGGATGGTTCTTCAGTGTTCATGGGATGGTCTTTAAGTATTTATGGGCTGGTTCTTAAATGTTATTAGGATGGTTCTAAAGTGTTAATTGATCTTTGTAAGATATAAAAGGCGAAAAGCAATTTCTTTTCTACAACACATTTCTTGATACATCTGCTTTCAAAATATCCTTTGAAATATGTTTCGTTTGAATACGATTACACAATTGTTGTCTAACACAATATCCGGCGCTCAAAGAAATAATTTTAAATGAATGACAAAACTCGACTGTACAAAGTTTATCCACCGGTACAGCGGCATGTGTTTACACCCAGTGAAATGTACATGATCATTATTCTGTACAATACATAAGCTATAACTAATTGCAAAGATTGTTTGTAACTTTCAATTACAAAATAACCTATACTCTAGCAGAAATAGAAATTCCATTGTTTGAGTATGACCGTCTTCACACGTAGACACGCGTCAAATCAGCAAAAACCGATCCGAATATGCAAGAATATCCAGAAAATTTAACTAATACAATCAATCTTAACATCACTGAAATATAGAATATAATGTAATCCAGGCCAGATTTCTCTAGAATCCATGTTTCCCTTAATTCAAAAGACCTCTTAACAACTTCTATTTTAAATTGAAAAATCCATTTTTTAATAATCTTACTCTGATACAAGACCACAAACCTTACAGCTTCTCGACTGTCTATCAAGTGCACATCTGCATAGTTTCTCTTTATTAACTTTCCGTTAATGTACTTGACAAAAATTTAAAAACAACTATGCTGTTACTATGATACATGGGCAAATATGCATGTCAGGGAATGAGGTTTTATAATAATTCATCTACAGTATGACAAAAATTCAGGAAATATTAGCAAATCAAAATCTGTACTGATTAGATTAATGCAACATTTATATGACTGTGACCTTTAACCCAAAATATAAGGAACAAGAGCGCATGTCACAAATATTTGTACAAGCTTCGTAATGATTCATCCTATGTATGAAGCAAATGAATCAAAGACTGTTAGGAAATATAAGCAGATTAAGAAATAGCGTTACCACTAATTTAACGCATCTCCAAGTCTACGATCCGTTTAATGCGTGGAAGAAATATAAGCAATATAAAAAAAAGGAAAACATAAACACCACTTTTTTGTCAACGTGACCTTGCTTCTACGGGCAAAGTAGCAAGAGCCTGTCACAGAATGAATTGACTTAGCTTTATAATAATTCATTCCATATATAAAGAAAACCCATTAAGGACTTACTAAATAAAAGCAAATCGAACATTTTAACCAAAACCCTGCTGATCAGGTGATCAAACTATTAACCAATAAACAAACTCATTAATCTTAAATATGTTACATAGTCCAAATGTAATAATTTTTATTGGTAATGAAGCTGAAGAACTTAAAACTGTACATAATGGGACTGTAGACCCTGCACAAGGTAAAATGCATACAACTGACATTATAACTATGAACTGGAACAGTTGAATATTAAGAAAATTGTTAAGTTAAGAAGTCAATTTATAGAGCTAATGACTAATGAAAAACGGTATCGATACGAAGTGCTAGATGCTTTGCATTCAACGCATTTCTTCAACTGTCAATGGTTGTAGCAATTAATGATAGTACTGTTGCATGTATGTAACTATCACATAATTCAATATTCTGAAGTAAATAAATCTCAAACTAAGACAAGTCACATTAAAATATATTATCTAAAATTGCATCACATATTTTGCCGCATTCTTTATTGTAGTTCTTGGTCGATTTGGGTGGGTGGGTGATGTGGGATATTCGTTTCTACAGTGTTTACATTAAGAAATAGTTATGATACATTCAGTCACGAATTTACGTTTGTTGCATTTGCAGCATTAATTATCTGTTAGTATCAATATGTATCCATGTAATGGCCCCAAGTGTTCTATCCGTTACGAATCACGGCCATCTCACCTCTGTCTACGTTGGTTCAATGTGGGTATGTGAGAAAGCTTGCCAGTAGCTTCTCGTGGGTCGGTGCCTCTTTGTGGGGGGTTTTCCCGGTTCTTCATCCACCATTACTACAGGCCGCCGTGTACAATCGTGTAATGAAAAATGACCTTAAACCCTACCACCAAAGAAAACCAACAACAGCAAAGTATACATTGACGTGATAAAATCATTAATTAATTTGTACTGGAAAACATGTACCACATTCAAATTTCACAGAGACTGTAAACTGAGCACGCACTGTGCTACACTACTCTACACCACACTAAAACTTGTTATATTCGGGTTGGGTTGAAAGGACTCAAAAACGTCAAGTAAGGGTCCTAAAACTTTATATAAAATAAAAGTACAAGCTGAAATCTTTACAAAAGCTACACTCATTGTTGCTTACAGTGCCTTCCCGGCTACATAACTGCCTGCTCTCCCACTGTGCTTAAGTAACAGTCAGAGATAAGGGATTTAATTAATTTAGTAGCGTTGTTCCGATTATCGATTATAATCGATCATCGGTTGGTTGAGGTGAACCGATTATCGATTATGAATTTCTGACCGATTCCCATCACTATAATTTAGCATTTGTGCCTTATCCAACTGCATGAAATGGTCCAAACTCAGTTAGCCACAAGATAAACAACAGTGTTTGGTATCAAATATCTATAATGATGGGATTCATGGTCTTTACTATACTATACTTTACTATACTATACTTTACTATGCTATGCTATACTATACTATGTTATGCTATACTATACTATACTATACTATACTATACTATACTATACTATACTATACTATACTATACTATACTATACTATACTATACTATACTATACTATGATGGGATTGATGGTCTTTACTATGCTATGCTGTGCTGTGCTGTGCTGTGCTGTGCTGTGCTGTGCTGTGCTATGCTATGCTATGCTATGCTATGCTATGCTATGCTATGCTATGCTATGCTATACTATACTATACTATACTATACTATACTATACTATACTATACTATACTATACTATACTATACTATACTATACTATACTATACTATACTATACTATACTATACAGGGATGTATGGGGGTGTCCTGGGAGGGGTAACACCTCTGGCTGACTAAGCAGTCGTACTCCTTCTGGGGGTAGCTCACCCACCTTTGGTCCCCACTTGGCACTCCGCTCTCACTTGGTGGTCAACGGGCAGAAAGGCGATTCCAAGCAGAGCGCCGTGGAGTGCTAAGATCACTCAACTCTATTTCCGGCCGCCTCAACGTTGTTGTGCTGCTGAACCCAGATTGTTTTGGGCGAGAGAGTGAGGTTGTAGCGACAGGTGTTGGTACAATGACAGCTGTAGCCGCAAACCTGTACAAAGGCGACTCAGGCCATTAGGATCATTTACCACTGACAAGGAGAAGCAGTGGAGTCCGCCAGCCCCTTGAGCGACTAAGCAGCCCTTTTCAATAATGCACTGCTCACCTCCCTGGCATACAGATGAGGCTCGAAAAGATGCCCTAAACATTGCTTGCTCTAAACGTCCTTAGCCAGCATACCGCTCTGGAGGAGACACTACTGTAGCGGTCAAAATAATAAAAAAGAAAATGAGAATTGTTCCTCTCACACTTGGCGTATGGAACGTATGGACCTTACTGGAAAAAGACGATGTGGAAAGACCCCAGAGGAAAACCTCCCTAATAGGAAAGGGTATCGCCAGATACAACATGGGAATTGCTGCCATGAGCGAGACCCGGCTTGCAGGAGAAGGCGTACTCTGTAAAAGAGGCTACGGATACCCGGATACACTTTCTTTTGGAGCGGCCGAGGAAGTTAATACCGCCGTGAGCCTGATAACCGATATTATTTTACGCCTCCATACCTGTAACCGGACGCCATAGATGCACCCACGCTCGAAGCACTGGCACATCATTGACTAAGTCATTTTCAAGAAGAGGAACAGGCAGGATGTGCGTGTGACCAATTCCTTATGTGGCGCTGACTTAAGACAGATCAGCGCCTTATAATCACTCAGCTCAACATTCGCATTCAGCCAAAACGACGCACACAGGCAAGGAAGGCATCTAAACGACTTAACGCCACCGAGCTGAAATGCACCAGTAGCAAACAGTATCTCGCGGATGCCCTGGAAGAACGTTTAAAATCCACCCTCTCGACAATCAGAATGTGAAGAACGACTGGGCGGCATTCAGAGAGCTGGTCTACAGCACAGCTTCAGAAATCAGAGGACCGTCAACCAGAAACCATCAAGACTGGTTTGATGAAAAGTACGACGAGATCAAGCAGTTGCTGAAGGCGAAACACTGCCTCCTTCAAACCTACCTCAAAAACCCCAAATCAAACTCTAGGAAGATGCGAACATACGGAGAACTGTACAACAGAAGCTGCGTCAGATGCGATACACATGGCTGAGCAGCAAAGCTGATGAGATTCAGTGCTACGCAGACCAACATGACATGAGGAGCTTCTACAACGCTCTGAAAGCAATGTATGGACCTACATCCTCTGGATCATCCCACTTCTCAGCGCAGACGTAGCACACCAATTACTGACAAAGAGCCGAGTATAGTATAGTATAGTATAGTATAGTATAGTATAGTATAGTATAGTATAGTATAGTATAGTATAGTATAGTATAGTATAGTATAGTATAGTATAGTATAGTATAGTATAGTATAGTATAGTATAGTATAGTATAGCATAGCATAGCATAGCATAGCATAGCATAACATAGCATAGCATAGCATAGCATAGCACAGCACAGCACAGCACAGCACAGCACAGTATAGTATAGCACAGTATAGTATAGCATAGCATAGTATAGTATAATATAGTGTAATATAGTGTAGTGTGGTGTGGTGTGGTGTGGTGTGGCGTGGCGTGGCGTGGCGTAGCATAGCATAGAATTGCATAGCATAGCAACTATACTACACATTACTGTACTGTACTGTACTGTACTGTACTGTACTGTACTGTACTGTACTGTACTATACTATACTTTACTATGATATAATATACCACACTATACGATACGATACCATAGTATACTATAGTATATATTATAATTATATATGAAAGGGCTTTTTAAGGCTACCCTCAATTAAATGACATTTCAGTCATTAGAACTAACATACATAATATATGCTCTATCAATTAACCACGAGTTCTGTCACTAAAGTGTTATTAAGGTGATATGATTACATTCATTGCCTTTTTGGAACAGACATAACAATCGAACACCCATTAGTACACTTGACATATGCTTATTCTATACAACAAACTTTGGTCTTGAATCAGACACATGTAAGGTTCTAATCGAACATCCGTTTAATTAATAAGATAAAAAGCATCGCGTCTTAATCACACAAGAAAAGGTTAAAGAGTTTCATTCATTTTTTCCTGTATTTGCTTTGTATTTATTTAATCTTTGTACTTCAAAAAAATTACTCGAACAATGATCACATTTACTGAACAGGTTTGAGAAGGAAATAAATTTTCGGACCAGTATTTTAAAATAAAACAACGTGATATCAATAGCTCTTTAATCTGTATTCATAATGTAAAAATTAGTATGCAACACAATAGAAGTAAATGGCGAGAGTGTTTTCAATAAAATCAATGCTGATAACGAAATAGCACGAGTAATTCCAACAATCAATCACTGTTTGCACATTTATCCACGTTGCTGGGTTTTCGTGTTAACACAGGAAAAATTGGTTTCGAAACAAAACAAACATGAATGCTTATTTTTTTCTCAGAGATATTACTGAAAATAACTTTAAAGCCATACCTGTGGATCATCATTATAACGACCTTTTATAGTTTAGATCCATTTCTCTCGAAACCTACGTTATTGCTTGTATTTTATACAAGTAAGTAGCTTTTTATCTTCTTAAAGACCAGTGAGAAAGTGTTGCTGTTTCATTTTTGCGCGTAGCGAAATTTAATTTTAAAATTCAGCTTTACTTATTTGTAAAAAGACATATCAAAGAAAGAACGAAAACTACAAACTATTTGTATGAACACGATGTCTTTTATTCAAGATTATTTCTGCGCGAGATGATTCAGACTAAATATTGAGACGTTTCACGCCATCTGTTTACTGACAGAACCTATCCCACTTCATCGCTGTATCGCCCCCAGTATATTAGCCCAGCAGCGAGATGCGGTTCTAAAAGCACACATTAAAATATTCTGTCAGTCCCGTAATTAAACTTTATCTCGTTAACTGAGAAACAGTTTTATTTAATAAATTCTTAGTGATACTGAATATATTTAACAAGATTTTATATGAAAGTTATTCAACATGAACAGGAATTGTCGTATGGCTACAAGATTTTATATGAAAGTTATTCAACATGAACAGGAATTGTCGCATGGCTACAAGATTTTATATGAAAGTTATTCAACATGAACAGGAATTGTCGCATGGCTACAAGATTTTATATGAAAGTTATTCAACATGAACAGGTATTGTCGCATGGCTACAAGATTTTATATGGAAGTTATTCAACATAAGCAGGAATTGTCGTATGGCTACAAGATTTTCATGTATTTGCCTATATCAGAAATGCCTTTTGTCATGATCTGCACTAAAATTTTATTTTCTCGTAATTTACTTTCGACACTAAAGGAGGTCTATGAAACGAAATTTTCAACGCATGTATCCATTAATACTTGGTACGGTCGGATTCACTTATACGTACATTGTAGACATCACAACAGGATTAATTACTAAGAGTCATCATTTATTATTTAACCTTGTGCTCTAAACTAAGCACAACGACACAATCCTACACAATCAAGCACGTAAAATAAACATACAAACTTGTTGATTAATGCTACAAATTTGGCTTATTCTGAGACGGTTATATAGGTTTTAACCTGTACATAAAAGAATGATTACTAAATACCTGGGGCCATAGAATAAACAGTCCCACCCACCTTCAATGCTTTCGTTCATCCATAATCAACTTTAACTAACCTAAGAATCAGTATTAATCATATTAATGAGTTGTAGAGTTCAAGTTGTAACCCTAACGCCTTGACATAAATCTGATAGTTGTCAGTTTCAGTGTTGCACGATATGCGATGCTTCTTGTCCATTAAAGTCCCATAGAAATACACGTGCAATTTAGTTGCTTCTTGTCGATTAAGTCCCATAGAAATACACGTGCAATTTAGTTGCTTCTTGTCGATTAAGTCCCGTAGAAATACACGTGCAATTTAGTTGCTTCTTGTCGATTAAGTCCCATAGAAATACACGTGCAATTTAGTTGCTTCTTGTCGATTAAGTCCCATAGAAATACACGTGCAATTTAGTTGCTTCTTGTCGATTAAAGTCCCGTAGAAATACACGTACAATTAGTTGCTTCTTGTCGATTAAGTCCCGTAGAAATACACGTACAATTAGTTGCTTCTTGTCGATTAAGTCCCGTAGAAATACACGTACAATTAGTTGCTTCTTGTCGATTCGATTAAGTCCCGTAGAAATACACGTACAATTAGTTGCTTCTTGTCGATTAAGTCCCGTAGAAATACACGTACAATTAGTTGCTTCTTGTCGATTAAGTCCCGTAGAAATACACGTACAATTAGTTGCTTCTTGTCGATTAAGTCCCGTAGAAATACACGTACAATTAGTTGCTTCTTGTCGATTAAGTCTCGTAGAAATACACGTACAATTAGTTGCTTCTTGTCGATTAAGTCCCATAGAAATACACGTACAATTAGTTGCTTCTTGTCGATTAAGTCCCATAGAAATACACGTGCAATTTAGTTGCTTCTTGTCGATTCAGTCCCGTAGAAATACACGTGCAATTTAGTTGCTTCTTGTCGATTAAAGTCCCGTAGAAATACACGTAAAATTAGTTGCTTCTTGTCGATTAAAGTCCCGTACAAATACACGTGCAATTTAGTTGCTTCTTGTCGATTAAGTCCCGTAGAAATACACGTACAATTAGTTGCTTCTTGTCGATTAAGTCCCGTAGAAATACACGTACAATTAGTTGCTTCTTGTCGATTAAGTCCCGTAGAAATACACGTACAATTAGTTGCTTCTTGTCGATTAAAGTCCCGTAGAAATACACGTACAATTAGTTTTCATCCCAATATGAGTATGTGATGGATAAGTGAGTCACACACAAAAAACTTACTTTTGTGAAGTTCAATAAAGGAAAATGTAATATTTTCTTTCAAAATAACACCATTGTCATGTTTGATGAGAAAGTTATATCAACATACTTGTTCGCAATATTGCTATATGTTCCACTATAACGCAGTA
Source organism: Unio delphinus (assembly GCA_029339505.1). Classification (NCBI taxonomy): domain Eukaryota; kingdom Metazoa; phylum Mollusca; class Bivalvia; order Unionida; family Unionidae; genus Unio; species Unio delphinus. Next base: position 159,378 of record JAQISU010000135.1, on the reverse strand, counting down.
TATGACATGTCATTGTTTAATCGGAGATAAATACAGCATGAAATAAATCATGAGTTCTACTGACGTCTGCCTCATTGCTCTAAGCAACCTAAGCTCATACAAATATGACAAAAACGATGACGAATGTATTGCATCTGACTCACAGCTATTGGAATTACATTGGACAGATATGTCGAGCATGGTGTGAAGTTAAATATGGCTAATCTGAAATATATCATAGCATAACAAAACATTGCAAAATATAAATAACATCGCATAGCAAAATAGAATAACATAGGAAAACAAATAATAACATAGCATAGTAAAACATATAATAACACAGCATGGATAACTTTATTGAGTTAACTGGCTGATTTCAGTGAAATGATCTTACGCGGGAAAGATACTAATTGTACATTGTTTATCTGATATTGTTGTCTTTAATTAAGAACTTGTCCGATGATTCACTATTGGATTCTCACCAAAGCAAGACAAAATGAAAAGCATGCCGGCCAAACTTAAATTACAAACTTCGATGAATAATATGTCAGTTTAATACGATATTGTTTTGCAAACAAACGAGGACACAAAACTGATTTAAGATAATGTTACTGAGAAATGAAAACTCCTAGACGTGCAAATACATACATACCTACCTACCTACCTACCTACCTACCTACCTACATACCTACATACATACATACATACATACATACATACATACATACATACATACATACGTACAGTTGTAAGTAAAATGCCTTGCCTGGTTAAGTGCACCATAAACAGTTTCATAAAGACCCACAAAAAGTGATATTTAAAACGAATATGTGCATTCTGTACTTAAAATGAGTATAGGGTTAGATATTAAAGAAAATTATGCTGTCATGGTCGCAAATTAACCTCTTTATTTTTTAAGTTTGGTGCTCATTCATTCGTTTCGTTCATTAATAATTGCTATATAAAAGTATTTAAAGGAAAGACAGAAAATATTGAGCAGGGTTTAAAAAATAGGCTGCAATAACTGTCGCGAAAAAAGAGCGTGTAGCTGATTTTTTGTTATGAAAATAGCGATGCAACATTTATTCTGATCTTCATTTGCTGCCAACAAATCCATGTTTATAAAGTTTTTGACGGGCATTAACTACATAAGAATAAATAAATGTTTACATCTGCATGTGCTTTCGTAAAACTTAATAGCTGACCACTACATGATGGCCCCCCTCCGCCGAAAAAAATTCAACTGATTCCCCTGTTTTAAAGTCAATCTCAGGTGGTTATTGTCTCAATTTTGTCCCGCCATTGAACGATTATCTTTTTTTATCGTCAGACTTGCTCTTCTGATCCATTCATTACGACAATCACAAGTGTTTAATTAAACAATTTTTACCTTAACTTTTCATTGATTCAAACAATCATCTAGAGTTACCGGAAATTCATTTCTACTTTAGAATTCAATCAATGATGTCGCAGATTAAAAAGAAATACAGAACCGGATATTGCCTCAATGTGTGAGCAGCTTGTAAACATTTAAGTTAATGCTGGTATACATAGAAAAATATGTATAGATTGAATAAGTGTGCTTTCCACGTGTGGTCGATTGAGTAAAAAAGAATTTGCAACATTGTTTAAACAAGCTTTAAAGTTGTTTTGACAACTAATCTCTGCACGAGTCAATCAATACAAGCAGGTCTTCGCAATCACTAGTATGACAAACTTGGAAGACAAAATAATTGATAAAAATATTCGTTTTGTCACACAAAATTTGAAGATAACATAACTTGTACCAGAAACAAGTTATGTGCATTCAGTAGAAATCATAATTTTTCTCGTCATCTGACTCCAAATATTCACCAAACAAAGCATATCAAACAGAAAGCAAATTCAAAAAATATGTCAGGCGAGGTGAACGATATTGCTCGATAAAACGAAATTGGCATTTATCTATAAGTATAACTAGGGTGATGAAACTACGCAAAAACTAGGAATTTAACAAGCACTGAAAGAAAACATGATAGGCACATATATTTTCACTTGAGATGTCTTCTGATGGATGCATATGATCCGAATAAAAATGCCTCTATATGCAATATCCTCTGACAACAGTTATTCACTACGTCGATTCATGTACTGAAATCATTGTATTTACACAGATTATATGCATTTTTATTACTATTTAACATACCTTGACCCTTGAAGGAATAATAATAACACGACACAACACACTTTGAACTGATAATAAGTTTTGTCTCTAATAAGTCTGACTTTTCTTAGCATTGTTGTCAGGCTTTCTAAACATAATTATCAATTAATATAATTAAAATTTGCAATATTTCATAATCAAAGATGAAATGCATTTCCAGTGTTGATTATACTTTAGATCTAGTATAAAATTGTAAAACTCTTACCATGGGACTTCAATTGTTCAAAACAGAATTCCACACAGAATCGCAATAATAATTTCTTTGAAAATTTCCCTGTGCATTTAGTTGAATCGAATATAATTTGTGGTCACAAAAATGTGGGGAAATTTCATTATCCGCACAGGCTCCGACTTGAACTTTGACATTGCACGAGAAAGATGGTTGTGCTATTTAAAATGCAACTTCTGTACATACTAGTGTTACAGTATACCATCAAATCTGTAATAAAAAGAAAGGTTTGTTTCTGCTTTTATTATATTTATTGTCAATTACTGTTCGACTTGAAACCGTAAATCTAAATATATCGTTTTATGTGCAACGTGTTAAAATATATCCGGTATAAACTTGCAAATGAATCGAATCCTTGAATTAAACGCTCTCTTCATCACACGACCCCACTACATTTTTCTAAGTTTACCCCACTTTTAATTATACTGACAGTCTGATGCTACTGTAACAAACCAATGGGGTCTATTTACCAAGATATTCCAACCCTTGCCTGAATCCTGCTGTAAGTCATTTGTTATAACCTAATTTCCAAGGCCTTTTCGACAACCGCCGGTGTTTACTGAAAATCCCAATGCGCCCAAACACTAAATACGTTTCCTCTAATTAATGCATGATTACAAATATCTCAACATCACAATTGCATGGCAACCGAACAACTGCATGTGTTCTCCTTATTATTCTTTGGTAAAATTAGCACCAGTACTTGACACCGTGAAAATATAAATTCAACTCAAGCAACAAACACATGGAACCATTTTTCCTACTCTACTCTATTTCAGTCAAATCATGATTTTAAGATTCATTTCGCCTGTAAGTCTACACCATATTTACCATCATAGCAACACGAAAAATCCTTTATAAATAACAGAACAATCCTTTCTCAAATATTCTATTATACAAACTATCACAAATCATTCACCAAGAGCTACACATTCAATCAACACAGCACACTTGTAATAGGGACTACTTGGCTGAATGCTCACTGTTGTGGCTCTGGTCTGAGCTCACTACGAAACTAAATCAAAGAATTAAACCATCATGAAATCTCATCAACACTGCACTTTGTATCGTTTTCTCCTAGGAACGATTAATTAATCGAGCTGAGGAATATTTATGCAACACATACTTCCCATAATTAAACAAGTAATCACAAAATTTAAATATATTCTTAAAATATAGCTGAATATACAAAAGCCGCATATATACGTATTATGGGCGGATCACATCTTGATATAACAATAGTACTGATATATATATCGACGTATCAGTCCCTAATCCTCCACCTTTATTTGCTTGACAACACAATTTAGATTCACTCATCACCATACAGTTATAATACAGAATTTCAGTGACAACCATTAGGAGCATTTGAACATGTCTCTATGGATTTAGTACTGAAAATCGTGATGAAGAATACACCAAAGTCATGAGAGCTTGATCAAAGTCCATCATCACTGCAGCTTGAGTGCTTAGACCCAATATTGCCTTCACTAATTGATGTTATTACTATCTCTCTCTTATCCAGGGAATTCCCATCGTTTTTCAAAACGGCCTTCGTACACCCTCTGCTGAAGAAACGAAAACTCGACCATAACGATTTAAAGAACTACCACCCAGTTTCTAATCTCCCATTCATATAAAAACTGTTATAAAAAGTTGTATCCCATTTGAATTCAAACAGTCTTATTAACAATGTACAGTCTGAGCTTAGCCCTTCCCACAATACTGAAACTACTCTTCTGAAAGTATTTAAGGACGTTTTCTCTCCTTTGGATAGCTGAAAGATTACAGTCCTTACTCTCCTTGATTTGACTGCAGCAATTGACACAACAGACCATGATATATTACTTCACCGTCTCCAGCATGCATTTGGCATTCACAATACAACCAATATTAAATTCACACAGTACGATACCTAGGTGTTACTCTACACAGTACTGTCACATTACACCAACATGTCATGAATATATGCAAGGCTGCATATCTTGAGCTGAGACACATCAGCTCCATTCGCAAAAATCTTTCAGTGATGCCACTTAAACACTTGTGTGTTCATTAGTACTTTCATGACTGGATTATTGTAACTCAGTTCTGTCTGGTTCGTCTCAATATCTACTCCAGAAACTTCAAAACGTTCAAAACACAGCTCGGATCATCTTTAGAGTACCACGATCAAAGCACACCTCCCCACTGCTCTGTACCATACACTGGTTATCCATTCGATCCAGAATCAAACACAAAATTTGATCAATGTGCTACGTTTCACTGACGGACTCCAGTCCAGCATACCGATCCAGACTCACCCATGTGTACACACCAGCAACATATTTACGCTCCTCTTCTGACAATCGTATACTCATTTTTCCCACTATGAAAACAAAGTCATATAAACAAGGTTCTATTGCATACCAGTGTCTAGCAACGTGGAATGAATTGCCCTTTGAAATTAGACACAAAGACAAAGTGATCCCTTTCAAGAGTGCTCTTAAAACGCAACTGTATCAACTGCAAGAACAAAGACCTTTATAAAAAAAAAAAGTATCCTACCGTAAATATTTTCAGCATTTTTTTGTTTTCCCATTTCATGGTGTTTGATTCTGATTGTTTTTTTTTGTGTTTTTTTTTTGTTGGGGGTGGGGGTATTTTTTTCCTTCATATCATTACAGATATTGTCAAGCGCTTAGAGGTTCCAAGCATTAGGCGATATACAAAGTCCTCATTATATATATAAGTTATTACACGAAATATAAAGTAAAAACAAAGAGGAAAAAGAACTTGCAATATTGCGAATCATATCCATATTGTAATCCAAGAAATAAAAAAAAACACAATCCCAAGGAATAAGAGGTCTAAATGAATCTCAGTTCAAATCCCAATGAAAATCAAGATGGAAAGGGATGACGTATGTATTAACCTATCAACTGTCTCTTGTTGAATCCCAGTTTTAGATTCAGTATAAATTCAAGTTAATATGTTTTTCCAAGAATTTTGTGGGTTCGAGTGAGAAAGCTTGCCAGAAGATTCTCGTAGGTCGGTGTTTTTTTTTCCGGGAGTTTTCCCGGGTTCTTCCTCCACCATCAATGCTGGCCGCCATGTATAGCCTATCAGGTGCTGAAAAATGGCGTTAAACCCTACAGCAACAACATACACACACACACACACACACACACACACACACACACACACACATACACACATACATACATACATACATACATACATACATACATACATACATACATACATACATACATACATACATCATAATCTGTATCATTTCCATAATATTTTGATTCACTAATATATGATTTTAACTCCTTATCAAACAGCCAGCGAAACTAAACTGTTTTCGTACACTTTTATTTTTAAAGATCGACATAAGCGAGACCGTTTGCATCTCTTCATGACCGACAACTCCTTTGGTTTGTGTCGTCTTGTCAGAAAGGGTGGCCGGTTGAAATTGTAGTAGAGTCATGTGTTGCACATCTATGCGTTACTTTCAGTTCAGTTGCTGATAGAATTTGACAACTTGTAATCAAGAGCTTGGGTGATATATTCAAAAGACATTTCCAACAGCGATTGTCTAAATTTATCACCCTGTACGGTGTTACAGTTCACAGTTTCGAAACCATCTGCTGCGTGTCCCGTTTGATGGCCATTTCCAGCGGGCTAGATCAAATGAAAAACTACAAAACGAGGAAGAAACCGATCGCGTGCATTTTTATCGCGTAATAATAGCCCAGTTTCTCGGTATCACGTTTGTACTGGTGTGTTGTTCTCATATAAATCGGCACTGCACGAGAGACATGACCAGTATATTTTTTTTCTAATTATCTGCCCGTTTTTAGTTTCAAGTATTTTTTACAATCTGGGAAAACTGCAACGAATCTAACAATAGACTAGCTGTATTTAAGCAAATTTTAATTCATAATTTTAAAATTTTAATTTTTAATTCGGAAGACAAGTATAAAGGAAGGGAAACATTTTAATAGTCTTATATATGCACCTGAAATACTAATTAAATTATCAGGAAAATAATATCAGGATCTTGAATGAAAACGTTCTTAAAGAGTTCGGATTCTGAATATTATGTTCAGGAACTAAAGCACTTTGCTTCTTTGTTTATTTACAATTTCTAATAGCAAAATGGCCCCAGTTTCATCTCACTTGGTTTGTAAGCGAAAATCTTCAAAATCGTTCCAATTTCTTGCGTGTATTCAGAATTGACATTATAGTCTCGATATTGACAAAATGCCTGATAAAAGGAGTGTATAACCCATTCACTCCCTGAGCACCTCCTACTAATTAATCCAGTTCATTCAAATTATAAAGCGAATCTTCCGCCCCGAGACAAGCGAACTCTCCAAGATAAAAAAAGAAAGTCTTTTTCTTGAGAAGAAACAAAACAAAAACAAGTGTCTAACCACATGAACTGTGTTGTTTGACCCTCCAGAGATACAAATACATAATAAAAAAGAACAGTTAAATCACTATATTTATATTTACTGTCATTACATGACTGTCTTCAAAATTGGTACACCACCCTATGTACACTCCTGATCAAACAGTAGTGAGAATTTTCCTCTCATATTTATTTTACATATTTTTGCGTAAAATGCCTCGTATTTTTTTAAAATTTTTTTTGTGGTTATTTAATTGTAGACAAAATCATTTTCTTGCCGAACTATACAATTTTGAAATGTTTGATTGAGGGAAAACATTTTTTCTTAAACACTATCACGTAAATCAAGACTTACTAATATATATCGTGCGTAGTCGATTATAAGACGCGTCTAACTGCAAAATGAACAGACCCACATTTGCATTATGAGTCGGCAAATTCTTAGCGAGCCGTTTGTTTTTGGGTAGTCAGTAGAACAAACAAAATGTATTCTGATCTGCAGGCGTGGTATTTTACGGCTGATCTGGATGTTTCTGCTTATTTTGTAGTTTATATCTTTCTATTTTTCTTTTCTTTTTAGTTTGACTTCAGATTGCAAGGTTCACTGAATACTTTGGTTCACAGTAATGATGTCCCTTTCATTGGCTCATCAAACACGGTGTAAATGTTTGTACGAGATACTGCAGTTTGAATAAATTATGCATGACCACAATCATATACTAGTATAAAATTAAATCCTTCAGAATAATTACTCCATTATCTGACCTTTTGTACTCAAATTTATACATGTTCTTGATGGGTAGATGGTATATATCCTTATTAAGTGAAACATACTAGGATTTTCTATTCTTCAAAAAATGTAATTATGCTCATACAGAATAGAGGACGAATTACCTTATTTATCAAATACCTCACGAAGTTGACAATTTGCGACAATATTATTCATCTTAGGTTGCTTCTAATCATCTTTTATCGGGATTGTATTGTTACAGTGGTCAGCGTGAAACCCAGTAGGTAGCAACAAGAGAGGTACAACACCTGCCCTACATTATCTACGGTCTTTGTGTATGAAAGACTAGAGTGGGGAAGAAGCTTAGGAGTACCATTCTTATTCGAATCAAATGGTTTGTTTTTACATACCGTATATACTATCTTCTAAGCTAAATCTAAATGCAAACGGCACAGACCAAATCTTACAGAGCTTTATGGTATGTGCAGCTTGTTGGAAGGAATTAGCACAAGCAACAAACTAGATCCTGATCTGTGGGCGCACAGTGCTGCGTCAGATTTGGATCTTTGTTTTGTTTTTTTTTTTTAAGTTTGACTCGACTTATAAGAGAGCACATAATATACCCGTCCCTAACTTCGCCTGTCCTGGAGTTGTACTTTAAAGTGACGCATACAACAAAGAAATGTACTCCAAAATAATGATGATCCTGGAAGATAACATTTTAGCTCTCAATCACAAACAAAAACTATTCTTTATTTAGTCAAAGTTGATAGATCATGGGGCGGGATATCATCAAATGATAATAAGCTCGGTCATCCCTCGTATGGTCGTACAATGCTTTTAGCAGAATAGTAGAACATTTGGTAATTTTCAATGAGTGGATTCCAACATTAACATCCTTCATTATAAATTAGTTTACAATAAAAGAGAAATAATGTTTGTTTTACCACGGGAGGTTTGACTTGATTTATGTACGAAATGTTTGACAATCCTTTGAAACATTTTAGTGATAAAAATTATCTTTGATATTTTTAATAATAATAATAATAATAATAATAATAATAATAATAATAATAATACCTTATGTATCCAGTGTGACATAATTATCTGCTCTGCATTGAACATAAATGTACATCAAATTTGTAAAATAACAATAAGGATAACATCTCGTGCATAAACGAATACAAACAAAATAAATTATTATAAATTATACAATGCTAACATATCACATAGGTATATCACAGCTAGCATAAGCAAATGGTATGCAATCATAAAATCTGGATTGCTCATTAAAAATATTTGCCGAAAAGCTGTTAATATCATGCTCAAAACCGTTGCATTAACTGTACCGACGTAAGAAAAAAATAAAAATTCTTTAACCTAACACTGGGTACATATAAAATCATTGTTTTGCTCAGCCGCATCTTTCTTTGAAATTTAATAAGACTAAATTGCTCTGGCGTTAAAGTCTTTAATGCATGTCAGGTCAACAATCCATCCACCAAAGGCTATCAAAAAGAAATGCTGTAGAGCTAAAATACCTTTGACCTTTGCCATCAGTCTGGTTGCTTTCATCTTTTAACTGTATAGTCACTTCATGTAAGAAACAGTACGAGATTATCCCAACACGAATCTTAATCACAACTGTATTGTGCACTATTAAGATTAATCAATCCTCCATAAAACTTCTATCCCTTGTCACAATTCCAGTTTTTTTTTTGTGTTTTTGTGTATAAATCATTCAATGTATATTGCAGAAAAAAAATTAGATTCTAATTTAAAAAAGAGAAAAAATCTAATAGAAGCTCAATCATACAGTTTGGAGTGAACTAGAACTGCGCGTTAAGTATAGGCAAAACAATGTTGCATTCAGCACAAAAGTAACACTTTTGACAGAGTGAAATGTATAGTCGATTAAGCAAGCTTACATTAAGACGTTCAATATTACAAGGTGTTTTGTATTAAGATGTCCATTATGTTACAAGGTCATTTGTATCAAGACGTCCAATATGTTACAAGGTCATTTTATTAAGACGTCCACTATGTTACGAGGTCATTTTTATTAAGACGTTCAATATGTTACAAGGTCATGTGTATTAAGATGTCCATTACGTTACAAGGTCATTTGTATCAAGACGTCCAATATGTTACAAGGTCATTTTTATTAAGACGTCCAATATATTACAAGGTCTTTTGTATTAAGATGTCCAATATGTTACAAGGTCATTTGTATTAAGATGTCCAATATGTTACAAGGTCATTTGTATTAAGACGTCCAATATGTTACAAGGTCATTTTTATTGAGACATCATGAGCCTTAGAATAGTCTCTCTTTCTCCCTTGATTGTTACTGGATGCCAAAAGGTAAGTTTAGCTGCCAACTATCTTAGAGAACAAGTATTGTCATTTTGTAAAGGCCGGAGGATGTACAGATCATTTTATGCTATGCCATATAAAGTAAAACGAATTAACATTCTCAACATCATACATTATTATCCAAAATAAAATAATAAAACCTAAAAGTTTTATGTACTGAAAAGTTTAAGTTAGACACTATACATAATTGCTTTGTATTTCATGTTTCTTAAATTTGGTGAATTAAACGTATCCGTTATCATTTTGGAAAAATGTATGACACCTAACATTGTGCAATACAAGATGCTAAAAATAATGATAAAATCCCACATCTAAGTTTTAAAGACATTATGGTTTGTACTGTACTTAGTGTTTTCATGCAATTTTAAGATAACTTAGGCAACATCTATTAATGTGCAACAAACAGTTAATAAGTAACATTACATCTTTCAAGCTGACCGATGCAGACAAAAAATACATGAGCGTGTCTGTATGTCTTACAATGTATATACGCTATTATCGTATTATTAATATGGTTTTTATATAATTAAAAAAAACATACAAAGTGAAGTAATACCAGAGAGGAGCAATCGAATTTAGAATAGGTTATTATTGTTTGCTTGTTTTTAGGGTTTAACGCCATTTTTTAGCACACGTTAGGCTATACATGGCGGCCAGTATATTATGGGTGGAGGAAGAACACTGGAAAACCCCCAGACAGAACCACCGACCCACGAGAAGCTACTGGCAAGCTTTCTCACATAACTACATTAACCGAATCTTAGACTGGAACCCATGCAGGCATAGGTGAGACGGCAGTGAATCCGTAACGGAAAGCGCTTTAGACCACTCGGCCACTCGGGGTCCCTAGGTTATTATTTACACCGCACGTATGTAGGTATGTATGTATGTATGTATGTATGTATGTATGTATGTATGTATGTATGTATGTATGTATGTATGTATGTATGTATGATTGGACGAAATAATGTAAACCATCTGCAACAAAAGTTAATATGCCAATGAAATAAAGATATACGTAGCTTTAAATGTGAACACATAAACAAGAATAATATTGGTACTTTAAAACAATATACCAAGACAAAGCTCGTGAAACAATAGTTATTTCTCCAATCATGAAATAAATCAAAAGTCTCTGCTATGAATGGAAAAATATTTTGAATGTTGTATTACATTGCTTAGCCGAAACACGGTTCAATAAACGTAGCTTGCCAGCTTTGACAAGGAATATAGGCCATGTCAAGTATAATTTGTTTTGTGTGGGTGTTAATGTAAGTAGCAAAAGTGAATGCAACAACGTGTTTAATGGACATATATGCAACAACGATTAGGAAACTGTGCCACATGTAAATTAAATAAATCCAAGAAGCATGAGACCAGAGCGCATTAACTATCCAAGAAATCAATATATAATTTGAAATTCAGCATAAGATAGTCGCTTTATGCAGGCAAATTAAGCGAAAATATACGTATTTAGGATACACCATTTTGGGATTGGTTGGGGGTGGGGCTGGGGTTCGTTACAAAAGAAACTTTCCGGCTTTAAAAATGCTTGAAAAAATATGTCATTTTTCTGAATAATGTCCTAAAAATAATCAAGTTGTATCCATCATAATAGTTTTAAAAATGCCCACGCTCAACACGAAAACCTAGTCCACCACTGCCGCATAATTTAATTGGTAAGTTCCTAAAACTCAGACCATCTTGTATGAAGATAGACAGTCCAATAAGTAAGTTACTTGCATTCCTTTGAGAATTTAAACAGTCTATAAATACCAGGTTCAAATCTAATTTAAAGGAAGCTAATAAATTGGTCACAGAGACGCTTGACAAGCTAGTGAAAAATCCAGTGCAACTTGTAGCTAGTGTTGATTAACAATAATTATTGTTATATATATATGTCTATTCTCTGCTATGATCCTTTTGTCGTCTAGACGTACATTATAACAAGAATTGATCGTAGGTTTAGAGTGAGTTGGGCGAGGAGAGAACTATAATTTACTGACTGAACCCAAAAGTCGTTAATATTTGAAATAATACTTTATATTGGACCTGGTCTGGTTGTTAATGTAGTTAAGGAGTTGTGTTTAAAAACAAACGTTAATATATGTTTAATTTTTGTTTGGTGAGATACCATGAATATAAGCTAGAAACCACGCAGAACACGGCCATTAACTGACAACATGGGTTTAAAAAATGATATGCTAATAATAAGTAGTTCATGTTCTTAAAATAAACTGGTGTTACTTCAGTATCCGATATGTTTGAACATTACTCAAACTAATAATGATACTTTGGTCGGAATTATGGCGAGATTGTTTGGCTAAAATGATTTTGAAGATAAGTCTTGGCTATAATAGCCAATTTTAAGAAGAAATCTCTAACAAGTGAAGAATGTCATTATTTTATCATTATCAAGTTTAGATTTCGTAATTATGAGCAAAATGATATTGACTATTTCATTGGACTTTTCCCTGACTGTTGTCATTATAGATACTACATATATATTTTGCATTCATGAGGTATTTATATAAAAATATATTTTTGTATTGGAATTTGTTTTGTTTTAAATGTTGCAATGGTTTGCGGTTTTTCCTTCTGAGAGACCACAGTGGTCCTGAAAAGAACAAATGGGTTTTGAAAAAAAACTTCTGGACTTTGCAACATCAGCAGTTTCTGTCGTAACCCTTTTCTACATCCAAATATCAATGCTGATGTAACTGCAGTGATTGCTGTAGTGACCGTTGATATAGTCAAGGAATTTTTAGAATTCATGGATTTTGAAAGTCTTTGCATGCTAGGTTTCGCCAAAAAATTTCATAAATTCCTTTCAGTGGTACCATTCCGCCAGATGTTTTTTAACAAACTGACATTTACATATACCTTTCTTTCTTTTGTTGACTGTTCACTGTTTTCATCTCTTGTTGGTGTATTTATTACTCTTCTTGTTGTTTCTGAACCAATATATATATATATATATATATATATATATATATATATATATATATTCTTCTTTCTTATGACATGGTAAACAAATACGCCTGTAATTCTTTCTTATTTTCTTTTTTTTAAATTAACATAGGATGGCAATGACGGAGAAGGTGGTGCCGACATTTTTTTAATGAAGATAACAAATAGCAAAATGCCATATCCGAATTCAATTCATTGTCTTTTGAAATAATGCTGTCTATAGCATCAGTAGTTGTACGATCACTCCGGTTATAAAAACCGTCCACTGCAGACGCACCCCACCACAACGTCTACGTTACGTTCTTGTTTTTTTTTCTTTTTCTCACTTATACTTTATTGCTAAGGTTTAGGGATTTTATGGGTGGTAAGGGATGCTAGTTTAGTTTACAAATGGACAACATATTTCCCAGTATCCCTAGATAGCATGCTTGTGAATATACGTAAGCGTTACTGCTCGTTTAATTGATTATTAAGTGTAGGTTTTGGAAAGTTATTGTATTTTTTTACATCGCCATTCCCATTGCATATATGGTGTTAACTATGTACACAAAACATCCAAATCAAATTAAACGAAACCAAAACAGCAAAACTACAACAATAAAAAAAAATTATGGACATTTTCAATATTCCAGCTTCAACTGAGGCCATATGGACATTTTTGAAACTGTTGTTATAGCTTGAATGCTATATTTTCATTGTATCCATTGAGCCACGTTAATTGTACATACATTTACATTGTTGTTCTCACTAATATGTAATTCCTTTTTAGAGGCCAAATAACCATTGTTGTAACTAATTTATTGATAAAATGAGAAATCTGATGATATTTTTCCATTTAGGCATTTTTTTTTTTTACAAATACGCATTTTCATGGCCTCAACGTTCCCCATTACCCATAAGGTCATGATGGCACATACTATTAAATCTTTGGACCCATAATGCCATTTTTAAAAACCCTTTTTATGTTGTCATGGTATACTAGTATACTGATAAATCATTATGGTATCATGGCATTTTTTTAAACTCTCACAGAGGCCATAGGACCACATTACTGTTAACCTACGGACATTTTAACATGGAATTCCCATTAGAGATAACTTAGCTACATTTAATATCAGAAGCAATATCACCACATAGTGGTGCTTATCTGCATGATAGAAACTGTGTCACTCTGCTATTCAATACTGATAGTTTAAACTGTCAGATGAAACTTTTTTTTCTTGCACTTTGTAACACATTTGTGCTGACCAAGTTAAAAGATCGTTAGAATGATATATACATAGTTTACTGTGATATCGCCAGTTAGGCTCTGGTGATGTAATACATGTATAAAAAGTAATCGCTTTTCTCCGATCAGTAAAATGGATAAAGAAGGCAGGTTACAAATTAGGCGACCGCTGTGATGGCCTAAGTGGCTAGAGCGGCCGCCTCAGATGTGTGAGGTCGTGGATTCGAGCGCCGGCCGAGCCGTACCAAAAACTTATTTTAAAAATGGTATTAGCAGCTGTCTCGCTTGTCGCTCAGTATTAAGAGGATAGTGTTAAAGTTGGTCGGCCTAGTGTCAGGATAATGTGACTGGATGCAGCATGATGTCACCCCCCCCCCCCCGCAATGCTTGACATCACGCGCAAATTAGGCTAATGTTTTGCACAACTACCTCATGATTAACAATACCTCCACGTGTCTTAAATCCTACGGACAAACATTGTAACATGGTTTCTTAGTTTCAATAAGAACTAAGTGAAGATAGTGTTCCTTTCTCTGTGTGAAATTACCTTACATCATTATTGTACAGATTGATATAAGCAAAAAGACACGTTACACACATTATAAGGTATAGTTCAGCGTAAGCAATATGGCCACAATGCGGATATGTAACCTAACCTACATAGCCAATTTGTGAGCGAAATAGTTGCTTTAAGAGGTAATTAATCTTAATACATATATGTAGCTCAAAAAAGAACTAACGATAAATAACTTTAAGTAATAGAATACATACATCTACCAAGGGTGATACTACATAATTGTGTGTAATGACACATTTATCACTATTTTTGTCATCTTCACGGCAACAAATACTTAACTGAGGTAGTGCATAAGTTTTGGGACAACTAGGATGGTCCTGTACATTGAAAATTTGTTTATCACCACATCCATCTAATCGTCAAATATATTTTTGGCAGAGAAAGAATATATCATATTATTTTACAATTGCACGTCAACCTCACTGTCATAAGCTCTGTTTATCTGGGTTTTTTTTCTGAGGTGAATGGCAAATTAGTCTTAAAAATAGTTTAGCAAACAAGATTCATAATGTTGTTCACAAACTCTCATGGACAATATCGTTCAAGAAACCGTCCAAAATCAATATTACAAATACTGTAAATGAAAAGTCAGTTTGTATATACAAATGTCGTTGAAATATCTGCATTTAGTAAGCATTATGTGTACGTCCTGCAGATGCATACAAGTATACAGACAACTGAATTAGACGGGGACGTTATCAGATTATTCAGTTGTTCTTTAAATATTGAGTTGCCCTTTAGTATTGAGTTGCCCTTGTTGCCCTTTAGTATTGAGTTGCCTTTTGTATTATCTAACTCCATTTTATCTTACCGCGATTACGAGCCAGTGTAAGGGATACCGGTAATGTTACAGATTTATGGAGGTGCATTGTTTCTAGTTCCATTGTCGATGAAAAAAATCTGGTATCTGGTATCGTTTTCCCATACGAAAACGATCCCATCTTCACTATAAGAACAGTAACATCATCGTAAACAGCTGCAAACAATACACCTGAGTAATCGGAGTTCAGACACGTGAATCTTAATGTGACAAGGCGCAAAGGGACCGTTTGATAAGCGTGGTCAATGAAACATCTCGTTGTTAGTTCAAATTGTGTCATCTTTCACAATGAAATTATATGACCAGTAACAGCTACTCAGGGATTCAGAAAATGTTTCTAGCTGAAGGATAACTGAATTGTGTTTACATGATTTGTCACAGTAATAACACCGAGGAATCCCAAATGAAAAAGCTGATGATATAGAAAGCCGCTATTTGTGGTCTGAACCTCTGTCATAAATTTTCGATAGAATCTCATTTTCAAAGATTATATTAATGTATAGCGCTAACGCATCTATAAAAGGATCCAAGTCTTGATAGCATGACTCAATTTTACGTTTACTTTGACCAACCACATCAAAAATCTCATATTTCCTCTATAAACGTTACGAAGTATGCACAGATGTCAGATAATTGAATCTTGTATGCATGGGATCTTTGTTCAAGTGTCGAAAGACCTCCATCCCATGCTAGAGAGGTGATATCGACTAACTATGAGTTTTAATTTAATAATTCTTGTTTACATGATAAGGTTTTACTAGAAAATTCTTACGACACCACAATCTGGACGAATTATACGGGTCCTGATTTATTTTCAATCTTGTACCCCTGTATTAGAACATATTTGGACCACTCATAATTTTAACAACATCCCAAGTTCATAGATAACCATTCAGCAAGATTAAATCAGATTAAACCAAAGATGTTGCAGTTTTAAATCATGTACCTCATTTATGGCCACTCATCTTAAGAACCAATAGCAATTATCTCTAGACTGCATTATATATTTATTTGCAGAACCAATCGTATGTGTAGTGTACTACCATCTCTTGTAGAGAGATTCGATTCTACTTTGTTAACTAGAACATTAAGAATTAAAACTGAACGGGGGAAAAAAAATTCAGTTATTACAGAAATTTGAAGCAAAATGCACATGTAGGTTTAAAACTAACAAATATGCACATAGTAGTTAATTACACTAAATTGAATGTATTCTTAAAACAAAAATATAAAAGCAAATTACTTCGATAAAGAATTTTAAACTAATGAATGTCCAATCATTTAGTAAAAAGATATAGAATTTGAGAAAAGGTATAATAGCTAAAATATGTACAACTGGAAATAATTCTTCTCAGATCCTAGAAGGATCTCTCGTTTGCGAATAGCACAAGTATTGATGACGAATTTATTTTAGTCTGTATGAGCACGAATAAAACCAAACTAACGAAAACCAATTTACTGTAGACTTACGAATTATTTGGAGAAAACAAGAAAGCTTGTAGAAATAGTCTGTTAGTAGCCGATACAGATATATCCTCAGACAGACTTTTTCGTAAAAATATTGTGCCATCATGTGAAGGATAACATCAGTGACTATCCGAAGGACAAAGCGTTGGTTTTACCACCAATGATTAAGACAGTGACTGTACATCCGGATGGTGATCTAAATGGTGTTCCAATTAGAACTTGTTGCGGGTTAACATGAATACTTTATTAAATAAAAGACGAATGCGATAAGTTTGTAAATATTAAAACAGGTGTGAGAAGAAAGAATGTCAAATTATAACAAGGGATGAATGTATGAACATTATACAATCACAGGATGTTTAATAATAAAAAAGTAACATTTTTTTATGTTTGATGACAATTATTGTACTGGTTAACAGTGTCATAAAATTACCTTACAGACACGTGCGTACATTCTACATTAAAATTATAGCATCTTACAGGGGAATATTCTAGAAAGAAATTAAAACCATATTAAAAGTTTGCTTCACTTGTTTTGTTATAAAGCATCTACAATAACTCTTTATACATCATATACGATTACATTATTTTCAGTAACTATAGTTTCCCATCAGTAACTATAGTTTCCCATCAGTAACTATAGTTTCTCATCAGTAACTATAGTTTCCCATCAGTAACTATAGTTTCCCATCAGTAACTATAGTTTCCCATCAGTAAATATAGTTCCATTTAATTTTACCCTGCTGTTGAAGAGATTCACAATGTTTATATTTATTTAGGGAGTCGTACTTTGTATGATTCCTTATATTTATATTTCCTAATGTATATCACACCAATTTAGTTTGGCGAGGTTAATTGCTTGTTGGTTAACATCGTCAAATGGCTACAATCATCAGTCATGACCAACATATTCGCGCCTTGGCATAACACCTCATTTAGTAACTCTAGGCACTTGTCCTACGTATGTATTTACTTGTGAGAATTATCCACATGATCTATCGATATCACATTGTCATCCTTGTTTAGTCACTTTCTATTTTAAGTCTTGTTAAATAGAAAAAATGGACAGACGATAACGATGTAATCAAACGAGATTCTGTCATATTCACTGCGATCATAGTCCTTAAGACAATCCACACTGTCACGTGTTCAGGCTACTTCCAATAAATATCATGTCAGAGATATGGGATGTGGAATCTCTCCTCTCTTTATTTGTATTGTGGTTATTGTTATCTATGAGATGAATGACCACTATAAACTATAAAATAAAATATGAAATTAATGAATTTAATAACAGAGGTCAGAGCAGAGGTATGGAATACACTCAAATAAGCCCCTTACACACACACACACACACACACACACATACACACACACACGTTTGTTTTATCTTTTTTAATCTTTACAAACTTAGTTTTGTTGTTGTTGGAAATGAGAGTTAAGTGCTTTTCCTAAGGGTATAATGGGACAAACTTTTTACAATCTTTGTAAACTTTTTCTTTTCAATATATATAGAACTCCAAAATTTAGGCGAAATTCAATTAGTCGTTCTGCTACACCGGTGAAACAATTTCTTCATATAATCGAGTGACTGATCAAAGTAAAATTGACAAAATTACGGTTGTGATAGGTCGGCTTTGCGCCATATATTCTCTCTCTCTCTCTCTCTCTCTCTCTCTCTCTCTCTCTCTCTCTCTCTCTCTCTCTCTCTCTCTCTCTCTCTCTCTCTCTCTCTCTCCTATTCAGTATTCATGTCAACAGTCGTCTTGATTGTAGACTGCGCTCGTTCCACTTTGCACTACAGGTATGGAGTTTTCTATTTCCCGAGCCCTTGCTGGCTTATCATCAGAAAATTCCATGTCTCTTGTCTGGTTCCGGGTTTCTCAAATTTCCAGACTCCCTGTCTTTTAGTCGATTTATTTAAGGAGAAAAGTGTTTATTACTGATATGGGAGGCGATTTCCCATTTTGACAACAACAAAAATCGTACTGCCTTAACTATGATATTTAAAAATTGAAATTTCTTCGTCTAGGGAACACATCATCTTGTTTAGCTTAATCAACCGTCATTAACTTTCTACAGCAATCAAAATTGTAACACTCCCATCGAAGTAATTATAATTATATATTCTGGAAAATATAATTTTATTTCACCTATTTCAAACGGCCAATATTAACCAAAATTGTCTCAGGCTTGTTTCAGCTCTGTCTTTTTCTGATCTTACGTTAACATTGACCACTTCCATCCATCTGACCGTAATCAATCGGACTCTAATTAAAATTCAACTATGCCCCCAAAAAGGAGAGGTTAACAATCACAAGCTGCCCCTTATTTGAGCCTATCGAATACATTAATGGTTACGTATACATCCGACCACGATCGAATGTATTTCGAAAACTAACTACAAACTTTTGCACAGTTACATATCTGTTTACTGTCACATTGTTGAAGAATTCGCCACATGACGATATGTGAGTCTTTTGTTGATGAACATGATAGTCTTTGGTAGATTGGTTTTAATATGAGTATAAAAACCAAACTAAACACACCGTTTAAGAGCCGTTATAATTTATGTCACGTTCTTGTCACTTTTGAGGCAAGAGATGAAGATTGATTTGAAAACTCGCTATGCAGTATCGATGCATTTTTTTTAAAAATTGTATGACCACCAGTAATAAGTAATAACTGGGAGACTAACGACTCAGGTTTATGCGAGCAGTTTGTAGTTGAAATCCGTACCCCTAAGAACATTGTTTATATTAATCATATACTAACTGAAAATTGGACATGTTCTAATCCGATTGACGATGTATAGATAGGGGATTGTTATAACTAAAGCTCATCAACAGATAAGCATTTGTGTACATATTTGACGACATCTGTATATACTTCAAAAGTTTTTAGTTTATCATGCTTTTCCGTCAAAGCAAATTCACGCATAGGAAGACAATGAGTACATTGTAGAAGAACTAATAAATGATTGAGCTGGTGAGTAAAAATATATTTCAGACAACCCACAGGGATGAATGTGTTGAGGAAAAAGCTCACGAAGATAAATGAGGATGACAAAAACACGTAAGATCTGTATTTTTAAAAATCATATGCGCATAACTTCAATTATTTGTGAGGTACAGTCCATTTATTTTTCATGCAATCCAGTATACCATCACATTCATTTTTAGGGTTGTGTTAATGTCTTTCCCAGAAAATGAAATCCACAAACACACGGAAATGTATCGAGTCGACCCGACTTTTCTTTCTTAAATGCACAGTCCAACATAATATCACGCAATCAAAGTTTGTGTTGGTATTGACTATTTTGTTTCCTCCATGCTAACATGCAATCCAACACCCAATAAATAAAAAAACTGTCCTACCGACCAACAAATAGTCTCTGTTATCAATACACATCAGTACTTACCAATACTTCATCCTTCCTTACCAACACTTACACACACATGCAAACTCATTTGTAAAGGAAATGTAATATTTGCGGTAGATATTGCTTCATTATTTGTTCATTCATGTGTACCTGGACAGTAAAAGAGAACATTTGTCTTTCAATGTTGGTAATTGTTCTGTAATTTTATATGTTTTGTTTGCTCGGTAGGTTTGCAATAGCTGATGCATTGCATTTTTGCAGCTGATTAATGCATATAGTAATTTTGCAATGTATTTAGTTTTTCCGGGTATTTATGTTACAATGTGTTTCCCCCAATTCATTGAGCCCTTTGAATGTATTACATTATATGTAAGGTTTTCCCCAAACCCATTTATTTGTTTCATTATCTTAAAATTCGTTCATCCATATGTTTCTAAACAAAGTCTCTGTTTTCATTTTCCCAAAACCATTCATTCATGTGGGTGTGTTGCAAAGCATTTAGTTTTAACCCACCTAATTTATCCATGTGGAATATTTCACAATGTGTGTCCTTTTATTCATAACTATGGGTTCTTTTACAATGCATGTAGGGTTTCTTCCCATACGTCTATTCTCTGGATTTATTACAATGTAGATGTTAATTTGCATTTATTTTACTCCCTTACCAAGAAACATCCCTAGTAACAGTCTCATGTTGCATTTCTATTTGGCCCACAGTGGATAACGTTTTATTGGCCCTATTTTTCTTAATATAGTAATACTTATTTTTATCTAAATTGAATTAGGCAAAATATTATCTTGGTTATACCTTATAAATATTTGACTATTTTTCGTTATACATTAGTACAATTTTATCTAGACTGAAAAAGTGTTTTTCCAGGTAAGCGAGGGAACTACCATGTATCTTGCCGGAAATTACTTGCGACGAGGGACATTATTAGCATGATATGCATCGGTATTGTACCCTGAGTATTACTCACTGTCCTATGGATGTAAGCAGGATCAATTTATAACCGACACACTGGTCGTTTTGAATCTCGTCGAAGAATGCACGTTCTCCATTGTGTTCTTAAGCCAAAGGGGTGAGTGTTAAATTAATATTTCATTTGATATGCAAAGCTTATTGATATGCGAAGCTTATTGAGTTTGTAATGTCATATAGCGTAATGATTCATTTATTGGCATGTCGTGGCATGTCAATGTTGTCCAAAACAGCTCGACCTTCTTCCGTGAGTGAAATAAGTTGCCCAACTAAATTTAATGACAGCATTATATGATGTATTGTTGGTAAAAATCTTGGAAGAAGCCATATCATAGGATATACTTACTGCGTGCATTGAACGTGGCTAGATATACAACTGCATGTTAACTGACCGGTTCCCAAAGAAGAGCGTGTAAACCGCGTTGACGCTGAATGCTACCGGTATGATCGCACGTATAAAACATCAGCGATATCCATGCGTGTTAACACGACGACATATATCTTATTCATGTTTTTAAAGCGAACAGCCCTGCAATCAAATAAAATCTCGCTAGACGGATTGACAACGAGGCATGAATACTTTTTCTGGTAAGCAAAGCTTTAAAAGAATCATAAGGTCCTCTCATGGACAAAATCCGATAAAGCCTCGAAATAAAATACATGGATCAGAAATTGGTTACTGAGCGGCCATTGTCTGCCACATACGTATCGTTTGTGAAAGTATTCGCCCTTGAAACGTTAGATTAGAGAACATCTCAAATTTAAACTATGGAGTCTCTCCTCTGTGGATGTCCAAACAAGATTTACCTACATGCACCAAGGAACATTTCTCTTACGTATTTTGATGCGTGGATTAACAACGAAGTACACGTGAGCGATCATGAGGTCAAGTAGAGAACTATATACTTTTGTGACTGTGAGGAAATGGTCATTTGTACTTTAACATAAAGCACTTCGGGTTGTATTATGTTGTGACCAGCAGTGCTGAATCTTAGTCTTCAAATTATTGAATTCAAGTTATTATTTTCTCTGGAAATTCAAAAGTTCTCTGATACAATTCTTGGATAAAGACATTCACTAGAATTTAACTCAAACTAAAAATTGACTATGTTGACGACAGAATACTGCAACTACCTGCCTTTTACTATTTTGTATCCTGTCCCATGCTTTTGCCTGTATTTCTTAACTCGATACACAGTTCACATAGTACTCGGTGAGATATCCACATGGTACATGCCTTATTCATAATATTTTGGTATCATTTTCCACGCTCTTTCCTGAATTTCTTAAGATGACTGACAGTTCGCATAGTACTCGGTGACACATCCATATGGCCCGGTTATTTTATTGCACTCCGTATACTATTTGAAAAAGTATAGAGCATCTTTTAAGCTTCTTTAAAAATCGGTGAGACATTCAAGCTATACAAAATGATTTAACGTTTGTGTGACATTGCAAACAATAAATGGTTTGAAAATTTGATTCCCACATTAGACTTTTTTTTAAAAAAATGCGAATTATTTCATAATATTGTATATGTGAAACTGTGTGGGGTCTAATATCATTCTAAAATACTCCGCTGCAATTCTCTAATGTGTTCTTGCTTTATCAGTCTCAGTAAGTTTTATTCAATAAGGGCTTGTATGAGACCATGTTTACATATTACGCCTACCAACCCATTGCCCGCGACGCGAACTTCCAGGCGGATACACATGAGCTTGAAAAGAGAGCATAATATTCCAATTGTGGAAAATCAGGGCGAATATTGAACGGATGATTGGTTGTGAGACGTGATATGTAAATTAATTATTATGACATTACTAAAAATATTAATCTGTCATTTTGCGCTCATACTTTGGAAATCTAACAACTACATTACTGTTTTTTAAACAGATTTTAAGGTTTATCGAGCAAATGACTCGAAAAATGTATCCTTCCATGTGATCAAGCTTAGTGATAGAACATGATAATATCCGTCTCTTAGCTGAACGATATCAGTTAAACTGTGTAGCTCTTGCCCCAAAGGGAAAATCTAGTTACCCTGTATAATGCTCCAAATACTGCCCAGCAGTAAATTTTCTGAAGGAACACTCTAATAAAACAAGACAAAAAATCGGTAATGTGTGCTTTGTTGATTGAAGACAATAAGAAACAACTGTTTACTTATAATATGGAATCTGTTTCTCGATGTTGAAACCCGAGTGTTTAGTTTATGATTACAGCGACTGCCGTCGTGATTGCAAAAGCTGTTAAGCGACAGAGAAATGGAAACCTGTTTTAAGCAAATCGATCATTGATCGATCAAACATCAGGAAAGGAAATCTGGTTCTGAAAGCAATTAACAATGTTAATAAAATACACTCTGCACTCTTGAATAGTGGCGTTGAAGTTACATAGAGACTTTAGTTTTAAGAATAGACGGCTGCGAATTTAGATGGCAGCAATGCTTAGATATGTTATTACATGACAAAAAGATTACAAGATGCAAATGCATCTGAATTGAATAGCATTATTATTTTCACTGAATCCCTTCTCCAGTAACAAAAACTGAATATACGTCAATAACTAAATTATTATCATTTATGGTATGATAATGAAGAACCAGGACGAAAATAATAAAATAAGAACAAAACCCGTTATAACCATCGCCATGTATGTTTAATTTGCATTGTTTGTTAGGTTTTCTATTCATTATTGTTTATGTAAAATTGTATTTTGTATTTGACATTGTCCATATTTAATTTCATTGTCTACCTGTCCAGAATAATTGATTTATTTTCATTATGTAAGCAACTATTTCATAGCACGCTTTACGAAATAATTATTCTTCAAAGCAAACCTAAGATAACTTCAGTACACAAAACTTAACAATCAACTAAATTGTATTTCTGAGTTCAAAACCAAAACAAGACATTGATGGCTTTTGTTTATATAAAACATTCAAATAATCATTGAGAACATTTGTCAAAACAGGTAAAATAGGTATCCCTGATTTAACTATAATACGTCACACATCCAATAATTTTTTTTTTCAAATTATCAAGCGACATTGGAAAGGGAAACTCCTGTTAAACAATACCATACAAATCTTAGCATTTAGACTCTCAACAAAAGTCACCCTAGCAGGAAATTAGTTTTTTTCTTTCCAAGCAAGCACTAAAATGTACAGTGCTTGGCAGCTATTCGCTGAAGCCCAACCATGAAAGGAGTGGGTGATCCCTTTCCTTCAGTCTGAGTTTCCTCTTAGGGGTTAGACGGGCTGTTAGACATTTATAACTATCCTATTCGGTGATTGACAGGTGAAGCTCAACACCATTTTGACAACATTATTAATGGCAATCAACTAATCACCATATCTTTTAGTACAACAAGATGTTTACGCTATGACATTTTCCTATTTCGCTTTGTTACCTTTGATGTAACTTAGTCACTTCTAGTCGATCTATTGACTCAGAGTAAATAGTTATACCTGTATCCCTCTGGAAGCTTCGTTTTAGTGGAACAGGTGACTGAGCAGTTATGCGTATCTCTCATGATGCAGTAGATGACCATTAGTTCCTACTGCATCTGAGGTAATACCCTTCTCTGTCCACACAGCACTTGTCATCTGCCTTCCTTTGACAACCACTGGGCTATCTATTTCCTGACACTAATCGACAAAATCCTTGCCAGAATTCTGGTGCATCGCCTTGTATACGACATTGATAAAAGACTACTGACTGAGAGTCAGTGTGTATTCAGGAAAAGAGGAGATATGGTGTTTGCACCAAGCCAACTCGAGAGGGAATATTATGAATAATACTTAAATCGGTACGAACTGGGGTGATCATATCAAGCTTTGGTTGCCGAGAGATGTTCATTGTAATGGTTCGGCAGTTCCATGATGGCATGCTTAGCGAATCATTTGAACGATTCCAGTCACCAATGGAGTAAACTTTAGCGGTGTCTTAGCACCATCCCTTTTCTTTGTAACGTTTTTTGCCAACTTGATGCCTATGACACTGATATCGACATCCGATAATCGACTGATAGCAAGCTCTTCAATCTGTGGTGACTACAGGCGAATACAAAATAACAGGAAATGACTGATCGCCAATTTTCTATTTCCTATCCTGTTGTCTGATTACCAAAGCTGAATGTGAAATGCGGTTTGTAACACTCTAGCAGTGGACGACTTCACATATCGCAGCAACATTGTCACAAGCAGTCCACATCGATGATTATACGCACGCCAGAACTGTGGTCTTTGGCAAACTAGAAGCAAATGTGTGGGAGCGCAGATGCATTATTGTACAAACGAAACATAGGATCTACAAAATAATTGCATTGCAGACCTTGTTGTTTGCTTACGAAACCTGGACTGCACACAGACCCCATGCAAAGAAGCTGAACGTTTTCTAGATGGCTGCATGAGGCAAATGGCGATGATAGGCGAGCAGGATAGGGTCCCAGACACTGGTGTTCTCACATGGTATGGCACTCTAAACATCCACACTCTGTGATACTGTTTGCACATTCTTTGGCTTTATGGAATGGAATACTCAGACAATGTCAAATACCATTAAGACCTTGCATCGCGACTGCAAGGTCATCTGTGGGGACCAAGGAAAAGACAGATTCAGGGTAAAGTGCGGACAGAAACAAGGACGTGTCCTTTCGCTTTTTACCATCATCTTTGTAACTGATTAGATTATGAAAAAGAACATCAAGGACAAGAATCAAGGAATTCAATGGTCACTAACCCGCTTATTGACATATGTGGACTTTGTAAATGATAGTGCCCTTTTGTCTGGTCGCGATCAAGACATCGAACAAATGACTGACAGCGTGGAATCAATAGCAATTATAACATTCTAATATAACAAACGAGAAGCTACGCTTTACAAGATAACAGTTAAACAAATCGCCATCATCAACAAGCAGGAAGTAGGGGAGATCGGATTCATGATATCTTTTCAAAAGGATATCAAAACTGGATAAACACACAGTTTCATAGGAAGTATGGTCTCTCGCAGGACCTGAACCACCAAACACAAAGATACCACCACCCACTGCCTGCAGTTGTAAGAGTTGCATGGACTGTCGCCACGCCACTGATTTGTCGATACAAATTTCACAACTTTTCGTTTAAAACTATCTAAAGTTTTTAGACATCGGAAACTTGAATATTTATGTAAAGGTAATTTCTGGTTTTTTTCATATTCCATCAAAACAAATATTCAGTTTCACATCGTTCTGTTAGAAGAACGAAATTCGTTATTTGCTTTAAAGAATAAATATATATTTCCCATTTCATTACTTTTCTTTTAATGATATATTAAAATGGTTGGAATATATGATATCTATATCAAAATGTGATTTGTGTGCTCTAAAATGTGAATCGAATATAATAGAAATTTAAAAGATAATTTAAAACATTACAAATAATTATATAATTTGCACGCTCTATAAATTTGGTGTAAGAAAAAGATTTTTTTCTTCTATTTAGCATAATAGCAAAGATACTTGTATAGCTAGCTTAATTTTCAAAGAAACATAATCTTTATTGAAATAAATATTTTCTGTAGGGTTTAACGCCATTTTTCAGCACATGATAAGCTATACATGCTAGCCAGTATTAATGGTGGAGGAAGAACCCGGGAAAACCCCAAAAAGAACCACCGACCTACGAGAAGCTACATGCAAACTTTCTCACATACCCGCATTGGCCAAATCAGAGACTCGAACCCAAGCAAACAGAGGTGATATGGCAGTGATCCGTAACGGAGAGCGCTTTAGACCACTCGGCCACTCGGGGCCCCTTGAAATAAATAGCTACGTAAAGATTATTTTATCAAACTGTCAAGTGTTCGGTAAATCAGTGAATAGTGTAGATACAATATATATTAAACAGGATACGCACATGTATATCAAGATAAACAGGCTAGTTTTGAGGATTCATAACAGAATTCTTTTTGACGATGATATTTATACAATGTTTAATAATGGATGACTAATATGAGCAATTAATTATGAATACGTGTGTGTGTACATAATCCAAATATTGGATTAATTAACATAAGAACGCACAAGTGTAATAATGGACAATACTAATAAATTACTTTACAAAATACTTAGACAAGGGGTGAATGATTCACAGTGGTTACACAATGAAAAGATGGATATAGTTTACTCAGCTAGTAAACATTGTGGATTTTTATTTATGTAGTAAAATGAATTCACTAAGATAGTGACATTATACACAAAAAAGGGACAGATATGCAACATATCTTTACAGTCCTGAAAGATAGAATGGGTTTTACCAACCCCAAATTTAACCCACGGTTACAAGATTTTATGTAAGGAGATACACTCCGTCATCAGCACACTTTATTTCCGCTTCGCGGGTGCTACGTTCAGCTTCACATCTATTACGGTTAATTCCTATAGTTGCCTCTACAGCTTGCACCACGTCGACCTCACTCACTCCGATAACTTCAAACATTCGGGCACTCTGGTCACTGTAGACACCCTAGACGCTCCAAACCCTCTGGACGCTCCAGATACTCTGGACGACACTACACATCTCTTCACAGCTCTACACTGCTCTTCATAGCTCTACACAGCTACACACAGATCTACTTAGCTCTACAAAGCTATAAACAGCTGACAGTATATCCAGAATCGTATACTATACGTGACACGGGCATAAAAACGTAATTACGTTATGCACTGTAAGGTATACAGATTACATTTACCGCACAATAATTACAAAACAACAAATTCAGAAATAAACCTAACCCTGCTCGATAAGAATCATACTGTACTAAACATTTATTAAAAATATAGACTTGTATTACTAATATAAATCTCTTTCTCAGTCGCAGAAAATAATTGAAATATGTGCATTATCCTGTGTACACCAAAGCTACATAGCAAACATACAAAATAGACGCGGAAGTACAATACAAGAAAACTAATAAACTTACATACCTTTACAGCTGAAGATGTCCAAGTCCTTAAAGTAGACCCGCTCACTTACAAGACTATCCGTAATGGAATGAGTTTTACCTACGGTGAGGTATTTATTAACATATAGTGTCTATGCACTGTAGACATTCGGTTCTTCCCATCGAAAGCACTTTGCACGTGCGGCATAGGATGGACCAAACTCACTTCTTGAATACGACACAATATACATTAATAACCGTCGGCTATCGTTGGAAACCAAAAACCGAAACACGAGTACGTGTATTTAAGAAATAAAAGGGTTTTTACAATTCCGTGACAAGATCCCCCTCACGAGTAGAATATTATACCAGGCATGTTTGTAGGTACAAATTATATTTCGGCTCTTTTACTATTAGGCAAGCGGATTAATTGTATTAATTAACAATACCTTTGAGCATAAACTCCATCGAGAAAAATGAGGAAACGATGCTTATTAGACTATTTTTATTAGAATAATATCAGAGAGGTAAATAATCCTGGCTAATATACATGTACCCAATAGTAAAACGCAGTGGGGTTAGGGGTGGGGTGGGGGTCTCTATGAAAATTCTAAATGATGATTTAAATAAGGGGTGGGAGACATAAAACTGTGATTATAAAATGTGAGTTTAACTAAGTTTGTGATCCAGAAATAAACAGCCAAACTATATGAGACATGTAAGTGCAGTTTATTGAGATATTTGTTCAGAATTGATGCATTCCTAGAAACAACCTAGGCTGTATTTTATTCTGGTTTCATAAACCTCAATCCCTGATATTGATTCATTTAAACTGAAGTAGGTTGCATAACAGATCACTCACCTGCAAATTTAATACTTAATACTGAAAAGCATTCGCAAGGTAAATGTTATTGGAACATAAAATATTATACATCCTCTATCTTAAAATTCATCCAAAATCATTAAGAACTGCTTCTGCAACGTTTCCTGAACTGAATGTAATAATTTACAATAATAACGTTATCTGGGCAGACAGCATGAAAAGCAGTAATTTATACGTTTGTCACGAAATGAATCTTAACTGGAATCAAGGCCAATTGGCAGTGTATGGAGTAAAGTTTTCAACCAACCGGCAACAATCTGTTCAATTTTTCTTACATCACGGGGTATTATGAATTTCCTCGTTTCTTAAAGTTTGTTTTCAATGTTTCAGAATTAGGAGAATCTTTGTATGAAGAATTATTGTAATGGTGTATCGAAGATATCTGATATATACTCTTTTGTGGATACATTTAACTTGTTTGTAAACATCAAAGATTTACATTTTGAAAATCAGGATATAGGTGAAATTGCTAATCGCTTAGTGGCCAGCCTACTCGAAAATTTTCAAGATCATTGTAAACTTTGTTAAAGCTCATTTTCATTTACTAATAATGGCAATCTTCGTTTAAAGATTGAAGTGTTGGATGTGTGTTACTGTAAAGTAGTTCGATCATATGTCAATTACTGATTTCATTATATAATCCTTGTAATTCATGGATAAAAATAACGTTCCTGTGGACAAACCTTAATATTAAAAGGTAATTTTGATGCAGGTATGTTCGTGATAATTCATTTAATACACGAAAACTGTAATTATATATTTTAGAAGTATTTCACAGATATGGAGGTGTATTAAATTTGTTTACACCAATGTCCCCAACACTATTGTCAAATTTAGGAAAGTAATACAACAGCTACTCGCATTGGGACAGAATTTAGAAAATTTACGCAACTAGACGGGTTTTGCCTTTAAAATATAATTAAAAAAAGAAATCTACGTTTTTTTTATAAGATTTACGGAAAAAGTTAACATATATCTACTCAAACAAGCTAGATATAATTTTGTTTACACCCATGCCATGTCTTTCGCTACTACCAAATTAATCGACCACTAGAAGTCGTTCGTTACCACGATATTTATCCACGATAATAGATATTTATTGAATATCTGTTTTGTTTCGTGATCGTTGTTTCCTCTTACACGAGAAAGGAGGCTGAGTTCAGAATTGAGATAATTATCAGCATCCTTTGCTCCATATAAACAGCAGCAAAGTGAGTCCTATACGTAATGATATCTTACAGAACGCGATATGCAGTTGCTCGACAAGTCTTTCTGATGAACCAGCCTGTTAATTTTGCATAGACATCCCATGGAAAAAAGCAATCAATCAATCTAGCCAATGATTTGCCTTATAAAAAGTAATTTCACGAGGAAATCTAAAATGTCAATTTTACTGTACGCTGCTTGTTATCCGATATCCTAATAGTCTACATTAGTTTTGTGTTTGGAACATAGTTCTTCTGTCTGTAAAATCAATAGCATTATAGCAATACCAAACTTGCATAAACAAATAAAAACAAGACAATAACAACATACACTAACAAGAAAAATCATCCGGAACAGATATGGTCTTGGTTTCCTAGTATAGTGTGTTGATATGTCTTTCGGATAACATTGTTTGGAAATCCCTTGAATTAACATTGGCAAACGGAGACAGTAATAATACTAGAAAGTTAATACTGTTGGCAATATATGGAACCTATTTTCTTCGTAACATTTGTTTATTTGATTACAAATTCAAACAAATACTTGAGAGGAATTTGTTTTGCATGGGCAAGTGGAAAACAATGTGTCAAATATAATAAGACCCAATGGTAGGCGAAAATCATAACTACATGGAACATTTATGTCCATGACGGCTAATTTGTTTTATTTCCTGCAGCCGGCTTCAAACGTGTTCCCCTGATGAAGAGATGCTTCATTATTAAACTTTTAACCTTTAGTGGAGACTTAATCGTGTGACCGCTTTACTTCTTTCTAGTCGAAACCGGCGCCACGTAACGTATTCTAAATCAATCAATAACGATTATGCTGCCGGGTCAATAAATTTATTAAACTTGTTGCTCAAAAAAAAGTCCGTGATATACGTATAATTGCAATCAGTCATCGGTGCATTGTTTTAACGTTTTATGTATTTGTTGTATTATTATGCTAAATGGGAAATCTTTGAATCTAACTAACCGATACCTTTTTTGTTAATTTATTTATTTATTTATGTATTTATTTATTTATTTTGCTATGATTTGAATTTTTAAATGTTAGCAACGTTATCAACGTGATTAATGGGTTAGTTTCATCTAAGGCCACAAGCATTCTTGCAGAACCAAGTCGTTTATAGTAATCTGTATATAGTTAATGGTATCGTCACCATAGAAACAATAGTTTACGTAAAAGGATCAAGCAAAAGTTGTACGGAATTGGCATTTTCTTTACGAAGATTAATAGAAACAGCTTCCTTGAAAATATACCATAACAAAAAAATTGTTTTGGGAACTTCAAGACCTAAACAGTGCAAATAAATGTAAAAGCATTCTCAACTGTTTATTTTTGTATTCTTCACAACTCATTTTACTATATATTTGTAGGTAATGACGCAGTGGTTTGCATACTGCTTTGTGTCCAACTTACGTTTACAGAATGTTAGAAATAATAAAAATATTCATGCATATAACGTTACTTTAATCATAAAATCTTCCGATATAAATTCCAATTTTAGATTTAAAATGACAATTGCAAGTTTTACTCAGATTTTCTCAGTTGATCCAGGTGAATCATAATATTGATTAGTAGTAGTGTCTAATTAAATCCTAATCTTGATTATTCACACTTGTCCAATTAAATCCTAATATGTATTACTCACACTGTCCAATTATCTCCTAATCTTGATTACTCACACTGTCAAATTAAATCCTAATATTGATTACTCACATTGTCCAATTAAATCCTAATATTGATTACTCACACTGTCCAATTAAATCCTAATATTGATTACTCGCATTGTCCAATTAAATCCTAATATGTATTACTCACACTGTCCAATTATCTCCTAATCTTGATTACTCACATTGTCCAATTAAATCCTAATATGTATTACTCACACTGTCCAATTAAATCCTAATATTGATTACTCACATTGTCCAATTAAATCCTAATATTGATTACTCACACTGTCCAATTAAATCCTAATATTGATTACTCACATTGTCCAATTAAATTCTAATATTGATTACTCACATTGTCCAATTAAATCCTAATATGTATTACTCACATTGTCCAATTATCTCCTAATCTTGATTACTCACATTGTCCAATTAAATCCTAATATGTATTACTCACACTGTCCAATTAAATCCTAATATTGATTACTCACATTGTCCAATTAAATCCTAATATTGATTATTCACATTGACCAATTAAATCCTAATATTGATTACTCACACTGTCCAAGTAAATCCTGACCTTGGTTACTCATACTGTCTACCTGAATCATAATCTTGATTACTCACGCTGTCGAATTAAATCCTAATATTGATTATTCACACAGTCCAATTAAATCCTAATCGTAATTACTCACTCTTTCTACCTAAATCCTAATCTTGCTTACTTACACTTTCCAAGTAAATCATAATCTTGATTACCCACACTGTCAAATTAAATCCTAATCTTGATTACCCACACTGTCCAATTAATTCCTAATCTTGATTACCCTCACTGTCCAATTAACTCCTAATCTTGATTACCCACACTGTCCAATTAAATCCCAATCTTGATTACTCGCACTGTCCAATTAAATCCTAATCCTGATTACTCACAATGTCCAATTAAATCCTAATCTTGATTACTCGCACTGTAAAATTAAATCCTAATCTTGATTACTCACAATGTCCAATTAAATCCTAATCTTGATTACTCGCACTGTAAAATTAAATCCTAATCTTGATTACTCACAATGTCCAATTAAATCCTAATCTTGATTACCCGCACTGTCCAATTAAATCCTAATCTTGATAACTCACAATGTCCAATTAAATCCTAATCTTGATTACCCACACTGTCCAATTAAATCCTAATCTTGATTACTCGCACTGTCCAATTAAATCATATTCTTGATTACTCACACTGTCCAATTTAATCCTAATCTTGATTACTCACAATGTCCAATTAAATCCTAATCTTGATTACCCACACTGTCCAATTAAATTCTAATCTTGATTACTCACATTGTCCATTTAAATCCTAATCTTGATAACTCACAATGTTCAATTAAATCATAATCTTGATTACTCACACTGTCCAATTTAATCCTAATCTTGATTACTCACATTGTCCAATTAAATCTTTAATCTTGATTACCTACACTGTCCAAGTAAATCATAATCTTGATTATGTCATGTATATCTGTATGTTGTAATTGACATTGGTCCTAAATCAAGCTAATGGTCTAGCTGATTAGTTGCATTTATTTTGTACACAGCATAATACATGGCTAATATTTCTCTATGATAAAAGATCAAATATTCAGATCATTATCTATGGGAGTAAACATGTTTACTTCATTATTAAATGTAGGATGTTAGTTTTTTGCTTGGAACTTTCTAACCGTATTGGCAGACTGAGCTTCATCCTTTATATATTATTGTCTCTTAGATTTCTACATCAATGCTGTTTACTTGATACATTACCCATTATTGACTGAACAGCCGAAGCGGAAGCAGATTTATGTCTGTGTTCAGTTTTTAATTTGGTTGGATTTATATATTCAAATTTATATTCACTGGAATTACAAAGTAATCAGTGATATTATTGGACAAAATCATTAAATTTGGAATTGTAGTGAATTCATCCAAAGACATTGTGGACTTTATTATTGTGGTACATCAAAAGATTGTTAATACATCGCCGAATTCCACTGGCACATTATCACATTAGAGACTACAGTCACAACAACACATTCGACATTTGAATTTATTCGGAACACCAATAGGATTCAATTAGAACTGCATACATTTGGAAATTGTGATAGAACTTTAAGGACTATTTGGGATTTAATTCACAATAATAGCAGTACTTTAAAGGTTTTCATTTCGGATTCAAAGGAAATCAATTGTTGTTGAATTTTACAAAGCTTTGTGGTTTTCACTCTTTTCTTCACTTACTTAGTTTAAGACCACAGAGTCGTAAAGTGGCACTGTACTGGCATTGGTCACAAAAAAAAAGAATA